>CM059311.1:7707500-8342500 GCA_030340665.1 Neosalanx taihuensis
AAAGACCCATAATAAATTCGTAAAAGGACCATTTTTCATGAATGTTTTCTGTGACAAAGAAATATGTGCTCCTTATCATTCCATCACAGAAAAATAAGAGTTGTAGAGTTTATTGAAAACCCTATATTGCCATGGCATACATGATCTTCACTAGTGTATGTAAACTTTTGACCACAACTGTAGCTGTCATTTATCACTTTTATCCAAAGTGACTTACAGTAAGTACAGGGACATTCCCTCTAAAGCAAGTAGGGTGAAGTGCCTTGCCCAAGGACACAACGTCATGTTGGCACAGCCAGGATTAAAACTCACAACCTTCCAATCGTGAGCCCAACAACTTAACCTGCTGAGCCACCTGACTCCCAGTTAAGACAGCCAAAGTGAACTGGCCATCAGGGATGCCCCACTCTCCTTAGTACCTGGCCCTATGATCATCTATCTACCTGTTTACATACTGGGGTGAGTAAGATCTGTCACTAAATGCAGAGTTTGTTCAATAGTAGTGTTGTCTATTGCACACAGACAAACACACACTCCCAGGTTTACAAGGTCCTTACCTGCAGCTTGACTGATCCTCTGAACTGACTATTCCTCCCTCTGCTGCTGGACCTGGAGCCAGAAGCTGGTCTGGAGCCAGAACCTGGTCTGGAGCCTGAGCTGGGCCTGGAGCCTGAGCTGCCATTGCTGCTGTGCTCCCACTCATCCTAGAGGAGGTCAGAAAGAAGGATGGAGCCAAAGAAGGATGCTTGCTCGGCCATGACTAAAGTCAACGCCACAAACTACGAGAAGCTGGGATGTCCAAGTCCACCGAGCTGTTTATAACTCCTCCCCCGACAGCAAACAGCAACTCTCTCACACACACACACACACACACACACACACACACACACACACACACACACACACACACACACACACACACACACACACACACACACACACACACACACACACACACACACACAACTCACTGGTTTGGATGATCCTCTACCCCTTGAAGATGACCAACTCCCATCTTTCTTGGTGTCGCAGTCCTCAGTCCACTTGTTTTGAGAGCGGCGGGGGGGACAGAGATGAAGGACGGTCATGGATCAGATAAGAATAAACACTTCATGCGCATGTTACACCTAAATGCATGGGCATTATGGTTTTGGTTATCGCTATCATGTGATGTGTATTTCTTTAGATGCTGATTTTACGTGCAGTTTGTCTAAATATGTGAGTGATCAGTAAACCTTTCAACTGCATTTGGAAAGCTCTCCTTGGATTCTTTTCATTGGTCATTTAGATCAGTGGAACAATAGGTGCGTCAGCGTCGAGCCGGCTGCACTTTCTCTCCCTAATTAGGAACATCCTTGTCCTTCTATTTATTGCACAGCTTTTTGCTGCTTTCCAACGTTTTTTGTGACCACCAGTGTACTTATTGTGTCCATATTGTCCATATTGTGAGTGTTGTACTGACAGGTCAGTCCTATGGAGCTGAACAAGCCCAGGTGTCACTGTGGATTATGGTATGAATGAACACACTCATTCTCACTCACATCAACTCCAGACCAAGAACACGATCCACTATACTACAGATGGAGAGGAGGGACTAATGGATTTTAGCTCTAGGCTACAAACCAACTTAACAAGGTCAAATGAATGTCACAGTGGAGTTTTAGTTGTCATTAGTTTCAGGCAACGTGGCTTTCTTAGCATTAGTAGTCTGGCCAACTAGCTGGCTTACTTTTCACTAAAATATTTAAATAAAATATTAGGAAAATATGAGTACATCATTATCTGTATCTGTTACATCCAACTGAACTAACTATATATGTACTCTGAATGGGCGCATCTTAAATGGGCAGCTGGAAAGGCAAACCGGAAGTCAAGAAGGTGAAATTGATATGAGGTGATCAGACCTGATTATATTTAGAGGGGAAAAAAACAAAAAAGAACTTTACAGAACAGCCTCAGAATTGAGCTTCAGGTCAAGTTTGTGGCTGAAAATTGAATTAACCAGTAGAAGCAGTGAAAGCCCTGAGCTGTAACTTGTGACTGCACCGTGTCTAATTCAAGCCTTCAAGTTCTCTAAGTCACTAGGCTGGAAAGGTAGCCAGATGACAGAGATCCGTGAAGATGGCAAAACTGCGTCAGAATAAGCAGCAGAACCGGAGCAGGCAGTGAAGAAGGAGATCTGTATGTAGCTGACCTTTCACAGACTAATGTGGGCAGACAGATAGCAGCACTGCCTAATGAGGGGAGTCGTTCATTATGAATACAAATATCAACACACTACTTCGTCCGAGGACATTATCCATACCTGATACTGAGTACCCAGCTCAACCCTATAAACCAGGGATCCCCTGGTGTTTTAGATGTTTCCCTGCTGCAGCACACCTGATTCAAAGGATGAGGCTTCCGCAGAGCTTGATAACAACCCAGTCATTTGAATCAGGTGTTGCTGGAGCAGGGAAACATCTAAAACCTTCAGGGCTGTGGCTCTGGAAGACCAGGGTTGGGGACCACTGCTATAAACTAACCTGTGAGATGTGCTGGGGTTTTTCTCCATCTGCGTCCACCTCACTTTTATCTCCCAGCAGACCTTGAACCTGGTACTCAAGGACATAGCTGTCAATAAAGCGCTCCAGCTCCTCAATCTCCTGGGATCGCGTGCTGCCCGCCTCAGAAGATGCTGATGCCACAGACGAGTTCTCCATGACAACCAAGCCCAGCGGGGAAAAGGGGAGGGAAAGAGGGGCGGGACCTGCAAAGGAGGAGAAAGAGAATATGATGGATTGTGATCAAAATACACCGACACACACTGTTAAGTCCTCCTCTTGTTTAAACTTTCAAAGGACGCAATGATAACTCAAATTTCAAATTGGGATTCAAGATTCAAAATCTGAATCGGAAATTTGAGTTGTCCTGACGTCCAAATTTCCGACTCAAATAAGTTTTAATCAGTAAATTAGATTAGGTTGTAAACCTTTTAGGACAGAGAAACAAAAGTTCCATCTTAACAAAACATGTCATCAAATTATGAAAAAGCATAACAGCATGAACTAACTCAACACATATCAGTGAAGTCAATGCTACGTTGTGTTCCTTAACCAGTTTAAACAGCAGTTTCAAACACCATGAAATTACGTTTCACCAACTGTTGGTGCCTTTGTATTGAATTTAATCCAAATTATGAGGGTGTTCTCTCTGAAGTTTCTTCTGAATGACTGAGAACTTCCATGTCTTCATAGGTGCTCTCAAGTGATACTGATCAGGTAATAAACAGTTTGCTGCTGCTAGTGCACTATGGGAAGTGTAGTTCTTAAGGACTCATTCCTGAGATTTAGCTCAACACACACTGTCAAATAAGAACTGCGTTTTGCATTCTTTGATGTCTCTGACGCTGATTGTTCCCTACTAAAATTTAAGATGATGCAACTCAACAATTACAGGTCTTGTTACAGAGGTGTGTTTGTGTCGCTTCCTATAACCATCAATAAGCATCTTACACCTCTCAAAGATTGACCACTCTTTGCAAACTGCTCCAGATCTCTGATATTGGAAGAAGACCATTTCCAAAATAAAAATTCAGTGGTGCAAATAATTTTGTCCATGACTGTAAAAATTCTGTAGTTTCACTGGGCAAAGAATTTCTGTCCTTGGTTTTGCCTGATAATGTGGGATCATTCAAAGTATTGCAACTACACAATTATGTTATAACTAAAGTATATCTAGTGTCAAAAGCTTTAGAATATTCTGGAATAGCTGCTGAAATCAAGAAGTCCTCAGAAACCAGCCTCTTGTGTAATGATAAAACAACGTGGCAGAAAAGGCATTAGTTAAACCTGACCTTCCAGTTACCCAATCAACACAC
Source organism: Neosalanx taihuensis (assembly GCA_030340665.1). NCBI lineage: Eukaryota > Metazoa > Chordata > Actinopteri > Osmeriformes > Salangidae > Neosalanx > Neosalanx taihuensis. The sequence goes on from CM059311.1 coordinate 7,711,360, forward strand.
ACCATCGTGTGTGGGACAGTCCATTACAGGTCTTCAGAGACCAGTGTTGGAAAGTGGACTTGTTGGAAAGTGGAATGCAGCACTAGTAGCCTGAAGTTAAATTACTGCAGCATGGTTGTAATTCTGCATCATGCCATGCCTTCATCTGTGAGGTTACCCCACACATACATTCACACACTACTATATTGAACATGCCTGCACTCCTTGAAATTCCACTTGACATCCATCAGATGTAATCTCAGTATGAAGGATTCTCTGAAGGAATCTTAGGAATGCTATCTACCTATCGAGTTCCCAAGCTGAAGCAAACCACTGAGGATGTACCTAAATGATAAGAACTTGTTGTAGTGGTACGGACTGCACCTGATTGCATCAAGTCTCTCCTCCAGCCTTACACCCCCGCCCGCCACCTACAGTCTTCTTCTGACAATCATCTGAAGGTCCCACCGCTCAAGAGCATCCGGTCCCAAAACAAGCTCTTCCCCTGTCTGGCCCCCAATGGTGGAATCAACTTCCCATCTCCGTCAGAGACACTGACCGTCTCCCCACCTTCAAGAAAAGGCTGAAGACAGACACATTTGTTCCAGGAGTACAGCGGTACTTAGGAATGATTTGCTGGACCTGACGATAGTTTCCTCCAAGATCACAATGACTCTTGAGGTACTTGTTCTTGTTGGTCAGTTGTAACTGATTCGAAATACTTGTACTCGCTGTGAGGTATATTATTGTTCCTTGCTTTCATACAGGTACACTATTGCACATTTGAGGTTCATGTTATTTAATTGTAACTAGTTTAACTGAATGCTCTTGTGGTTATTCCCTTTGGCACTTGTTTGGTTTCCCACAATGAATGTTTCATGTTCCGACTACCTGCAATCTTCTGGCCTATCTCATTGTAATGATCAGTGACCTGTGCTCTTTTGTAAAGCTCTCTCTTGCTAAATGAATACATGTAAATGTAATGTAGATGGTACAGACACTGATCACTGGCGCAGACTGGGACAAGAATGAACTCTTATCTTATCTTATACAAAGAATCAGAAGTCTAAACTGACCTGCCACTACTGTGCATGCAGCTATCTTTCTCTGAACATTTATAAAATGTATATTGCGAAACGTTTATAGTTGTAATGGGGATTTAGACATGTCATTTAGTTGCTGAAATGAGATCATATTCGGATCTTTTTTTCCTGACATAATATTACTGACTGTAGCATCTACTAAATCAAGAATGTATGTATTCGGTTGATCAGATGATTGCTCTGGCAGAAGTTAAGATATTTCTGTTTTGATATAACAACTATTGCCTCGGCGCAAGTCCTAGTCATACATGATAATGGGTGGGTCATATGTCTCAGTGGTTAAGGCGTTGGCCTCATGACCGGAAGGTTGTGAGATCGAACCCCGGCTGTGGCTATATGATGTTGTGTCCTTGGGCAAGGTACTTCACCCTACTTGCCTCAGGTATAATGTCCCTGTACTTACTGTAAGTCGCTTTGGAAAAAAGCATCTGCTAAATGAATACATGTAATATTTCTGTTTCGATATGAAAACTATTGCCTTTAGGTCCTAGGTCCTAGTCATACATTAATGTCATTATAATGAGCACACATGTGCCCGGCCTGGGTCATACATGATAAGGAGCACATACATGATAATGAGCACACATGTGTCCGGCCTGGGCTCCTAGATCCACGCCCTTTTAGCTGCATCGTCGGCTGCCTAGTACGTCTGTCTCTAAGGTGGAGAGTGGCATGATGCTTCTTTAGGTTGTACTCTCACAACAACGATCATACAAAAGCAGACATTAGTGAAAGGCAAACAGAGGCCAGGGACATAAACAGCCTCACATAAACAGCCTGACATAAACAGCCTCACTACAACAAGCTAATGACCGTAGGCTAGTTAGCTACCTAGCTAGCGAACGTCAACAGGTCTGTCTGACACGACAACAGAAGCAGAGATGTCATTAGCTCTTAGCTTTATATATAAGCCAGTTAGCTAGGTATACCTACAACATTTACGGTTCAAAAGGACTCTTAATTAGCATTAACAGGGATATGGAGTGAAAAGATGAGCTGATAAGTGACAGTTTAGACGTCCCAAAACCAGAGCGACATTCCGGCCACTGGATATGGTGACGGACAGTTTAACCGGCAACACAGTTTTCCAAGGATTTTAAACATGTTCACAAAGCACTCATTCTTACCCAAGTCTTGGATTCTTATTTATGAGGAGTCCGGGATGACTTTATTTCATTAACCCCGCGGTGTCATGGGGCTACTTTTTAAAGAAAGAGATGTGTTGGATATATAAATGCTACTGCTGCCTGCAGCTCCACCACTAGAGGAGAATGCAGAAGTGTGACGTCATAGTGTGACGTCGAGTCCGGTTTGCTTACAATCTGTGCACGTGGCGGGTTGGATTGTGGGAAATGAAGTTTCCATTATCTCAATTTTCGACGTGTCTAGACGTCGAAGCAAGACCATAGATTTATTTACTGTAGACACAGAAAACCTGCTCTTCAAAGACGGAGGAGGAGGGATCTGCTCAAAGGGAACATTCTTAGTAACGTGGCAGTGTGCATTGCTTTTTTGGGGGGGGTGGTAGATCGATTTAATCTTTTTTCTACCTCTCAGACTGCTTAAGAATAGAGCACACGTGTAATTAGTTTGACTACATAAATTTGACTTAAATTAGTAGGATTGTGTAAGCTGAAATGGGCTTGTATGGAGCTGCTTAAGCCCCACATGACTTGTCAGGCTAATTCAAGTCAGGTTCAGGACTTTAAATCCAGTTTTTTTTGAGCGGCCTTTATGGAACAGGCCCCTGGACTCGCTGTCATAGCAACAAATCCATTTCCCTAAACCTGGAGCATGTTCATTTGATGTAAACAAGGTTAGATGCCTGCTTCATAAGCAGAGGTAATACAGGAAGTCTGTCACAGACATGTATTGTCAGTTTACAAGACAATACACTGAAATAAGGTCCATACTATGTAGTCTCAGTTTACATTACGAGGTTTCATTGTAATAGCCCATAGTCCAAATATGGCTGGGTTTCTGTGTTCCATTATACGGCAGGGGTGCCCAAGCTCAAATATTTACACATTTTTGTCAAAGTTGATTTTCCAACAAATGTTAGTTGACGTATTTGCAAAACTTAAATATATCCCTGTATATTTCCCTCTTTACAGGTTTGTGAGGGGGGATTTCCAACCAATGAAAATACATTATTGGAAAGTTCTGATGTAGGCTGTTACTTTTTATGTAAGATTATTGAATTATCAAGCATAATTCACCTACTTTGGGCTGATTCTGTTACTGTTTACTCTAATAGTGGCCTTGCATATATTTTTCGTATTTCTTCTGTATTTGGCCTTCAGTGGAAAACGTTTGTACACCCCTACATTAGTGCATCTAAATTTGTTCAAATCCCAAATCTTTCCTTTCTGTATTCCACACCCATGTCTCAACTGTCGCCCTCTCCTATTTTTACACTTGGAAGTAATAAAATAAACTTAAAACATCATACATTCTTGTGTGCTTGACCTCCATAGTGACCGCACTCCTAACTTATATGACTACCGAGTGAGCTTTCCTGCTCCTCCGGCTCCCAGCTGTGTGTCAGGAGGTCCATCATGGTTTCACCAGAGCTGATCAGAGACTCTCGTGATGTTCATCACTCTCCAGATGGCAACACAGCTCTCGCTGTCTGAGGCTAATTCATCTGAGTGGTGTGATACAGGCTCAAGCATGGAAGCCACTCCAGACTCCTCTACTACAAACAGTATACAAAAAAGAAATATAAAGTGTGACCATACCATCTTGATAACATTTGTTACGGCCATTAAAAAAAGCCAGTATTTACAAATATTAGAATACAAAATCTTAAGTACAGATATTACATTTACATTTAGTGATTTAGCAGATGCTCTTATCCAGAGTGACTTACAGCAAGTACAGGGATATTCCCCCCTGAGGCAAGTAGGGTGAAGTGCCTTGCCCAAGGACACAACGTCATTTTGCACTGATGCAAATCGAACCGGCAACATTCTGATAACTAGCCTGACTCCCTAACCGCTCAGCCACCATGACTCATCAGGTATGTGACCCTCTGAGGTATAGGTTCATTCCTTTTGCACAAATGACTGCATCAATGCAACATGGCAGGGAGACAGTAAACCTGTGGAACTACTGAGATGTTAAGGAAGTCTAAGCTGTTTCGATAGCGGCCTTAAGACCATCTCTATTGTGGGGTCGGGTGTATCTCATTTTTCATCTTGACAATGCCATCTTGCATTAAGAGGCCTTGCGTTGAAACCTTAGATTCCTAGATTGTTTGGGCTTCATCAGGCACTTTGGCTGACAATACCATTACAGTGATAGTCCCCAGTCTTTGTGGCTCTCTGTTCAGGTGCCATGTCCTGCTGGAAACCAGCTTCTCCAGGCAGCAGATAGCTCATGAAGTGTCTGCTGTTGCTGGACACGTCTGTGTGTGGTGGTTCACTGACTGCAGCTTCCATTCACTTCTATTAAAGCTCCAAGTGATTGGATTGGCTTTGACTGACAGCCCTCTCAATGCTGCAGCCGTCCCTGTTGTTTGGGAACACTTTCCTACAACACTGTCCACTTCCATTCAACTTTCTATGAAGAAGCTTTGCAGTCTGTAAACAGTCTACCCTGTAGCTGTGACCTGTGGCTCACCTTTCTCATGGAGGGTGTCTTTTTGGACCACTGTCACGTTTGAAGTCTTCTCCTTAATTGTGGTTGTGTGTACTAAACCAGAGATTGAAGACGCAAGAAAAAATTTTTTTTTTCATTAGCTAGTTAGAGCTGTACTCTGATTGACATTTCTGTATTAAAATGTTTCTATTCTAATATTTTGAGATATTGCATTTTTTTTTTCTTCCCTGAGCTGTAAACCGTAATCCTCAAGATTACAATGACTTGAAACGTGCCTCTTTATTTGTATTTCTTTCAGAATTTATGAAGGTTTCACTTTTTAAATTAAATTATGGGTAAAAATGGACTTTTCCATGATATAATAATAAACTAATTCTAAATAGATGCACTTGTTTAACATGACCTATTGTAACTTCAATGAAACATGTTGTTTTTGAATATCTGTACCCTGAGAGACCTATCACCTACCACTAGGTGGGGCTGGTCATTAAAATCCTGCTTCATAGTTAAAGATGTGGGAAGTCTAAGGTGGCAAACCAGTGTCAAATCATTACGGGAAAGGAGCTACGTTGAACGAATGAATGAAAATGACTATTGTTTCTACTGACTGATGTGTCTTGTGAGTTTTTTTTTTTTGGGGGGGGGGAAATGAGTCAAGAGAAACAGGCACCGACAAGATCCATTCTTACTGCAAACTTTGACAGCAGAGACACGATACTGATTATCCAGCTTTTAAACATGACAACTAAAATGATTTTGAGCTTTGGATGTTGCCAGTGGGTTTTACGCTTCAACAAGCACCAAACATGACTATGCACATCAATAAATCAATCAATGTATTATTTAAAGTGCAAAATCACCATGGTACATGGTCTCAATACACTTTACAATAAAAACAGGTACAAAAAAAAACAGAACAAAATTACATACAGTAAAACAATATTAAAACACCACAGTAAAATTCTAAAACAGTTAAGAATTATTTTAAACCAAAATGTTGACTAAAAAGTTAAGTTTTAAGACGGGACTTAAAAATATCAATGGATGTAGCTTCTTTGATAACTAGTGGGAGGCCATTCCATAAAAAAGGAGCACGGTAGGCGATGAGATACTATTAGATTAGATAGTATTAGATTTCTATAGTTGCAATACATTTTTGTTTTTATTATTATTTGTAGCCTACATTTTGTTACCATAAGGCGATCTGTGTAGATGGTTAAATACAAAAATATTTTATGAATTTTAAATTCAGGCCACAAGGTTGCAACAGCTGAATATTTGAAAAAGCTCTACCTTTTACGTTTATAAAATGAACTTTAGTTGTATAACATGAAAAGTTAAATTAAGAAACACGTGAAACAGCTTACTCTTCACTGAGTTTTCACACACTGTAGGTACAGGGATGTAGAGGGCTTTACCCCCCCCTGCTGGTGAAGCCCTGGAACTGCACTGGGACCCCCTGTGGAGCGTGTTGACAGCCCTGAGCTGTATGTGCGCGCCTGCATGTGTGCTGAGCACCCGTTGAGTAGGTGGGTGAGCTGGAAGGGAGTGGGAGAGGTGGGAAGGGGGCAGATGGACTGCAGAGGGAAGTTCAGGAGGGACACACAGAGTGTCAGAAAGTGGAGGGAGGGAGGGAGGGAGGGAACAGGGAGGGAGGGAGGGAACAGGGAGGGAGGGAGGGAGGGAGGGAGAGAAGAGGGAGGGAGGGAACAGGGAGGGAGGGAGGGAGGGAGGGAACAGGGAGGGAGGGAGGGAGGGAGGTATATGAGAGTAAGAGGGTAGGAAGGAAGTCAGGTGCTGGTAGGTACTGGAATGTGTCAAGTCAAGTTTAGGACACCAAGAGAAAAGATAGTGTCAGGGTGACCTTCGTGCTATTTTAACAGAATTAATAAGAATGAAGTCTCGTTAAGATATTTATATTTGGTATGAGATAACTTTATGATATTGTATGTATCTAAATAGGATTTTTCATTCAATTAATGAAAATGTCCACCATAATATCCTATTCTTAAATAATTGATAACAGTTGGGCAAACTGAATTATAATTCAAAACAATATAATGTTCATTACAGATTCTGGTGACAAGTAGGCTAAACAGTATCACTTCACAGTAGCATGTGATTATTTTAATTAAAGTTTCTCACTTTGTAAATGTGTTAAGCGGTCTATCTTAGCCAAATGTGCAAACTTTACTGATCACGTGTGTCGTGTGTGTCGTGTGTGTCGTGTGTGTCGTGTGTGTCTTGTGTCGTGTGTGTCGTCTGGGCACCTCATCCGTTCGACAGTGAGACTGCTCTCGATACCTCCTTTAATATAAACCAAGCCAATGAAATAATAAGATTCGCTTTTTGCCAAACACAATATAATGTAACGAATAGTAAAGTGCGTAGTTTGTTACTCATGTGTGTCTACTGTACTGTGAGGGGATGAGGGACTGGATCACAGGAAGAGACAGGACCAGGTCCTGAGGGACTGGATCACAGGAAGAGACAGGACCAGGTCCTGAGGGACTGGATCACAGGAAGAGACAGGACCAGGTCCTGAGGGACTGGATCACAGGAAGAGACAGGACCAGGTCCTGAGGGACTGGATCACAGCAAGGGACAGGACCAGGTCCTGAGGGACTGGATCACAGGAAGATACAGGACCAGGTCCTGAGGGACTGGATCACAGGAAGAGACAGGACCAGGTCCTGAGGGACTGGATCACAGGAAGAGACAGGACCAGGTCCTGAGGGACTGGATCACAGGAAGAGACAGGACCAGGTCCTGAGGGACTGGATCACAGGAAGAGACAGGGCCAGGTCCTGAGGGACTGGATCACAGGAAGAGACAGGACCAGGTCCTGAGGGACTGGATCACAGGAAGAGACAGGACCAGGTCCTGAGGGACTGGATCACAGGAAGAGACAGGACCAGGTCCTGAGGGACTGGATCACAGGAAGAGACAGGACCAGGTCCTGAGGGACTGGATCACAGGAAGAGACAGGACCAGGTCCTGAGGGACTGGATCACAGGAAGAGACAGGGCCAGGTCCTGAGGGACTGGATCACAGGAAGAGACAGGACCAGGTCCTGAGGGACTGGATCACAGGAAGAGACAGGACCAGGTCCAGGGGTGTTTAAAGGGTCACACCTCGCTTACGACTGAACGACAGTCCACACAGCGCCGTCCTCTCTGAAACTAAATGTTTCTGAACCATATTGCCACCTCACAGCCTGTACAGACCCAGAAATAGGAGTGTCGTGGATGTGTTGGGTTTAACCGCAGCCAAACGACATCCCACACAGTCCTGACAGACTCGCTTGTTTTTTTTGGGAGGGGGGGGGGGGTAATCTTTTTAACAAAGCCTCCTCCCTATGTCTTGGCCGTAGTTTAATGTCATAGCAAAGTCATATTCCATTTGATGTTGACCTGCCTCAGGCTCGGGCTTAGCCAAGTGAGAGCAATTACAGATGTAGGGAGGCGTTTTTAACTACAAAAGGCATAAGAATTAACTGTATCTGCAGGTGGAGTTAATAGTTTTTTGTGTCATTTACATTTAATGGTTTATCAGACGCTCTTATCCAGAGCGACTTACAGCGAGTACAGGGACATTCCACCCTGAGGCAAGTAGGGTGAAGTGCCTTGCCCAAAGACACAATGTAATGTTGGCACAGTCAGTTCAAACCAGAGACCTTCTGAATCCCAGCCCAACACCTTCACCGCTCAGCCACCTTACACCCTGTGTGTTTTACATTTACATGTAGTCATTTATCAGACGTTCAATTCCAGAGCGACTTACATCAAGTACAGGGACATTCCCCCTGAGGCAAGTAGGGTGAAGTGTCTTACCCAGGGACACAACATCATGTTGCCTTAGCTGGGAATCGAACTGATGACTTTCTGATCACTAATCTGGCACCTTAACCACTCAGCCATCTGACTCTTGGATATATGCGTTAATTCCTTTATACTGTCGCATGGTCTGTATTGTACCTTTACTAAATAAATACCAAATAGGTATTTGTTCTACCAGTAACTGACTTGACAAACAGCACTTACACCCACCAAGTGACTATTCAGGTAGGATTCATTTGCACCTCCAAGTTGCCATGGCATTAAGAAAAATTCACATGTTCATCTTTAGTGGTCTAGAGGTGTGAGGCTATTTATAGACTGTTTTCCCTCTCAGACTCTGCAAATGCAACTTTTTACAAAGTTTCTGTTGATTTCAGAAGTGATTGTAAGAGAAGTCGTACACCTATAACTGACACAACAACATGAGGACAAACTTGAAAAATATCTTCGGCAAATTGTCCTCAACGAATGATCTTTAAAGGTAGAGTAGGTAAGTTACCCACAGCTGGCTATTGGAGCTTCTATTTGACACGATTCAAACCAAGATACCCCACATCCTCCTGTAAAAGCAACTCCCACAAAATTACAGTAAGGAGCATTGAGGTAATGTAAGGTAGACAGACACGTAGCCCGTCCAAAACCCCCTTAATCAGTGGTCGGGTTTATCACAATACAGTGATAGCCACAGATGTCGAAATTATTTCATATGAGCGTCAAACCATTAGATATATTGGTTGCCATCATTCTGGTGTGAGTTAGTTTCTGGTGTGAGTTAGTTTCTGCTGTGAGTTAGTTTCTGGTGTGAATTAGTTTCTGGTGTGAGTTAGTTTCTGCTGTGAGTTAGTTTCTGGTGTGAGTTAGTTTCTGCTGTGAGTTAGTTTCTGGGGTGAGTTAGTTTCTGGTGTGAGTTAGCTCCAATCTTAAATGTCATTTTCATTAGCACTGCACCAGACCTGAGACTCCACTTCCATATAGGGCGCAGCTTTCCCAGGATGCACCTTAGGAGGGGTGTAACCGAAGATATAATAATGTGGGTGTGGTCAGCTGTCATTGTGAACTGCCTGCAGTTACCCCTCCTGATCACCAATCAGCAAAGGCAACACCATCCCCACCCAACTCCATGTTCTCCAAGCCAAGGGGAGGTCTGTCTGCCTGTCTGTCTGCCTGTCTGTCTGCCTGTCTGCCTTTCTGCCTGCCTGTCTGTCTGCCTGTCTACCTTTCTGCCTGTCTGTCTGTCTGCCTGTCTGCCTGTCTGTCGGTCTGTCTGTCTGCCTGTCTGCCTGTCTGCCTTTCTGCCTGCCTGTCTGTCTGTCTGTCTGTCTGCCTGTCTGCCTTTCTGCCTGTCTGCCTTTCTGCCTGTCTGTCTGTCTGCCTGTCTGTCTGTCTGTCTGTCTGTCTGTCTGCCTTTCTGCCTGTCTGCCTGTCTGTCTGCCTGTCTACCTTTCTGCCTGTCTGTCTGCCTGCCTGCCTGCCTGCCTGTCTGTCTGTCTGTCTGTCTGTCTGTCTGTCTGTCTGTCTGCCTGTCTGCCTTTCTGCCTGTCTGCCTGTCTGTCTACCTTTCTGCCTGTCTGTCTGTCTGCCTGTCTGTCTGTCTGTCTGTCTGCCTGTCTGCCTGTCTGCCTGTCTGCCTGTCTGCCTGCCTGCCTGTCTGTCTGCCTGTCTGGTTCAGCCTGTCTGAAGTTGGCCCGCAGCACTTGTGTCATCATAGTGTTTAGGTGGGGTTAGGTTGGGTTGGGGTTATGGTGATGGGTGTGTTCCTGAACACAGCTGCCTTTTTTAGTGCAGGGGCCTCTCAACCCAACCAACCAGCGGACCAAATAGGTTGCAGCCTCCACCCCCACCCCAGAGGCTTTCTGGGTGAGGGGGCGGGGTGGGTGGGGTGGGTGGGGTAGACTCCTGTCTGTGGTAAACAGACGGCAGCAAAAACAAAGTACATCCAGCCAGTGATTCTGAGATGTAGCATTAGTCTAAAGTGCTGTTGCCCTCACCTTTTACTGAGTTCCTGTAAAGAGCAAAGTTTTAATTTCCCGATAGCGACAGAAAGGGAAGATGTGTATGTGAGCGTGTGACTGTGTGTGTTTGTGTGTGTGCTGTCGGGGTGTGATTTTGACTCATGTTGGCACATGTCTGGTCTCCTGGAAGACTTTGTAGTCACGTTCTGTGTGCTGGCAAGCAAGGTTGGCCTTCCCATCGTGCACTTTGCTCCCCTGGGTTGACTGATAGTAGGGGAGACACACCCAACAAACACCTCAGCTGTACCTGCGACTGGAACAGCGTACGCATGCTTATGCCTGAATTAAGTATCGATCTGCCAAATCGCAAAAAAAACAAATCACAAAACACAGACCGATTGTTTTAAAAGGAGCTGCTTTTAGTAAAAACAAATAGAAATTAATATGGATTGAGAATGATGAGTTTAAAAAGGTTTTTTAATAGCATGAAAATGTGCTGGCAATGGACAATGCAGCCTAGAGGCAGCAGTTAAGTCAGGCTGGTGTCTCCTCCCTGAAGTCCTGTCTGAGAGAGGAACCCTACCAGCCAGAGGGCCAAGCCACTCTACACTTGATTTACTGTCCTGCCACAGGTCCACTACTGTATAATTACCCCAGTACACTCACGAACACATCCATGAGCGATACGTCTACGTTAACAGCAGAGAACACACACGTACTGGACAAACTGCATCCGAACGGTCAGCTGTTTCATTCGAACGCTGAAACGCTCATACAGATTCACCGTTACCCAGCGTCCTCTGACACAGATAAACAGCGCGTGGTGTTTTGTCCTCGGCCCCAGTCACTCTTTTGTCACTCTCAAACCTGCAATTGTATTCAAGGCCAAATTTAGGAGTTGGAATGCTAGGGTGGGCTGTGTCTGTGTCACACAACAAAGAGCAGCACAAGGGTGTTGCCTTCTCCTTAACATCCTCCCCCTTAACCGCCTGTGTTGCTTGCATGGAAGCCTGGTGATTGTGCGCAGGTCCAGCTCTCTGCTCTCCCAGCTTCCCAAGCAGAACTTCAGACCAGCTCACTCTTCTCCCTGCCTTGGCTTCCAATTTATTTTTGACCGTGTCTCTCTCTCTCTCTCTGTCTCTGTCTCTGTCTCTGTCTCTCTCTCTCTCTCACTCTCTCTCTCTCTCTCTCTCTCTCTCTCTGTCTCTCTCTCTCTCTCTCTCTCTCTCTCACTCTCTCTCACTCTCACTCTCTCTCTCTGCTTCTCTCCATCTTGGCCTGTTTCTCTTTCTTGACTTTCTTTTTTTACTCTCACTGCAACTATATTTCTACATCCCTTTCTCTTTCAGCTTCTTTCTCTTTTTTTCTTTGTCTTGAATGTATTCGTATCCATAGGAGATGGAATAATGTGTCTAATACAAAACAACTAGTTGGATTAAGGTTTGATGCTGAGCAAAGATAAACAAGACAATACTTTCATAACAATCTCATGTTATTTGTACGGAGTGACAAGCAGTTGTCAGACATGTTTCCTTGCTCCAGCACACCTGACTCTAATGAAGGGTCATCATGAGGCTTCCACAGAGCTTGATAACGACCCTTCATTAGAATCAGGTGTGCTGGAGCAGGGAAACATCTAGAACTGTCAGGACAGCGGCCCTCCAGGACCAGGATTGGACACCTTTGGTGTACAACATCCATTCCTCTGCCTAGTTTTTGGGAAAAAGATTTGTTCCTCATTTTTTAAACAGCTGTATTTCAGTTAGATAATAATTTACGAATAATTTACGCAATACTCAAAAACGGTTTGACAAAATAATTTTTGGTCTGCATAGTCTGAAGACGATCCACTTTTCATGTGAATATTACATGTCAAACCATAACTGCAAACTAATAAATAAATCATTGCAAATATGTCATTATCACAGATCAAATCATAATACACATCAACTACAGGAAGAATTCATTCAGTCTGGGATGTTTGTGCAGAGATGTGTGTGTGCTGCTCCAAACAATGAACTGAGCAGACACTTCTGATGCCATCTGTACCTCTCAGTCTCTGCAGACGGTGTGTCTGGACCCCTGAGACGCCCATCATTGGTTAGATCCCCCCAAGACCAACTTGGTGGCCAGGAGGCAGGTTGAGCTGAGGTGCAAGACACCTCCTGCCTGCCTTCATTTTCACCTTCCACACATGCATCTCCCGCAAGTGGTGACAGAGTGGCTCTTCTGCAGCGCAGCAACTGCTGCTCAGCCAGAGACAGACTGGACTGAGCGCTAGGATCGCCTTGGGAGAAGGATACATGTGCTGTCACTGTTTGTGGACTTTGCAACATTCTGGCACGCTGGGATGCACGCGCGCATGCAATGCTTTTGCGAAACAGCCCGAGGCTTATGCATGTGTGTAGGTGTGCTAGGTGAGCGTGCATGCTAACATACATGCATATATATGCAGAACATGCGTCTTGTGCGCATGCTTAGGCCCTGCAGAGTGTATGTTTGTGTGATAATGATGAGGCTCTGAGACAGACGAGCAGCAGGACCAGGGAGGCTCATCAGCTGATGACCTGGTGTTTACTGAGCCCTTGTAGCCTGGAGGGAGCCCAGCCTCCCCTCTACCAGGGCCTGACACAGACAAGCCTAATTGGATCTCCCAATGCAAAAGACTCATCAGGCCCTCTTGTGATTTGCAATGCAGAACACGGGTACATTAGGTGAAGTTTTTTGGGGGAAAATTCGTTCCAACCAAGAAATTAAATTGGGTGATACGGTGCTGACAGGAAACACATGTCCTTTTTTTGTCTGTCGTATTCTAATTTCAGGAGGAAAATGAGATCCAATGTCCAATCCTGGTCCTCGAGACCCACTGTCCTGAAGGTTTTAGATGTTTCCCTGCTCCAGCACACCTGATTCTAATGAAGGGTCATCATGAGGCTTCCACAGAGCTTGATAACGACCCTTCATTAGACCCTTCATCATTAGGTCTACTTGAGGGAGAGAAAGGTGAGGTACCGTACCTGGGACAAGTCTATTTCTCCTGGGGGGGTCAGAGGTTAAGGTCAGGGTCGCTAGGAGTCATGGTTCTCCAGCATGATGGGAAGCTGGAGGGAGGAGCATGAGGCCATGGAAACACTAGTGTCTGACAGCAGGTGCTTGAGTGTGAGTCCTCCTGGCTCAGAATATCTCCATCCACAGACATGCTCACACCCTTATCAGCTAACCCTGTGAAGTCTGTTCCAGCAGGAAGTCAGAGGGAAGCTCTCGTGAGTCACCATGGAGATAACCCCGCTGTTCTGGTTTCCATGTGTAACCAGATCCTTCCAGAACTTTCAATCCACCCAACTACACTACCCCTTAGAATGATACCCCTTCAAAAACAAAGAATTGTCAATATGATTTTGACCAGGGGGGTATTCCAGGAGGAGTTGGGGGAACCCTAAAATGAGGCTAACTCATTAGCAACGTGCAACATGTTTTCTCCGTTCCAGGAAGAGAGGTAAAAAAACTTGTGGTCAGTGTCCATGGTAACAGAGTCTGTGAACCTGCTTGCTAGCCAGGTTTCCTGTAGAAAGCTCTGCAGTTCTCCTATCTTCTTCTATTCTGAGCCTGATACAGTTGGCATTTATGAGGTATCCATTCCTGGTTTGGCCGACTGATCTCAAACTAAGTTGTATTCTCTTATGTTAGGCTGGGTGTCAACCTGCCCCACCTCTCATATGCTAAAACCTGGAGTTACTGGATGGAGACTCAACTTGGTAGTAGGCAGTGAGACAGACAGCTGAGTAGGTTTGGCAGGTAGGCGGACAAACTGACTGACAAGCATGCAGACAGGTTAGTAGGCTGACAAGCGACTACATGTATTGTGCTAGCATGTTGTTGTCCCTTCCCTTCCCTCCCCTTCTCTGCTTTCAGGCTCTGCTCAGCTACCAGCCTCTAACGACATCAGGCTCAGCTACCAGCCTCTAACTACATCAGGCTCAGCTACCAGCCTCTAACTACATCAGGCTCTGCTACCAGCCTCTAACTACATCAGGCTCTGCTACCAGCCTCTAACTACATCAGACTCAGCTACCAGCCTCTAACTACATCAGGCTCTGCTACCAGCCTCTAACTACATCAGGCTCTGCTACCAGCCTCTAACTACATCAGGCTCTGCTACCAGCCTCTAACTACATCAGGCTCTGCTCAGCTACCAGCCTCTAACTACATCAGGCTCTGCTACCAGCCTCTAACTACATCAGGCTCAGCTACCAGCCTCTAACTACAGTCAGACAGATGCTACCAGCCTCTAACTACATCAGGCTCAGCTACCAGCCTCTAACTACAGTCAGACAGATGCTACCAGCCTCTAACTACATCAGGCTCAGCTACCAGCCTCTAACTACATCAGCCTTGGCTCTGCTACCAGCCTCTAACTGCTACCAGCCTGGTACCAGCCTACCAAGTTTGACTTTCCAGCTCGCTCCGTTAGTGTTGAAAGAGACTGAGGTGAATGCTAGATGGTTATGGCAGATCCACAGTGGCTTTGAGCAGACCCACTAGTTTTTAACGTCAACAGAGTACCTGCCTTTAAGGAAGGTAACACTTGTCAATGGGCAAGTTCACCTACCATGAAAAAATGTGCTAATTGTTTTCTATTAAAGAACTACCAGTAGTTATCATACATAGGAATCTCTGCATCCATTTCTGTGGCAGCAGTCAACATCTTATCATAATCTTCTCATCATCCTGTCATACTACAAATTGTCAAAGGTACCAAATGATGTTTACATTATTTGCTAAAAATGATTAAAACCAAGGTGGCCTATAGACTACAATCACAAGTTTATAGCCCTAAGTAAAATGTCTTAACTGTTAGTAGTATGTTTTGACATTTAATATAACATGAATGTTATATGAATGTTTGGTATTTGCAGTGACGTGCATAGTAATGGTTCTTTGCTTTCCTACAGGTACACTATTTCCAGTTGCATGATGCATGCCTTATAATTGTAACTTGTTTAGCTGGATACTTTTATGGCTCTTCCCTTTGGCACTTGTTTGGTTTCTCACAATGTATGTTTCATAATCTATGAACCCGCAATGTTTGGGGCCTATCACAATGTAATGTAGCTCAGTGTTCAGAGCATGAAAGGTAGGTAAGACCCAGAGACAGGACACACAGCCTCCCTAATCTAAGGAGGCCATCACACTCTCTGCTCCTCTGTCTTACTCAGAAACACAGCGACGGTGGACAAGACAGGTCTGCCCACAGATGACCCACAAACTGGAGCCTTGTAGTTGCTTATCTACAAAGACTTGACATAGTGGAACTTTTCTTCCTTCCTATTCCCGATACTTAGATAGACGTTCTACATATCTTTGGCATCTCTCTTTCAATTCGCTGAGGGAGCATCTAAAAAATACCTGTCTGTCTGGCCAACCTACCTGCCAAACCTCCTCAGCTGTCTGCCTGTCTCACTGCCTACTAACCTGTCTGGATGCCAGCCTGCTGAACTTTAGGCCAACCTGGCTGCCTGCTATCTGTCTGTCTATCTGTCTGTCCGTCTGTCTGTCCGAAAGTCCCCTAAGTGTGCCTCTGTCCTGTTAACAAGGGCTGTGTATAGGCTTGTTAGGAGCTGAGCAGGCCCCTGTGTGTCTATAACTGGCTGGGGGGGCTGGGGGGCTTGGGGGGGGGGGGTGCCTATGGGCAGAGAGCAGTGCCCAAGGAGGTGAGCTGATTACAGCCAGGCTTCCTGTAGGGCTCTGCCAATAAGCAACACTGTTATTTCAAAGAGGAGTCAGAGAAGCACAGTAGACTGCTGTGACTGGAAATGAAACTGGCAAGTTTTGTCTTTGCACACATTTTATTTTTAATTTTAATAAAATTAAATTTTAATTAATTTAAAATTTATTTTTAAGGTTATGCATGTATTATGCAAGTAATATGTGAATAAAAATGATGATGATTGATGAGAATGCAAGATGGAGAACGAGGTGTTGGCAAATCTTAAAAGATGACGGCCAAACTCAACTACAAGTCTGTGAGTCAACTGTTCTGTGTTCTAGTTGATCATCGAAGCATGGGGGCCACACCTCGCCTTTGAAATGGGAGTCAGGTGGCTCAGCAGGTTAAGGCGGTGGCCTCGTGATCGTAAGGTTGTGAGATCGAACCCTGACACGTTGTGTCCTTGGGCAAGGCACTTCACCCTACTTGCCTCAGGGAGAATGTCCCTGTACTTACTGTAAGTCGCTTTGCATAAAAGCGTCTGCTAAATGAAAACATGTAAATGAAATGAGCCAACGCTCCTGATCATTGTTTGCACCCTGAGTGAATCTGAGTGGAAGAGTTCGAGAGGAAGAAATGAAAAAGACATAGAGGGGCGAAGAGAGAGAGAGAGAGAGAGGGAGAAACAGAGCGAGAGAAGTGTGAGCTTGGCTCAGTCAGAGCAGCTGTATAGAGGACACTGTGGGTGGGAAGTGGTGGATTCGTGGGAGAGTTAAACGGCCAATCCTCTGTGATCTCGTAAACAGTCCTTTACAACCATCTGAATGCACTGCTCATCGCTAGACGCAAGACTTAACAGGCCCTCGTTGAAATGATGTTGGACAACCTTTACAAGTGGGACCCCGAGCCACACGTGTGTGTGACATGATGTGGGACATTATCGTGTGTGTGTGTGTGTGTCAGTTATGGAGAGTCATGATCGGAAGGTTGTGAGTTCGATTCCCGGTTGTGGCTTTGGTCAAGGCACTTCACCCTTCACTACACTTCCCTCAGGGGGGAATGTCCCTGTACTTGCTTTAAGTCGCTCTGGATAAGAGCGTCTGATGAATGACTGGATGTGAATGTGTGTGTGTGCCCAGCAACACCCAACACCAGCAGTGCTTCATGTCTGAGGGGGTTTTGTTCAGGCTACAGTGGGGAGGGGTCCTGCCCATCAGGCTACAGTGGGGAGGGGTCCTGCCCATCAGGCTACAGTGGGGAGGGGTCCTGCCCATCAGGCTACAGTTGGGGAGGGGTCCTGCCCATCAGGCTACAGTTGGGGAGGGGTCCTGCCCATCAGGCTACAGTTGGGGAGGGGTCCTGCCCATCAGGCTACAGTTGGGGAGGGGTCCTGCCCATCTGCGCCCCTCTCGGTTTCTGGGTTCTGGAAACACGTGGAGACTCAAACTATGAGGAATGATGAGAGCGGTCGCTCCTGAAATAGCCGCCTCCCTCTTCTGTGGTCCTGCGAAGCTTTCGTCCAGCCATGACTTTCAATGTGAACCCTCCCATCCCTCCTTCATTCTGGTTAGCATCCCAGCTAAATCTGTAGCCTTGTGCCTGTAATTAGGCCTGCGCTGCCTGAGCTGTACACTGGCAGCTGGCTCACTCAGACAAGCTAGAGGAAACACCAAGAAGCCATTGTTTTGATCAGCCAATCCAACCTGGCCAGCTGGGGTCAGGAGATGCCTGTTATATATATAGATATATATGTAATATACCGTATCTCTCCCTCATTACTGAATCCTTAATTGCAGAATCTAGCACAACTGTATACATGCGTGTACTTACAACTGGGGGGGGCGGAATTCTGCTGCATTAGCATGATCTGCAAAGATTTCTGGGTAGAGGAGGGGAGAGAAAGGTGAAAACTCTGGGTTTGTTCACGAGTAGTTGAGAGCGTCACGCTAGGCTAACAGGCGCGTTGGACATTAGCAGCGGCTGCATGAAACGAAAAGACAAAGTTGCCGCTTACAGTCGGGGGCGGAGTTATAAGCGGCTCAGTCGGACGCGCCTGCTTCTTGTGGTTTGCTGTGTTGACGTCAGTCATGGCCGACAAAGCGCTGTTTACTTTCTTTGGAGCTGACGAACTGCATGGGCGCAAAACATTTTCGTATTAGAACTTGCACTTCCACGATCCACTGCGCTGAAATTTGATATTTTATGTATCGGGTTGAGTTACATTCTCTTTCTCTTGGGCTAAGTTAGACTCTCTCTCTCTTGGGCTAAGTTAGACTCTCATCAACAATCATCTCACGTCATCATCAGTCATCTTCAGTCATCAACAGTCATCTCAAGTCATCACAATTCATCAACAGTCATCTCAAGTCATCACAATTCATCAACAGTCATCTCAAGTCATCACAAGTCAACAGTCATCACAAGTCATCACAAGTCAACAGTCATCACAAGTCATCAAAAGTCATCACAAGTCATCACAAGTCATCACAAGTCATCACAAGTCATCAACAGTCATCAACAGGCATCTCAAGTCATCACAAGTCAACAGTCATCACAAGTCATCAAAAGTCATCAACAGTCATCACAAGTCAACAGTCATCAAAAGTCATCACAAGTCATCAACAGTCATCAACAGGCATCTCAAGTCATCAACAGTCATCAACAGGCATCACAAGTCAACAGTCATCACAAGTCATCAACAGTCATCAACAGGCATCACAAGTCAACAGTCATCAAAAGTCATCTCAAGTCATCACAATTCATCAACAGTCATCTCAAGTCATCACAAGTCAACAGTCATCACAAGTCATCAACAGTCATCAACAGTCATCACAAGTCCACGCAGCAAGGTTGTCGTGCTACAGACTTTGCGCGCACGCACACACACACACACACACACACACACACACACACACACACACACACACACACACACACACACACACACACACACACACACACACAGGCACACACACACACACACACACAGACAGACACACACAGTTTGTTGATTCAGCGTGAAACAGACTGAAGGGTTGCGTACTGAGAGTTCCAACTGTCAGTTTCAACTTCCTTTATGAGGACTGAGTTGAACTGTACCTGAATCACAAGTAGATTTATAATAAAGTGTTTAAGTAAGTTTAAGTAAGTGAAAATATACATTGGTGCATTCAATGTTGTCTATGTGTTATTGGGTTGAATAATCTGGGATTGATGCTTTGGCTTGAGCTAGGAGCATCATCAAGGTCCATTGTTAGCAGTGGATCAGGATGTGGTCTTATTCTGAAGTGTTCAAATAGGTTTAGGTTTAAATAGGTGTCTTTTTTTTACAAAAGACATAGAATAACTGCTTATCCTACTTCTGTTATGTTATTCCAGGAGTCAGAAACTCAAATCTGACTTATTTTCACACTGTTAGAAGTCTAAATTGGCTTTGGTTGAACCACATAAAACACAAACTTCATGTACATTATACTGTTGTCTTAACCCATTGAACTACGGTCTGCAGAAAGTAATTAGCAAAATAATTTAGCTTCCTTCCTAATCAGTGGATGAATTTTCTGCAATTGAAGATAGGAAATGAGTAACATGTCATTAAAGCAAACTGTCCATTTCAAACTGAAATACGCCTCCAGAAAAACCTTGCATAACAAAGTTGCCCAGTCCACATTGTGATGATAAAATATAAGATCCTGTCCAAACAGTCATGTATTCGTTTTCATGTAGATGCTGACTGGCTTGACCATGTGTGTGCATCCTTGAAACGAATCCTTTGCGAACGGTCGTTTGATTCTGTTGGATGTTAACGGCGTGTGGGGCACTCGTTTCTGTCAGTGGGTGGTTTGATAAAGACTGCCAGAACACACTGGCCATCATGGAGTCCCACACCCCTGGAGGAGCAGAGCTATTTTAACTGCTCGCTCTGCAAAACCCATAATCCTCCCCTGACCAGAGCCCTCTCCTCCCCATAATGAGTATGTGTTCAGTCTAGAGGGATTATTGTGCTGTTTATACATTGTGCCATATGTGGTCAGTTGAATCTGGAAAACACTAAACAATTGATCACGAGGATGCACTGTTACTCTCTCCCTCCTTTCTGAATGATGACCCAGCAGAAATTCTCCAAGAAATGTTTTCCCCCCAGGTACTTTGAAACATCGATACCACTTGCTTCTTTTGCATCTCTGCATATAATAAGCTATGGCTAGGTTTGTGTATTGTGTATGTTTTGTATGTTATATTCACTGCAAACAAAGAACAACAAAAAACTTTATCTCAGCAAAGAACCTCACGTGTGAAAGAGTCGAGGTCATCGCGTTTTCCATCTTGTTGTTTTAGAGCATCAGGTGCAAAATGGTACTTTGGTGAAGCTTCTCCCAGCTGCCTTAAGGCCTTATTCAAAACCACAGGCTTAATCTCAGATGATAACAAACACTCGAACCTTTTGCAGACGTGTAAAGTGACATCCTGTCTAACAGTGCTGCTCTCAACAAGTACAGAGGAACGATCGTTTGGTCGATAAGAGTCCCAGAATGAGTTCAGAAGTCAATGATGTAAGTGATGACCGGCTTGTGTTATGCTGTTGCAGTCCGAAAAAAACCGAATGGTTACACAATTGCAACCGTTACACAATCCAATAAATGTTAAAATAAGATTGAATCAAAATCAAATCAATCTTAAATTAAGAGATAATCCTTTATTTGTCCTGTAGTGGGGAAATTGCAGTTGGCAACAGCAAGGTACAGTACTGCCCTCAACTGTAATGTAAAAATAAATAAATAAAATGCAAGGTACAGGGAAGCATATAAAAATATGATACATGTGATAAAGAATCTAAGAAAGGATGTGATTTTTAAAAATCATAAATAAAGTTGAATTGTGGATCCAACAAAGGGGTCCAACAAATGTTGGATTGTGTAATATTTCTGTCACAGTCAGCCTGTATTATCATGTTAAAACATAATCAAAATGTATTTGTATAGATCTTTTTACAAGCAATGTCACAAAGGGTATAACACATGCCCACAGAACTGCCCCTCAACCAAACTAAGACAAGGAAAAACTCCCAGAAAATCTCACTAGGGAGAAGGAAATGAAGAAACCATGGCAGAAGCAAATCAGTGAGGGAGTCATGCGGCACAGTCAGTTAGAGTGTCAGGTTAGTAATCAGAGGATCCCTGGTTCGAATAGCGGCTGTGTCAACATGTCCTTGGGCAAGGCACTTCACCTTACTTGCCTCAGGGGGAATATCCCTGTACTTGGTGTAAGTCACTCTGGAGAAGAGTATCTGATAAATGACTGAATGTAAATGTAAAGAGACAGAGAAGTCTCTGCTGCTTCCATAACCCCCTATGTCTTTCATCCTTTCCCCTCACACCTCTTCCCCTTTCAGTGTGTTAAAGGAAGAAGATCCTGGGTGGCTCCATGTATGTGGAGAGGAGAGAGAACTGTGTGAAAACTGTAGGAGAGTCAAAGAAAAACATTCCAGCCTTGGCAGCAATAATGCTGGGAGGGGGGGGAAGGGAGGGGAGGGGAAGGGAGGGGAGGGTTGGGGAGGGTTAGGGAGGGGAGGGTTAGGGAGGGGAGGGTTGGGGGGGGAGGGTAAGGGAGGGGAGGGTTAGGGAGGGGAGGGTAAGGGAGGGGAGGGTAAGGGAGGGGAGGGTTAGGGAGGGGAGGGTTAGGGAGGGGAGGGTTAGGGAGGGGAGGGGAAGGGAGGGGAGGGTTGGTGGAGGAAGGACAGAGGTTAAAAGAACAGGGCATGAAGGGCATGGTGGGGTGTGAGGCTGCAGGGAGAGAGGGTGTGGGCATGGTGGGGATGGCTGGGGGGGTGGGGGTGAACTGAGGTAATATTGTTGGGTGTGTGGTTAGATCACATTCCTCTCCATGTCTTCTCATGCTGTGGGTTGTGGTGAGGTTGGCTGGGAGGGGGAGAGACAGACAGGGGGGAGGGGTTAACATGGGGAACTCTGGTGGGAACCAGTCTGACCACTCCAGGGGTGGATCCTGGATCCTGGGCACTGGTTCACTGAGAAGCACAGGCACTCTACTCATCCCAACACTCCCTCGCTCTCCATTTCTCTTTCCCTCCAACCCCCTCCCACACTCTACCTTTCTATTTTCTTCTTTATGTCCTTCTTAAATGAAAAAAAATTATACATAAAAGCTTCTGTTTGTGTCTGTCATTGCATTTAGTCGTTTAGAAGACGCTCTTATCCAAAGTGACTAACAGCAAGTACAGGGATATTCCCGAGAGAGAAGTGGGGTAAGGTACCTTGGCCAGGGACACATGAACATTTGGCAGGACCGAGGTTTGAACCAGCAACATTCTGGTTACTAGTCCAATTCCCTTTCTGCTCAGCCTGAACCTGATCTCTCTCTCTCTCTCTCTCAGCCACTACTGCTGCATGATGCAAGTGGGACCTCTATGAGGGTAACATCTGCGTCTTGTTACAGAACACATCAAAATCTAAAGAGTGGGACACTTTCCTTGGTCTTCTTTTCATGAATTTCATCCAGCATGTTTGCAGTGTGTTCAGTCGGGTACACTGGTTAACCCCAGCAGTGGTAAATGATCTGCTTCATTGAGAGGAACCTGAACTTTACATGTACATGTGTAACATGTGTTTCATCATGTGTAACGTGTGTTTCATCATGTGTAACATGTGTTTCATCATGTGTAACATGTGTTTTATCATGTGTAACATGTGTTTCATCATGTGTAACATGTGTTTCATCATGTGTAACGTGTGTTTTATCATGTGTAACATGTGTTTCATCATGTGTAACATGTGTTTCATCATGTGTAACATGTGTTTCATCATGTGTAACATGTGTTTTATCATGTGTAACATGTGTTTCATCATGTGTAACATGTGTTTCATCATGTGTAACGTGTGTTTTATCATGTGTAACATGTGTTTCATCATGTGTAACATGTGTTTCATCATGTGTAACATGTGTTTCATCATGTGTAACATGTGTTTTATCATGTGTAACGTGTGTTTTATCATGTGATTTTGACCAAATTGCCAATGCTCTGCTACATGACTTCAAATGCTCAGGTAACCTGCTGGTGTGGGTCTGCGCTTTCCGACAGTAACAATCGGTTAAAAGATGTTGATCAATAAGTATTGGATTGGACTATATTTATATTATTATATATTATATTGTAGAGTCTTACTTCCACAATCATATAGACATTGAGTCGATTACATACAGTAAATCATTACATGGACAATAGTTGAGCCACTTGTCATAATTGCAGGCCTAATTCCCTAAACAATGCCACATGAATGGGGGTATTAGTTATGCTTGCATTAATGTCTGCATGTTTTCTTTTTGTGTAAAGCAATGCGATGTAGAAGTGTTGTGTCATATTGACATAAATACATAAATACAACGATAACAACTGACCCAGGAGGCAGAATGTGTGAGAACACTGCTCCTGTCCAACAGTGTGTGGGTCGATATTCATGACGCAACACAAAGTCATTAACAACCAGTCCATGAGCTTCACCTCCCTAAGACAGGCTCATAATGTCATTTAGGAACCTTATGATGTGTCTATTCTCTATCTGAGTAAAGGAGGTAGGGAAAAGCAGGGGGTTTGAAGGAGAGGACACTGTTAACTTTAACCTTTGACCTATCTGTCAATAAGTCTAAAATCCATTTAATGATAAATTAAATGGATTAAGCAAATGTATCAGCATGGCGTTAAAAGCATGAAAGAAAACCTGTGAGCAGAAGTCTAGCATTAATCAGAGGGCCGTCAAGGTGATCAATTCATTCTCTGTCCTCGGGGTCTTACAAGACCAAACTCACAAGGATTCTTCCACGAAAGTTTTTCAAAAGAATGTACTGTATTATACGGACTATTAGTCGCTCCAGAGTATACAGTAGGTTGCGACAGCCCCCTGACAGCATGATGGAGAAAAAAAATAAAACCGAAAAATATGGTACTTGCATCGTAGCGTTCTTCGGATTGATGAACAGACAGGCTATGGGGCTGAGGTGGATCCCATACTGAGTCAGGAAGAGCCTTAGAACATGATGAGGTGGACCTCGATCAGATCTGTTATGATTTTCAGGCTCATGTTATTATATGTGATTGTAACTTGTTGAATGGAAAGCTTGTGTGGTTCTTGAGGGTTTAGGTTGGTTGAGGGGCAGTTCTATGGGCATTTGTGAAGCCCTCTGTGACATTGCTTGTAAAAAGGGCTGTACAAATAAATGTTGATTTGATTTGATTCTTCCCTTTGGCACTTGTTTGGTTTCTCACAATCTATGCTTCATGTTCTGGCTACCTGCAATGTTCAGGACTATCATGATGTAAGTAACACCCCCTTTAAATCTGCTCCATTGAAATAAGATGTCCATTAAAGTCTTTAGAAAGAATTTGCAGCCTGATTTTCAAGGTAGAGCTCATTGTTTCCTTTATGTCTTTGTACCCAGTACAGCGAATTTGACCCTGTATGAAACTGATCAAAACCAATTAATAATACATTCACATTATAAAAAAGCATTCTGCATTGTTACTGTACCCTGGTTGTAATGGGTGATATGAATATGCTAGCTTTGCTCCCAGGTAAAGAGTGGCACATGGACACGAACACCCAGAAAACACACCCAGATTCAGCCCACTTACACTATCGAACTCACTTGGTTCTACATTCTGCTTTTGTATTGGTTTAAACTTTGTCATTCATGTTTTCAGACATATCTCTCCTGTCTGCTCCTGTCTGCTCCAGCTCCTGTCTGCTCCGACTCCTGTCTGCTCCGACTCCTGTCTGCTCCAGCTCCTGTCTGCTCCAGCTCCTGTCTGCTCCAGCTCCTGTCTGCTCCAGCTCCTGTCTGCTCCAGCTCATGTCTGCTCCTGTCTGCTCCAGCTCCTGTCTGCTCCGACTCCTGTCTGCTCCAGCTCCTGTCTGCTCCTGTCTGCTCCAGCTCCTGTCTGCTCCTGTCTGCTCCAGCTCCTGTCTGCTCCTGTCTGCTCCAGCTCCTGTCTGCTCCTGTCTGCTCCAGCTCCTGTCTGCTCCAGCTCCTGTCTGCTCCTGTCTGCTCCAGCTCCTGTCTGCTCCTGTCTGCTCCAGCTCATGTCTGCTCCTGTCTGCTCCAGCTCCAGGAGCAGGCCAGGCCCCTGTGTCACTCCCCTCCCCTCGGCTCAGGTGGACATGTTGGGAATGCTTCCAGATCCTTCTGGTTCAGAGGGAGGGGGTGTTGGCTGATGAGTGGGTGTGTACATTTGTTTTGTTCTGTTTTCTTAGTGAACTGTTTTGTGGTAAAGGTTCACTTTCCTCTTTTGAGTCACAGACACACCTTCAGTGCAAATTTGAGCTCCTCTGTCTCCTTTAGCTAACCTACCTCTCTCTCGCTCTGTCTCACTCTCTCTCTCGCTCTCTCTCACACACGCTCTCTCTCTCTCTCTCTCTCTCTCTCACACGCTCTCTCTCTCTCTCTCTCACACGCTCTCTCTCTGTCTCACTCTCTCTCACACACGCTCTCTCTCTCTCACTCTCTCTCTCACACACACACTCTCTGTCTCTCTCTCTCAGTTTCAAATGCCTACCAGAGTGGATTGGACTTGTCTTCATGACTGACTGTGAGAGGAACTGAAGCCCAAAGCCTCTTCTTAAAGGTCAGTAACGTCACAACACCTCGATGTTGCTGTGGAGACTTCTCTTCACACGTATCTCTTGATGTTTCTGCTATGCTCTCACGCACGTGTCAGAGACTGCTGAACTGTCAGTGGGTCACGCTTCATACTGTACATTTTAAGCAGCATCACACCAGAGATGCTGGTACCACTCAATGGCCGGGATTTACCTCAGGTCAGTGAGTTTGATTTCCCAGTGGATGAAGGACGATTCAAATGCGTCCGGCCACCAGTCACTTTTTCAGGATAATGTTGTGTTGTAGAGGTAAGTCAAACTGGAAGTCAAAGCAGAAACAAAGAGTTGAAACGGTCGAAAGCCACATGTAGGTACAAATGTTTGGAAGTCCCAATGTTTAGAGTGCTATTGATAACATTGGTAAATAGATCACATGATTATTGAGTTTGACACTTCATCTGTGTAGAGATCATGTGCTTCATCTGGTACTGACATATTACATAGTTTATCAGGATCCTCTTCCATAAGGCTTATTTCTCATTTGAAACACCATGCTAGTGTTTTGTTTCCTCTGGAACGAGACACTAAGCAAAAGTATGCTTTTGAAGATCCAATCTTCTGACTGCCTTTCACAAACGGATCATTTGGAAAGAAATGTCTACGCATGCAATATCAAGTAAACGTTGATTCCAGTTTGACAGAGCTGAAAACCCCCTAGGTTTGTGCCATAGCAAGAATACGTTTCCACAGTCTATTTTCTGAGGTGAGGCTCTAGTCCACAACCCTGAGTCGACCCTGGTGAACCTCACGCTGAGGGAACATAGATTACCTGGGGATAGCTGGCAGCTACACCTCTCTCTGTCTGCTGAACCACACACCCAAGGTCTCCACTTCTCCCCTCGCACCCTGACCAGGACTTTCTCATGTCTGGAACTCGATCCCGGAGTTTCTTTTGCTAGGATAAAGGAGGTTTTAGCCGTGTGTTCACAAACAGATCAGGGGTAGGCTGGCTTTATTTGAACAGGAGAATGCAAAGCTTACTGTATCTTAACGGTGCACACAAGCATAGCCACAGTCCTGAATGGCTCTGCTGATCTCTCCTGGCTGCTCCTCCACCCTATCAGACCTATCCCACGCCTGACTCCCCTCCTTCCCAGGTTATCAATAGTTGGAAGTAATGGACCATTGTTATTGCATTCATGTGGGTTCTGTGTTTCTGTGTGTTCCAGAGTGAGTCTGCCTCCTCCCCTGTAGCTCATGTTAAGGCACAGGTTTTGCTCCACCGTGTTTGATGAGTAAGCACCCGACCATCACAGATGAATTGAGGGTGGGAGGCGGTTTCTAGAGGGTGTCGTGGGTGGAAGGCCTAATATCTGCCAAAATAGCTGAGTTTGGGGGATTTGTGTACTTTGGTGTTATTCTCAAAGCACAAAGGGTTTCAGATACTTTTTTGGGGGGCCAAAGCCTGTCTGAAGCGCAAGGTTTTCTCCCTTATTTCTATTTCGTTCCATAAAATGTAATGATTCCGACAAGCGTGTTGAAAAGTATTGTTGCACTCTTTCTTTGCAGTTCTGTATGTTCATTGTACTAGAGCTTTAACAAGTTCATCTCTATTAAAAACAAAGGCGTACAATATTCCACTGGTTTCACTTTGTATCGTGAGAGGCCTACTGAGCATGTCACCACCCCCCCCACCCCCCCACCCCATTGAGGGCTGGCTCTGCTTGAATGTCTATAGCCTTCCACTCTGAGTCCTTGAGCAGCTTCAGCTATGTAGGTGATTCCTGTGTGGTCAACATCATCTAAAACAGTCTCCGTAACCACTGGCAACCCATCTTTTCTAAGTGACATAAACCTCGCAAAGGCAGGATCTTCAGCCATTCAGGCATGAATTCAACTGCTTTTTGAGCAGGTATAGATCAGTGTGTTCTTGGTCCGGAGTGAGATATAAAAATAAAAATAAAAGAATTCAGCATAGGATTCAAACAATCCACATTTCATAATGTCTGTGAAAGAGCTGAAGAAGTGGGTCCACCCACCTGTGTGAGAGGAGAGAGGGGCTGGATGGCTGTTTAAAGGCATGAGTGTGTGGGCTAGCTTCATGTCTCACTACGGAAGGCAGAGCACATCCACCCACCCAGCACAAACACACAGCAGTTAGCTTGATTCCTGAACCAACATGCCCTCTGCGCTCGCTCCATCACGGAGGGAGGGTTTGGAACGGGGCTGTAACAGGCAGCAGGGTTCATCTGTCCGTGTGTGTGTGTGTGTGTTTGGATGACAGGCATCTGTCTCCCCTGCCCTCCAGCCTGGATGCTTTTAATTAGGAGGTGGCAGAGAGCCCGGGGGCAGACAGAGGCTCTCCCACCATGTTTGGCCTCCCCCTCGTTATCACCGCCGGGAGATGTCCTCACTCACCTCAATGCCTCTCACACACACACGCACACACACACACACGCACACACGCACACATGCAAACGCATGTGCTCCCACAAACACGCACCACACACACATCCCCCTGCTCGGGGTTAATGTCTATCGAAAATAGAAACTCACATCAGGCATACCTCATATAAGATGTAAATACAAACTCATGCTGTCCGTATAGACCAGCGGTGGGTAATCCTGGTCCTGGAGGTTCTAGATGTTTCCCTGCTGTGTGTGGGTGTGGTTTGTGTGCTGGAGCAGGGAAACATCTAGAACCTTCAGGACAGCGGCCCTCGAGGTCCAGGATTACCCACCGCTGGTATAGATTGTACAGAATAATCCAACAATCTGCTGGATGAACGTCGCTTCCCAAAACAAAATCAACCATAAGAGGAGTCAAGTGGCTTAGCAGGTTAAGGCGTTGGGCTCATGATCAGAATGTTGTGAGTTTGATTCCTGGCTGTGGCTACATGACGTTGTGTCCTTGGGCAAGGCACTTCACCCTACTTGCATCAGGTGGAATGTCCCTGTACTTACTGTTAGTCACTTTGGATAAAAGCGTCTGCTAAATGACTAAATGTACTTAAATGTCAACGCAAAAAGACCTGATTTCACTCATCTGATTGTAACTCTTGAATCAACAACCTTAAGTACAGAGGGAGCGTGTTTAAGGCGTGTGTATGTTGTGCATGTTAATGTGATTATAGCAGGAGAAAGAGATCCCCCCCCCCAGCGGTGAGGGTGTTGGGCTAGTAATCAAAAGGTCCCTGGTTTGAATCCTGGTTGTGCCAACATGACGTTGTGTCCCCTACTTGCTTTGGGGAATGTCCCTGTACTTGCTAGATAAAAGTGTGTTTACGTTTAATCCTTTAGCAAACGCTCTTATCCAGAGCAACTTAAAGAAAATACAGGGACATTCTCCCCTGAGGCAAGTAGGGTGAAGTGCCTTGCCCAACAACACAACATCATGTAGCCTCAGCCAGGAATCAAACTCACAACCTTCCGATCATGAGCTCAAGGCCTTAACCGCTGAGCCACCTGTTTCCCTATGGAAATGTTATTGAGGAGAGTCACTGAAGAGAGAGAGTTCATGACAGAAGGTTGTCTATACCAACACTTTGTGAATGTTTATCATTCCCCTCCACCCCAGTTTTTCATTTCACCATCCTGTCCACCCTGTCTCCAGCCCTTCCGTCCCTCCCATACACCTCCGAGTACTTCTTCCTCTTGTCCCTTGTGTCACACCCTCCCTCCCCTCCCCCCCCCTCTCTCCCTCCTTCCTGGGTGAGCCTGCTGGCGCTGACAGGCCTGGCTGCCATGCTGAGAAGCAGTGGGAGGCAGAAAACAGGTACTCCAGAGCCTGACACTGACTCAGCCTTCGGCCTCCTGGCCGTGAACAGACTGTTCCTCCAGCCCTCAACCACGACATCCTCCAAGATGGACCAAATAGATTTAACCCACTCACTGTCTCACTCACTCACTCACTCACTCACTCACCAGGAGCAGCACACGGATTCCATTAAGCAGCAGTTTGTAGTACAGGAACATGCTAAATCTTAAACAACAAAGTTTCTTTAGTTTTAGTTTTTTACACAAAATATTACATTAAATAGTTGGGGGTTTTATGTCTTCTTGGAGAAAAGGCTTTTACATGATTTCATATTTTAATTATTTGTGCATAAGACCCTTGTATAGTTTTGTACAGCAGAAGATACAGTAATCTCTAGGTTGATCTGTAGATTTCAGTGAAATATGTAAATGCTGATCATGAATTGTTTCCGACAATACTATTGGGCGACCTTTACTATGCCAACGGGGGGGGGGGGGGGGGGGGGGGATTGGAGGGCAGTACTCTAGAAATAGCAATAGAACGCTTGTTAACCACCTCACCTGAATTCACCTTCAACATCACTGCTAAAGTTGCATGAATTTGCAGGTGTCAGTGGACTCAGCAAGACTGGGTTGACACCATGGCATTTTGGCAGTTGTATTTGACCGGTGGCCCATTGCATAAAAAAGGGCTCTATGTGATGTCATCAAGGGCTCTATGTGATGTCATCAAGGGCTATATGTGATGTCATCAAGGGCTCTATGTGATGTCATCAAGGGCTCTATGTGATGTCATCAAGGGCTCTATGTGATGTCATCAAGGGCTCTAAGTGATGTCATCAAGGGCTCTATGTGATGTCATCAAGGGCTCTAAGTGATGTCATCAAGGGCTCTATGTGATGTCATCAATGGCTCTATGTGATGTCATCAAGGGCTCTATGTGATGTCATCAAGGGCCCTATGTGATGTCATCAAGGGCTCTATGTGATGTCATCAAGGGCTCTAAGTGATGTCATCAAGGGCTCTATGTGATGTCATCAAGGGCTCTAAGTGATGTCATCAAGGGCTCTATGTGATGTCATCAAGGGCTCTATGGGATGTCATCAAGGGCTCTATGTGATGTCATCAAGGGCTCTATGTGATGTCATATGGTGAATCCTTACGGCAAAGGCCTCTTATGCGTTGCCCATTTTCAGTACAGAACACTGAAGTTCTGGAAACCCAGAATACTCGGAGGCAGGATGGAATGTTGATATAGAGAACTGTTTGTGTTGTTGTTATAGATATATATATATAAATATATATGTTTTCCAAAGTTGTTATCATATGTAGATGTTTCTGTTCCCGCTGACATGATCTGGCTAGTGTGACAGTTCAGACGACTCTCTCTTAAGAGAACACCTTCCCTACGCTTTACTTTCTCTTTGCTTCTCTTACATTTACATTTATTCATTTAGCAGACGCTTTTATCCAAAGAGACTTACAAGAGAGAGCTTTTACAAAGAGCATCAGTCACTCAGCATAGCAATGTGATAGACCCCGAACATCATCTCTCTTGCTAAGTCTCTCTCCCACTTTTTCTCTCCTGTTCACTTCTAGTGGAGAATGGGGTCATTTGAGCCAGTTTGAACCTGAGGTGTCTTTAAAGAAAGGGCGTAACTGTAATATCTTGAACTAAACTATGTACATTTAGTTCAAGATATTGTGCATCTCTGGTAAGCTTCAGATTTGATCTAAAATAATTTGTTTGAAAAATATAGCTCTTCTCCCAAAAGTGGTCCTTTGGCTCAACTTACCCCCAATAAGGGGTAAATTGAGCCAGGGAGAGGGTAAGTTGAACCAGATGGGAGTATGGTTATGTTCAAGTAAAACTGAGTAAAGTAAAACCACATTTAGTCTAATGCTTTACCAAAGCAGAACACAATCCATACAAAATAACTTCTTAAAAGTTTAATATGAACAAAGTTTATAACTTTAGAGAACAATTGTCCACAACAAGTCCTGTTTAAAATGCTCAGAACAAAGTAACTTAGAAGCCAAGTGCAAAGTGAGATTGGCTCCTCCCAACCGCCCCGCCCCTTCTCCTTTTTATCAAGGGTGGCTCAATTTACCCACCGGCTCAACTTACCCCTTTCTACCCTACACAGCTCTGCTCTCTCTAAATTTAAAGAATAAGAGTGCACTCATCTGTTTTTTGTAGACACCCCTCATGACCAGAGTCTGACTGTCAACATAAGTAATCTCTTACCTCTAACCTGCTTCTTTGAATAGGACAGCGAAAATATACTTTGCTTATTATTATTTCCATTCTATACTTCACTAGGGTGCAGCACAAAGCCTGAATTCATGTCTGCTGACCCGTCGTTGTTTTGTCATAACATTTCTAGTTAGGATCAAACATACAATTGTATTTTCATTTTTGTGAAAGAATGAATGATAAAGATTGTTTTTGACAATAACATTGTTTTCCACCTTGATCTTAACATCAGAAAACAGAGATTCTATCTCTAAATATTTTCCTTTGTGATCAGGAAAGTGGCATAAAAAGTCTTCCAAACTTTATTCATTTCTTACGTTTACGTTTTTATATTTTTACTCCAGTTCTCCCTAAACAACCCTTTCCAGTTTTACCCCACTCCCTCCATACTGAAATCCACTCTAACAAAACTAAAAATTCATTTTGTCTGACCTAAATCAGAGGGTGTCTGCATGCGCCATGAGCTTATTACACACTGCGCTTAAACTTGTGTTGTGGAGGAGGATGGGGTATTATTATCTTTTAGCTACCCACCCTGCTATAAAAACTAGTGGTGCGACATCTCCACATTGCAGTGTGGCTGCCCTCCCTCTTGCCTACACTCAACAACACACACCAGCCTGCCTGCCTGCCTGCCTCCCTCCCTGCCTGCCTGCCTCCCTGCCTCCCTCCCTGCCTCTCCGCTGGAGAGTCCACCCTCTAACAGTTCAGCAGTCCGTTCCTGAGACAGCTCTCATATCTTCTGTTCCTTTGACGCTGTCGTGCCGTGTACTTAGATCTGCTACCGGATAGTCCCTTCTTTTTTGTGAATGGTCGTCTGGGGATGTGTGAGGAGCTTGTGAATGGACTGAGAGACAGCTCATGCATCTACGCAGACAGGACAATGCTGAGAGGTCACACAGCACCACTGTTGTAGTCTTGGAATGAAAAGAAGCACGCGAGGATCACAAGAAGGTAAATCAGGTAGGTGACATCAGAGAGTCTTCCACTCACCGTAATATCCTACATACTTCTTGCTGTGAAACAAATCTGGACATGTGATTTTTTTTTTTTGCCCATGCCAGAGCATGCTTTCAGTGAGTGTCTGAGTGTGTGTTTGTCTTAGGCCTTTATAAGATGTGTATGTTGTACAGTTAGTGTACTTGTTCACTATGTGTGTGTGTGTTGGTGTATTGTAGTGCTACACTATGTGTTTCTCCCAGGTACTAACACTTTGACGGTGCCTACTTATCTTATGACTCTAGAGACACGGTTTAAAGAAAGGAAGGTGGCTCTGTCTCAGCTTTAATAACGATGCTAAAGCAACATGCAAGGTGATTTCTACAGTTTAGCAGTCTGACAGACATTAATGAAGGGTGGGGGAGGTTTGGTTTGGAAACAGGACAACTCTCAAGGCTCGGGGGTGAGTGAAGTTACAGTGCTGACATGACCTGTCCATTATAGTGAAAACTATGTATCTCAACATGGCTTGTAGTAAAATGTGGCCAAAGTGTTTGCTGCCATTACTGTCCTTTGCCCCACACGCATGTTTTAAAATACAAGGATTAAGCTGTTGGAGTGTGACAGACCTGATAGATTTAGTTGTCTCCTTGAAAGAAGCTGTAAATCTAGATAAATAGTCTGTTGTCAGTTGGCATTTATAGAATACAATAAAATGTGTTGAAAAAGGGAAGATTTAGTGAAGTCACTGATCTCTTCATGAGACTATTATACGTGAGATTACCACAAAAATATCTTGCAGTTGATTATTTTCAAATAAATGTCCTGTGACTTGGTTCAATAGAGTTTGCCCGTGTTTTATGTTTATTATACAAAACAATAAGGAAGAATTACAAGGACAAAGTTCTTTTTACTTGCCCTTGACAAATGTATTTAGATATTTCTCTTTCATTTCAGACAGAAAGAAAGACAGATTAAAGGGAGAGAAATATTATTTTGTCTCCTAATAAACGTGTAAAGTGTGCCAACAAACATCTTCACTGAGTAAGATAATGGTTTGTGGCTACAGGATCCTCTCAAGGCTAGAGTGAATACATACTCTTGTGAAACGCTAGTAAACGCTAGTAAAACATACATCTGACTTTATTCCAGATTTGAATGGATAGTGATGGATATTATAATTAGCCTCAATGGCTCAGCATTGTTCTGAATCCTGAATAACAGTATTTTAACATACACCATGAAACATTTTTTTCCACGCACCTGGAATCAATGTATCAAACTCTTTGTGATTTTATCCATAAAAGTACGCATAGGTAGAAAACTGGATACATCCGTACGCAGTTTGTCTAAGATTTCTGAGGACTTCGTCAGAGACAGATATCTCACTTCTGTCTAAGCTTCCCCTGAACCTGTGCGCACCTGACACACTATCAGGATCCCTGGTTGTTGAAAAGCCCTTGTTTTGACAGATTTCTCAATAAACTTCTCTGTTAACCATTTGTGGACACTGAACGATTCTAAATAAGAAATAGCTTAAGCATGAAAAAAAACAGGGGGGAAATATCAACTTTACTAAATATGAAACGGCGATCTTAATTAGTGAAATAATTGGGGGGTGGCCCCAGGGTAGCAGGTTCTGAACGTTGATGGAGTAAAAATATTTGTGTGTGCTGTCGATGGCACTGATTACATTTGGGGAATTGTTTTTTTCAGAAACGCATTAATGTTGGCCTGGTCAAGCCCAGTGTTAGGGGATGTAAGCTCATTTAAGAACAGCAGGATCATATCACCCAACAGCCGCTGAAAAGTCCCAGCTGCAGAGAACTTTTACAGTCGATTGGCTTGACTTAGGGAAGCCAACTTAGTCAGTAAACATATATATTAAACGGCTTTCGGATATTTATAACGTTTTTCCAACCAGTCATAATTGTGTACTGAGGCTTCACGATTCCCAAACTCCTGTTCACCTTATTCTCCTATTGGCAAGCTCCTCCAAAAGTGATTTGCACACCGGTTGTATAATATAGCCGTCGGCCTATATCACTTTTGGCTTCGCTGATTTGTGGCCTAAATTCACATGTTTTCCTTCTGGCTTAATAGGCTATATCGACAAATTAGCCTAATTTACAAGTAGCCAATGAACACAAATTGTAGATCAAGTAAAACTGACCTTTGTCATGCATTCACTTTGTCTCCTTTCGGTCACCTTGTGTCGCTGTGATCTCAAAGCAGACGGTTCTTAAGTGCGGAGAGGTAAACAGGAACTCAGCAGGATGTTTTTCTTCTTCATGAATCTAAAACTGTGTTGAGACACCCGCATGTTCATGGTATGCACCTTCGTCCATTTTGCCCATTCATACAACAGTGCAAACAAATTCAATATATATATATATATATATACACCTTTTGTTTTTTGCTCACTTAGATGAATCTGTTTCGGAACTAGAATGTCATCCAATCTGATTTGATTCCAATAGAATGAAACATATTTTTTAATTTAAAGTTTTAGCAAACTAGAAATCTTTTCCTACTCTTTATGGATGGTGTTTTATCAAAAACAACTGATACTAAGTAATTTTAGGGCATCCACAAGTATACATCCATCTCATCCATGCATCTCAATTCTACTGTCAAGAAACTGTGTCGGCCATTGATGGCATAACGCTGAGCTGTACATACGAATGGCTTCAGGACAATGTGAGTGACTGCATTCTATGTAAGCTGAGGTAATTATCCTGATTATAAACCAGTCTGTATAAACAAATTTGCTCCCCCTGATACAGAATGGTTCAAAACTAAACAGCGCTTCGACCTGCCAGGTAGAGCTGTGGTGACCAGTCAGTGACCAGTCAGTCATCCAGCATTGTGCTGGTCAGGGACACAGGCTGTCCCATTAGCCCTGGTCTAGCCTCTGTCCACTGGCCCTAATGATGAGCCTGCTGCAGGAGCATGCTGGAAAACACAGAGGAGTTGAGGAAGGGCATCTTCACCTGGACTGTGGTGTGAAGCTGTAGTGATAGGAGATCATAAGGTCATTCTACTCCATAAGTTGATTAGGATAACTGTATTAATTAAAATAACACTGTTTTAATCAAGTAACTGAACTGAGTAAGTGGGTAGATCAATAGATGAATTGAATTACATAGATATGTAATTGTTTTCCTTTATTTTATGATTATTCAACTGTTAGAGGTGTGATTCAACTTTGTACAGTGTGGGTTACTCAAATACATTAGGGTGAAATATTCCTAATATCGGAGAGAAAAAAAAGATAAAGAGAGACAGAAAAAACCCAGAAATGTCTCGTCAGGGCCTTTTAGCAGTGAGCTCTCTGCTGTTCCCAGTCTCTTTGTCTAAGGGTGGAAGGGAGAGGGAGAGGCGGGGGGGGTTGGAAAGGGTTAAGGGCAGTTGGGTGATGAAATGGTGCATTAAGACCTTGTGGTGGGAAAGTTGTGCCCTCCGCCCCTCCCTACCCATGTGGCACATCCTCCTCAGATCCTCTCCACATTGTAATTAGGGGCCGGGTTAGTGTGTGTGTGCGAAGGGGGGGGGGGGTGGGAGGGACACACACACTAACCCCCCCACACACACACACACACCCCGCCTCTCCTCTCCTATCCACTCTGTTGTTCTAAGCTCAGTTCTATTGTTTGACTTGGCTCTCTGTTCTAGGGAGGGGTCACCGCAAGCCTGTTTGTGCAACCTGTTAGGGAACCTTTGAGGACATACAATCCTCGCTTTCTGCCCCCCCCCCCCCCTCTTCAGTGGAGACTCTTTCACCTTGCAGTGACTGTCCATGGTTCTCAAAACAGAACACATTCAGTCAAGTGGACCTCACTGGAGCGAAAATATGTGTGTTTGCAGTGAATAGCCTTAGCACGGGTTTAGCTAAGCTAACAGTATCCATCTCATTGTGTCTGTCTCTTTGTTCACCTTAGTTGGCCTGCTTTGACATTACACAATGAACCACAGAGTATTTATGAACATTACTCACTTCTAACAGCAAGTCTGGACATTTGACTGTATACTGTATTAACATTTACATGTATTCATTTAGCAGACACTTTTATCCAAAGCAACTTCCAATTTTCCAGCTTTACACTACCAGAACATTACCAAACCCTTTGCTCCAAGTTGTCATGTAGTATCTCATTATATCTCTTATAGGCGTTTCCATCAAGTAGAAACTGTGTCAGATTTATCATCATAGCTACAGTTCCCTAGCAACAAGATGAAGAACACTATACATGCAACATTATTGGTTGCTGAGTTCCATTTTACCTGGTGATAAAGTACAAACTATGTTTCTGAGATACTTTTAAAGTAATGCAGTTGCTGGGTCACTTGGATGCAGTCAACAAGGCAGTCGTCATCTGCTTACGTTATCGTCAAGAGCAGGTTTAAAATCTATTCATAGACTTAAATGAGTGAGAATAATGCAGCATTTATTATATCAACTGAATCAGCAGGTCCAACACAATTGCTGAATATTGTATAGGAGGAACCAACAGATTCAATAGATTAGAATCTTGTCCTATTCATCCTGAAAATCTTTCTTTACTTCATCATCTTAAATTGAATCTGCTCCGTTAAATCATTTGATGTTGGTTTTCTTTTCTGTCTGACCACATCAGCTTGAAGCTATAAACCACTTTGTGTCTAATCATTTAATCTCAGACAGGTAGAAAACTATCATGCACGCGAACACACAAACACAGGCTCGCCCATAACGTTTAAATCCTCATTGTGTCGTTCCCCAGCGAAAAGAAATGTCTCCACGTAGCACAAGAAACTGATTTCACTTCTGTCAGTGGGTTTTTAATGTCTCCACTGTCCTCTGGTTCTCTAACAATCTTCCTTTGATTCTGTGTTGCAGCATAGAGTCACCCAGAGCATGGCCCACCGTGTGGAGGACCTCATAGGGATCCCCTTCCCCAACCACAGCAGTGACGTCTTGTGTTGCCTCAACGAGCAGCGGCGTGACGGCCTTCTGTGTGACGTGGTGCTCATCGTACGTGACCAGGAGTACCGCACGCATCGCTCCATCCTGGCCGCATGCAGCCAGTACTTCAAGAAACTGTTCACCGTGGCGAACGATGGGGGCGGCGAGCACCATACTGCCGTCTACGAGATTGACTTTGTGGCCCCAGAGTCACTGACAGCCATCTTGGAGTTCGCCTACACGTCCACTCTGACGGTGACGACGTCCAACGTGAAGGAGATTCTGAGCGCAGCGCGCATGTTTGAGATTCCTTGTATCATTAACGTGTGTTTGGAGATCATGGACTCTGGTGGGGAAAGAGATGGGCGGAGAGAGGAGGAGGAAGAGGACGAGGATGAAGAGGACTTGGAGGCAGATGAAGACGACGAAGAAGATGAGGAGGAAGAGGATGACGTTGAGGAGGCCAGGAAGGATATGCAGGGCGACCACGAGGATGCCACCAGCGAGAGATCGACAAGATCTTCCGAGAGCCAGGTAGGGTCATCCCCTATGAAGCAAGTGGACAGCCCCCCCTGCACCTCTCAGTACCAGACCCTGAGGGAGAGAACCTCCAAGAACACCGATTCCATCTGTAGAAAGCCCAGCCAGAAAGACAGCATGGAGAGCCGAACTCTCAAAGACTTTTCCATAGAGTCACTGCTGCAGGAAGGGCTGTATCCTCGAATACCAGTCCTGGACAGGAGTTCAAGCTTCTCCCCTTTACTGCCTGGGTTTTACTCCCCCATGTGGGCCTCTGAGTTCCCTGGCATCTCCCAGCACATTGTGGAGCCTGGCCACAGCCTCCGCCCCTCACATCCTCCCTACCCTGCCCAGCCTGAAGCCTGTCCTCTGAATTTAGCTGTCAAGAGAGAAGTCATCAAGGAGGAGCTAAAGGAAGATGTCCAATCGAACATCCTCCATGGCAACTTCCTGAAAGACTTTGTGAGCTCTGGCTTGGCCATGGTTGGGGGGGCAGATGGTCACCTGGGGCAGGTGAAGGATGAGACGGACTTCCGCTCCTACATGGGATTCCTAAGTGCGTCCCACCTGGGGGCGCTGTTCCCCCCGTGGCAGCTGGAGGAAGACAGGAAGATGAAGCCCAAGGCCTCCCAGCAGTGCCCCATCTGCAACAAGATCATCCAGGGTGCTGGGAAGCTGCCACGGCACATGAGGACCCACACTGGAGAGAAGCCTTACATGTGCACCATTTGTGAGGTGCGCTTCACCAGGTAAGCTGACTCTGAAATTTAATATTACACTACTCTAATAGTTCATAATGTATATATATATATATGTATATATATATGGTGTATGATTCACGATCTAAAAAACCCACTGTGTTCAGGGTCTATCACGTTGCTATGCTCAATGACTGATGCTCTTTGTAAAAGCTCTCTCTTGTAAGTCGCTTTGGATAAATGAATAAATGTAAATGTAATGTAAATGTATATATATATATATATTACGTACATGCACTTTTCATATGCTTGTTTGGTATATATTTAGAGTATAGTTCAGTCATGTTAAATGTGTCATAGACTTGATATAATGTGGATATGGTAGAAAAGGTTTCAGAGGTAGTCATCTGGACACTACTTTTAAAATCAAGACGTTTATTTTTTCAATTGTTAGTTCATCGTACATGCCTACTTTTTTATTTAAGTTCCGTTTATCTTTATTGTCAGCAAAATCCTGTAAATTCAGTGTTTGTGCAGTTACTCTGCGAATAAAACCGATTCTGATTCCGGTTACAGGGCGGACAGGTAACAAAGACGGTTAGTTTTAGGTGAAATTAGGGTTGATACTACAGATGAACTTTAAACATGAAGGTAGACTCCTCCCAGAAGACAGGTCTTAGGCAGCACATAGTAGCTTGAATATCTGAGTCAATTTTCTCTGATTGAAGATGGCTCCTGTGTGCTGAAACATCTCGATTTTGAAAACAGTGTCCAGATGACTACTTCTGAAATCACTTTTTTATGGAACACTTCTAGACAAATGAGGGTCAACACAGACTTATTGTGGACATGAGAAAGGCAAAGATGAGTGAAGGGGATGTTCATGTGGTTCTAGTGTTCTAGTGTTAGATAGTTATCAACTGTTGTTTAATGTCAGTATCACATGTGACCTTCAGACTGGAAACCCCCTCATGTGCTTCTTTGTATTAGTAACCTCAATCCTCTACTTCCTGTCTCTCTACTGGTTCTGTTAAATGTGTCATACAGCAGCTCAGAGAACACACACACTGTTTGAACACACACACATATGTTCATTACGGAAACACATAATCAGAGTAAGAATCGCTTCATCTGCAAAAGTAAATGCCATTCTAAGAAATATGTACTTTCGCAAACATGAAAGTGCCTCGAATTAAATGAGTGCTTCCTCTCGCCTGTCTTGTTCTCTCTCCAGACAGGACAAACTGAAGATCCACATGAGGAAGCACACAGGAGAGCGACCCTATATCTGCCTCCACTGCAACTCCAAATTCGTCCACAACTACGACCTGAAGAACCACCTTCGTATTCACACGGGGGTGCGGCCCTACCAGTGTGAGCACTGCTACAAGAGCTTCACCCGCTCCGACCACCTGCACCGTCACATCAAGAGGCAGAGCTGCCGCGTCTCGCGCCCTCGACGGGGACGCAAGCCTGCCGCCTGGCGCGCGGCCAAGAACTTCCTGTGCCCTCCTCCTCCTAGCTACCACACGGAGGAGAACGGACTACCTGGCAGAGTCGTGACATCCTCCTCCTGCCCGGGGGTGAAAGGTCACAAGGGTAAGGAGGCGCATGGCTTAGGAGGCAGAGGTGTGGCCTATAAGGATTTTGACAGTGAGAGCAGAGAGACGAGAGAGGGGAAGAGGGTAGAAAGGAAACACGTCATGGAGGAGGTGGGGAGGCCCAGAGGCGTGTTGACCTTTGCCCTGGCAGGGGAGGAGGTCCTCAGTCACCCTCAATTTTATTCCACAGCCTCTGATCCTTGGAGCATGAGACTGGAACGGGCCCCACCCATCCCTGAGCCGTCCAACTGAACTCAAACACAGAGTTTACGAGTCAAAGATCCGTCCCCCCTACTGTACAAAGACATGGGTCCACCCATGATAGTTTAAGGGTAGTGATGTCATGAACACAACACAACATGAAACTTTTAGGACATTTCTGATACAAATTGTCCATTTTTTTGTTCTGTCAAATCCTTTTTTATAATACCATGTCACTTAAACGTGGATAAATGGGTAAGGACCTTGTGGTTTACAGGACCAAACATTTACTGAAACGTTCCTATTCTGTGAAACTACTTTTACTTTCACTGGAGTAAGAACCAGGGGGGATTGGGGGTGGGGTGGGGGGGGGGGGGTGTCCCCCCTGATGTTGGAAAATGTGCCCCCCCCCCCCCCCCCCCCCCAATATCAAAGTAAATCCTACACCCTTGTTTACATTACTTACAAAACAACTTAAAATACAATTTAACATTTATCATTTAACGAAAAAATCAATTCTTCTCAGGACACAAAACAGGATTATTGACTACAATGAATGTAAAGCCAGTAAGGGTGATCTGTTCAGACTGCAGAAACCTTTCACAGATCTGTAAATTGTAATTTAATGTGCATGTTTAACATGTTTACAAACAGGGTATTCGACAGTGTCTAATGTCGACTCGACTATTATCCAGCATGATGATAAACTGAATCAAAACTTGTTTTTACTTTTGTACTGCTTTTTTCTCATCCAAGCTTTTGTCTGCACTATTGTAAATATATAAATAATGTTTTACAGATTTACCATAATGATATATACTGATGTATTCATGCTAAAATTGGTATTGATCTTTAATAATTGACAATCTATCCAAAGATGTGGAGTTTTCACAAGTTGTTTATGTTTTTCTTCAAAGAATGAAGACGTATGTTTGTCACAGGCTAATTGTGCTTTAGCTTTGTACTGCTAGTGTTTGCTGCAGTAATATTTAAAAGGATTTCTGCCCTGTTTTTATGAACTTGTTCTCTTCAGATGTATGTATAAATATTGTTATTCTGGATTTATTTTAATGGGAAACTATTTTCTTGCTATTTATGCATATTTAAATAAGCCTTGGCTATATTTTGCAAATCTGTTTTATAAAGACACTACTTGTTGGAAATCGACTTGAATTTGAGTGTCAACTTCATTAACCAGAAAGGTATCTGTTGGTGTGTGTGTCTTTACAGTTTGTCTTTGTGTGTGCATCTGTTTGTGAGGGAGAGAAAGAGAGAAATAGAGAGAGAGGAACTATTATTTATGCTTTGACGCATTTAAAAGTAATTTGCCTCACAAGTCCCCTAATCACCACTGTTAATGCTTCACATCCTGCAACACAGACTCGCACTCAAAACCATCATTTGTGCGAGTCTGTGTCTAATAATCTAATCATTATTGTAGGTTGACACTTTCTCCCGTTACTCTCTACGGACCTCTACTGGGCTATCAGCTGTATTACAGTTTCACTGCACAGCCTCAAAAAGTCTATGCACTTTTATATTAATTCACAAAAATATGAAGCATTTTTGTTTCAACACAATTTACAATTTATGAAACAGAAAGGGTTATTGGTTATCTGTGGATGTTGGTGGTGTTGTATTTTCGATCAGGTACCCACCTCGTCCGCTCAGTTGCATTTTAATAACTCCAGTGTGTTTGGATCTATTCTCAAACCTGGCTCATACAACTAACTTTTAATAGAATCATTTATCATGACCAAAGACATGCATGTGGTAGGTTAATTGGACATTGTGGGAAAAATTGTCCCTAGTGTATGACTGTGTGACTGAATGGTTGTCTCTATGTTGTCTGTCAATGTCTGTGTGATAGCCCTGCGACTAGCTGGCCCCAGTCCAGGGTGTACCCTGCCTACGGCCCGGAAGTAACTGGGATAGGCTCCAGTCACCCCTGACCCCTAACGGGAATAAGCGGAAGAAAATGAATGAATGAATTTATCATGATTTGAGTAAATCATGAGTAAACTAGTAACCCAATTATTTGCTTACGGTAGAAAATGAAAGGCCTGAGTTGCAAAGTCTGAACTCTACAGCGAGAATCTCCAACAGACTGATATACAGAAAACACAGCCAACCTGCTATTCAAAGATGGTGTCCCCGTTCTGCTCTTTTTCTTGATTTTTTGTTGTTGTTTGTACACACAAATATTACAAAGACACAACAATAATCGAGCACTCAGGGGTGTTAGACATACAATTAACAAAAAAAAAAAATAGTTTATAGGTCTTCAAAATCTTTACAGCTTTTTGCTTTATTGAGAATCTATGAATATACAGTCAGGTTAGTTTTCATCACTCCACCAGACTGGATTTTAAATGAAACAATCAAGATGTGCTTTAAATGCAGACTTCCAAAGAGCTTGATAATGACCCTTCATTAGCATCAGGTGTGCTGGAGCAGGGAAACATCTAAAACTGTCAGGACAGTGGCCCTCAAGGACCAGGATTGGACACCCCATGCTCTGAAGCATTTACCTGCATATGCTATATACTATTGATAAGGATTTAGGTCAGCTCAGATGCATTTATGAAAGATGTGCTAATATATATGTGTGCTTTTTCAAATATTTTGATGCTATGTCTGACCAAACTTTTACAAAACCCGTCTTGGTAAAAATATTGTTAAATTAAACAAGGGCATCTAGAAAATGTAATTACTTTGCTGTTCTATTAGGACAGTGCTGCCCTCTTTGGCAGGATTGGCACTGCACTTAAACTGCAGCGGATAAAACATGTTTATTCATAGGTAAAATTCAAGGCATTCCTTTGATGTCGTTTTCTACAGATACCAAAGTATAACAGCTGAAATTATCATCTATTTTTCAGGAATCAATGGAAATGACTTTTAAGCAGCAGAAATTTCGACTAGTTGAGGCTGGCCTCTACCCTTCAGCAGGCTCTGATCTCCTCTACTTGGATTCATCTGAGAAGTCCTACATTTCACTCACTGACGCCATCTTGTGGCACGTGATCTAGATACTGTAGCTACTGAACATGGTTAAAACCAAAAAAGGATTCTTAGTCACTAAGAAAGGAAGAGCTGCTTTAGATTGGGTGTTCTCGTTAATAGTGTTGTACATTTGATAAGAAACACAAAACTGGGAACCTATTATTAAAGGCTCATC
This sequence comes from Neosalanx taihuensis, assembly GCA_030340665.1. Taxonomy (NCBI): domain Eukaryota; kingdom Metazoa; phylum Chordata; class Actinopteri; order Osmeriformes; family Salangidae; genus Neosalanx; species Neosalanx taihuensis. The sequence continues at coordinate 7,755,248 of CM059311.1, forward strand.
GAATAATTTATGAAGGTGTTGTAGAAATACCTGCTATCAACACAGAATTTATAAATAATTCATTCAAAGTCACTGTTGACCTGAAAGGAACGATAAGAGATCTAATGTCCTCATGAGCCCAGTGGAACACATATCTTGAATTAGCCTTATTTGATTTGGAAACCTCAGTGAAAGCTGACAGCTGTTTTCCACATGTCCATTCTCAAACCCATCCAGTTAAAAAAAACGAATCAATCAAACCAAATGAATCCAAATCAAACTGACCTGGAGTGATGATACCATGAACCTGAACCATGATAATCTGCACGGTGTCACTCTCAACATCTATTGTGACTCAAGAGTGGCCTCTTCTAATCCTCACTAAATATTTCACCAGCTAAATCAGATAGAGCTATGCTTGACATGTTGAAGTAAAATATCTGTTGTTACTACAACCATGAAACAGCGCTGATAACCCTTGGGGAGTTCATGATACACCTCGAAGGATCACAGGCCGTGTCTCTTCTGACTTTGTTTGACCTTTGACCTGATGCTGCTGAACACACCTGCAACCCAGAAGGCAGCAAAACAGCTCAACCTCATCCTGAGGTGTAACCGTATCACTGACTTAACCTCGGTAACCCCGCTTCACATTTCCAATCACTTCTTTATCCAATTATCTGTCTCTCTCCCTTCAACTCCCCTCCCCTCCCCTCGTAACTTTCCGTTGCCGCTCCCTAGCTCCCTCCCATTCCTCCTCTGTTGTGACATCCTCCCTCCCATTGACGAGTTTAGGTCCCACCTCTCTGACACTGCCACCAACACACTGCACGGTCTTCTCCCTCCTGGCCGTGGATCATGGCTGTTATTTGTAAAGAACGGTCCACCCTGCGGGCAGCTGAGAGGAGATGGTGCGAGTCAGACGGTCTGGACCTTGACAGCTATCACTCCCTCCTTAAATCCTCCCTATGCTCGATTAACTGAGGTTAAAACACACAACTTTCTGAACAAAATCAGCCTGACTTTTCAATCTTCTTCTGACAACCGTCTGGTGGTCCCTGAGGGGCTAAGGGGGTCTGTAAGGGGAGCGTCTCTCGTTCTGAGAGAATCTCTGGTCATGTCAAGCTGCAGGTTAGCTGCTCCTGCTCTACATTCTCCATCTTGTTTTTGGTTCAGCGAATATTACTGGTTTTGTCCACCTGCACTGTAAATAATGTTTTTTTTGTTGGACTAAACTAACCACTAAACGAATGTTTTTGCAACTGAGCCATCCATTATTGTGATCTCTGGTATGAAAAAGTTGACATTGACATGACACCAAATGTAGGCTAAATAAGGTATTTTTATATACTTAAACATACTATATCTTCTAGTTAGAAAATATGCTAACCACACAAAAGGCAAGCCTTTGGCCTATAGGGTTTTAGGCTAACAAGTCATTCAGATGATTTCATTGTAAGGCAGGGGTGGGCAATCCTGGTCCTCGGGGGCCGCTGTCCTGAAGGTTTTAGATGTTTCCCTGCTCCAGCACACCTGATACTAATCATCAGGCTTCCACAGAGCTTTAGAACAACCCATTCATTAGAATCAGGTGTGCTAGAGCAGGGAAACATCTAGAACCTTCAGGACAGTGGCCCTCGAGGACCAGGATTGGACACCCCAATCTAAGGACTGGATGATAGATAGCATGACTGATGCTATAGGTGCCACAGGTGTCAAACTCGTGCCATCGCGGGCCAAGAGGGTGCAGGTTTTCGTGCCAACCAAGCCCCTACACCAGCTGATTTCAATAACAAGTTTGATTTCACTAAGTGGAGAAACTTGTTAGTGAAATCAGCTGGTGTAGTGGCCTGGTTAACACGGAAACCTGCACCCTCTTGGCCCGCGATGGCATGAGTTTGACACCACTGCTATAGGCAATGGGTGTCCAACCCTGGTCCTTGAGGGCTGCTGTCCTGAAGGTTCTAGATGTTTCCCTGCTCCAGCACACCTGATTCTAATGAAGGGTCGTTATCAAGCTCTGTGGAAGCCTCATGATGACCCTTCATTAGGAATCAGGTGTGCTGGAGCAAGGAAAAACATGTACAACCTTCAGGACAGTGGCCCTCAGGGACCAGGCCTGGACACATTTATATTTATTCATTTAGCAGACGCTTTTATCCAAAGCGACTTACAAGAGAACAGGCACCCATGCTACAGGCCTACTGTTGGTTGGAGGTTGTCTTATCGATAATAAGGTTTCTGGAGGCTATTATTTTCAAGAGCGGAGGTCACACTGTACACTAGCCTACTGAGTTGAACACAAAAATAATAAAGAAATAAATCACTGTCGCAAAACAATAAATACATTTTTAACAGCTAACACCAAGTGACATTTACCTGGGGAACAATTCAATTACGTGAAATATATGTTGTTTTTCATGATACATTGAAATACATAGCATCATATATCTGCCTACCTCGCACTGTATGCTGAACGGAGATAATGCTGCTATACTGAAATGGAAAATGAATGATTCCCAGTAGAAAGCTGCAGAGTCACTGAGGGTCATTTCTGCTTCAGCTGAGCTGGGAAGCGGAAGAACGATTCCTCATAACGAACTATCATGGCGGATGGTCACACCAACAACAATCATGTCCAGGTTTTATTTTCATTTTCTCTGTTTTCGAGACCGTCCCCTGTCCCCATCGGATCTGGGTATGAGTGGCTTATTCAGAAGTTTTTGTCGTTATATGGACCTCAGATCGACGTCCACTGTAAATTTATGATTCAGCTGTATTCGGAAGAATGGGGACAGTACATTGATTTGCCGAAAGGATTTGGTGTAACTGACAACTGCAAACTTCGCCTAGTGCCACTGCAAAAAGAGGTGAGCTAAGAGCTCCAGTACTGCGGCTGTTTTCGTTGATTTGAGTTATTTGATGACACAGAAGTGAACTATTACGCTGTATTTAAACAGCAGTTTATTATCACGCGGAGTAACACTGGTTGCATCTAGAGGACGCTCGTGCACATGGTGTACATTATTAAGTTAAGTTAAAATATATCGTTTTCAGCAAAAAAGCTTAACAATGTCTACGTTTCACTGACACTCAACATACTTTTTAAGGAGATACATTCTATTAACGTTCAAACTTAATGATCCCTTATTGTGCAATTGTTATTTTGGCTTCAAATGAATCACACACTTGCAGTCACTGTCAGCTGACGTCACCCAGTGAAGACATTTAGATTACATTTGACATTTATTTATTTAGCAGTACATTGTGTTAACATGGTGTGCAGGTCAGTCTATCAAACCTGTTAGAAAGTGCGTGTATGATGGATCAAAATGCTCCACTGAGATAAGCCCTCTGTTGTAGGATGATTGGTAGACAAGTACAGACGACCAAGAACCCAGAAAGGTTCAGTGACCTTTGAATGAAGCCTAAACTTCCTTGTCTGAGAAAATTCATTTTTTCATTGCACATTTCAGGCAATTGGTCAACATTGTCATACTCTACTATAATAACCCACAAATGCTACTAATCCCATGATGTGGAACATTACAGATATGTTCTATAAATTGAAAACCGCTGGAATTAAGATTTTGAATGGGGAATACCAGAACGATCTGACAGAGGATTGAGCAGGATGAGGAAAGGGGATTATGATGCTGTTGACCATAATCCATGAACACATACATTTACATCCAGCCAAACACATTTCTAAACCAGGATCATTTCAGATATTTGCAACTAAGGGGACTACAAACCTGGACAAAAATTGTGTCATTTCAATTGCAATAGGAACATACAACTCTGGTTGAGCTACAGAATAATATCTGCAGTGTATCAGCAATTAATGGAGAGTTAAAGGAAATTCAACCCTTAATGGTATTTATGTAGAACATTTGTATTATATAAAGGTATTTATGTGTAAAATATGAACTGTCTTTGGGTTTGTTCAGGTGCTGATGTTGGGTAACCTGTCTCCAGGCACCACAGCATTCTTCTGCTGCGACATGCAAGAAAGATTCCGGCCAGCTATCAAGTACTTCGGTGACATCATCAGTGTGGGACAGAGGCTGGTATGATTCTCTATTTTCCATTCATTTATAAGGAAGCAGATTGGGGCAGTTCTTATGTATTGGATTCCATTTTTACACCGATATAAAGCTACATTTGGAAGGGATCAAGTCGTTGTAGAATGAAGCTCATACACTCATTAGCCAAAACATTATGACCACCTGCCTAATAGGTTGTTGGTTCTGTGTGAGGCCAACCACGGCCATCTATCCACGAGTTCCAACACTTGTGTGTCCATTGTAAGTGTTTTAACAGGGCAGGGGCCATCATGGACACTGAACCGTAACAATTTGGGCCTTGCCAGAGTGGACAAGTTTACCACTGCCAATTTACATTTATTCATTTAGCAGACACTTTTATCCAAAGCGACTTACAAGAGAGAGCTTTTACAGAGAGCATCGGTCGCTGAGCAAAGCAACGTGATAGACCCCAACTTAGTGGGCTTATAGATCAATTTCTCTTGCATTCATGTTGACTTTAATAATTGGTTGTTGACTTAACATCTAATGTAGCCAGACTCAGTCATTTGATTGTAATGATCAGTGTTATATGGTTGTGTGTCATCATGTTTTGGCTCGTCAGTGTACCTCAGAGGGCATTTCTAAAGCTGAACAATAGAAGCATTAGGTTCCACTGTGAACTGGAGAATTAAAATATGTCAATTTTACTGTGTGATGACAGCAAAATCTTACAGGTGCTATAAGGTTACTGTTTCTTCAACCTCTATCTGTGGTTTGAGAATCTGTATGTTGTACAAAACTTCAGAAGAATTCAGTTCCTGAAATGTTTGCATGTTATGAAGAAAATCCCCCAAAAATCACTTTTTACTACATTTTCAACCTAATCACCATTGATGTGGTGTGATAGTAAAGCAACGATTGATTTTTATATGAGACTGCAGAATTGTTTGGAGAAAATATTACTCACATTCCAAAATAAATTCATAAGGATGGTATTTCCCATTTTAACCTTCACATCAAACATCTTATGTCTGCTCACAGGTGCTCTGAAAATAACCTGTCCTACTTTAAGTTGGACAGTACTTAGGAAAAACAGGATTTGGAACATTCTTACGATTGTTTAAATGTCAAGGGATATCTGGTCATGGTTAATGTTGGACATTTTCAGGTTTTGACTTCATAATGTGTGACAAATGTATTGAACTAGTTTCTTTTTGTCAGTCCCTTGACCTCCTTAACTTCACAGTTCTAAGCGCCTCTCCATGTTTCCTTCTCTGTTCTTCTCTTCAGCTCCAGGGAGCCCGGATCCTGGGAATACCTATCATTGTGTCAGAGCAGTACCCTAAAGGTCTGGGCAGCACAGTACAGGAGCTGGACCTGACTGGTGCCACACTGGTTTTTCCTAAGACCAAGTTCTCTATGGTGCTTCCTGAGGTGGAAGCCACTCTCACTGACCTGCCAGGGGTCCGCAGTGTGGTGCTGTTTGGAGTTGAGGTACATCATTGGCACGATAAGCCTCATATCTCAGATACAGTCTTACCAATAGGGTTTACTTCAGTTGTTTAGGATCATTTGATAGGTTAAGGAGATTTACCAATTGAACAAGAAATCACACAATATTGCTTTAAGTTTTCGGTCATTCATTTTTAGGAGTTGCTGATAGCTAGTAGTATTGTCATGCCCTGCAAGTAAAATTCAAACAGAACATTATTTTACGATCATGATGAAGGATCCTAGGGGCCTTCAAATGTGACTAGTAGTTCTCTGTATTCCAGACCCATGTATGCATCCAGCAGACTGCTCTTGACCTGATTGGACAGGGCTATGAGGTTCACATTGTGGCTGACTCCACCTCTTCACGTAGTATGATGGACAGAATGTTTGCCCTGGAGGTTAGTATGTCAGTACTCAGCGTGGTGTTGAATCACTAACTGTTGTGATTTGCACATGTAACATTTCAATCTGTCAGCCTTTGGATGTACATAGAGTGTTACCTATTCACCTGAATCTAATGAATGTCTTTGACTTGGACTCCCTTCCCCTCCCACTGTGTTGTCCTCACCATCTCAGAGAATGGCACGGAGCGGCATCATCATCACTACCAGCGAATCGGTTCTGCTGCAGCTGGTTGCTGACAAGGAACACCCCAAATTCAAGGAGGTACAGAACATCATCAAAGCCACCGCTCCTGAATCTGGACTGCTTTCCAAGATATAGATGTTAACTTGACATCCAAAGGCCACATATGTTTATTCTGACATGTATTTAGCACACCAGGGTCTGGAATCCATGGTTGGATTATTATTAATTGTAATGACCTACATTTTAAGGTTATGAATATGGGGAAATGTATACGTCTTAGTGTTAGGTACAGCTCTACCTTTCTACTAGAGAAAGCACTGAAATTGGTTTTGCAATGTTGGGAAAATCTGATGCATTTGACAATTTAAGGGTTTTGGTGTAAAATATGTCTCATCCTTCACCCACATTTATTGAAAGCCATTTGTGGGTATTGCACTTCCTGTATTTTTGTTATCCTTTTATTGCCTATTGTAATTGTAATTTAAGTTTACCACCATAGACCATTATATGTGCAATTATAACAACACATCACCTGCCCAACTAATTGTTTGAGGTCATAAAGGGAAAATATTATTTAGCATTTGTGTGTACTTTGCTGTAACTCAACTTGTGTGATATTGTGTAGTTGAGAGTGGCTTTGATAGTGTGTATGTGTGTATGCATGCATCTGTAAATGCCTCTCTATCAACTAAACTTGTCTCATGTTATCAGATAACTGAGGACTACAACATACTGTAGCATGTGCCTGTACATGATTACTGCCCAAACTGATTGTATAGTAGCACTCGGAGGTACAATTTCTGTTGTGATAACTTAGACTTTGCAATATTGTTGTTGTTGAATAAAGACACTTGTTTTGTACGTGATTCTATTAGTTTTTCTCAATTGTTTAATCAAATTTCTTAAAATGTTTCTCAAAACTTTAAATGCAAATCCACAACTTCTCACCCAATTCCCTAAACCTTCAAGTTTCCAGGTCAACATGAAGCATGAAAAACAAACTTTGCCCTCAGACATGACACACAAGCCCTCAAATACACACACACAACAACATAATCTTACACACTGGTGACAAATTCACAACATTACTACAGAAACAATAATAGGTTATGTTGCTTCTCAAAGAGAAGATGGAAAAGGAGCGCAGGGCAACAGATGATAAAGCAGGTGGAGCAGGAGGTGCTGACTGAGAAGGACAAGACTGCAGACATGCAGAGAAATGGACCATTAGAAATGGATCATTAGTTCACTTCAGCAGCTAAATGAAGGCCTGGCAGAGGAGACAGCTGGTACTGGACTGGAGACCAGGGAGCTACACAAGGACATGGACAAGCACAGGTCTGCTAACCTGCACAAACAGTTGGCAGAGACCCAGAGAGGGGCAGCAACATTTTCAGATGAAAATGAGAGGGAGAGACTTCCAGAAGAAAGGCAAAAAGTTGCAGAAACTTAGGAGGGTGGGAAGGGGGGGGGGGGAGAGAGCAGGTAGGAGAATTGGGGAGAGAGAGAAGGTAGGAGGGTGGGGGAGAGAGAGAGAAGGTAGGAGGGTGGGGGAGAGAGAGAAGGTAGGAGGGTGGGGGAGAGAGAGAAGGTAGGAGGGTGGGGGAGAGAGAGAAGGTAGGAGGGTGGGGGAGAGAGAGAAGGTAGGAGGGTGGGGGAGAGAGAGAAGGTAGGAGGGTGGGGGAGAGAGAGAAGGTAGGAGGGTGGGGGAGAGAGAGAGAGAAGGTAGGAGGGTGGGGGAGAGAGAGAGAAGGTAGGAGGGTGGGGGAGAGAGAGAAGGTAGGAGGGTGGGGGAGAGAGAGTGAGAAGGTAGGAGGGTGGGGGAGAGAGAGAGAAGGTAGGAGGGTGGGGGAGAGAGAGAGAGAAGGTAGGAGGGTGGGGGAGAGAGAGAAGGTAGGAGGGTGGGGGAGAGAGAGAGAGAAGGTAGGAGGGTGGGGGAGAGAGAGAAGGTAGGAGGGTGGGGGAGAGAGAGAGAGAAGGTAGGAGGGTGGGGGAGAGAGAGAGAGAAGGTAGGAGGGTGGGGGAGGGAGAGAAGGTAGGAGGGTGGGGGAGAGAGAGAAGGTAGGAGGGTGGGGGAGAGAGAGAGAGAAGGTAGGAGGGTGGGGGAGAGAGAGAGAGATGGTAGGAGGGTGGGGGAGAGAGAGAAGGTAGGAGGGTGGGGGAGAGAGAGAAGGTAGGAGGGTGGGGGAGAGAGAGAAGGTAGGAGGGTGGGGGAGAGTGGATCACACTAGATAGACAGTGTGTATTCAGGTGGGTAATACTTGTAAGCAGCGATAGTTGTCCACTAGATGGGGATAGTGCCTAACAAGATCTTTTCCTCTCCACCGGAAGTGAAGGACTTTGCTCACGGCATTCAGCGAGTCTCTCAAAAAAGGTGAATGTCTGCTGCCTCACTAAAACCACGCCCACTTTGTGTCCAGTTACTGCAGTGGTCAACTTGCAGCCCTCAGAAAGCAGAGCGAGGTACTTGTTTTATTGCACATGTGTATGTTTGCTATTTTATTAGAAAATTTTTGACATAAAATGCAATGACTTCATGCTGTTAGCCTTTAATTCGTTAGCCTGATAATAAATGTAGTTTATTCTGTTCTGTACAGTTTTCACGGTGCTTTGATGACTCCAAAGTAAAATGTTGCACCTGTGGAAACTCTCTGCATCTTCATGAACCCTGAGGGCAGCAATAATACTGTTATATTACTGCTCCTAAATGTACAGTTTACATTGTGTGTGTCTATAGGGACACTGGCTCATCAACAAACACACAGCATGTCTTCTATCATCCTGGATTAAACATCTTTCTTTCTCCTTATTTAGTCAGGAAGACACTATTTAGTTCATCACATTCAGTGGAACTGACATCAAACACAGGATTGTTGTTTGTCAACAATTCAAACTAAACAAACATTAGATATTATTTGTCCTCCAGAGGTGGAAATGTCAGTTCACAACAGCAGCAGGGTAAAGTACAGCACAGAGTTGCAGGGTAATAGAACAATAATAATAATAACAATAGGCGGGCACGATGAAGTCCAGTATAAAAAAATAAGAAAATAAGTAAGTTAAGTAGTCCAGTATAAAAAAATAAGTTCAACACACCAATACTGACAAACACTGTGGAGATCAATTCCAAGTGTGTACAGTTCAATGTTCAGTAGCATCTATGTGAGCACAGTGTGTGAGAGTGTGTGTGGGCTATTCTACCTGACACAGGGACACTGAGGAGCCATAGTTAACCCAGAACCCAGGATAGAGGGGCTCAGTGAATGTGCTGTGGAAGGTGTGCAGGTGGGTCAGTGTGTCAGAGGAGACTGTGTAGAAGGACAGAGTGCCGGCCGGCCAGTCCAGATACACTCCTACTCTGTGGGAGGGGGGGGCAGGTATGGCAGTTCTCTTGTTATTGTGTCTGGCAGAGTACCTGTTATCATCACAGTCCAGACTCCAGGACTTGTTATTGTATCCAAGCCTACAGTCAACACCCCCTCCTCTCCTGCTGATTCCTTTATATGTCACTGCTATAGAAACCCCTCCTCCACTCCACTCTGCCTCCCAGTAACAGCGTCCAGACAGACCCTCTCTACACAGCACCTGTGGACACCAGTCAAATCTCTCTGGGTGATCAGGATACTGCTTCTCTCTCCTCCTTGTCACCTTTCTGTTCTCCTCAGACAGAGAGAGTCTTCTGCTTACTGTGTTTGGGTCCAGTGTGAGATCACAGGCATCTGATGGGGGAGACCAAGACACAATATATTACTGATCAGCATCATTCACATTAGAATGACTCCCTCTTCCTGCCTCCCCCCTTTCATTCTCTCTCTCTCCCCCCATCTCTCTCCCTCTCTGTCTCTCCATCCTCCCCCCTCCCTCTGTCTCTCCCAAACCTCTCTCTCTCACTCTCTCCCCCCTCTCTCCCTCCCTCCCTAACCTCTCTCTCACTCTCTCTCCCCTCCCTCCCTCCCTCCCTCCCTCCCTCCCTCCCTCTCTCCCCCCTCCCCCTAACCTCTCTCTCTCACTCTCTCCCCCCTCCCCCTAACTTCTCTCACTCTCCTCCCTCCCTCCCTCCCTCTGACTCTCCCTAACCTCTCTCTCTCCCCCCTCCCTCCCTCCCTCCCTCCCTCCCTCCGTCTCCCCCCTCCCTCCCTCTCCCTAACCACTCTCACTCGCTCTCTCCCCCCTCCCTCCATCTCCCTAACCTCTCTCTCTCACTCTCTCCCCTCCCCCCCTCGCTCCCCCTAAACTCTCTCTCTCACTCTCTCCCCCCTCCCTCCTTCCTCCCTCCCTCTGTCTCTCCCTAACCTCTCTCACTCTCTCCCCCCTCCCTCCCTCCCTCCCTGTCTCTCCCTCTATCTCTCCCTCTATCTCTCCCTAACCTCTCTCCCCCCTCCCTCCCTCTCTCACTCTCTCCCCCTCCCTCCCTCCCTCCCTCCCTCCCTCCCTCCCTCCCTGTCTTTGCCTAACCTCCCTCCCTCCCTCCCTCCCTCCCTCCCTCCCTCTGTCTCTCCCTAATCTCTGTCTCTCACTCTCTCCCCCCTCCCTCCCTCTATCTCTCCCTAACCTCTCTCACTCCCTCCCTCCCTCTCCCTAACCTCTCTCTCACTCTCTCCCCCCTCCCTCCCTCCCCCCCTCTGTCTCTCCCTAACCTCTCTCTCTCACTCTCCCCCCTCCCTCCCCCCTCCAACTCCATCTCCCTAACCTCTCTCTCTCTCTCCCCCCCCTCCCTCCCTCCCTCCCTCCATCTCTCCCTAACCACAGCTCACCAGACCTAGAGTTCACTGGCCTTCCGGAAGATAGACTTTGAATCTACCCTGGGGGAGACGGTCCTTGTACACAAAAGGCACGATTAGGGAACACTAAACAGCTCTCCAAGCCTAAGGTTCTGTGATTTGTCCTGTGGTCAGACACTTAACCGCCCTGTGGGTAAAGGCACCTCTTTGTCCGACGGACAGACGGCTGAACCGCCAGGGACAACAAACTACCCTGGGGAGTAAAAGAAGACATGTCATGATGACTTCTCTCACCTGTACCGGTGTGGGGACCCCTGGCCCGGCGGGAGAGGGGCCTCTGCACACTGTTAGGATCGGAGGGCGTGGCTGGCGTACGTCTGGTGTAAGGGCCGGGTGCCCTTTTAAGCCTGGATCGTATGCTGCTTGCCGCTGATCTGACAGGAGGTACCTTGAGAAAAAGAAGACCTGGAAAAGAAGACCTGACAAGATAACTCATCTCACCAGCACCTGTGTGGAGGCCCCTGGCCCGGCGGGAGAGGGGCCTCTGCACACTGTTAAGGTCGGAGGGCGTGGCTGGCGCACATCTGGGTAGGGGCCGAGTGCCCTTTAAACCTGGGTCGTGTGCTGCCTGCCGCTGATCTGACAGGGTGTACTCTGAGAAGTGGAAGAAAGGATTAGTGACTTTGGAGTTTCAGACTCAGGTCTTCCGTTTTGTCTGTGACGTGACGGTTGACCGCCCTGTGGGTATGAGTCCTCCAAATGTCTTTAAACATACGGACCCCCTCTCTCTCTCTTTCTCTCCTCTGGGCCGGAGCGGGTGGGGTTTCAAGTGCGCGTGCCTCACAGGGGTTCTCACCTTAACCGGGGTCCCGGCGGGGTCCCCGGGGTGGCTCCTCTTTACTTATGCCTAACCTACCTTTACAATACCTACGGTACTTGGATGACATCTGGGGGATTTGGACCCATTCTCTTGAGGATCTCCAGGCTTGGATTTCCACCCTTAATGACCACCATCCCTCCATTCACCTTAAGGAAACAATACACGACACGGAGGTTAACTTCCTGGACGTTGTTGTTTTCAAGAGTGCAGACTTCCCTCAGACAGGGAGACTTGACACACGGATATACTTCAAACCTACAGACACACACGCGCTCCTCCACAGAAGCAGTTACCACCCTCACATACGTTTAAGGGCACGGTCAAATCACAGCTGATTCGATTCGACCGCATCTGCTCCAGGGAGGTGGACCGTGAGGAAGCCACTGCCACACTCTTTAGGGCCCTGACGCCTAGGGGCTACACACGCACCTTCTTACGCTCAGTGAAGAAGGACTGGTGGTCCCACCGAGGGGCTCAGAGGGCGGCCCCCACAGGAACTAGGATCCCATTGATCTCAGTACTCTCCCCATCCTCCGTCAACTTACATAGGACCCTGAAGAAAAACTTTAATGAGATGGCACCACACATTCCTCCCCTCACTGACACCACGGTCCTTTCTGCTTTCCGCAGAAACCCGAACCTGAAAGACCTCCTGGTGAGGTCTAAATTACCCCTCGGGAAGGGTGCAGATACAATCCCCCTCCCTCCCCTCCGCTGGGTCCATAACCCACGCACAGGCCACTATGTCAGGCTGAAGAACACACCCCCGCCGTCTACATCAAACTGCATCTATGCAATCAGGTGTAGACGCTGCCAAAAAGTATATGTGGGAGAAACCTCTACCTCGCTCTCCCAGAGGATGTCAGCACACCGGCACACGATTAGAGTGGAGCAACGTCCCACTCCGCTGGGGGTCCACTTTCGACGACACGACATCAACAGCATGTTCAGCGTCATCCTGGAACACGACCCCACATGGACGACACAGGACCGCAGACGAGCTGAAAGAACCTGGATAAGGAGACTGTCCTCCAGGCACCCGGATGGCCTAAACGACCGTTAGCTGGACCACAGGCCTCCACTTTACCGGACGGAGATATGACTGCTGAAAAACAGGACAATAAGAACCCCTCGCCCCTACACCACAAATGAACATACACACGCAAATAAAAACACACACATGCACACTACTTTCCTTACCAGATGGAGTTTCCTTCAGCACCAATGGGCCCTTAAAACCTTTGTTCCCCTCCCTCTCCCCTTTTCTCCTTTGTCCTCCCCAGCAAACAGGGTAGCTGAGCCAGTGGGAACCAGGGCCGGGACCGGACCAATCTTGGGAACACCCCTGCAACAACACAATGGACCGCCCCTGGAGCGCCTCGACTTCAATAGCTCCAAATAGTTGTACAAAATGTTCATTTTCTCTTTTTATAAAACACAAAATAATTATTAACAGTTAAGAATATGTTAGTCCTTTAAGAATAGGTTAACAAAATGTTCGTTCTCTCTCTGTAAAAAACAGAATGATTGTTAACATTTTAAAAAAAATATGTTAATTCTTTAAAGATCATTTGTTCTAACGTTGACATTAATCAGTTATAAATTACTTATCCCCTGGAGGGGCCCCTAGTTCTCTTGTTTCTTGTACAGAGGAGAAATATTAAAAGTTGTAAATAAATAACGGAGGGAATTGGTTAACACCAGGGTGATGATGGCCAGGTGGTCGTCGGGCTTGGCCTACAGACCTCTGGCAGTCTGACTGAACCTTTTCCAATCCCTCCATTTCACTGTAAACCTACCTTTAACACTGCACTGAGCGTCCCTAAAACCTAACCATACCCCTCCTACTTTATTCCTCTTTCTAACGCCACTCTGACCATGCCTAAAACCTAACCATACCCACCCTACTTTAATCCTCCTTCTAGCACCACACTAAAACATGCCTAAAACCTAACCTTATCCGCTCTACTTAAGTCTTCTTTCTAAACACCACCCTGAATGGTGCCTAAACTTAAGCGAGTCCGACCCTACCCCCAGCACTTATCTTACCCTACCCCTAACCCTTAACCTTAACCCTAACCCTAACCAGAACCAACCCTAGCTAACCCCACTTTATGCCTAAACCTAACCGACCTTTAACCCTATGCCTTAACCCTTGACCTTAACCCTACCCCTATCACTGACCTTACTCTAACCCTAAAACCCACATTGTAACCCTAACTGTAACCACAAAACTAATCTAACCAAACCATTCACAGCAGCCAGTTTCTCTCCTTCCTGCAAGTGGGTAGAACCCCCCACTGGGGGGCACTAAATCCCCTTTCCTCCCCACAAGTGGAACCCCTCCACTTCCAAATGAGCAGCCAGATCTCTCCCTCACTCACAGGCCCAGACGGTTGTTTGTAAACAAGGGGACCTGTCCCTCTTTCACAGGCACACAGGCGCGCGCAGGGAATTCCCCCTCACTCACAGGTGCAGACACGCAGGGCCCCCTCCCTCTCCTTCTCTCTCCCCTCTCCACTGTCTGGGAGAGAAGAAATCATCACTTTTAACATTAAATTATCTCTCCTTACCTCCTTTTATCACTCTTCTTGAGGGTATACCTCCCTTCATCTTGTCTTGGTTGTTCACCAGACTAGGAACAAATGGATTGCCCCTACAGCCCGAACGGGGACTTCTGGAAAGAAAGGAGCATTTTGGAACATTTTGTTTTGATTTCCCAGCAGCTTGTTTATCTTTTCCACCAAGTTGTTTTCCTTTTGCCACTGTGTAATTGGCCTGCTCCCTCTCACAGTGGCTGGAACCCACCTGATGGGTCCACTCCCCCCTATTGTTATTATTACCCATGGAGGACTTGTCAGTCTCTCAAAGGGGCTTACCCAGACTTTAGCACTTTCTTCAAAGGCAACCTGTTGACCAATGAGGCGAACGTGCTATTCTCCATTGCTGACCACGGTTGTTCCTGAGACCCACTGACTTCCTGCTTGAAGACTCTGACTTGAAGAATTCCACTTCCTGCCTGAAGTCTTCTGCCAATTCTGGTGGGTTCTCGCCCTATCGTGCATAGAGTCGGTTGGTGGGGTCCAGAGGATAAGCTCAACAGGACATTGTCCTGGGCCCCCACTAACTGGCGACCTCTGACCTTAGCGCTGGTAGAAGCTTGTGGGTTGCTCCGTGGTCTTACCTCTTAGACCCACCACCCCTCCGCCAGTACCTCCCTCAAGCCCCCCCAGGCTCCCTGCCTGGGTGGGTGGGAGTCCCGGTTCCATCCCAGAGCCAATAGCGCCAGGGGCTACGGGCCTGGATGACCGGATGTCCTAACTCCATGCTGGGTGGACTGTGACAGGGGCAGTCTGTTCCAGCTGGACGAAGGAGCCTGCACCCCCCAGGGTGTTCCGCGACAGGGGCGGACACTCTGGCGAGTTGGGGGGCCCAGGGCTCTGGCGGGGCCGGCCTGGACAGAGACTGTCCGGCGGGTCGGAGCTGGGGTCCGGGTCCCCCCCAGGGTGGCCTGCGGCGGCCATCTTGGAAGACTGGGGGCGGCCTGTTCTCCAGGCCCACTTCGGGAAGGCTGTGGTAACCTTGCGGTGTTAACAAACAGCCCTACTGGGTGGGCAGGTAGGTATGCGGCCCTCCTGACCCCGTTTTGGGACATGCACGCAGGAGTGGTGGTCCAGGGTTGGGGACCTTCATCGCATCCCAAGCTTTTATGGGGGCTAGCCCTGAAACATACAACACCAAAAAAAAGAATTACTGATGGAGCCTCACCCTAATAGCCAAAGGGGTGGACTCTCCCACATGCATACATACTGGACGCTGCTCTTAGCCTCCCCTCCTCCCCCCTCCCTCCCTCTCCCCTTCCCCCTCCCTCCCTCCCTCCCTCCTCTCCCCCCCCCCCCCCCCCCCCCCCCCCCCCCCCCCTCCCCTTATTCTTACCCTTGGACTGGAGCTCTTTAGATATCTCTCCCTTACACGTTTACCTTCATCCTCTCCTTAGTTTCTGTGAACATTATTATAATTAGTCTTTTGACCCTAGATGTTTCACTGGACACCCCTTTTAGGAAGTTGCTTTGGACTTTACCATAGGAATTTAATCTGGCACTTGGTTTGTTTTGATCTTGAAATTCCCCCCTTACACTAGGATTCTGGACTTTACTATAGGAATTTGGCTTAACACTTGGTTGACTGTAACACTGGTTCCCTTTTACCTAATTGGACTGGAGACACACACCGAGATTGATCACCTCGGTGGGCCTGCCTGGGCGAGGGTGTCTAGTATAAGGCCGAAACACCCTTTGACCCCAGGTATACTACTGATGATGTGTTCTCCTCTATTTAGACAGGACCTGTTGATTACTCTGTAGGACCGTGCTGTAAAGTAACATCTATTGGGCTTAATTTCTCCCTTACCCCTGGACCTTTTGAATAGTGTAGGACCCCCCTTTTGACTTATTGGAGGCCAACAGCTTGACCTAGATTAGCTCTTATTTGCCAGACTAGACTGGAATCTTTGTCCTTTTGACCCCCTAGAAGATTTAGATTACCCCACCTACTGATCTAGGGACTTCTGATTCTCTCTCCCCTTATACCTGTTGACCCCAGCCAACCACTCTGTCAGATAGGTTCCCTCTCTTGTCTATACCCAGTAGATATCATTATCAATTGATTGGACTGTCTCACTTCTGCTGGCACTTGACTGCCCAGATTATCTTTTATTTACTCACCGGCTCCCGCTGGATGAGACCTTCCACATGTTTTGGACCCCCTCTGACGGGCCCCGGACAGACACTTGCCTTAACTTCTTTTCTGGGTGTCTGTTCAACGTTGTTCACCTTGGGACATCCTCTCCCTCAGCCCAGGACCCGGGCTCCCTTCTGCTGGGCAGACGGCTGACCAGACCCAATAGATAAACAGCGCGGCCCCACACACGTCCACAAACTTCTAGGATGCAATAATACAACGGTTTTGATTATCAACTTCTCCTCCGCCACCTCAAATCGCCTTTAAACCTTAATCCTTAACGTTAACTTCCTTGTCGCCGTTCAAATGGGCTTAAATATCCTTGAATTATAAACACTACGCTTAACGTACATAACTTCGTCTCTGACCTGTCCCACCATAGTGAAACGTTATGTCAACAAACCATACGGAACACGCGAGAAACAAACCTTAACATAAACTTAATTTAACATAGAACCCTTAACAGAATGCAGGGCATACGTGGTACAAACTTACCGTCAGTTAATTCCCAAAGGTAGATGAGACCTCTTACACTGCAATATAGTTGAGATGACGTGTTTCCAACCGTGAATGACTTCCGCGCCTCCCCTCGCGGCGAACGTAAATACTTACTGGCCCTCCGCTGTAAACAGAGCAATGGCGAACTGACCGTCACTCCGGAACTGGATGACTGACGTAATTATTCCCCCCTCCCACGGTAGCTACCAGCGTGCACATGCGTTTTCCTTCCCCCTTAATAAACATAACAATATGGCGAGCTGGACTTTACCCCGGAACTGGAGGACGAACTGGAGTGTACACTTGGATCTATCTTCCCCAAAAGTAAACACACAAGATGGCGGCCTGCACTCTGCCCCGGACCTGGATACTCCCTCGCACGGATGTAAACACTGAACACGTGACTAACCCCTTGGAGCGATAACTTCGCCCTAAACCAAAAAAACGACACTCATATGCGAATGTGCCATTGGATTAATATATCGTCAGGGTATTATATTATTTTAATAACAACACGAAATAAAACATTTACCCAAAATTAGGACCGGGTTCAAACTGCATAAATATAGATAAATCGGGAAACGATAGAACCACCGATCAAATGTAATTATAGTATTTACCACACTATACTTCAAGTAACCCTCAACCGTACATAAAACCATCTGTTGGTGAAACGCTGAACAAACGTGCAACACAACTTAAATTTGAGGACAGACTTACCTTTATTCCTTCCCCGAAAGTAAACATGGCAAGATGGCGACCCCGGAAATGGATGGCTGACGCATCTCTCTCACGCAAAGCACCGCTGCATGCCGGGATTCCTCTTCCCCAAAAGTAAACACACAAGATGGCGGCCTGCACTTGGCCCCGGACCTGGAAACTGGACGAACTTCCTCTCTCGCACGGATGTAAACATTAAGCACGTGACTAACCCCTCGTAAATAATAACCTCGCTCTACCCCAAACGGCGCTCGTATACGAATGTATTATTATATTAATATATCGTCGTATTATTATATTAATATATCGTCATGTTATTATATTGTTTGGTAACAACACTGAATGAAACATTTACCCAAAATTAGGAGCGGTTTCAAACGGCATAAATATGTATAGACCAGGAAATGAAAAAACCACCGATCACATGTACATCTGTTGACCTTAACTGTACTAATATAGTATTCACCACGCTATACTTTAAGTAACCCTCAAATATACATAAAGTCATCTGTTGAAGGAACACTGAATAAAAATGTAACACAACTTAAATTTGGGGTCAGACTTATCTTTATTCCTTATACAGGTTTAACAAACACAATATCCCCTATGATAATAATAGTCACCTATAGGACATGTGTCACTCTACACTATAAGGCTTAAATAAAACATAGCAAACACCTGGAGTGAACAACACACAAACAGGAATGCAAATGCTACTAGACCTGGGGATTATAGAAATAAATACAAATACATATGGACTTTATAAAAAGGGAAAGTAGAACGAATTGGAACAGTTTACCCCACCTGCACCATTCTAGAAGGGAACAGCTCACCAGACCTAGAGTTCACTGGCCTTCCGGAAGATAGACTTTGAATCTACCCTGGGGGAGACGGTCCTTGTACACAAAAGGCACGATTAGGGAACACTAAACAGCTCTCCAAGCCTAAGGTTCTGTGATTTGTCCTGTGGTCAGACACTTAACCGCCCTGTGGGTAAAGGCACCTCTTTGTCCGACGGACAGACGGCTGAACCGCCAGGGACAACAAACTACCCTGGGGAGTAAAAGAAGACATGTCATGATGACTTCTCTCACCTGTACCGGTGTGGGGACCCCTGGCCCGGCGGGAGAGGGGCCTCTGCACACTGTTAGGATCGGAGGGCGTGGCTGGCGTACGTCTGGTGTAAGGGCCGGGTGCCCTTTTAAGCCTGGATCGTATGCTGCTTGCCGCTGATCTGACAGGAGGTACCTTGAGAAAAAGAAGACCTGGAAAAAGAAGACCTGACAAGATAACTCATCTCACCAGCACCTGTGTGGAGGCCCCTGGCCCGGCGGGAGAGGGGCCTCTGCACACTGTTAAGGTCGGAGGGCGTGGCTGGCGCACATCTGGGTAGGGGCCGAGTGCCCTTTAAACCTGGGTCGTGTGCTGCCTGCCGCTGATCTGACAGGGTGTACTCTGAGAAGTGGAAGAAAGGATTAGTGACTTTGGAGTTTCAGACTCAGGTCTTCCGTTTTGTCTGTGACGTGACGGTTGACCGCCCTGTGGGTATGAGTCCTCCAAATGTCTTTAAACATACGGACCCCCCTCTCTCTCTCTTTCTCTCCTCTGGGCCGGAGCGGGTGGGGTTTCAAGTGCGCGTGCCTCACAGGGGTTCTCACCTTAACCGGGGTCCCGGCGGGGTCCCCCGGGGTGGCTCCTCTTTACTTATGCCTAACCTACCTTTACAATACCTACGGTACTTGGATGACATCTGGGGGATTTGGACCCATTCTCTTGAGGATCTCCAGGCTTGGATTTCCACCCTTAATGACCACCATCCCTCCATTCACCTTAAGGAAACAATACACGACACGGAGGTTAACTTCCTGGACGTTGTTGTTTTCAAGAGTGCAGACTTCCCTCAGACAGGGAGACTTGACACACGGATATACTTCAAACCTACAGACACACACGCGCTCCTCCACAGAAGCAGTTACCACCCCTCACATACGTTTAAGGGCACGGTCAAATCACAGCTGATTCGATTCGACCGCATCTGCTCCAGGGAGGTGGACCGTGAGGAAGCCACTGCCACACTCTTTAGGGCCCTGACGCCTAGGGGCTACACACGCACCTTCTTACGCTCAGTGAAGAAGGACTGGTGGTCCCACCGAGGGGCTCAGAGGGCGGCCCCCACAGGAACTAGGATCCCATTGATCTCAGTACTCTCCCCATCCTCCGTCAACTTACATAGGACCCTGAAGAAAAACTTTAATGAGATGGCACCACACATTCCTCCCCTCACTGACACCACGGTCCTTTCTGCTTTCCGCAGAAACCCGAACCTGAAAGACCTCCTGGTGAGGTCTAAATTACCCTCGGGAAGGGTGCAGATACAATCCCCCCTCCCTCCCCTCCGCTGGGTCCATAACCCACGCACAGGCCACTATGTCAGGCTGAAGAACACACCCCCGCCGTCTACATCAAACTGCATCTATGCAATCAGGTGTAGACGCTGCCAAAAAGTATATGTGGGAGAAACCTCTACCTCGCTCTCCCAGAGGATGTCAGCACACCGGCACACGATTAGAGTGGAGCAACGTCCCACTCCGCTGGGGGTCCACTTTCGACGACACGACATCAACAGCATGTTCAGCGTCATCCTGGAACACGACCCCACATGGACGACACAGGACCGCAGACGAGCTGAAAGAACCTGGATAAGGAGACTGTCCTCCAGGCACCCGGATGGCCTAAACGACCGTTAGCTGGACCACAGGCCTCCACTTTACCGGACGGAGATATGACTGCTGAAAAACAGGACAATAAGAACCCCCTCGCCCCTACACCACAAATGAACATACACACGCAAATAAAAACACACACATGCACACTACTTTCCTTACCAGATGGAGTTTCCTTCAGCACCAATGGGCCCTTAAAACCTTTGTTCCCCCTCCCCTCTCCCCTTTTCTCCTTTGTCCTCCCCAGCAAACAGGGTAGCTGAGCCAGTGGGAACCAGGGCCGGGACCGGACCAATCTTGGGAACACCCCTGCAACAACACAATGGACCGCCCCCCTGGAGCGCCTCGACTTCAATAGCTCCAAATAGTTGTACAAAATGTTCATTTTCTCTTTTTATAAAACACAAAATAATTATTAACAGTTAAGAATATGTTAGTCCTTTAAGAATAGGTTAACAAAATGTTCGTTCTCTCTCTGTAAAAAACAGAATGATTGTTAACATTTTAAAAAAAATATGTTAATTCTTTAAAGATCATTTGTTCTAACGTTGACATTAATCAGTTATAAATTACTTATCCCCCTGGAGGGGCCCCTAGTTCTCTTGTTTCTTGTACAGAGGAGAAAATATTAAAAGTTGTAAATAAATAACGGAGGGAATTGGTTAACACCAGGGTGATGATGGCCAGGTGGTCGTCGGGCTTGGCCTACAGACCTCTGGCAGTCTGACTGGAACCTTTTCCAATCCCTCCATTTCACTGTAAACCTACCTTTAACACTGCACTGAGCGTCCCTAAAACCTAACCATACCCCTCCTACTTTATTCCTCTTTCTAACGCCACTCTGACCATGCCTAAAACCTAACCATACCCACCCTACTTTAATCCTCCTTCTAGCACCACACTAAAACATGCCTAAAACCTAACCTTATCCGCTCTACTTAAGTCTTCTTTCTAAACACCACCCTGAATGGTGCCTAAACTTAAGCGAGTCCGACCCTACCCCCAGCACTTATCTTACCCTACCCCTAACCCTTAACCTTAACCCTAACCCTAACCAGAACCAACCCTAGCTTTAACCCCACTTTATGCCTAAACCTAACCGACCTTTAACCCTATGCCTTAACCCTTGACCTTAACCCTACCCCTATCACTGACCTTACTCTAACCCTAAAACCCACATTGTAACCCTAACTGTAACCACAAAACTAATCTAACCAAACCATTCACAGCAGCCAGTTTCTCTCCTTCCTGCAAGTGGGTAGAACCCCCACTGGGGGGCACTAAATCCCCTTTCCTCCCCACAAGTGGAACCCCTCCACTTCCAAATGAGCAGCCAGATCTCTCCCTCACTCACAGGCCCAGACGGTTGTTTGTAAACAAGGGGACCTGTCCCTCTTTCACAGGCACACAGGCGCGCGCAGGGAATTCCCCCTCACTCACAGGTGCAGACACGCAGGGCCCCCCTCCCTCTCCTTCTCTCTCCCCTCTCCACTGTCTGGGAGAGAAGAAATCATCACTTTTAACATTAAATTATCTCTCCTTACCTCCTTTTATCACTCTTCTTGAGGGTATACCTCCCTTCATCTTGTCTTGGTTGTTCACCAGACTAGGAACAAATGGATTGCCCCTACAGCCCGAACGGGGACTTCTGGAAAGAAAGGAGCATTTTGGAACATTTTGTTTTGATTTCCCAGCAGCTTGTTTATCTTTTCCACCAAGTTGTTTTCCTTTTGCCACTGTGTAATTGGCCTGCTCCCTCTCACAGTGGCTGGAACCCACCTGATGGGTCCACTCCCCCCTATTGTTATTATTACCCATGGAGGACTTGTCAGTCTCTCAAAGGGGCTTACCCAGACTTTAGCACTTTCTTCAAAGGCAACCTGTTGACCAATGAGGCGAACGTGCTATTCTCCATTGCTGACCACGGTTGTTCCTGAGACCCACTGACTTCCTGCTTGAAGACTCTGACTTGAAGAATTCCACTTCCTGCCTGAAGTCTTCTGCCAATTCTGGTGGGTTCTCGCCCTATCGTGCATAGAGTCGGTTGGTGGGGTCCAGAGGATAAGCTCAACAGGACATTGTCCTGGGCCCCCACTAACTGGCGACCTCTGACCTTAGCGCTGGTAGAAGCTTGTGGGTTGCTCCGTGGTCTTACCTCTTAGACCCACCACCCCTCCGCCAGTACCTCCCTCAAGCCCCCCCAGGCTCCCTGCCTGGGTGGGTGGGAGTCCCGGTTCCATCCCAGAGCCAATAGCGCCAGGGGCTACGGGCCTGGATGACCGGATGTCCTAACTCCATGCTGGGTGGACTGTGACAGGGGCAGTCTGTTCCAGCTGGACGAAGGAGCCTGCACCCCCCAGGGTGTTCCGCGACAGGGGCGGACACTCTGGCGAGTTGGGGGGCCCAGGGCTCTGGCGGGGCCGGCCTGGACAGAGACTGTCCGGCGGGTCGGAGCTGGGGTCCGGGTCCCCCCCAGGGTGGCCTGCGGCGGCCATCTTGGAAGACTGGGGGCGGCCTGTTCTCCAGGCCCACTTCGGGAAGGCTGTGGTAACCTTGCGGTGTTAACAAACAGCCCTACTGGGTGGGCAGGTAGGTATGCGGCCCTCCTGACCCCGTTTTGGGACATGCACGCAGGAGTGGTGGTCCAGGGTTGGGGACCTTCATCGCATCCCAAGCTTTTATGGGGGCTAGCCCTGAAACATACAACACCAAAAAAAAGAATTACTGATGGAGCCTCACCCTAATAGCCAAAGGGGTGGACTCTCCCACATGCATACATACTGGACGCTGCTCTTAGCCTCCCCTCCTCCCCCCTCCCTCCCTCTCCCCTTCCCCCTCCCTCCCTCCCTCCCTCCTCTCCCCCCCCCCCCCCCCCCCCCCCCCCCCCCCCCCTCCCCTTATTCTTACCCTTGGACTGGAGCTCTTTAGATATCTCTCCCTTACACGTTTACCTTCATCCTCTCCTTAGTTTCTGTGAACATTATTATAATTAGTCTTTTGACCCTAGATGTTTCACTGGACACCCCTTTTAGGAAGTTGCTTTGGACTTTACCATAGGAATTTAATCTGGCACTTGGTTTGTTTTGATCTTGAAATTCCCCCCTTACACTAGGATTCTGGACTTTACTATAGGAATTTGGCTTAACACTTGGTTGACTGTAACACTGGTTCCCTTTTACCTAATTGGACTGGAGACACACACCGAGATTGATCACCTCGGTGGGCCTGCCTGGGCGAGGGTGTCTAGTATAAGGCCGAAACACCCTTTGACCCCAGGTATACTACTGATGATGTGTTCTCCTCTATTTAGACAGGACCTGTTGATTACTCTGTAGGACCGTGCTGTAAAGTAACATCTATTGGGCTTAATTTCTCCCTTACCCCTGGACCTTTTGAATAGTGTAGGACCCCCCTTTTGACTTATTGGAGGCCAACAGCTTGACCTAGATTAGCTCTTATTTGCCAGACTAGACTGGAATCTTTGTCCTTTTGACCCCCTAGAAGATTTAGATTACCCCACCTACTGATCTAGGGACTTCTGATTCTCTCTCCCCTTATACCTGTTGACCCCAGCCAACCACTCTGTCAGATAGGTTCCCTCTCTTGTCTATACCCAGTAGATATCATTATCAATTGATTGGACTGTCTCACTTCTGCTGGCACTTGACTGCCCAGATTATCTTTTATTTACTCACCGGCTCCCGCTGGATGAGACCTTCCACATGTTTTGGACCCCCTCTGACGGGCCCCGGACAGACACTTGCCTTAACTTCTTTTCTGGGTGTCTGTTCAACGTTGTTCACCTTGGGACATCCTCTCCCTCAGCCCAGGACCCGGGCTCCCTTCTGCTGGGCAGACGGCTGACCAGACCCAATAGATAAACAGCGCGGCCCCACACACGTCCACAAACTTCTAGGATGCAATAATACAACGGTTTTGATTATCAACTTCTCCTCCGCCACCTCAAATCGCCTTTAAACCTTAATCCTTAACGTTAACTTCCTTGTCGCCGTTCAAATGGGCTTAAATATCCTTGAATTATAAACACTACGCTTAACGTACATAACTTCGTCTCTGACCTGTCCCACCATAGTGAAACGTTATGTCAACAAACCATACGGAACACGCGAGAAACAAACCTTAACATAAACTTAATTTAACATAGAACCCTTAACAGAATGCAGGGCATACGTGGTACAAACTTACCGTCAGTTAATTCCCAAAGGTAGATGAGACCTCTTACACTGCAATATAGTTGAGATGACGTGTTTCCAACCGTGAATGACTTCCGCGCCTCCCCTCGCGGCGAACGTAAATACTTACTGGCCCTCCGCTGTAAACAGAGCAATGGCGAACTGACCGTCACTCCGGAACTGGATGACTGACGTAATTATTCCCCCCTCCCACGGTAGCTACCAGCGTGCACATGCGTTTTCCTTCCCCCTTAATAAACATAACAATATGGCGAGCTGGACTTTACCCCGGAACTGGAGGACGAACTGGAGTGTACACTTGGATCTATCTTCCCCAAAAGTAAACACACAAGATGGCGGCCTGCACTCTGCCCCGGACCTGGATACTCCCTCGCACGGATGTAAACACTGAACACGTGACTAACCCCTTGGAGCGATAACTTCGCCCTAAACCAAAAAAACGACACTCATATGCGAATGTGCCATTGGATTAATATATCGTCAGGGTATTATATTATTTTAATAACAACACGAAATAAAACATTTACCCAAAATTAGGACCGGGTTCAAACTGCATAAATATAGATAAATCGGGAAACGATAGAACCACCGATCAAATGTAATTATAGTATTTACCACACTATACTTCAAGTAACCCTCAACCGTACATAAAACCATCTGTTGGTGAAACGCTGAACAAACGTGCAACACAACTTAAATTTGAGGACAGACTTACCTTTATTCCTTCCCCGAAAGTAAACATGGCAAGATGGCGACCCCGGAAATGGATGGCTGACGCATCTCTCTCACGCAAAGCACCGCTGCATGCCGGGATTCCTCTTCCCCAAAAGTAAACACACAAGATGGCGGCCTGCACTTGGCCCCGGACCTGGAAACTGGACGAACTTCCTCTCTCGCACGGATGTAAACATTAAGCACGTGACTAACCCCTCGTAAATAATAACCTCGCTCTACCCCAAACGGCGCTCGTATACGAATGTATTATTATATTAATATATCGTCGTATTATTATATTAATATATCGTCATGTTATTATATTGTTTGGTAACAACACTGAATGAAACATTTACCCAAAATTAGGAGCGGTTTCAAACGGCATAAATATGTATAGACCAGGAAATGAAAAAACCACCGATCACATGTACATCTGTTGACCTTAACTGTACTAATATAGTATTCACCACGCTATACTTTAAGTAACCCTCAAATATACATAAAGTCATCTGTTGAAGGAACACTGAATAAAAATGTAACACAACTTAAATTTGGGGTCAGACTTATCTTTATTCCTTATACAGGTTTAACAAACACAATATCCCCTATGATAATAATAGTCACCTATAGGACATGTGTCACTCTACACTATAAGGCTTAAATAAAACATAGCAAACACCTGGAGTGAACAACACACAAACAGGAATGCAAATGCTACTAGACCTGGGGATTATAGAAATAAATACAAATACATATGGACTTTATAAAAAGGGAAAGTAGAACGAATTGGAACAGTTTACCCCACCTGCACCATTCTAGAAGGGAACAGCTCACCAGACCTAGAGTTCACTGGCCTTCCGGAAGATAGACTTTGAATCTACCCTGGGGGAGACGGTCCTTGTACACAAAAGGCACGATTAGGGAACACTAAACAGCTCTCCAAGCCTAAGGTTCTGTGATTTGTCCTGTGGTCAGACACTTAACCGCCCTGTGGGTAAAGGCACCTCTTTGTCCGACGGACAGACGGCTGAACCGCCAGGGACAACAAACTACCCTGGGGAGTAAAAGAAGACATGTCATGATGACTTCTCTCACCTGTACCGGTGTGGGGACCCCTGGCCCGGCGGGAGAGGGGCCTCTGCACACTGTTAGGATCGGAGGGCGTGGCTGGCGTACGTCTGGTGTAAGGGCCGGGTGCCCTTTTAAGCCTGGATCGTATGCTGCTTGCCGCTGATCTGACAGGAGGTACCTTGAGAAAAAGAAGACCTGGAAAAAGAAGACCTGACAAGATAACTCATCTCACCAGCACCTGTGTGGAGGCCCCTGGCCCGGCGGGAGAGGGGCCTCTGCACACTGTTAAGGTCGGAGGGCGTGGCTGGCGCACATCTGGGTAGGGGCCGAGTGCCCTTTAAACCTGGGTCGTGTGCTGCCTGCCGCTGATCTGACAGGGTGTACTCTGAGAAGTGGAAGAAAGGATTAGTGACTTTGGAGTTTCAGACTCAGGTCTTCCGTTTTGTCTGTGACGTGACGGTTGACCGCCCTGTGGGTATGAGTCCTCCAAATGTCTTTAAACATACGGACCCCCCTCTCTCTCTCTTTCTCTCCTCTGGGCCGGAGCGGGTGGGGTTTCAAGTGCGCGTGCCTCACAGGGGTTCTCACCTTAACCGGGGTCCCGGCGGGGTCCCCCGGGGTGGCTCCTCTTTACTTATGCCTAACCTAACCCTAACCCTAACCCTAACCCTAACCCTAACCCTAACCCTAACCTGACCCATAACCCTAACCACAACCACAACCCTAAGCCTAAACACAACCCTATTTGAGGGTTAAGGTTAGGATTAGGGTTCAGGGACAGGCTATGGTTAAGGTTAGAGGATGAGTCAGGGCTGGTTAGGGTTAGAAAAGGCCCATTAGAGGATCGGTCAGGGCTGGACTTTGAAGATTTTTCGCATATTCCCATTCATTACAATGGGACCCACTTTCACCCCTCATAACTTTGGAACCGTGCGTCTTAGAGCTTCGGAACCAACGTCCGCCTACCATAATTCGGCCACGGGCAACACGCCTGTCTTGTCCCCGAGTTTCTACGACCTTCCGTTCCCGAGATACAGCCCTTTTCCGGCCCAAAACGGATGTAGCTCCCGAACGGAAGGTCCCACGATCACGAGACCACCGCCATTCGAACCGGGGTGTCCCAATTAGTCTGTACAGGCAATCTCAAGCCGTTTTTGGACCCACAAAGGCCACAAAGGACCACTCAAAGGATCGGTCATCTCTGGACTTTGAATAATTTTCGCATTTCCCATCCATTTCAATGGGACGACCTTTCACCCTTTGTAACTCGGGAACCGTGCGTCCTACAGCTTCCAAACCAAGATCCGCCTGCCATAATTCGGCCACGGGCAACACGCCTGTCTTGTCCCCGAGTTTCTACGACCTTCCGTTCCAGAGATACATCCGTTTCCGGCCCAAAACGGATGTTGCTCCCGAACGGAAGCTCCCACGATCACGAGACCACCGCCATTCGAACCGGGGTGTCCCAATTAGTCTGTGTACTCAATCTCATCCACTTGTAGTACCCAGAAAGGCCAGAAATGACTGACTTAGAGGATCGGTCGAGGATCGGTCAATGACCGATCGTGGTTATCAACCTTATACCTAACCCTAACCCTAACCCTAACCCTAACCCTTAGAGGATCGGTCGAGGATCGGTCAATGACCGATCGTGGTTATCAACCTTATACCTAACCCTAACCCTAACCCTAACCCTAACCCTAACCCTAACCCTAACCCTAACCCTAACCCTAACCCTAACCCTAACCCTAACCCTAACCCTAACCCTAACCCGAACCCTAACCCTAACCCGAACCCCAACCCGAACCCCAACCCTAACCCAACCTGACCCATAACCCTAACCACAACCACAACCCTAAGCCTAAACACAACCCTATTTGAGGGTTAAGGTTAGGATTAGGGTTCAGGGACAGGCTATGGTTAAGGTTAGAGGATGAGTCAGGGCTGGTTAGGGTTAGAAAAGGCCCATTAGAGGATCGGTCAGGGCTGGACTTTGAAGATTTTTCGCATATTCCCATTCATTACAATGGGACCCACTTTCACCCCTCATAACTTTGGAACCGTGCGTCTTAGAGCTTCGGAACCAACGTCCGCCTACCATAATTCGGCCACGGGCAACACGCCTGTCTTGTCCCCGAGTTTCTACGACCTTCCGTTCCCGAGATACAGCCCTTTTCCGGCCCAAAACGGATGTAGCTCCCGAACGGAAGGTCCCACGATCACGAGACCACCGCCATTCGAACCGGGGTGTCCCAATTAGTCTGTACAGGCAATCTCAAGCCGTTTTTGGACCCACAAAGGCCACAAAGGACCACTCAAAGGATCGGTCATCTCTGGACTTTGAATAATTTTCGCATTTCCCATCCATTTCAATGGGACGACCTTTCACCCTTTGTAACTCGGGAACCGTGCGTCCTACAGCTTCCAAACCAAGATCCGCCTGCCATAATTCGGCCACGGGCAACACGCCTGTCTTGTCCCCGAGTTTCTACGACCTTCCGTTCCAGAGATACATCCGTTTCCGGCCCAAAACGGATGTTGCTCCCGAACGGAAGCTCCCACGATCACGAGACCACCGCCATTCGAACCGGGGTGTCCCAATTAGTCTGTGTACTCAATCTCATCCACTTGTAGTACCCAGAAAGGCCAGAAATGACTGACTTAGAGGATCGGTCGAGGATCGGTCAATGACCGATCGTGGTTATCAACCTTATACCTAACCCTAACCCTAACCCTAACCCTAACCCTTAGAGGATCGGTCGAGGATCGGTCAATGACCGATCGTGGTTATCAACCTTATACCTAACCCTAACCCTAACCCTAACCCGAGCCCCAACCCGAACCCCAACCCGAACCCCAACCCTAACCCAACCTGACCCATAACCCTAACCACAACCACAACCCTAAGCCTAAACACAACCCTATTTGAGGGTTAAGGTTAGGATTAGGGTTCAGGGACAGGCTATGGTTAAGGTTAGAGGATGAGTCAGGGCTGGTTAGGGTTAGAAAAGGCCCATTAGAGGATCGGTCAGGGCTGGACTTTGAAGATTTTTCGCATATTCCCATTCATTACAATGGGACCCACTTTCACCCCTCATAACTTTGGAACCGTGCGTCTTAGAGCTTCGGAACCAACGTCCGCCTACCATAATTCGGCCACGGGCAACACGCCTGTCTTGTCCCCGAGTTTCTACGACCTTCCGTTCCCGAGATACAGCCCTTTTCCGGCCCAAAACGGATGTAGCTCCCGAACGGAAGGTCCCACGATCACGAGACCACCGCCATTCGAACCGGGGTGTCCCAATTAGTCTGTACAGGCAATCTCAAGCCGTTTTTGGACCCACAAAGGCCACAAAGGACCACTCAAAGGATCGGTCATCTCTGGACTTTGAATAATTTTCGCATTTCCCATCCATTTCAATGGGACGACCTTTCACCCTTTGTAACTCGGGAACCGTGCGTCCTACAGCTTCCAAACCAAGATCCGCCTGCCATAATTCGGCCACGGGCAACACGCCTGTCTTGTCCCCGAGTTTCTACGACCTTCCGTTCCAGAGATACATCCGTTTCCGGCCCAAAACGGATGTTGCTCCCGAACGGAAGCTCCCACGATCACGAGACCACCGCCATTCGAACCGGGGTGTCCCAATTAGTCTGTGTACTCAATCTCATCCACTTGTAGTACCCAGAAAGGCCAGAAATGACTGACTTAGAGGATCGGTCGAGGATCGGTCAATGACCGATCGTGGTTATCAACCTTATACCTAACCCTAACCCTAACCCTAACCCTAACCCTTAGAGGATCGGTCGAGGATCGGTCAATGACCGATCGTGGTTATCAACCTTATACCTAACCCTAACCCTAACCCTAACCCGAGCCCCAACCCGAACCCCAACCCGAACCCCAACCCTAACCCAACCTGACCCATAACCCTAACCACAACCACAACCCTAAGCCTAAACACAACCCTATTTGAGGGTTAAGGTTAGGATTAGGGTTCAGGGACAGGCTATGGTTAAGGTTAGAGGATGAGTCAGGGCTGGTTAGGGTTAGAAAAGGCCCATTAGAGGATCGGTCAGGGCTGGACTTTGAAGATTTTTCGCATATTCCCATTCATTACAATGGGACCCACTTTCACCCCTCATAACTTTGGAACCGTGCGTCTTAGAGCTTCGGAACCAACGTCCGCCTACCATAATTCGGCCACGGGCAACACGCCTGTCTTGTCCCCGAGTTTCTACGACCTTCCGTTCCCGAGATACAGCCCTTTTCCGGCCCAAAACGGATGTAGCTCCCGAACGGAAGGTCCCACGATCACGAGACCACCGCCATTCGAACCGGGGTGTCCCAATTAGTCTGTACAGGCAATCTCAAGCCGTTTTTGGACCCACAAAGGCCACAAAGGACCACTCAAAGGATCGGTCATCTCTGGACTTTGAATAATTTTCGCATTTCCCATCCATTTCAATGGGACGACCTTTCACCCTTTGTAACTCGGGAACCGTGCGTCCTACAGCTTCCAAACCAAGATCCGCCTGCCATAATTCGGCCACGGGCAACACGCCTGTCTTGTCCCCGAGTTTCTACGACCTTCCGTTCCAGAGATACATCCGTTTCCGGCCCAAAACGGATGTTGCTCCCGAACGGAAGCTCCCACGATCACGAGACCACCGCCATTCGAACCGGGGTGTCCCAATTAGTCTGTGTACTCAATCTCATCCACTTGTAGTACCCAGAAAGGCCAGAAATGACTGACTTAGAGGATCGGTCGAGGATCGGTCAATGACCGATCGTGGTTATCAACCTTATACCTAACCCTAACCCTAACCCTAACCCTAACCCTAACCCTAACCCTAACCCTAACCCTAGCCCTAGGGGCCCCTAACCCCAAGGGCCCAAAACTTAACCCTAGCCCTAGGGGCCCCTAACCCCAAGGGCCCAAAACTTAACCCTAGCCCTAGGGGCCCCTAACCCCAAGGGCCCAAAACTTAACCCTAGCCCTAGGGGCCCCTAACCCCAAGGGCCCAAAACTTAACCCTAGCCCTAGGGGCCCCTAACCCCAAGGGCCCAAAACTTAACCCTAGCCCTAGGGGCCCCTAACCCCAAGGGCCCAAAACTTAACCCTAGCCCTAGGGGCCCCTAACCCCAAGGGCCCAAAACTTAACCCTAGCCCTAGGGGCCCCTAACCCCAAGGGCCCAAAACTTAACCCTAGCCCTAGGGGCCCCTAACCCCAAGGGCCCAAAACTTAACCCTAGCCCTAGGGGCCCCTAACCCCAAGGGCCCAAAACTTAACCCTAGCCCTAGGGGCCCCTAACCCCAAGGGCCCAAAACTTAACCCTAGCCCTAGGGGCCCCTAACCCCAAGGGCCCAAAACTTAACCCTAGCCCTAGGGGCCCCTAACCCCAAGGGCCCAAAACTTAACCCTAGCCCTAGGGGCCCCTAACCCCAAGGGCCCAAAACTTAACCCTAGCCCTAGGGGCCCCTAACCCCAAGGGCCCAAAACTTAACCCTAGCCCTAGGGGCCCCTAACCCCAAGGGCCCAAAACTTAACCCTAGCCCTAGGGGCCCCTAACCCCAAGGGCCCAAAACTTAACCCTAGCCCTAGGGGCCCCTAACCCCAAGGGCCCAAAACTTAACCCTAGCCCTAGGGGCCCCTAACCCCAAGGGCCCAAAACTTAACCCTAGCCCTAGGGGCCCCTAACCCCAAGGGCCCAAAACTTAACCCTAGCCCTAGGGGCCCCTAACCCCAAGGGCCCAAAACTTAACCCTAGCCCTAGGGGCCCCTAACCCCAAGGGCCCAAAACTTAACCCTAGCCCTAGGGGCCCCTAACCCCAAGGGCCCAAAACTTAACCCTAGCCCTAGGGGCCCCTAACCCCAAGGGCCCAAAACTTAACCCTAGCCCTAGGGGCCCCTAACCCCAAGGGCCCAAAACTTAACCCTAGCCCTAGGGGCCCCTAACCCCAAGGGCCCAAAACTTAACCCTAGCCCTAGGGGCCCCTAACCCCAAGGGCCCAAAACTTAACCCTAGCCCTAGGGGCCCCTAACCCCAAGGGCCCAAAACTTAACCCTAGCCCTAGGGGCCCCTAACCCCAAGGGCCCAAAACTTAACCCTAGCCCTAGGGGCCCCTAACCCCAAGGGCCCAAAACTTAACCCTAGCCCTAGGGGCCCCTAACCCCAAGGGCCCAAAACTTAACCCTAGCCCTAGGGGCCCCTAACCCCAAGGGCCCAAAACTTAACCCTAGCCCTAGGGGCCCCTAACCCCAAGGGCCCAAAACTTAACCCTAGCCCTAGGGGCCCCTAACCCCAAGGGCCCAAAACTTAACCCTAGCCCTAGGGGCCCCTAACCCCAAGGGCCCAAAACTTAACCCTAGCCCTAGGGGCCCCTAACCCCAAGGGCCCAAAACTTAACCCTAGCCCTAGGGGCCCCTAACCCCAAGGGCCCAAAACTTAACCCTAGCCCTAGGGGCCCCTAACCCCAAGGGCCCAAAACTTAACCCTAGCCCTAGGGGCCCCTAACCCCAAGGGCCCAAAACTTAACCCTAGCCCTAGGGGCCCCTAACCCCAAGGGCCCAAAACTTAACCCTAGCCCTAGGGGCCCCTAACCCCAAGGGCCCAAAACTTAACCCTAGCCCTAGGGGCCCCTAACCCCAAGGGCCCAAAACTTAACCCTAGCCCTAGGGGCCCCTAACCCCAAGGGCCCAAAACTTAACCCTAGCCCTAGGGGCCCCTAACCCCAAGGGCCCAAAACTTAACCCTAGCCCTAGGGGCCCCTAACCCCAAGGGCCCAAAACTTGCCTCTGGACCTTGGGTAATCCATCCCCTGGACCAAGGGTCTGTAAAGCCTGATCCTCATGCACCCTCCTTGTCCTGCCCATTTTTGATTTTCCCAACTCCAACATACCTGATTTAAATGAACAACTTGTTGCTTCATATAGCTTTTAAACAAGTTGTTCATTTAAATCAGGTATGTTGGAGTTGGAAAAAATCAAAACTGGGCAGGACAAGGAGGGGCATGAGGATCAAGCTTTAGGACCAGTGTTTTTATTAGATTTCCTACCCTACTGATTACACACTGCATGTTTTAATACCCATCCTGCAACAACATAACTCTAACCCTTGTAAACGAATCAAACCATAAGTCAGATTATACCCACATTATTCAAGACTGTTCAACCACCCACACTTTTCTAATACTACAATAATTAAGTCTTTCATTACATCGTCACATCCAAAACCAACTCATAGACCGGTTATCACCAGTTCCAGTTCTCAATGTCCTGACAGTTAAAGATTCCCTATTCCAGCTCACCTGTTTCTAATAAGTCTCATGAACTAATAACAACCTCTGGCATACAGAGTAGAAGGTTGATAACTCTGAACTATTCCCACAACTTTCTACTTTTTTCAGAGACCATATTCAGTCTGTTTTAAACATTAACCCTCATTAGACACTCTTGACACTAATGAACAGTTATTATCTAATGCTGCAGTCACTAGAAAATAACCCTTCATTTTAATCAGGTGCATTAAAAAGGGGGAACATTTAAATACACAGAATTAAGGTCCTTGAAGACTAAGAATTCCTGTCATACTTCTAAAAACCTTATCCCAGTTTCTGCCCAATTGAACTACACCCAGAAGCTAAATATATCTATATGTTAAACAAACCTGGGCCCACTCAAACCCTAAAAGCTAGTGTGTTCCACTGCCAAACTATGAGTGAATAATGGAAAACAAAGGCAAATACAAGAAAAAACATGTTTATTATTATTTTTATTAACATGAATTCATCCCACCATGCGATCTTACCTAGCTACACCTGATTCGGAAGCTGCCATTACTTTGGTTCTATTACACTGCACAACAAGTGAAGACACCCATTTTACAAAATTTACATTTATTCATTTAGCAGACACTTTTATCCAAAGCGACTTACAAGAGAGCTTTTACAAAGAGCATCAATCATTGAGCATAGCAACATGATAGACCCTGAACACAGTGACTTTTTTTTTTGATCATGAATCATACATCATGAGAAACAATTAGTGCCAAGGGAAGAACGATAAATGCGTAACACAACGATTGTTAACATAAAGCAAGAGACATCAGAATTGATGTTCTTGAAGAGTATGAATTACTGCCATGACGCAAACCCTGTCACGGCCTGAGAGTTGATTGTACTACACCCAGAAGCTGAATATCTATAGGTCAGTTACACAAGCCTAGGCCCACCCAAACCCCAAAAGCTTGTGTTCCACTGACAAACCTTAACTGAATAATGGAAAAACAAAGTAAAATACAAGGGAAGAAACTTGCTTTGTTAAAATTAGCATGTACTCATCCCACCATGTGATCAGCCATACTTAACAAACCCATTTACTGTTGCTGCCTGATAGTTGATTGAACTACAAACAGAAGCTGAATATATCTAGTTACAGGAGCATATTCCCACCCAAACCCTAAAAGCTGATGTGTTCGATGACAACAAAAAAAACCCTAACTTAATATTGAAGAATAAATAAATGACATGTATAAAGGGGGACAAATAACCTGTTTTATTAGCATGAGCTCATCCCACCATGTTATCTTAACTCGTGCCATTATCAACCTTGGTGGAAACGTAACCTTTCATTACTTGTGTGCTTGAGCAGTGTTACATCCAAAACTCAGGAAATAGGACCTCATTAACTAAATTTAGTGACCTTTGCCATACAGAGTAGGAAGTTGATAACCAGTGACTAATCCCACAACTTTCTAGCTGTCAGACCACATGTTCTGTCTGTTTTAGATGTTTACCCTCAGACTGCTGATACTAATGAATGGATCATTATCTAGTGCTGCAGTCACTAAAAAATAAACCTTCATTTGAATCAGGTGCATTAAAAGGGGAACATTTTAAAAACAGAATTAAAGTCCATGAAGATTAAAAAAATACTGCCATACTAACACAAATCCTATCACTGTTGCTGCCTGATTGAACTACACCCAGAAGCTGAATATGTATTTAGGTCAGTTACAAGACTAGGCCCACCCAAACCTTAAAAGCTGACGTGTTCCACTGACAGAAATCATAGCCCTAACTGAATAATGAAAAACCAAGTGAAATACAAGAGAAGAAAACCATTTTAATATGGACTCATCCCAAAATGTAATCTTAACTAGCTACACCTGATTCAGAAGCCTCTAATATTTGTTCCAATACACTGCACAACTACTATCAAGGAGACTCATCCCACCATATGATCCTAACTAGCTACACTGGATTCAGAAGCCTTTAATAGTTGTTCCAATACACACACTTTAAAACATGGGAATTCAAGTCCAAGATAAAGAATTACTGCCGTACTAACACTAACCCTGTCACTGCCCCTGATGGTCGATTGAACTACGTCAAGAAGCTGAGTATTTATAAATGTCAGTTAAGACTAGACCCACCCAAACCTTAAAAACTGATATGTTCCCAACAGAAATGCTAACCAAATAATGGACAACAAAGTGAAACAAAAGAAACCCGTTTTTTATTTGTATTAGCATGAGCTCATCCTACTATGTGATCTTAACTAGCACCATTATCAAGCTTGGTGGAACCCTGACCCTTTCAGTTGTGCTGGAACAGGGAAACATCCAAAAACTCAGGATATTGGGCCTCATGAACTAAAATTGATGACCTGTCATACAGAGTAGGAAGTTGATAACTAGTGACAAATCCCACAACTTTCAGAGACCACATAATCTGTCCGTTTTAAACATTTTTGTTAGTGTTCCACTAACAAACGCTAACCGAATAATGGACAAAGTGAAACATAAGAGAAGAAACCTGTTTTTTTAATTATTATTAGCATGAGCTCATCCCACTATCTGATTTTAACTAGCACCATTATCAAGCTTGGTGGAACCCTGACCGTTTCAGTTCAGGGAAAAAAAAAATCTAAAACTGTCAGGACATTGGGCCTCATGAACTAAAATTGATGACCTGTCATACAGAGTAGGAAGTTGATGACTAGTGACAAATCCCACAACTTTCAGAGACCACATAATCTGTCTTTTAAACATTTACCCTCCCAACACTCCTGATACTAATGAAGGGATTATTGTCTAGTGCTGCAGTCACTAGAAAATATCCCTTCATTTGAATCGAGTGCATTGAAAGGGGGAACATTTTAAAAGCACAGAATTGAAGTCTTTGAAGATTAAAAAATACTTCCATACTAACACATCTTATCCCTGTTGCTGCCCCATGGTTGATTAAACTACACCCAGAAGCTGAATATGTATAGGTCAGCTACACAAGCCTAGTCCCACCCAAACCCTAAAAGCTGATGTGTTCCACTGACAGAAACCATAGCCCTAACTGAATAATGAAAAACAAAGTGAAAGACAAGGGAAGAAAACCATTATTATTATCAACATGGGCTCATCCCAAAATGTAATCATAACTAGCTACACTGGATTCAGAAGCCTTTAATACATGTTCCAATACACACAAAATGTAAAACATCAGAATTGAAGTCTTTGAAGTCCAAGATAAAGAATTACTGCCATACTAACGCTTACCCTGTCACTGCCCCTGATGGTTGATTGAACTACACCAAGAAGCTGAGTGTTTCTATAGGTCAGTTACAACACTAAGCCCACCCAAACCCTAAAAACTGATGTGTTCCACTAACAAACGCTAACCGAATGGACAAAGTCAAACAAAAGAAACCCGTTTTTTCATTATTATTATTAGCATGAGCTCATCCCACTATGTGATTTTTAACTAGCATCATTATCAAGCTTGGTGGAACCCTGACCCTTTCAGTTGTGCTGGAGCAAGGAAACATCTAAAACTGTCAGGACATTGAGCCTCATGAACTAAAATTGATGACCCGTCATACAGAGTTGATAGGAAGTTGATAAATAGTGCCTAATCACACAACTTTGAGACCACATAATCTGTTTTAAACTTCCAGTTGTGCAGCGTATTGAAAGACAAGTACAAATGGCATCTGAATCAGATGTAGTTGGTTCAAATCACATTTTGGGATTGAGTCCATGTTCATAATAATCAAAAAAATGTTTCTTCCCTTGTATTTCACTTTGTGTTACATTATTCAGTTAGGGTTATGGTTTCATCAGCTTTTAGGGTTTGGGTGGGCCTAGGCTTGTGTAACTGACTCAGCTTCTGTGTGTAGTTTAATCAACCATGGGCAGCAACAGGGATAAGATGCATGTTAGTATGGCAGTATTTTTTAATCTTCAAGGACTTTAATTCTGTGTTTTTTTAAATGTTCCCCCTCTCAACACTCCTGATACTAATGAATGGATCATTATCTAGTGCTGCAGTCACTAGAAAACAACCCTTCATTTGAATCAAGTGCATTGAAAGGGGGAACATTAAAAAAAACACAGAATTAAAGTCCTTGAAGATTAAAAAAATACTGCCATACTAACAAATCTTATCCCTGTTGCTGCCCCATGGTTGATTAAACTACACCCAGAAGCTGAGTCAGTTACACAAGCCTAGGCCCACCCAAACCCTAAAAGCTGATGAAACCATAACCATAATTGAATAATGTAACGTAAAGTGAAATACAAGGGAAGAAACCAATTTTTTATTATTATCATTAACATGGACTCAATCCCAAAATGTGATTGGAACCAACTACAACTGATTCAGAAGCCATTTGTACTTGTGTTCCAATGCACAAGAAACACAAAATGTAACACTAACCCTGATGGTCAATTGAACTACACCCATAAGCTGAGTATTTCTATAGGTCAGTTACAAGCCTAGGCCCACCCAAACCTTAAAAACTGATGCGTTCTACTGACAGATATGGGGGGGGGGGTCAATACCTCCAGTGTCCGGGATTACTATCTTGGTCCACTGGGAGGGCCTTGGGTATTGACAGAGATGTAAGAGACAAGGAGTGTGGTGCGGTGAGTGTATGGGTGGGGCTTTTCCCCATTAGAAGACTGGGCTACGATGAAGGTCCTGAGCCCTGGACCACCACATCCTGCGTGCTGTCCCAAGTGGGACCCAGGAGGGCCGCATACCTACCGCCCACCCAAACAAGCTGCTTGTTAACACCGCTAGGTTACCACAGCCTGCCCAGAGAGGGCCTGAAGATCTCCCTCCCAGACTCATCCAAACAAAACTGCTTGAGGTGAAGGACACCACAATCTTGCCTAGAGAGGCTAGGGGGAATGCTGGCGGAAGGGAGGGAACATTCTAAAATCTTAACTCCCCACAAGCTTCTACCAGCAGCTAAGGGCCAAGAGAGAGATAGAAGGTTAGGTTTACCCAGCCAGACAAGCTGCCCCTGTCACAGCCTGCCCAAAGAATTTTACCTTACCTGGCAAGCTGCCCCTGTCACAGCCTGCCCAGAGAGGGTTACCTTACCTGGCAAGCTGCCCCTGTCACAGCCTACCCAAAGAGGGTTACCTTACCTGGCAAGCTGCCCCTGTCACAGCATGCCCAAAGACATTTACCTTACCTGGCAAGCTGCCCCTGTCACAGCCTGCCCAGAGAGGGTTACCTTACCTGGCAAGCTGCCCCTGTCACAGCCTACCCAAAGAGGTTTACCTTACCAGGCAAGCTGCCCCTGTCACAGCTTTCCCAAAGAGGGTTACCTTACCTGGCAAGCTGCCCCTGTCACAGCCTACCCAAAGAGGTTTACCTTACCTGGCAAGCTGCCCCTGTCACAGCCTACCCAAAGAGGTTTACCTTACCAGGCAAGCTGCCCCTGTCACAGCTTTCCCAAAGACATTTACCTTACCTGACAAGCTGCCCCTGTCACAGCCTGCCTAGAGATGTTTACCGTACCATACCTTACCGAGCACTTAACCTGAGTTCCATACACCGCACAACTTCAGGATTAAATGCTGACTCTCCAATGTGAATGCATGGTGAGTCATTCAATGAGATGCAGTTCACAGTTATGGTTACTTTTTTAATTTTAATTTTTTTTACAGTCCATAGTATCCACTTGACAAATATCATCAACAGTACCACAAAACTCTACTCAAATATGCACAGATAATTAATAAAGCCGAATATAAGTATGAAATAAATACCCACAATGCCTTGCACCAACAGTGCCCCTCAACCCGGAAGCAGGAACTGTAGTCCAAAAGCCATAACTGTAGTCCGGGAGTCTTGGTTGTAGCAAATTGTTCAACACAGCGATAAAAGAGCAGTGTAACATACGGTGAACATTGTCACAAAATATGATTTTACATTATTAAAGTAACTGGCAACATTTTAAACTTTCAACAGCTGACAAGAACCTACACTATCATAAAATATTTGGATAGACTGTTGAAACAGTATGGCTGAGGTTTATAATCGCCATCTAGTGGCATACTGTGAGAACTGATAGTGGTATTCATGATACATGAATAACATGCAATGTCAAACAGGATAATGCCAGTAAACGTCATTGCTTCTTTAACCAAATTTTTACATAGAAAGTCAAAGCAACCATAACGTAGTTTCTGAAGTCAAATCAATTAAATTATTGATATAAACTGATTGTAAGTACCCACTTTTTATATTACAATCTGAAAGTGAATATTTTATAAATAAATCAATTTCAAGCTATAGACTTAGAAACATAAAATACATGGACACTGGAGAATTTCCAGTCATTGCACACATGTGAAACTACAGGCCTAGCAGAAGACATCACGTAGGGGGTGCCACTGTAAGGTAATTCACCCTAACACCAGAGCAGAGACCAACAGATGGGACACCATTCACATTAACCCTAACATACTTTTTTATTTTATTTACTTTTTTCTACTCTTATTACTTACCTCACTCATGTGCAATACTCGTGTTATATTCATATTCTGTACTAAGTGCAATATTTCTACTTAACTGGCTTATTTTTTTCGCAATACTGTAATGTCGTAATTCTCCATAACTGTCTATATGTCTACCTAACTTATTTTTTTATCATACTTTTTGCAAAATACTTTAATTCTGTAACTCCTCAAGTGCAATAACTGCCTACATGTCGACTTAACTTAGTTATTTCTTTTATTGTCATTAATGTATATTACCTTGCAACTCT
This sequence comes from Neosalanx taihuensis, assembly GCA_030340665.1. NCBI lineage: Eukaryota > Metazoa > Chordata > Actinopteri > Osmeriformes > Salangidae > Neosalanx > Neosalanx taihuensis. Next base: position 7,795,682 of record CM059311.1, read on the forward strand.
GTGTGCTATACTTTACCCTGCTGCTGTTGTGAACTGCAATTTCCACCCCCTGGAGGACAAATAAATGTTCATCTAATCTAATCTAAAACTGTCAGGACATTGGGCCTCAGTTACTAAAACTGGTGGCCTCTGCCACAATCCCCTGTGGTGGGGAGAGGGGGAGCACTGGGGGATTTACATTTCCTCTAGTGATTTCACTGTGATAGCTGGTAATGCAGTGGCATCTCATCCAAGGACTGATCAAGACCTGACCTGCTTAGCTTCCAAGATCCAACTAGACTGGGGCATTGCCTAGCTGATACACACACGCTACCAATCTACAGTGTACAGTGACATTCCCTCCTGAAAATGGGTAAATTGAAGCCCAAGGAACCAACATGATGTTGCTTTAGCACAAATTCCATTAAATGACATACAGTTCACAGTTATGGTTACAAGAAAACAATATTTTACAGTCACTAGCATCATCCTGACAAACCTCATCAATAAAACAACGGAACTCTAGTCAAACATGCACAGATAATTAATAAAACTGAAGAGAAGTATGAAAGAATTGAGGAAAAGTACCCAAAATCCCTTGCAGTGGGGAGAGGGGGAGCACTGCAGTTCAATTCAATTTTATTCATATTGCACCTTGAAAACAACTTTTGTTGACACAAAGTATTTTATTTACATAAAATAATAACCCCAAAAATCAACAAAATACAACACAACAGGAGACAGAACACAATACCCACAGGAGAATATGAGGTCAAATAAATCAAAGTAGATCAAATTACATACAGTGGGGCAAAAAAGTATTTAGGCAGACACCAATTGTGCAAGTTCTCCCACTTGATGAGAGAGGCCTGTAATTTTAATCATAGATACACTTCAACTATGAGAGACAGAATGAGAAAACAAAATACAGAAAATCACATAGGCTAATTTTTTAAGAATTCATTTGCAAATTATGGTGGAAAGAAAGTATTTGGTCACCTGGAAAAAAGCAAGATTTCTGGCTCTCACAGACCTGTAACTTCTTCTTTAAGAGGCTCTTTTGTCTTTCACTCGTTACCTGTATTGATGGCACCTGTTTGAACTCGTTATCAGTATAAAAGACACCTGTCCACAAGTTCAAACAGTCAGACTCCACTATGTCCAAGACCAAAGAGCTGTCAGAGGACACCAGAAACTGAATTGTAGACCTGCAGCAGGCTGGGAAGACTGACTCTGCAATAGGTAATCAGCTTGGTGTGAAGATATCAACTGTGGGAGCCATTATTAGAAAATGGAAGCCATAAAAGACCACTTGTCCCTGAATCTGGGACTCCATGCAAGATCTCTTACTCTCACAGGAGGACCTAGTGAATGACCTGCAGAGAGCCGGGACCAAAGCAACTAAGGTTACTATCAGTAACACGCTACGCTGCCAGGAACTCATGCAGTGCCAGACATGTCCCCCTGCTTAAGCGAGGATATGTCTGGGTCCATTTGAAGTTTGCTAGAGATTATTTGGATGATCTAGAAGAGGACTGGGAGAATGGTCATATGGTCACCATATAACACCATACCTACTGTGAAGCATGGCGTTGGAAACATCATACTTTGGGTCTGTCTTTCTGCAAAGAGATCAGGATGACTGATCCGGGTAAAGGAAATAATGAATGGAGCAATGTATCATTCAATTTTGATAAAAAAACCTCCTTCCATCAACAGAGTTGAAAATCCATGTTGCCCAGCGACAGCCCCAAAACATCACTGCTCTAGAGGAGATCTGCATGGAGGAATGGGCCGTAACCCTAACTACCAGAAACGGTGTGTAAAAAAACCTTGTGGTGACTTACAGAAAATGTTTGACCTGTCATTGCCAACAACGAGTATATAACAGTATTGAGAGTATTGGGATAGTATTGAGATTAATTTTTGTTATTGACCAAATGCGTATTTTCCACCATAACTTGAAAATAAATTATTCCCAAAATCAGACAATGTGATTTTTTTATTCATTTCTTATTGTTTCGTAGTTGAAGTGTATCTATAATAGAAAATTACAGAAATCTCTTATCTGTTTAAGTGGGAGAACTTTTACAATTGGTGGCTGACACTTTTTTTTTCTGTATAGTTCATCTAGGCAAAACCAATGGCAAAGAATCTACTGAGGAAGCTTCATTTTTACATAAGCAGCACTAATTCTGGTATAGCTGTCGGTCAGTAGCAAGCTGGTGAGGTACTAACACCTGTGAGTTAATAAGCATTGGACTATCATTCTACCTGGGGTTGCAGGCATATTTTTTTATAGTCCGTTGTTTCCAATTTTTCAATATCACATGAAAGATGGTGCTTTATGCTGAAAATCATTATGGCTGCAATTTGGTTGTGGGTATGAAGCTGCTGGCTAAGTGACAAAGGTGATCACAGCCATGCTGATGGCATAATAACATTAGTACAACTAAAAGCAGTTTTCGGTGCAAAGTGATAACAGATCATATTTGTTTATTTAACCATTTACTTGGCTCTGTCAACACGAATAGTTTAACAAATGAACCGGGACTAGAATAGTACTAACATTTTCTTCCACACATGCAATGCAGCTAAAATAACATTTGAACTCTAATATTATTTGAGGAAATGTATCTGCTGTGTGAAGTTTGTTTGAATCGAAGATGACTGTTAATGTAAGCAAAGTGATGCTTCTAGAACTGACATAAATTCTAAGACCCCCCAAAAATTGGGTAGTAGTTTCCCCAATTCTGTAAAACGAATCAATTGAAAGCAAAAAATAAATACATAAAAAATATGATATTTTGAACCAGATTCGTGGACAGAAAGAAAAACAGAAGATGACAGTTACTGGAGTTATTACAATAAAAACTAGAGCTGAAAGCAGACATAGAACAAATGACTTACTCACATTAAGTCTATGGAGGGTCATTTATATGTCAAATTCAATTAAAACATACGGAACTAGCTGCACTGGTTTCTCGCAGGTTCTATTTACTCAAGTGTAACCAGTTGATTTAATGGAAATCCCAGTTGCTGAATTAGCTGTATTCATGTACAATTAAAAAGCCTGTCTGACAGCAAACTACTTTACAGCACGTGTAAATTTACACTACAAACACTACCAAATAAATGTGTTTGTGTGTACATAGTCAGGTCCAAAAATATTTGGACATTCAGCATAAGTTTCATTATTTTAGCTCTGTACACCACCACAATGGATTTGAAATTAAACAATCAAGATGTGGTTTAAGTGCAGACTTTCAGCTTTGATTTGAGGGATAGGGTTGGGTAATGTCTGGAAGTAAAGTAAGCAAAGTTATTGTTTTTCCTGACCAGTTCACAGCATCAAAAACAACTGACAGGGACAACATGGGAATGATTACATTGGTGTGATCATACATGTCAAAGGGTTGAGTTTCACGTTCACAAGCATTCTACCTTCGCCTATAGGCTAACATTGGTAGCTACATAATCAACAGATCACATGACATTTTCCACAAAAAGTAAGAATTATATCAAATATTCATGTTCTTAAGCTCCCTACTTTATCAAACAATAATGTGGGGATCGTTTTCTAGACGGCTACATTGTGCATTGGCTTTTTTCCTGAGCTTTTCCATTTTCTTTTGATGAGCTGAATTAAAGCCAGGTGACGAGCACTACATTACAAGGGAGGGTTGATAAGGGAGAACATGGACTTTCAGTATGGAATCTGGTTCTGGTAGTACTGGAGCATGTCGTAGGTTTTGCTTCTGTTGGAACAAATTACAAAAGCAACAATTAGCTTTCAGCCAATTTCACTACCTATTCTGCTAATTATATTGCAAAGGACAACAATTTCAATGCATTAATACAAATCATCTACAAACATTTGACAGACATAATCTGGCACATGACATTAGTGGTGCAAGGTTTAGAAATTGAGCTACATTTTACCTGCTGCTAAGAAAACAACTCTGGATGATTTTAATGATGAATGCAGCAGCCTCCTTCTCACTCATACTAGGGTTGAAGCGCTGCCTACAAGCCAAACAATATGAGTCAAAATGGGCACATTAGTAACAAAAAACACTTTAATTTAATCATCTTATGAGCAGTTTGGATATAGTATAGTGAATACATTGGAGTCATGTGGCGCAGTCGATTAGGGTGTCGGGTTAGTAATCAGAAGGTCACTGGTTCGAACCCTGGCTTTGTCAACATGACGTTGTGTCCTTGGACAAGGTACTTAACCCTACTTGCCTCAGGGGGAGTGTCCTTTTACTTGCTGTAAGTGTCTGATAAATGACTGTAGTATCTACCATCTACTCACTTCAGAAGTTTAATGGTCTGTCCTCTGAAGCATGGTAGTCCAGTGTCCAGCATTAGAGTTACCAAAGAAACCACTGCATCCATGTAGGGCCTGAAGAGAATGAAGAGCAAGAGAAGGATACAACAAGAGGATGCAAGATGTTGACCACCAAAACAAACTCACCCATCCACAAATTCAAACAGCTTTGAATATTATGCGAATATGGAGTCACCACCACTCACCTAACAGCCAGATATCCCCTCACACACATTTCCATGAACCATTTGAAAGGCGTAGCCTCCATCTTTCCCCCCATGATCATCACCATTTCGTCCGTCAGCTTAATGTCTGGCTCCCATCCGAGATTCCCTCCCGGGGAACTCTCAAACATGAAACCAAAGTCTGAAGTGCAAAGTACACATCCATTAATCCACATCTATTTAATAAGTACTAATCTTTACTTACATATTTACATGTGCACATACAGTTAACAAGTTCAAGACACTGAATGGCATATTAATTAGATTACCCGTGTAACACTGTCAGTAAGTGGGTTTATATAATTGGATATTCGTGCCCTTTATATAAGAAGCTTCTGTTGACATGGTTCTGTACCTATGTGGATAAGGTGTCCCTTGCTGTCCAGCATAATGTTTCCATTGTGCCTGTCCTTGATCTGTAGTAAGAAGAGAAGCAGGCTGTAGGCTGCCATGCTGCGGATAAAGTTATAACGAGCCTAGGAGAGAGTGAGAGAGTCATACAGAGTCATGCAGAGAAAAGAAAAAAAAACCCTTATATGACTTGCACACCGGTGAATGGATATTTCTTTTTAAACATTCCTGACGAGAGTCAGGGGTCCTTGTGGCGGGCTTGTCACATCACCTTCTGAAAGGCCAGGGTGGACTCATCCCCATACTGATTACGAAAGTAGTCGTACATCCCAAAGTCTGTCTGCCTGCCTAGCTGGTCACGAGACTTGCAGTCCGGAATGCATTCAATCACACCACACTGGTGACAGGAAAATATGTGTTATGCTAGGCATGTTTAAAGCAGCTTTAAAAAGACTAACCAGTGATGTGAAGTGTGTGTGTGTGTGTGTCTCACCCCAGGTGCAGTAGCCACCACTCTGTAGGGGAATACAAACAAGTCCAATCCTCCCAGCTGGAAAATGTTCTTAAACAGGCCAATGATCTGCAGGGCAAGCATGTCCTAAGCACAAGGAGGTTAGGAGACAGATACAGTGTATCTGTGTTTCAGATTAATGAGGCTGGATGTAACCATCAACATAACCATAACTGAGGGCAATGTGTCCACATTGGGGCCCAATAGGAGTAAGTGGAGGCTTCCTAACCTGTCTACAGTCATCTCCCACTTTGAAGATGGCTGCCTGCCAGCAGATTCTCTGTGCTCCATCTGAACTCTCCTCCCCCTCTTCTATAGAATCAGAAGGGCAGCGGAGCCCCTCCTTCTCCAGCTCACTCACACCACAGCGTTTCACCTTAAATTTGGCCAAGTAGGGAGCCTTGGCAGCACTTCAGATGTAAAAAGACACATTAGTCACATTGGACACCTCTACATGTTGCCTGAAAAGACATTAAAATGTACATCTAAACACAAACAAAATATCTATATAGTATACAATCAAATCTGGAATTATTGGTATATCTGGCAATGATGAAAAGTGTCACCTTTTTGTACTTTAGCTTAATGCAAAAAATTATAACAATTCAACCATCAATTTAAGTGACAAAGAGGAAAAAGATCTGTGTTCAATAGTTATTTTGAATGAAACCTTGTGTGCCACAACATTTAGCACTCCTATATTGAATGCTTTGTACAAAGTCCCTTTGCCTCTGAAACAGCACAGAGTCTTGTCAGATCTAATGAGGTTGGAGAATACAAAAAATGAATCCGGTCCTCTTTACAGAATGTCTCCAGACCATTCCAGGTCCTAGGTCTTCTCTTGAACACTCACAAGCCCATATTTTCAATGGGGATTAGATAACGAAATTTTAACACACAGGGACATCATGAACATTTGATGGTCTGATAGATTCAGTTATAGTAGCTAACATATATTGTTTTTCATTTCTTTTCAGAAATGGTCTCAGTATTGCAAGAAAGAGAGCCAAGTGTGATTAGCAAATTCTAGGCTTACTCGATGCTTAGTCTATTCAATTTTAACAACCTTTGAGAGTGAAAGGTTTATACCCACACTTTTGTATTGTTTGGCCATGACTGCATATAATAGATACATCACAGAACCCACACCATACATAACTGTAGAGATATGTTTTTGTATAGCCGTCCTATTTCTGCCAAACCACATTTCTCACATGCTTTCCAAATAATTTGTTGGGAAGGAGGTGGAATTTAACAGTGATAAAAGTTTCATTCTTTTAGTTTTGCCTTGTTTTTTTCTGCTTCAGCTGCTCTGGTTCAAGTCCCCTCTGGAAGTATGCTGCGATCCATAAGGTCTCCCACTGACATTTAGCACTTCTACTTTCCAACCATTCAATCTTACTTGCATTCTGCACAAGCCACCTTGTCCTCATTTGCACTATTGTGTACATACATACATATTTATTTATTCACATTTATATTCACAAGGAGTCAGGCTAACCCTATTTGCCTTGGGTGAATGTCCCTGTACCGCTCTGGATAAGAGCATCTGCTTAATAACTATTATTCGTAAATATTCGTATTGTCATTTACACAATGTATTGAATAGTTACTTTATAATTCAGATTTTTTATTTGTACAATTGTTAGTTTATCATACTTCCCAGCTTTTTTAACCACACTAGACAAACTAAATTCTGTGTTCCTAAACACTCTGATCAACTTTAAAGTGAGTAATATAAGTAGAAAAAGGCTTCATTGACATTTTGTTTATATTTTCTAGCAATCTAATCAAATTTTTATATGCTTATTATACAACGCTAAGTTACATCTTTTAACATCTTAAGGGTTAGGGTCAAGATACATGTAAAAATACATATGATCATGGTTATTAAGAAAATCTAGCCCACCTCTGCATAGGTGTTCCAGACTTGTAGTCTATATCCAAAACAATGGCTTCAGGGTTACTAGGGAGGTAGCATCCTGAAGGCCACAGCAGCCACAGAGGGAAGACAGAAAGTATCAAGTCAAGTTGGGGGAAAAACAAGAAGAAAGCATATGACTGTGATATGATTATGATATGACTCTGATATGTTATAGTAAGGTATGGTGAAGTAAGGTATGGTAAGCTAAGGTATGGTATGTTATGGTAAGGTATGGTAAGCTACGGTATGGCAAGGTATGGTATGGTATTGTATGGTAAGCTAAGGTAAGGTATGGTATGGTATGGTAAAGTGTGGTATTGTATGGTATTTTATGGTAAAGTATGGTATGGTAAGGTAATGTGTGGTATTGTATGGTGAACTATGGTATGGTCTGGTATGGTAAAGTGTGGTATTGTATGGTATTTTATGGTAAGGTATGGTATTGTATGGTAAGGTAAAGTATGGTATTGTATGGTAAGGTAAAGTATGGTATTGTATGGTAAGGTAAAGTATGGTATTGTATGGTAAGGTAAAGTGTGGTATTGTATGGTAAGGTAAAGTATGGTAAGGTAAAGTGTGGTATTGTATGGTATTTTATGGTAAAGTATGGAATTGTATGATATTTTATGGTAAAGTGTGGTATTGTATAGTATTTTATGGTAAGGTATGGTATGGTAAGGTTACCTGACTGGACCTTGATATCAGACAGGGCTTTGAGACATGCCCTCTTCCTCTCCTCTCCCTTTGGAACGGGCCTGAAAAGCAGAGTTTTGAATGTGCAGTAAACTAGAATATTGCTACCATTCCAATTTTCATAACAGAAGGATATACGGTGAGGTGTTCTTCCTACTTGATGATGGCAGAAACATTAGTGATTTTGCCAAAAAAGTCAAACTCTCTCCCATAGAAGTCCTTGGCTGGACCAGACAAGGATCCGGTTATCTCCTCTACCATCTGCTCCAGCAGTTCCCCTATATCAGCTGCAAAAAGGACGCAACAGGGTTTCAGTTGAAGTGCAAACCTTCAGTTAATTTAGTATTCAACTGAACTTGAATACTAACAATAGACAATGAACAACCTTTGATATGGAGGTCATAGCAGAAACTCAAGGTGAAATAAGTTCAAGGGTTTTCTTGTCAGGGATGTGTTAATATTTATAATTATAATGCCAGCACTCACAGACTACAGAAGCACAGAAAAATTATAGAGGAGAAAATCCAGTGTCCTAAACCATTGTTGTTGTTTATTCTACATTATTTGAAGTAGCACGATGGTCCTGATAACTACCACAAATTATTCAATACCCAGTATTTTGCACAAAAATATAATAAAAAAGTACAACTAAACAGGGAGCTGTGTGTGTATTTGTGTCATGGAGAAGTAAGATAGAGAGAAGAGATGCTCACGGTCTTTATGGTGGCCCTCCTCGTCCAGGTAGATGTTGGTCTTCATGTTCCAGATAAACTGATGTGCCAGCAGCTGAGACTTCTGGGCCGCCCACAGGATGTATTCTCTAACGTAACCCATCTGCTCAACATCACAAAGCATGGTAACACAAAGTATCACAAACACATGAATAAATAATAATACAGTAAATAGTCATTTAGCAGACACTTTTATCCAGAGCGACTTACAGAAAGTACAGTGACATTCTCCCTGAGGCAAGTAGGGTGAAGTGCCTTGCACAAGGACACAATGTGCCACAGCTAGGAATCTAACTCACAACATTCCCATCACAAGCACAACGCCTTATCAGTTTAGCCACCTGACTCCTTTATTCAGAATTATTATTATTATTGTACTATCAGCACATTATACCTCCCTATCCACCTAATGTCACTAAGCCCTATTTCAAGTGTCTCTTTCTTCTATTTCAGTGTCAGATATACAGATCAGCAACTTAGCTAGTTACTAGGAAGTACAAACACTTGTACTACCTCTCCGTGAATCGCCACCTTAGCGTGGTGGAGGGGTTTGAGTGCTTGGATGATCCTAGGAGCTATGTGGTAGGGTCTCCCAAGGCAAACAGGTCCTAGGTGACTAGCCAGACCAAGAGCGGTTCAGGAAAACCCTGATGATGACGACTAAAACGAAGTCAGTTACGTCGCCCGGATCGGCGAAACCGAGGCCCCACTTTGGAGCCAGGCCCAGAGTGGGAGCTCGCAGGCGAGCGCCTGGTGGCCGGGTCTTTTCCCATGGGACCTGGCCGGGCCCAGCCCGAAAAGGCGACGTGGGACCAGCTTCCCGCAGGCCCACCACCCGCAGGAAGGACCGTAAGGGGCCGGTGCTGTGTGATTTGGGCGGTGGTCAGGGGCAGGCGCCTGGACGACCAGGGCCGCGCACACAGTCTCTAGCGCTGGGGACATGGAATGTCACCACGCTGGCGGGGAAGGAGCCCGAGCTTGTGCGTGAGGTCGAGCGTTACCGGCTAGATATAGTCGGCCTCGCCTCCACGCACAGCTTGGGCTCTGGAACCATTATCCTCGAGAGAGGCTGGACTCTTCATTTCTCTGGCGTTCCCCGCGGGGAGAGGCGGCGGACTGGTGTGGGTTTGCTTATAGCTCCACAGCTCAGTCGCCACGTGTTGGAGCTGAGGTGTTCCAGGCATGTCCCACCGGGAGGCGGCCCCGGGGAAGACCTAGGACACGCTGGAGGGACTATGTCTCTCGGCTGGCCTGGGAACGCCTCGGGATCCCCCCGGAGGAGCTGGAGGAGGTGTGTGCGGTGAGGGAAGTCTGGGCTTCCCTGCTCAGACTGCTGCCCACGCGACCCGGCCCCGGATAAGTGGAAGATAATGGATGGATGGATGGACACATGCACTAATGTTGACTTTGTACCAGTTGTCTCAGTAATGATGCATTGAAGAATGTTAACACTGCTATGTGTTTTCTATTGGACATTACTTTGCAGATAAACTCCTCTTTGGGATTTAGATAAGACTACTAACAGACAACATCTCCACTCCTTCCCCACTCAGACATACAACTACATTCACTTTCTTGGAGTGCGTGTGAAAAGGGGTGATAATGACGATGAAAATCTGACTCAATTATTGGTTACAATTGAACCAGAAAGTTTTACATCTTATCATATTAATGATGTTACAAATACATTTGTCAATGCATAGGCAGTTTATGTATTTTCCCACATTTGTGGTCTTGTCTTGAAATAAAGAGTCCACTTATCAAACTGAGTTAAATAAGGTTGATTCCGAGTCAAGGCCTTCAAAAAGTGTGTCCATGACTAGTCTTCAGTACTACAACAACAGTATCATGGGTCACTTACCTTGTCATAGCGGAGAGCTTGGACAATCTGAGGGATGTAGAATAGTATGGCGTCCTGGGAAACAACAGCAATAATAACCTGTTTATTGCTGAAGTTCAATGATGCATTTACAGTTTGTGTGTAGGTGTTTGTACTGCTGTTTAGATGTGTATCTATAGAATATAATTGTAAGAATGGTTTTCATCAGTTAATACTGTTTGTGACACAAAGTGATGATGCATTAGCTACAGAGAGCTAGTGCTACGTGTGTAGTTTTCCTGTTCAATACAAATCCAGAAAAAAAATACCTCATGAATGTGAGTCCTAGAATGAGGCTCTGAGATCTACTAAGGCAACCTTAACTGTTGTTGAAAAGCTCTATAGTCTCTCTAGACTGTAAAGGAATGTAACAAAAACAAAGAAAATCTGTTTCTGGGTACCTTCTCATTTAATATGGCGTAGTGAGCTAAATTGTAGCTTGAGCTTACAACATGGTTAAAACATGGAACAATATGACAAGAATGTATTTACAATCATATGAAAAAGTTTGGGAACCCCTCTCAGCCGGCATTATAATTGACTCTGCTTTCACGCAAAAAAAGATAAAAGTGGTATGTCTTTCATTAACCAGGAAGATCTAAGTACTGGGGTGTTTTCCAAACAAAGATTTTTAGCGAAGCAGTTTTTAGTTGTATGAAATTAAATAAATTGTGAAAAACTGACTGTGCAAAAATATGGGTACCCTTATGATTTTGCTGATTTGAATGCATGTAACAGCATGTAAAACTGATGACTTGAAAAATCGAATTGGTTGGATTATCTCGTTAAGCCTTGAACCTCATAGAAAGGTGTGTTCAATCATGGGAAAAGGTATTTAAGGTGCCCAAATACAAGTTGCACTTCTCTTTGACTCTCTGCTGAAGTGAGACAGAATGGGATCATCAAAACAGCTCTCCACAGATCTAAAAACAAAGATTGTTCGTTTTCATGGTTTAGGGGAAGAAAAGCTTACAAGAAGCTTTCCAAACGGTTTCAACTGTCAATTTCGACTGTAAGAAATGTTGTCAGGAAATGGAAGGACACAGGCACAGTTGCAGTTAAACCCAGGTCTGGAAGACCAAGAAAAGTACAGGAGCGGCATATGCGGCGGATTGTGAGAATGGTTGCAGACAACCCACAGATCACCTCCAAAGACCTGCAACAACATCTGGCTGCAGATGGTGTATCTGTACATCGTTCAACAATTCAGCGCAATTTGCACAAAGCACATCTGTATGGCCGGGTGATGAGAAGGAAGCCCTTTCTGCGCCCACGCCACAGGTACAGTCGCATGGAGTATGCTAAAGCTCATTTAGACAAGCCAGATTCATATTGGAAGAAAGTGCTTTGGACTGATGAGACAAAAATTGAGTTGTTTGGTCATAACAAAAAGCGCTTTGCATGGCGAAAGAAGAACACTGCATTCCAAGAAAAACACCTGCTACCTACTGTCAAATTTGGGGGAGGTTCCATCATGCTGTGGGGCTGTGTGGCTACTTCAGGGACTGGGGCCCTTGTTAAAGTCGAAGGTCGCATGAATTCAACCCAGTATCAACAGATTCTTCAGGATAATGTTTAAGCATCAGTCACAAATTTGAAGTTACGCAGGGGTTGGATATTCCAACAAGACAATGACCCTAAACACTGTTCAAATTCTACAAAAGCATTCATGCAGAGGGAAATGTACAATGTTCTCAAATGGCCGTCACAGTCCCCTGACTTGAACATCATCGAAAATCTATGGGATGATTTGAAGCGGGCTGTCCATGCTCGACGGCCATCAAACTTAACTGAACTGGAGCGCTTTTGTATCGAAGAATGGTCAAAAATACCTCCATCCAGAATCCAGACACTCATCACAAGCTACAGGAGGCGTTTAGAGGCTGTTATTTTTGCAAAAGGAGGCTCAACTAAGTACTGATGTCATTTTTTTTGTTGGGGTGCCCAAATTTATGCACCGTCAAATTTTGTTATGATGCCTATTGCATATTTTCTGTTATTCTAATAAACAAAACGACACTGCTGAAATACTCCTGTTTCCCTAAAGTTTGTCATTTATGAAAAGGAATTTGCTTCTTTGAAATCCCAGTTAATTATGAACAAAAATCCAAAAAATTAAGAGGGGTTCCCAAACTTTTTCATATGACTGTATGTGTAAGTTTGCTGGTGAACTTATGCATGTGTGTTTGAGTGGACATCTGCAAAGGTTGCAGGTATTTTGGTCTGTGTGTAGGTCATTTTTTTTTTTTTTTCAAACTTTAAAAATGCAAATTATGTATCATATATCTGAAAATCTTTGACAAGTAGGTAATGGGTGGGAACAAAAGCAGGTAAACTCCACCTACTACCATGTGGCAACTCTTCGTATTAGCTATTTACTATTGGACAGCTCACCCTTAGGCTTACAAATGCATGGCTTTCAATTTTCTACATGTCTATCACATAACAATGTAAACATGCTTGCCTACTTATAGCTAGATGATCACACAGTCCCTAAACAGGACAGACATACTATATAAAATGTTCAACATGGTTTCATTTCATGCACGTATGCCAAGATAAATAAGTCTATTATATTTCCTTGATTGAATGTCTTACCAGTATGAATGCTTGTTAATATTAATATTTGTTTCTGTTTCCATAATAATGCATAATAATGCATGTGGTGGGAAAAATTTAAATAAGGAAAGTGGAAAATAAATTGTTTGAAAATGTCTGACATTTTGACTTTTTTTAACCAATGCCAGCATGTATTAATGCACAGAATATGTGAGTATGTGTTTCTTACCGGTGGAAAGGAGCGCAGCACTTTGACTCCGTACTGAGCTGTGAGTGGGTGTGGAGGGTACATGCTGCTGAAGTATGACAGACCAGTGGGGGGGTCTGTGGGGGCCCAACACAGGATATGGCTCAACTCAGGAGAGTCAGCATCAATAGTGTGCCATGTCACCAGGAACTGGGGAACACACAAACACACACACAATTCTAGTTCCATTCTACAGCATGTTAGGGTTAGGCATGTTTTAATCCTTTTCAATCATTTCATGAAAATCAGTGGGTAGTGCTGTGGTTTCTAACCTTTACCGCCTCAGGCACATCACTGACCGCCCCAGGGTTGAGTCTCACTAGTCTTGTCACCTCGGCCACAATGGCATCATTCTTAAACCTGGTGACATAGAGAGGAAAGCACACTTGGCGATGACTAGTTAAACGAGCCATAAACCGTACTCATTTGAATATGTTAATAACCTTATCCCCATTGAATAACCTGTCCATTGCCAAACCATCAAACATTTTTAATTCAAATTACTGAGATACCGCCCCCCCATGTCCATATTCAATTTTCTGATGATTTTAGAACACGTACTGATAATATCCTAGTCACGGGTGACTTCAACATTCATGTGGATGGTCTGAAAAGATCCCTTAAGCAATGCCTTAACTGTTCTAATTGATTCTGAGTGTTCTCGAAAACATTCCCATCATCGTCTTCCTCCATAATCTTAAACAAGCAGACCACTGTATGGTTATCTTCAAAAGTTCTCCAAGAATTACTACTAGCCTTGTATCAGAATCAGAATGGGTTTTTATTTGCCACGTAAGGTTGCACAGATAAGGAGTTTACTTTGGCAGGAGCCTGCTGAGACAGCCATTTACAGCACCATCTAGAAAGTTTCAGCATAACATGAGGAAAGGGGAGGAGAGAAAAAAAGCCCCCTGACATATACAGTTCTGGAACATAAAAAAAAGGGTTAGGGTTAGGTGGGAGACGAGTTGTACCCCCTGCAGGACTGTGGGACTCAGATGGCTCAGCGGGTTACAGCATTGGCCTCATGATCAGAAGGTCGTGAGTTCGAACCCTGGCTGTGACTGTGATATTGTGTCTTGATATTGGGCACTTTACCCTACTTGCCTCAGGAAAACTGTCCCTGTACTTAATTTAAGTTGCTTTGGATAAGAGGGTCTGCTAAATGAGGTATTATTATTATTACTATGATGATTACTATGACTGATTCACCCTTGGTGTGTGAAGTAGAGATTCTGCAGGTCCTTCCTTCCTGCTCCCATCAGACTGTTCAATGAATGCTGCTGCTGGATCTTGTACATTACCACTACTACGTCCAATATTACGTGCTCTATTCTGATGGTGCAATAGTCTTTACGTGTAATAACTTGGCTGTACTCAGATTGAACTGAGAACCTTCCGATCATGAACCCAACGCCTTAACCCGCTGAGCTACACTTAACTCACACTTAACTATCACTGACTTTATGAACTATGTTGCTATTATATACACCCACAGAGCCCTAAGTATTTGCATTTGAGTTTGCATTTGACTGAATTGTATTCATACATTCTTTGTTTGCTGCTTTAAAAAAAATGTCATCAAGCAAATGCATGTGCAAATATCTATGTGTGTGTGTGTGTGTGTGTGTTTGTAGCTTTTAAGTGTACCTTGAGGGCAGCTGCATAGCCAGGTAAGGAGCTATGCTCCAAGCCAGGTTGACATTGTCTTTCCACTGCTTCTCTGTCAGACTGATGTACTTGGACCTCCAGTTGGCAATGCTGGTCTCCACGGACTGTTCTGTAGACATGGCCAGCTCCTGGGTGGACAGTGGATTATACCACGTTGTCAAGCGCTCAATCTCACTGGCCTAGAAAAAAAGAAAAAAGAAAGAAAAGGAGAAGGGAGTAGGGAGACAGAACCACTCAAATGAATCAATATCTACAAACGTACACTCGGCTGGCCCTTCATTAGGTACACATCTTCAAATGATTGTTAACACAAATAGATAAAAAGTCAATCACATGGCAGCAACTCAATGCATTTAGACGTGTAGACATGGCCAAGACATGGGAAAGAAGGGGGATTAAAGTGATTTAGAACGTGGCATGGTTACTGGTGCCAGATGGGCTGGTCTGAATATTTCAGTAACTGCTGATCTATTGGGATTTTCAGGTACAACAACCTGTAAGGCAATGTTTCCAAACCCTGGTCCTGAAGAACACCTGTTCTGCATGTTATACATGTTTCCCTGAACAGGGAAACATCTAAAACATGCAATAAGGACTCCACACACTGACTGAAACTATCTGTGCATGTCTGTGATGTTGCATACCATCTGATGTGCGGTTTACCGGGCCGACCCAAGAGCACATTCTGTCCAGACCCGGTGCTGGACAGAAGGTGAACACGCAGCTAGTCAGATCGACAGACCACCTGCCCAGTACCCTTCTCATCCAACCTTAGGCAGACAGCTACCTCTAGAGAGCTGTGCCCCTCTTGCGCTCATCAGCGACGCATCATTGATGTACGCAAAGGCAGCTGAAGCGCTGGAACACTAAGATATGTTGTCTAGTGCGAAAGTCAATGTCCCCAGCCGTTTTCCAGGGTATCTCCGCAGATATCTCAACTTGCACGCTGGCTACCAAATCAGAGCATGTCTAGGGATCACCAGTGCAGAGCCCAAGATCTTACAGAGACATTCTACCATGACAGTGATCCGGTAGGCTCTTAACCATACAGGGCAGGTTTACAGCTACCTCCAGAGACCCATTCCTAGCACCTGCCGGTGACCCCAAGGATGTCGGCAAGGCGTGTGCATGCACCAATGTAACTATTTGAGAATCAGAATGAACAACAAAATGTGACTGTTCCTCGGTCGATTCCAAAAGTATGCCGCAGATATCTCGACTCGCACACTAGATTCTGATCGATAGCTACCGAATCAGAGCACGTCTGCGGATCACCAATACTAAGCCGAGATCTTATGGAAATATTCTACTGTCATTGTGATTTCGCATCGTCTAATCCAAAGGGGCAGGTTTCCAGCTACTTCTAGAGACCCATACCTCTAGCACCCGTCAATGGCTCAGGATGTAAGCGAAGAGTATGTCTCATATGTAAATGATTTAACAAATGTGTCGGCAGAGCATCCACCATTCCCTGGAGTACAGGGCATTTCTAGAGATATCCCAATTCAGAACTATGGATTGATTGATATCTTCTTACGAAGCCACTACTTCATTGTCATGCTGAAATGCCCAGCCACGTTTGATCTTCATTGTCCTTGCTGATTGAAGGAGGTTTTCACTCAAAATATCACGATACATGGCCCCACTCATTCTCTCCCTGGTGCAGAAAAACAACCCAATGCATGATATTTCCACCCCCATGCTTCAGTTGAGTTTTTATTCTAATGAAGGGTCGTTATCCAGCACTGTGGAAGCTGACAGTGACCATTCATTAGAATCAGGTGTGCTGGAACAGGGAAACATCTAGAACCTTCAGCAGGACAGCGGCCCTCGAGGACTGGCAAAGGAATAAGGCAGTTCTGAAGACAAAAAGGGGGTCCAACCAGGTACAAGTAAGGCGTACTTAATAAAGTGGCCAGTGAGTGTATATCCACGTAAACAGTGGAAATAAATACAGAACAATAATGTGCACCATTCTCACACCACTAGGAAGAAGGGAAGTATAACAGACTGTCTTACCAGAAGAGCCAGCAGCAAGGTTCTACGCTTCATGTAATACTTATGCAGCTGAGTCCCTCTGTTGCTTTTCTTAGAAATTCCTGGAAGGTGACAGTGAACAGGTAAACATGTTATGTTTTGTATTTGTGTGTGTGGAATGTGTGTGCATGTGTGTGTGTTTACGTGCATACCAGATTTCTTAGATGTTGTAGACATGCCACTGGAGAGCGGGTATGTGTTGATCCATCCCTGTCCACTTTGTTGGGACCGAGAACTGGAGTCCATGTTGTTTCTGGGGTCAGTAGCAGTCATTACAGACAGGCTGTTCAACGAGGGATCCTGGTTATCTAAGCAGACAGACTGACAGTCAGTAGGTAGACAGATATTACAGACAGGCTGTTCAATGAGGGATCCTGGTTATCTAAGCAGACAGACTGACAGTCAGTAGGTAGACAGATATTACAGACAGGCTGTTCATTGAGGGATCCTGGTTATCTAAGCAGACAGACTGACAGTCAGTAGGCAGACAGACACACTTTCACTCTTGTAATCTCTCCAAACCTTTCCCCTCTTCCTTTCTGTGTATCTCCTTGTTCACTTTGACTCCTGTTTTTCTGAAACCTAGTAATATATTTTCTTATCTCTCTTTCTCTCAACGTCTGGCAAAGGACACATAAGTGACTTGAATAGCTATTGTCTGTGATCCAAACGCCACACTTGAGGTTTGTTTTTACTACTTTCAGCACCAACTCTTTCGTCTGTTCCTCCATGTCCCAGTGAGCGAGTTATGAAGAGTTGTTGCCAATTTCTATCCTCTCCTAAACTGTTCATTCATGGTGATCTAGTTCTTCCAAACTACCTCTCTCAATCTGCACCAACACCGATCATTCAAAAGAAAATCCAGAAGAGGTTTTTAAAAAATATATATTTTGTGATACATGTGATGAAGCGAGAGGTTTTTGCTAAATGAAGATGATCCTGAGCCGTTAATTCCAAGAGACTGTGATGAACAAGCGTTTGAGAACCACCAGCTATAAAGGGTTCATAACCTGGCCATCTCCTTACCTTTTAGTTAAGAATGGAAAAATCTGTGATCATCAAATCAGTGGCTCTTGGAATGTCTACTTTAGAGCATGACAATGAAAATGAAATGGCATGAAAAGTATGAAACCAATTTTTAGACAGATACATATAGAAATTGCACAATCAGCCTGTTTATCCTCAGTCCAGAAGTGTATTTGACGTGTGTAAAATCATGCTCTGTAATAGTGGTGTGCTCTGTTGTCCCATGCTGTAGGCTTACTTAAGAGCGATATTGGAGAAGTGCTGGACACAATAAGCGATCCGAATATCCCAGCAGAGAGGGTGCTGGGGGCGGGGTTGGTGCCAAGCTCACCAGGTGGTACCAACTGACAAGCGGCCAGGTACTTCTTATCAGACAGGATGCTGGCGTAGAAGCGGGTCATGATGCTGATGTCCTCACGAAGATGCTTGTCCCCCTGAGTTGGGAACTTTGGGGTTACACTGGGGACAGGCAGGGACAAAAAGCTAGGAGTCAGTATTACTCCTGGCTTAGAGCACTACATACTGGACAGACTATGTTAGGGACAGACAGGTACTGGTGTCATCGTGTGTGAAAAGTTTCAGTCATGATGAATAGCTGAAGGACAGAAAAGAGGACAGAACTGACATGTGTAGGACACGAGTACGTTTTTGATCATTTGTGCTCAAGTTCATTTGCTATGCTGTTTGTGTGTCGCTATGAGTGTGTCATATGCATACAGAAGTTCTTCCAATAATTTGAGCATCTCTTGGTGTAATGTGTAGTGTGATGAGTTATCTTTTTCTCTGCATCTTGGCCGACAGAGCTGTTTTCTATAGTAAGAACAACAGTGACTGTATGGAGCTATATTAGTGCAAGCTCAAGTTGAATCTGTATAGCTTAACTATGTGTTACATCTATCTACCATTGCTTATACTATGCTATTCAAATGAATAGTCGTCAGGTGCTTGAGGGGGGAAACACCTGAAACATACAGGATAGTGGATCTTAAGGACCAGGGGCCAGTTGCACAACACATATCAGCTAATAAGTTCCTTTAAACATTAGGCATTCAAGCATCTTTATGTACAGGTAAAATACTAAGTGTTCACAATACCTGAAGTAGTCAAAAGCAGTGGAGTAGATTTTCTCTCGGAGCACGTTCCTGATGGTGACATTGGAGACCACATCAGAGTGGAGGAGAGCCACGCCCAGAGTCAACAGCCTGAGCAGCAGACATCACAGAATCAATCAGCACACATGTCCTGAACCGCTACAGAAACTCACTTAGACAATTACCTTGAAATTCACAGATAGCAATCAGGATTTAAACCAAATGTGTGTGTGTGTGTTGTACATGGAGATGACCTGAAGCGGGCTCCTATGGCCGCCACATGGCGGTTAAGGCTGCTCTTGTTTGCGCCCACATTGAGAGAGAGAGAGCGCTGCAGTAGGCTGCAAAAGATCTCCACCTGATCTGCACTGGAGTACTTGGCAATTTCAAACCTCTGGACCAGAAACTGTGGGAACAGAAAATAAGGAGCAACAGACAGAGCGAAACATGAGAGACAGTTAAAGATGACAGAAATTAGATAAAGAGGGGAAAAATGTTGAGTTGAGTAAAAGAGGGAGAGAAGTACCAAGCCCCATCATTAAAAAATGTCATGGGCTGTAACCAGGAAGTAAGACTCAAACAAATGTTGTTATGTGCTTTACAGGCGGTTTGTGTTGAATATATTTAATTAAAACTATCAAACTTGGTATCCATAAATATTCTTATTGCTATTAATGAATTGTCCATTGAAGTATGTATATTTATCTATTTTATCACCCAATCCTACTTCAGGCCCTCTACAAATTCAGAGTGGACCTCTCACCTCTATCCAGATAAAGTGGGGGGTGACGTCTGGGGGGCAAGGTTCAGGCTGACTCTCCTCGGAGGCGGCCAGAGGGTCAGCCTCCACCTGGGCGTTGGAGAACAGACCCATCTTCAGCTCCACCGTCATCTGCCATGCACCTGCCATCTCACGCATAAACTACACAGGGGACAGGGATAGGAAAGGGATCTTGAAACATATACTACTCAAAGACAAACACACATTTGGCCAATTAAAGGATTTTGGTTTTGCAGGGAACAGTGACATGATGGATGTTTGTTTCAAATGATTGCATTTAAGGGGGGGGGGGGGGTAATGCTAGTGTAAGTATAAGATTACACAACCTGAAACCACTAAGTATTTGAAAGTGTAAATCCCTAGATTGGAAGTTTGACACTAGCAGTAGATGCTACTCTGTGACTCAATCTTGAAATGTTTCATATCATTAGAAAAACAAAACTCGTATCTTTCTAATGGTATATGGTGTTCCCAGCATGAGGCTATTCTTTTACAGTTAAGATGTGAAAGATGTCTCATTTGTTTATGTCTGTATGTATGTGGGAGAGAGAAACAAAGTATTGTAGAGCGATGCAAAGCTACTGTACTACTATATTGCATCATATAAATAAGAAATTATCCATGTGGATATTCAAATGAATTGGTTGACATCCGTAAACACGTAAGAACAAATGGAAGCACGTACTGGTACTTCCACACCAGTCCTAGCTGCCAGCAGCCACTCCCAGCACGCGATGGCAGTCTCCATGCCATGCTCTGTGAACATCTTGAGAGGGGACCAGCACAGATGGTGCAGCAGCTGAGGGTCACATTCTACACAAGAATGGGATCAACATATCAGGTACTGGTCAAATCCTTTTAAGGAAAAGTTTTTTTTTCATTACTCCTCAAAGTACCCACACACACCTTTGGTGCTAATAAGTAGAGCAGCCAGTTTGAACATGGCTTCAGTAAAGACCTCAGGCTGTTGGCTGTCCAGAGCTTCTGCCATCTGTTTGACCATCAGTCTGCTTAAGTCTGACTCACTACACATCCCCTCTGCAAAGTGGATCATACCAGCCACCTGGAGGGGAGGGGGGGGCAAACATCACACAGGATATTGCAGGATATAATCACATCGATCTGTTCTTAGGCCACAACATGAATTGTTATATTGGCGTAGAAAATGGATGCCTGACACACGGCACTGTTCATTTATCCTACCTCTCCTGCATAGCGGTTCCTGAGGTTGAGGGAGGCCATGAAGTTGGAATAGTCCTTCTTTACACATGAAGGCCTTTCTGACAGCTGGGTGGTCTATAATGAAGAGAAGAGACAGGTGCATTAATGGGGGGAATGGATGATGTAAATACAGATCTGTCACTCTCTGTTTCAGCTGCTCCCCTCTGGCAGGAGGCTGCGGTCTAAAGCGACTTACAGTAAGTACCGGGACATTCTCCCTGAGGCAAGTATGGTGAAGTGCCTTGCCCAAGGACACAACATCATACAGCCACAGCGGGGGCTCGATCTCACAACCTTCCGATCATGAGGCCAACGCCTTAACCGTTGAGCTATCTGACGCCCCTATCAGTAACAATATCCCTGTTTGGAGACTCAGGGGTTATCTGACTCTTAACCCTCATATAGGTAGTAAAACCGACTCTTAACATCTTCATATCCTAGGGTCCAGAGCAATACAAATGTACACATTTGTCACCTTTCAATTTCAAACAATGCCTGTGATGCAACTGAACTACACAACATTCCTTAATAGTTGCATGTAGTGTTTCCATGCCTACCCCCAGTGTAGTGCTCTGCCTGTTGTAGCCAGCAAAGTGTAGAATGCTCTCAGTAGCCATGGCCAGGCCAGTGTGCTGGGACAGACCCGAAACCCAGTTTTGATGCTTATTCAGGTACTCCTTAAAACAAAGGCATGTCAAGGTGGAAAACATTATTGAACAAACTGTAGTGGACATGAGATTCCCTATGTTTTAATGTTAATCACAATCAGTAGATAAGGTGGGATCTCCTCATGTGTTTATACATTCAGTTCTATGTTGTAGTATTTGCCTGCCCATAAGAATGATCCCTTTTGGCTGTGTATGTTATTTTGTTTTTCCCCTCCTCATTATCATTTACATTTTTAGTCATTTAGCAGACACTCTTATCCAAAGCGACTTACAGCAAGTACAGGGACATTCCCCCAAGGCAAGTAGGGTGAAGTGCCTTGCTCAAGTACACAGTGTAATTTTGCATCGTTGGGAATCGAACCGGCAACCTAGCCCTAACCTGTCTTTGGTAAAAACTGGGTTTCAATGAATATAATCTTTGGCGCCGAAAATTGTGGATTTGGCCGGCTCGTGCCAAAGTAAATTCCTTGTCTGTGCAAACTTACGTGGCGAATAAAAAACAATTCTGATTCTTTCGCATTTCTTTTTTTTTTACCATAATTTACCTTTGTAGACTTTAATAGTACTGTCAAAAGCACTCTCAAAAGCAATTTTTTTTTTTTATCTCAACTGAAAGTTGATGAAGCAGATGGTTAATTGTGGTTCTAACTATGCTTTACATACAGAGCATGAAAAACACATGCTATGTTCATTATTCATGACATTGCTTAGGAACGACTCCTGGGTCTAATGGTAGTTTTTCCCCCAGGATCATGATGACATGATGATACTGGGGGTTAGGGTTAGGGTTAGGGGGACCTGTTGCCCTTTTTGCCTTATCCTAACTTGCTTTGAATGTTTGGTACTCACAGTGAAGTACATTGTTATTATTACTTGCTTTCCTACAGGTACACTATTGCCCATTGGAGATGCATGCCCTATAATTGTAACTTGTTTGGCTGAATGCTTTTCTGGCTCCTCCCTTTGGCACCTATTTTGGTTTCTCACGATGTATGTTTCATAATCTATAAACCCACAATGTTTAGGGTCTATCACGTTGCTATGATCAGTGACCGATGTCTTTTGTAATGCTCTCTTTTGAAAGTCACTTTGGATGAAAGCGTCTGATATATGAATAAATGTAAATAGGTTAAACAAAGTAAAGTCACTTATTGTAAGTACACGTTAGCTTGATAAAGTTTTTTTTTTAAATGGTAATGGAGGCTTTGACTGGGCCCTTTTGTTATGGTTACTTATTTTAGACACTATGCGCAATAATTTCGAACGGTGAACTGTTTTTTTCTGAAACTACTTAGTAGGTGTCCATAATGGACACCCCTGCAGCCAATCAGAATAGAATATTCAGCCAGACCATGAAATAAAATGTACAAAAACAATACTGGTGGATGTTTATGAGGATTCTACCTGTAGGTGTGACTTGGTCACAGATGGAGCCCATTTCATGGCCTCTTTCAGGATCTCCCCACAACGAGCTGCAAAGTCCTTCACGATACTCTACAACCACAGTAAACAGAGATGAACAATTCCTACTAATTCACACAATAAAAAAATAAAAATACATCAGCTTCAGAAGCCCATTTGAAACCTTTCACAAGTGGAATGTCGTACTTCTCTGGCCTCATGAGTGTCAGGGACTGTGATCCTGTAAGGGGTGTCTGGTATGTCGTAGAAAGGTTGGTCCTTATGAATGTCCTAAGAAGGTAATATTAACAATGTAGCATTGTACCAAACACTCCTAAGTCAATGTATGGTTGTTATGTAATAAGTATAGTACACACTGCACTAAGAGAGAGAGATAGAGTCTGTAGGATGTCCAGCATGGTCTTCAGCACACGGCCGCTCCACAGCAGATGAGGGAAACTAGGTATGGGGGGGAAAGGATGATCAGTATCTATTCTAAGAGCTACATCTGTGCATTATTCTAACTGTGTGTGCATGTATGAGTGTGCTTGGGTCATTATTGCTCTCTCACGTTTCTGCCAGACCAGAGAGGTATTTGTCTGCAACTCTGCGGATCCTCTTGTGGATGTGGTTAAAATTAACCAATAGGAACTGAGCGTGACGCTCCAACTCCTCCTCATGGGCTTTGGTCTTGGCCTGTGGGGAACAAAGCAACATAATGAGAAGATTAAATACATGGATATTGACCTATTAAAAACTGTATGTATGCTGTTTTTTTTTCCTTTTTTTCCAGGCCATACCTTCTCAGCCATCATCTGCAGAAAGACGTCAAAGACCTTGTCACCAACTGCAATCACACACTGCATCATACCTGTGAAGAGGATCATGTACAGTGTTACTAATGTAGCTAATGTACCATTTCAGTGTGAAAGACTGCTTCCCGCCTCCCAACACACCAGACTTGTCTTTCTGTATTGCTCTGTCCTCAAAGTAGCGGAACATGACCTGGAACCGGTCTGAATCCAGAGAACGCTGCATCCTGGGAGTCGGACATCAGAGGCGGATTAAAGAAAAGACCAAATAGATGGAATATGAGTAAATGTGGAGGAGAAATGTGCATGACCATGTCAGTGAGAGAGTGTGTGCATGAGATGGACCTAACCTCATGTACTCCAGTCTGTAAACTGACAAAAGATAAGTGGACATGGCAAAGTCTAGCTTGTTGATAAGAGCGGACACATCTGGGGTGGGGTCCAGAAGGTTGATGATGGTGCTCCTCAGGTCATTCAGCTCAGCCTGAAATACAACCACAAGAAGTCAGCTGGTCAGCATGTTTATGTCTAAACTGGAGTGACAATAGGAGTTTTCAGGAGACATTTGTATTTGAACATATGCAGGGACTGTATGTACCGCAGTGACAGTATCATTCTTTAGAGCAGAGTTGTACTGTAGCTCAGACCGTAGAGGTTCTCCACTTGGAAAAGTAAGCAGGGGGGACTTGGTAGCAATCTCACACACTCCCTCGTACCACTCCTCTGGCCACAGACCTACACTCTCACATCAAGGCAAAATCAATGGATGAACACTTATAAAGGTGCCAACTCATTCATAAAGGTTGAGAATACATACCATTGATCTGAAAATTGTTAAGATATTAATGAGATTTCTGATGGTCACCTGAGCCCTCCACAGCAAAGCCCATGACCACTGAATACAGCCAGAAATCCCTGAACAGCTTCTGCAGCCGAGGCTTGGCCTCCTTGATGGGTGGCAAGCGCTTGGTCAACTTCATGAGAAAAACAGATGAGAAAAAAAATTGATGAAGATTTTCGACATATCAAGATGCTTTTTACATAAAATGTTTAACAATGTACAAGAGACATATATGATTTGGTCTTTACCACAGCTATTACAGGTATGAGCACACCAAGGTTTCCAGCACTACTTGATGCCTGCAAGACAAATCAAATAAAAAAGTTGAATATTCTATGAACAGTGGTTTCAGAAGATGTTTATACCCCTTTACTTAACAAGAAAGAATGGTAAATCTTACAGATACTATGTTTCCCCATGTCATATACAGACAAAAACAAACATTTTATTAGTAATTACCCTAGAAATTAAACATGGTCATCGTTGATCTGAAACCTTTTAACGTTAGAAACTACAGTATATTAGACTATATGTTATATAATATATATATATATATATACAGTATGTTCACGTACCTTCAGCGCCGGTCCTTTTTCCAAAGCCCTTTCACTGGCCCTTTTACCCTCCAATCCCAGCTGAACAAACAGTTCCAGAAGGTTCACCAGCAGCTCATCCACCATCTGCTCTGCTTGGAGGTTAGCTGCTATGTTAGCGAGTGCATTGATCACAGCCAAGGAACAGTGTCTGTAAAGAAACAGAACACATGCAACAACAAAAAAACAACAGACTGAGTCATGATTGACAACAGAGTGCCATCACTGACAGGGGGTCAGATGGGGGTCAGATGGGGGTCAGATGGCTCAATGGTTAAAGTGTTGGCCTCATGAACGGAAGGTTGTGAGATCGATCCCCGGCTGTGGCTATATGACGTTGTGGCCTTGGGCAAGGCACTTCACCCTACTTGCCTCAGGGAGAATGTCCCTGTACTTACTGTAAGTCGCTTTGAATAAAAGCATCTGCTAAATGAATGAATGTAAATGTAAATGATGTAACATCACTGTGTTTTTAGGTCTGATCACCTGTATCCGTGGTCTTTATAATCTTTGGTGGAGTAAACCATGGAGCTGGCCTTCACACTGATTTGCTGGAACAGGTTCCATACTTCTTGGTAGATATATTGCTGATGGGAGTCAAATAAACAAGAAGAAGGGAGAAGATAGAAAAGGGATGGTTGTACAAATCTTTCCAGGTTGTTATAAAACTGAGTTGGGAGGTTGAGGGTGGAGTGGACTCACATTTCCAGTGATGACCATACAGCCCAGCTGGTCAATGATGAGGACGTCCAGTTGGGAGGGCGGCTGGCAGAACTTCTGCTGTAGGATTTGGAGGATGGGCTCCATGACCCTCGGGGTGTCCCTCAAAGCCACCGCGATGTGCCCCAGTGCTCGGATGGTGTGGTCTGGGATCAGGTGGGCATCCCTGGGAGGGAGGGAAATAAAGAAAATCAGGGAGGGAGGGAGGGCTGACTGGTCAAAACACTTGTCTATTACAATGCCTTGTTGAACTTAGATACCCTGTTGAAAAATTTTCGGTTTAGATTTAAGCTCCAACATGCTATCCTGGTGTGAATGAACACTTGAGAAAATGAGACAGGACAGACAATCATAATAATGCTAAACCTACTTATCATTTTCTTGTGAGATATAGAGGCGGTTTGACAAACTGGCAAGGAAAGCCTCTACAATAACACTGTCCATTGTCAGCCCTGCTTTCAGACACCTGAGAGAGGGAAGGAAAGACACAATATAAAGTTATTATTACCAAAGGTCAATTTACAGACAATGCTGTAAGAATGTGAAGGTAGTGAATGTAGTGTGTGTGTGTGTGTTTGTGTGTGCGTGCACGTTACACCTGCATATGTTGTCTATGGAGATATCGCGGAGCTGTTCATACATCGAGGGCTCACTCCTCCTGCTGGAGTGAGCGTTAAAGGTAGACTGGGAGTGTTCATTGGTCACATGGATCTTTATATCACCTGCCCCTTCGAGACAAGAAAAGTGCATCAAGACTACTTTTTTATTACATTTTTGTATATGTGTGTGTAGGCGTGTGTGTCTTACCAGTAGTGTACTGGCTGTGGTACTTGTAAAGTTTGACTAGAACAGGAGAGGGCACAACTAGGAAGTCTCTCAAGGACATGGTGACAGAGTGAGCCACCACTGGGAAGCGTTCACACAGACGTCCCAGTCCCTGTAACACACACGATTACAAACACAAACTATGCCTTAGGACCGTGGGACATAAAGGAAAGATGCATGAGAAGGAAAGTGAAGTAAAGAGCAATGGAAAGAAAAGTGGAAAAGAGAGTTGAGGATGATATTAAGATGAAACTCCATGAGTGAGATGTACCTGAAGACAACAGATGAGAAGGGGCATGTGTGCAATGATGACTTTGCTGGATGTTTTGGACTGCAGCTTCTCAGACAGTTTCGTACACAGATTTTCAGCTCCTGGTGAATTACAACACAACAAATGTTAGGACAGATGTACAAATGAATACAAAACAGACAACAAAAAAAGATAAAACAAAACTTAGAAGTCCAAAAAGACAAGAACCCACCTTGCTCCTCTGTCACGGCCCACACCATCAGATCTACACAAGCAGCGTTGGCCTGGCAGCGCAGTTTGAGAGGGCTCAGTTCACTGTGCAGGTATTCAACGTCGTGGAGAATCCTTTGCAATTCTGACTGACTGCTGCTAAACTGCTCCAAAACAAAGTCATGGACCTCCTTCACGTATCCTGTCTGGAGTTCTAGAGATGGAATATAAAAGTCATGTTTTGACATGTCCTCCAGGGCTACAGTGACAGTGAGGGTATTGGAGTTAGGGTTACTACTACAGTACTTCCCTATAGTACTATTGGAGGTTTAGGGTTAGGACTACAGTACTTCCCTATAGTACTATTGGAGGGTTAGGGTTACTACTACAGTACTTCCCTACAGTACTATTGGAGGGTTAGGGTTAGTACTACAGTACTTCCCTATAGTACTATTGGAGGGTTAGGGTTAGGACTACAGTACTTCCCTATAGTACTATTGGAGGGTTAGGGTTAGGACTACAGTACTTCCCTACAGTACTATTGGAGGGTTAGGGTTAGTACTACAGTACTTCCCTATAGTACTATTGGAGGGTTAGGGTTAGGGTTAGTACTACAGTACTTCCCTATAGTACTATTGGAGGGTTAGGGTTAGGGTTACTACTACAGTACTTCCCTATAGTGCTATTGGAAGGTTAGGGTTAGTACTACAGTACTTCCCTACAGTACTATTACAGTACTAACCCACCCAAAAATGAAGGGATGACTCCAACTTTCAGATTCATACTGCAACAGGTGTTTTCAGTGACAAAGAGTTGTAAAGAACAATTGTTATCCCAATGTGTTCTTACCTTTCATATTGTAGAGGGTGTCTCTTAGCATCTTGAATATGGCCACGTACAGAGGATCACTGAAGGTCTTATAGTCCAGGTGGATGGCAGGGTTGCGCTAGATTAAAATACACCAGAAAGCCTTTTAGCACTTTTGTAACTGGTTTTCAAAATAATTTGAAAAACAAAATAATTTAAAACAACCTCCAGCAGATCCATCAAGGTGTCATCCAAGAGTTTCAAAAACGATTCAGAGACAAACTGTTCAACCTGTTCAAAGAAATAATGACGGTTATACACAAACACTGAACATGATTAAAGTAACTGAGCCACATCATTCCATGATAGGATAACTAGGATTCCTCCGATTGGAGGGAACTGCGTGTCTTCCTTTTTTTAATTGAGGGTCAAGCAGCCAATCAAAATCGCTGACAAAGCTGCCGAACAGGAAGCTGGTCATATCTCAGCAAATCTTTTAAGGATTCACATGGAACCTCGTGGAACCTCTTTCTGTGGATGTCTAAAATGTTTTCATTACATCATTTGGGTTGTTTTGCCTCCTCAATGGTGCCTGCAGCAACATTTATATTATTATATAATATTTGTTTGTTTTATAGCTTTAGGTAGAGTAAGGGTAAAGCCATCAAAAATATGAAGGGTGGGCACAAAAACCTCAGACTTTCGGTCAGAGAATATTAACTTTGATTTTGTTTAATTATTGATGTAATGATTTGGTATTTTTTAACCACTTTAGTGGCTCTTTGGTCATAGAGTTTTTGGAGTATAATTGACCGAAATAAATATTCTATTCTTCAATATATTTTTTTCTCTTCACTTCTTCTCTTCACTTCTAACCCTAACCTTTCAAAGAGTATTTCCTTTCAAGAGGACATCTCTGCCAGAGGAACATTCACATTTGTGTACCTTCTCTAACAATTTTAATATTTCAATGAATGACACAGCATTTGAAAGCTTAAAAATTGCACTACACAAAACAGCTAAATGACCTTGGTATCCAGTTTGGTATCCCAGTGGTAAAACTAATTTGAGCACATTGAAAGTTTAGACTCTCAATGTTTAAGAGCTGCCTCAGCATATCCACTGAACCTCAAACTCTACACCATCTCAGGAGGAACAGACCATGTTTAAGAGCTGCCTCAGCATGTCCACTGGAACCTCAAACTCTCGGCAATTGCTTCCTGTGAAGAGAGGAGACATGGAGAAACTGGAGCTGATAGTGGAGAAGTAGTAGTCTGGGTCCACCGCACTACCGTCTGGGAGATAGGAACCTGCAGAGAGAGAGAGGGAAAGAAGGGAAGGAAGAAAGATAAAGAGGGTTGAAGGGAAGGAGGAACAGAATCCCAAAAGGATTGTTGGGTATGTTGCTTTTGTTTGAGTGTTTTGTTGTAGCTAAATGGCATGGATTATTGCATGATGGGAGCGATCTTTGGTGAAACAACCAGACAACATACTGTGTCAAGAAACACACTGGTTCTTTAGATGTACTGTTTTGAGTTACTGTTAGTAATATGTTGTCTAATGTTGTCTAATTGTGTGCGTGCTGCAAGGCGCACACTATGTTATTACTAGCGTTTATTATTATTCTTACGCCGTTTTTTTGGCTCAAAACACCTACCAGAGTTTTTGACGCATATACACAAAAGTTATATCAAAACGTGCGGCTCGGCCCCGACATGTGTGCTATGATTTATCTAAGACTTTTGGCGAACAATTTTGCCCAAAAATTGCCAAAAACCACACCAAAAAAATGAATAGGTGTCAATGGAGAGAATGTTTGAGAGGTAGAGTGGTGATGTCATCGCTAGAGTGTGGAGAAGAGAGAGAATTGTGTACAAAAAATAAAACGTATTTGACTACCATGGCCTCAAATGCACCACTACAGACACAATTTATACATAGAAACGTAGGAAAATGTGTCCTCTAGCTCACACTTGCTTTACTTTATCTGTCAGATTTATTGTTTTAGCTTGACATGCGAAGATTCGGCCGCAGCACCCATGAACAGCCTCATAGACTCCTATGTTAAGAGAGGCGGGGCTGTAACTGAAAAGATAGAAAACGAACACTTTTTAGAATTG
This sequence comes from Neosalanx taihuensis, assembly GCA_030340665.1. Classification (NCBI taxonomy): domain Eukaryota; kingdom Metazoa; phylum Chordata; class Actinopteri; order Osmeriformes; family Salangidae; genus Neosalanx; species Neosalanx taihuensis. The sequence goes on from CM059311.1 coordinate 7,826,187, forward strand.
CTCCCAAGAGCACATTTCTTCACTTGTCAACACAAAATGCCTATGTAGACGTTCAGGAAGGGCTCAGCCGGCTTCACGTTAACCTGGTTTTATGACTGGAAACACGGTTTGGCCAGAAATCCTTCCTGTTCGAGGGGTGCTGTAAGCCTTTTCTCTCTGTCCAACTGCTATGACCGTTGCAACAGTTGCGAAGTTCGTTACTTAGTAACGTGCTTGAAAGAGGAGAGACGGTGGCCACGAATGACGGTGGCTATTTTACGAACAGTAATTCATTTCACATTTAATAACTTTAATTGGAGGATATTTACTGGAGGAATCAAATTGGTTCTTTTTGTTTCGGGTGTATTTATAAACTGTACTCCAACTCAACTCTTCCTCTCTGGCTCTAAGTCTCTAAGGTAAGCAAACTCTTTCGCTCTTTCAACTCTTTCGCTAGCATCCTATCAAAAATGTAGGTTTTTGACTTCTTTAACATTTGGGCTCATAGGTATTCATGTGCTTATCAGTCAGGATTTACAACTGACATTCCAACTAGCTGTAAAGATATGCTGTTTGCTAACATTAGCAACCAATGCTGAAATTAGCGCCTAAGCTAATTGCTAGTGCATCAGCATATGTTTTGCTAGCATGCTATCTAAGATGTGGGTTTTTGACTTCTTTAACATTTGGGCTTATGTATTCATGTGCTTATCAGTCAGGACGGTGGTGAAGGGTTGTGGGGAGGGTTATTTGTGTGCATTTTGACCGTTTATGGTTGTTTTCGGAGGGGGGGGGGGGCGATCGGCGTTCGCGGGGGGGCTCGTGCGGGGAGGTTTGAGGGCAGGGTTCATGTGGTGGGGTCCATAGGAATCTAACAAGATATTGGGGAGGTGTGTGGGAGGTCGGGATCGGCAGTTAATGGAGTTGCCGCTCCATAGAGAAACAGTGGGGATTAAATACAGGTCTTTTAGGAATTGCTATTTAAATTGTTGGGGGGGCTTGCTGTAAAACATTCATAATCGTCTGGATACTGGTTGACCTTGCAAACTATTGGCTAGTGTTGTATGGGGAGTCCTGTAGTTTATAGATGATTGAACCTGTGTGTCAGCTACTAAGTGATTCATTGCACTGAATGGTTTGATTGACAGTTCATCATTAAGTCATTAATGTACAGACTGCCTGTGTGTATGCACATATATGTATCTATATATATATATGTGTGTGTGTGTGTATGTGTGTATGTGTATGTGCGTGTGTGTTTTTCTCAATTAATGTTGGATAAAAAGCACTGTTTTTGTTAGTGTGATATCAGAACTGTGTGACCTAGTGCTAGCTTATTGCTGAATCCTGATTTGTTACATGTTTGATTGCATGTGGATTGATTTGACATTTAACACAGCTGTATAACTTTATAATGTTATCTGATATTTATAATGCGGTATCATTTTGATAAAAGGTGTATTTCTAATACCAAAGTCATAGCCATTGATGGCCTAATTCTGGCATTGGATGTATTTGGGTCATTTTACACTCTAAGTTTTTGAAAGCATTTATCACTATTATCAAATTAGAACCAAACTATTACTATGCTACTGAACTGTAATGTAAAGTGCTACCTGACACAGAGTGACCAATTGTTTACTGCTTGCTTACTACTTAAACCTAAACTGTGGCAGTGTGCTCAAGTGGAGCTGTCTTTAATCCTGCTGAAATTAGTGTTAACGCTACTGCTAGTGCATCAGCATATGAACACCTGTTGAAAGCTTGATCTGTCACATACCTAGGCAATGGTAGAAGTCATATTCAGAAAATGACTCAACAGTGTCATTGATATATGGGGGAGAGTCCCGGGCCAGAGTCACGCACACTCAAAATTTCTTTAGGAATTTTTTTCTAGTGTTACATATGTTGTCTAATGTTGAATTCTCAACTTGAATTTCATTTTTTTATTGAACATTTTCATTGAATCAACGGAATATTAAAAGCAAAATGTTTATTAATGAAGGGACAGACTGAGGAGAATGATCTGTTGGAAGAAAAATAAGGGTGATACAGATTTGCTAACAAAAGACTTAAGGGGGCCTTTTGGAACATCTTTTGATTGAAAAGTGAACTGCAGCCTTTGAATGTAGAAAAATATAAACATGCACTTTCTTTCAGTAAGCAGGCATGAAATAGCCTTGAATTACCTTTTTCTGGTGGGAAATTGAAATCAGGGTTCTGGAATTTGATCAAGTGTGATCAAGTTTCTTTTTCCCTGGGTCAAAAATACCCCTCTTAGCTTGTCTAGTGTTTATGTGTTAAATGTTTTAAATCTTTGAAGATGAATATCAGGTCTATTGCTTTCCAGGTTTATCAATATTCTGATATGTGTATCTTCTTGAACTTCTAATTTCTGATGTCAAACTATGACAGGGTTAGGGTTAGGTCATTTAAAAGCTTACAATCTCCACTTTCATAACTTGTAAAAAACAGAAAGAACCTTGGCTGAAAACATCCCCTTTTTATCAGACTGTGTCAAATATTGTAGGGCTGGACTAATCAGATTGTTTTACATTTAGTCTTTTTTTTTGTGCATTGCGGTGCATGACAAAGACTGACGTAGGAGCTGTTTGAAGTCAATCGAAACATCATCAGCCATGCCAGGAGAAATGTGCCATGAGAAATGTGCCAGGAGAAATGTGCCATGAGAAATGTGCCATGAGAAATGTGCCTGGAGAAATGTGCCAGGAGAAATGTGCCATGAGAAATGTGCCATGAGAAATGTGCCTGGAGAAATGTGCCAGGAGAAATGTGCCTGGAGAAATGTGCCTGGAGAAATGTGCCTGGAGAAATGTGCCAGGAGAAATGTGCCAGGAGAAATGTGCCTGGAGAAATGTGCCAGGAGAAATGTGCCAGGAGAAATGTGCCAGGAGAAATGTGCCAGGAGAAATGTGCCTGGAGAAATGTGCCTGGAGAAATGTGCCAGGAGAAATGTGCCAGGAGAAATGTGCCTGGAGAAATGTGCCTGGAGAAATGTGCCATAAGAAATGTGCCAGGAGAAATGTGCCATGAGAAATGTGCCAGGAGAAATGTGCCAGGAGAAATGTGCCAGGAGAAATGTGCCAGGAGAAATGTGCCATAAGAAATGTGCCATGAGAAATGTGCTATGAGAAATGTGCCAGGAGAAATGTGCCAGTAGAAATGTGCCATAAGAAATGTGCCAGGAGAAATGTGCCAGGAGAAATGTGCCAGGAGAAATGTGCCAGGAGAAATGTGCCATAAGAAATGTGCCAGCAGAAATGTGCTATGAGAAATGTGCCAGGAGAAATGTGCCAGGAGAAATGTGCCATAAGAAATGTGCCAGGAGAAATGTGCCAGGAGAAATGTGCCATAAGAAATGTGCCAGGAGAAATGTGCTAGGAGAAATGTGCCAGGAGAAATGTGCTAGGAGAAATGTGCCAGGAGAAATGTGCCAGGAGAAATGTGCCATAAGAAATGTGCCAGGAGAAATGTGCTATGAGAAATGTGCCAGGAGAAATGTGCCATAAGAAATGGGCCAGGAGAAATGTGCCAGGAGAAATGTGCCAGGAGAAATGTGCTATGAGAAATGTGCCAGGAGAAATGTGCCAGGAGAAATGTGCCATAAGAAATGTGCCAGGAGAAATGTGCCAGGAGAAATGTGCTATGAGAAATGTGCCATGAGAAATGTGCCAGGAGAAATGTGCCTGGAGAAATGTGCCAGGAGAAATGTGCTATGAGAAATGTGCCAGGAGAAATGTGCCATAAGAAATGTGCCAGGAGAAATGTGCCAGGAGAAATGTGCCAGGAGAAATGTGCCAGGAGAAATGTGCCAGGAGAAATGTGCCAGGAGAAATGTGCCATAAGAAATGTGCCATGAGAAATGTGCTATGAGAAATGTGCCAGGAGAAATGTGCCAGTAGAAATGTGCCATAAGAAATGTGCCAGGAGAAATGTGCCAGGAGAAATGTGCCAGGAGAAATGTGCCAGGATAAATGTGCCATAAGAAATGTGCCAGGAGAAATGTGCTATGAGAAATGTGCCAGGAGAAATGTGCCAGGAGAAATGTGCCATAAGAAATGTGCCAGGAGAAATGTGCCAGGAGAAATGTGCCATAAGAAATGTGCCAGGAGAAATGTGCTAGGAGAAATGTGCCAGGAGAAATGTGCCAGGAGAAATGTGCCATAAGAAATGTGCCAGGAGAAATGTGCTATGAGAAATGTGCCAGGAGAAATGTGCCAGGAGAAATGTGCCATAAGAAATGGGCCAGGAGAAATGTGCCAGGAGAAATGTGCCAGGAGAAATGTGCCATAAGAAATGTGCCAGGAGAAATGTGCTATGAGAAATGTGCCAGGAGAAATGTGCCAGGAGAAATGTGCCATAAGAAATGTGCCAGGAGAAATGTGCTATGAGAAATGTGCCAGGAGAAATGTGCCAGGAGAAATGTGCCATAAGAAATGGGCCAGGAGAAATGTGCCAGGAGAAATGTGCCAGGAGAAATGTGCCATAAGAAATGTGCTATGAGAAATGTGCCAGGAGAAATGTGCCAGGAGAAATGTGCCATAAGAAATGTGAAATGTGAAATGATGAGAAATGTGCCAGGAGAAATGTGCCATAAGAAATGTGCCAGGAGAAATGTGCCATGAGAAATGTGCCAGGAGAAATGTGCCAGGAGAAATGTGCCTGGAGAAATGTGCCAGGAGAAATGTGCCAGGAGAAATGTGCCAGGAGAAATGTGCCATAAGAAATGTGCCAGGAGAAATGTGCCAGGAGAAATGTGCCAGGAGAAATGTGCCTGGAGAAATGTGCCAGGAGAAATGTGCCATGAGAAATGTGCCAGGAGAAATGTGCCAGGAGAAATGTGCCAGGAGAAATGTGCCATAAGAAATGTGCCATGAGAAATGTGCCAGGAGAAATGTGCTATGAGAAATGTGCCATAAGAAATGTGCCAGGAGAAATGTGCCAGGAGAAATGTGCCTGGAGAAATGTGCCAGGAGAAATGTGCCAGGACAAATGATCGAAACAGAAAAACATTTTGGGCTTTGAAATACGTTTTCTAATGATTTGGAATGTTTCGTTTTTACATAGATTTTTGCGGATAATGAGAGGCTTAATGAGAGGCTAAACTTTGATATAATTTATCAATTTCGAACCAACTTCAATAATGGAATGGGCTACTTGTCTATCTGACCTCCTGCCTCCCGATAGTAATCAGGGAGCACATCTATCTGTTTTGGATGTGCATGTCTTCACAGGATTGCAAGGTTCATAAAATGTATCTATCCTGCCTTAAATAAACAATTTAATAATTGAAAATGATGAACTATTTTGTCTTACCTTCAAAGTACTGAGCTGATGAGACTGCTGGAGAGCTTGGAGCCAGGCCTGCCCTTTCTGGACTCGCCTACAAACACACAAAAATACACTAAAGAAAACCTAACCTGCACAGACGTTTCAGAAATGTGACATTCTTGGATTTTGTATAGCGAGTTACTGTGGCACAATACTTTCTTTGCAATAAATCATGATGTCCCCTAAGAGTGGAAATTGACAACAGTACCTGTTGAGACATGCTTGATACCGAAGAGCCTTTGCGATGGAGGGTGTCTGTCAGACACACAGTGAGCAGGGAACTTGGCAGGATAGAGCGGAAGTCATTGAAGGAGCGTCGGCGCAACGAGTCAACATCTTCACTGCTGGACAAAGGAGGAGCAACCGGCCGTGGAAACAACTTGGACAGTAGAGGTTCTTCAGTGTTACTATAGCGACCAAATGCCCTGGTAACACCCAAGAGAATGGGAATGGTGTACCTGCATAGGTATTCTAGGAGAAAGAAGAAGGTCAGTGGGGAGGATTATGATGGTTGTTAATATGCGTTTACATGACTAGTCTAATGGAGCATTAAAATCACAAGAAGATATCACATATCATAAATATACAATGCAATACATGTTGTTATTGCAAAACAATAATATTTTGGAGAAATGTCACACCCACTGAGTGTCTTTTTGTTCAATGTTTACAACATCATATTTTGAGGTAGAGAAATACATTCAATGTCAGTATGTATTTATAATAGATTTTATTGATCTGGCACAGGGTGTCATGAATCTGTGCAGGGTACAATAAAGTCTGAAGACTATCAAGGGATCCTAGAGAGAAATATGCTGGCCAGTGTCAGAAATCTTGGACTCAGTCACAGGTCATGAGTCTTGCAACAGGACAATGACCCAAAACACAGCTCAAACACCCAAGAATGGCTAAAAGAAAACATTGGACTATTCTAAAGTGGGCTTCTATGAGCCCTGACCTCAATCCTATTGAGCATCTTTGGAAGGAGCTGAAACATTGAAGGGGCGTCGGCACAACGAGTCGGCCGTGGAAACAACTTGGACAGTAGAGGTGCAGAAGTCTCATTGACAGGTACAGGAATGTAAGTCGCTTTGGATAAAGCGTCTGCTAAATGATTAAATGTAATGTAAATGTAAATCTTCTGATTGCATTGATTGCATCAAAAGGTTGTGCAACAAAATATTAAACTAGGGGTACTATCATTTTTGTCCAGGCATGTTCCATGAGTTTATTTTTTACATTACAAAATGGTTTGATTAATTTTTAATATTTTTGGTTAATGTAATGAAGAATGTGGTTAATGTAATTTGTGGACATAGAGGAGGTGTGGTTTGTGGTTTCTGAAGTGAGAGAGGGCTCTATGCTTTCAAAGATGCTTTCACATTATTGAACATGATAACTTACTAACAAATTACTTCACAATTTAAAGTATAAGGAGGGTCGATAAGAATTAAGTGAAATTTCTAGAATGCATAATAGGATCCAAAATAAAAATTAACAATTTTTTTTGTGTTGTTATATTTACGTTGTAGGTTGATCTACCAAATGGATTCACAACTGGATTAGATACAGCAGACACTTTGTTAAAGTTATGAGGACTGTTTTCTGGAAGTGCTGACCAAACTATGAAGACATTCATTGTGATCAGAAATTTTCCCAAAATGTGGCTGCATTTATGTAAGTCAAAAACAAGAAACGTCTACTGTGTTAATTTCTATACCTTTATCGTGAGCTTCTGGGTTATGGCAGATATCCAACAGCAGCTGCATGATATCCAAAACAGCCCCCAGGATCTGACAGAAAGAACACAGATCTACATGAGTTCCTTTCACAAACAAAACATTATATTTTTTTCTGGCAAATCATAAACAGTTCCACTGAACAGACTCACACCTTTGCTCTTAGGCCCTCATCCCGCTGAGCTACATCTGATAACAGCGTCACCAGGCAAAACGAGAACTTCTCTGCCACAGGAAGGACCTCTGTGAAGGACACAGGATTGCACACTGACAAATATTTTCAACGTCTGATGAAATGTACGTAGTATGTGCTACTACTGTAAGTTATACTTGGGAAAGAGTTAAAACAATAGTTCTTTGAGGTTTGCGCTTACAAATATCTCTAAAAATGACAATGACATCAGTTTACCTCTTCCCTTCTGTTCTGAGTTTTCTTCAATCCATTGGACCCTGGGAAGGCCCTTTAGCAGTCCAATAATGTACGGAACGATTATCTCTTTGTGCTGCAAAAAAGGAATAGAGAACAAAACTAAAATAAACACAGGCATCTGTTATTTAAGGATGATGCCTAAAGTTAAAGGCAGGATAAGCAAGTTGTGGTCCTTCAGGACCAAAACCTCATGCCAGAGTTTCTTTCCATCTGTAGTTAGCATCTTCAACAAGGGCAAGAACTTCCATTAAGAGGGTTTTCATTTATAAGCCCTTTCATCACTTACTGCACAAGTCATCTTGTCACCAGACATCTTCTTTAAAATTGTCAATTTTCGAGAATGAGAACTTACATTATGAATAGAGCCCATTTTGATTCTTATGAAGAACCTAGTAATTTTAACTTGAGTTTGAAATGACTCAAACCAAAATGTCCTACCCCATCCCTTCAAAGTCACTGTGAAACATGAACGTGCTGCCTGTTTACTGCCAGAACGTGGTTAAAGACAAGTAGCGCATCCAATCATTACATTAAAATGCCATCCAATCACCGGAGCCGTATTTATTAGCCTTGCAACGCACATATCAAATCAAGGGTCCTTGGGGTCCGATGCCCTGCATGTTTAAGTTGAAGTTATGTTTCCCTGCTCCAGCACACCTGATTCAAATGAATGGTCACTTTACACTTGATATCAGACCTTTTATTTGAACCAGGTGAAGCAGGGAAACATCTAAAACATACAGGCTGGGGAGTCAAGTGGCTGAGCGGTTAGGGAATCAGGCTAGTAATCACAAGGTTTTCGAATCCCAGTCATGCTAACATGCCATTGTGTCCCTGTACTTGCTGTAAGTCACTCTGGATAAGAGCGTCTGCTAAATGTAAAGGTTAGCAGACACCAAGGACCTGTATTAAACACTCTAGATTTGTTGGTTAGCATCAGGATATGAAGTTTAACCTGTAAATCAGACTCCACCAGGAAGATGCCCAGGGCAATAACAGCATCCCTCCTCCTCTCATCTAGCTGGAACACCCCCCTGAAGTCCACTGGGCACATGCATTGAAGCTTCTGCACCTGATGGGGGGGAAAACAACACTCAGTGGTAGAACTATGTATCCAACAGGGCTGGACAGATAACATTAGTAACCAAGAGACAATATTTCCGATCAGCAGCCCAGAATATCTATTTATCCATCAAGCAAAGCCAAATTCTGACACATGATGATGTTGGATTACTATTGATATTGGTAACTCACAAAAACCGCTTCAATACACTGCCTTTTGGTGAGCATCAACAGTATTTAGATATTAATTGAAACGTAGCCTAAACCTTACGCCGGTACATACAGCTCACCCTGTCGTTACTTACTCTGTAACCTTCATGTGAATTAACTGTTGACGGTTTGGTCAAAGATAAACCAGCTAAATTAATATCGGCTGTCCCCCACCCAAAATAATCATGAAATGAGAAAAACTATCGTTGCACTTGAGCCTTGCTGCATAACCCCGACTTTTCCCATTTGCAGCTTGCAATGTAGAGCTAAAAAGTCGTGCATGTCATCCCAGAGAAACATTAACCAGTAATACAGACGACAATTTCTAATAGTGTTTGACATTTAAAACAAGGTCTTCACAGTAAGTCAACACAGCCAAAGATGGGCCCTCAATGCTGTAAATACTTCATATTATCAACCCATTCTCACTTTATCTACGGGAGCTGGTCGGTGTGCAGCCAACGATCGTGCCAAAGACAATACAGTGTTAAAATAAAATCCTCTTGTTCCTCCTTTCACAGACATGTTTATGGTGACAGACGTCAAGGTAATTATACATATAATTTGTTCTGCATCTTCAAGCGTTGCTCCCAAATAAACTGCGGACGAATGACTTGGACTGAGTGACGTCAGGCCACAGTCCAAGCATAGACTAATGTCTATGGTCCAAGCGCCTTTAATAAGAAGACAGACCAGAGACAGACAGACATGGCGTCCTGGATTCTTCTTCTTTCACTGTTATGGTAGTTTAAGGTGCTTCATCCCCATCTACTGTTCGGAGGTGTAAGACCATGGGCCTGCCACAACCAGACTGATGTACAGGAGACACCACACCATTATTATAGAAGCCCATTTCCTCCAGTAAAACACTACTAATTAAGTCATTATTATGAGACACCCAAATCATAATTATGAGATACCCAAGTCCATATTATGATATTTAAAGTCATTATTATGAGATACATAAATCATAATTATGAGATACTAAATCAAAATTATGTGATACCAACATATTCTTACTGGGGGACCTGTTATATTTATATAAATGTAAATAATTATGAGATGTAAAGTCATTATTATGAGATACATCAATTATACTCATGGGATTTACATTTAATCATTACTAAATCATATTTAATGATTCTTACGATATTATTTGATAAAAAATGCACATGGATTGTGAGTACATCGGTGACTACATTAAAAGTGTTTTTTACAACAGATGAACTCCTCCAATTGCTTGCAGATTTACATGGGATACTGAGCAACTGCACTCTTGAAATAATCTTGAATAAGAAGAAGCTCTGGTGTAGGAAGAACAAGACGTGGCTGAGGTGGGGAGACCATGCGTTCACCGCTAAGCTTCTTCTGTGAAGCCATTATCATCAAGAATGAATGGGCATGGGCGGTGCTTTTACACTGGTTGATCTCTTATCTTCAACTTAACCTGCTCCCAACCAAGGCGTTCAGCATGAGTTACCACAGCAACTGAACCCAATAACATTTGATCCACCGTTGTGATGCAGAAACCCTGGGCTGAATATGAACTATGAAATGTTGATTTGTAGCACAGGAACAGAAGCAAAATGAAAATTGAGATGATAGGATGGAAAAACAAGGCAAATAATAATAAATATAAACATTTAACTGCAGCTATCAGTGTTTTGTACTGAATAAAGGGAATAAGTGAGACTTTCCCAATGCATTTTAATGAGATGGTTTGTCTGAACAAATAAATGTAGATATAGTTTTATGGTACGTGGCTTTCTTGAAACTGTTTAAACATCTTTCAATTCTATTCTGTCCTTTAGTGGATGAAAGGAATAATTTTATGATTAAAAACGTTTGTTATTTTACTTGTGCATTTGTGCATTTGGACACAATACAATATGTTTAAAATTAGCAAAACATATTCTGGCATGGCACTTGGGCAGCATACATCATTGCTCATTACCACACCTGTTGTAGCTATTACAAGCCCATTGAGCCACGTCTGGTAAGATGGCCTTTAAAGGCTGCGCAGATATGCATATACTCGATGATCAGTCCTGCTGCCACCCTTCACCATCCTCTTTCTCCCCCTGTTGTCTTTCTATCAGGGGAATCTTATCTATATTGCTCCCTGCCTTATATTATGTCATGTATGTCTGATGTACTTAATAAATGTCATATAAATGTTTTGGCTACCTGCAATGTTATTATGATCAGTGACCGGTGCTCTTTTGTACAATTCTCTCTTGGAAGTTGCTTTGGATAAAAGCTAAATTAATACATGTGAATGTCTAATTTTCCCTGCCTCATGTCATGTCACATGCTACGTATGTGTCTTATAGAGGAGGTAGGGAGCGCTTCTCTTTAGATCTTCCACGCAGCCAAAGTCAAACCTATTTTTATGTCATGGTTATCAATAAATGATCAAATCAATCACACGAGTGTCTTGACTGAACTTAAAATGATTCTAATAAAATAAACATGTTTCATCCTTTCTCTTTTTGACTAAATTGTCAGATTATTATTTAAGGTACGTGAGGCTTATCCCTACGAACTTTGAATTGAATTCAGATTTTATTTTATCTGTATAAATAACATACATAAATAACAATTTCCACTTTTATTTGAAAATCATACAAATAAACAATTACAAAAGAGTAGACGTAAAATAATTATGTAAAACATTAAAAACATAGGGTTTGTCTTCAATAAAATGTATGCTCACTTCCCAGTCATGAATGACCCACCAGTCTTTGCTGTCTACAAGCATTGTCTTTTTCAATTTCACTAAAACAGATGGCAGGTCACATGTCTACTGCTATAGAACATGTCTCCCATTTCTCAGCAGTAGCAAATAAGGCCCTGCAGCAAGTCTCACTTCTGTAATGACTTGTAACCACTGGCTCAACAGTTGAGTCATATGCTTGGAAAATCCTCCTTCTGTAGAGTTAGTTCATAGCATGTTGACCTTGGCCACCACCTGCTTGCAGCCCGTCCTTGCATACTCACGTCCCCCTACAGAAGGATAGTATTCCATCTCTGCTGCTAGATGTTCAATGTTGGTGCGGTCTGGATAGAAGCCCTCACGTGACATCTCCTCCATGAAGCACTCCATCACATGACTTTTCTCCAATAGGATCAAAGGAAGGAGCTCAGCCTCTGCCCATATTGGATGAATGCTATCCAAAGTGTTGTGCAATATCAGGGATAATTCTTTTACCAGATTATTGTGGCACCCCACTGCAGAATGTGTGATAGCTAAACTTGAAGAATTGTGCAGAAGGTGTTTGATGATGTGGCCGTGGCCCAGGTTGCTAAGGAAAAGGTAAATGGCGTTCAAATACTCATTGGAGTGCTGTGAGATCACAAGGTCCTTCAAGGTATCCAGTATCTCGCCATGCATGTGCTCAACCTCATCAAAGATGAAGACAGGGATCTTCTCATCCTCCTCAGCACGTATAACCATCTCTGTGATGAGGGTGGACAGCGCCCGGGCGCAATCCCTGGCTTCGGTCTCCAGGGGGCAGTGGTGTAGAACATAGTACTGGAGCACCAGTGGATCCCCCACCATTGAACGGAAGTGTCCAGCCAGGAGACGCCCCATGTGGCTTTTCCCTACTCCACTTGGGCCGTGCAAGGATAGAACCAGGGGCTTACTGTGGACGTAGGTGGAAAGGTAATCCTTTAAGTGGGACAGCAAGGCCTCCACTGCCCCCTGCTGGTTAAATACTTCCCTCCTTAGCGTCTTCTCTAAACCCTCCAGGTCATATCTGAGGACATGATCATCAAGGTTTTCTATTGCATTGTACACCTGGAAGGGCACGGAGATAGAGGGAGTGAGATAAAGCAAGATAGAAAGTTACCAACACCCATACAACCATACTAAATCATATTAGTCTGTCACTAATATCTACCATACTAGACAGTATGAGAAATGAGTATTAGCACCCACTGAGAGAATATCATCGCTCACTGATATTGACTGATTGTGTCAGCTCTCCAGACATTATAGCCTACCTGTAGAAAAACAATGACCAAGAGCAAGAGGAGGCAGTTCTTGGCCCGGCTATGTTCCTGTTTAGGCGGTGCCCTGCAGTCTCCTCCGCTAGGAAACATCACACGAGATCTCCTCACTTTCTTCTTTTTCCTCTGGGAACTAATGTAGGAGGGTGAGGACATTGTAGAGGGGGTAAGGCAATCAAAAGTAAAGATTTTGGGACTGGTGCGAACAGCCGCCCCGGTTTGGAGCAGACTGGTGCCCCTTTTCACCGGCCCCATCATCTCTAGTTGACGCTTCTTAATGGCCTGGTACTTTAGTTTGATCCGGATCATGGCCCGCACAGAGGAAGAGAACTGAGAGAAAGTGAGAGGTGCAGACTGCATCTTTTCATCTACCTCTTCCTGTTCTTCTATTTCTCCCTCTATCTGAGACCCTGATGATAGTCTGTCACATATGTCCTCCTGGTCACGCATCTGCATGAGATAGAGACAGAAGGAGAGATATGAAAAGAAAGGAAGAACAGAAAATGTGTTTGTCTTTATTTCAATTGATGGTGTACATTTGTAATGTCCAATGGCCAGTCAGTCTCAAATTGTTTTTTATGAACCTAAAAAGCTCTTAACTGAGTATATGTTTGCGTGTGCATGTTTCGACCGGCAACCTTTTATTCCCCCAAATCTATTGTGAACTTGTAAATAGTGAGAGAAAACTCTGAGAAGGAGTTCCACTCACAAACCACTGAAGTTCAATCAAATGCATTTTCAATGCACCTCCCATAATTCTGCACCTCACCACTCTCAGAAACAAGATAGCGTTTTGAGGAATTCTGTTCTAGTATAAATTGTTTCGAATCATATCAGCCAAGCCCAACATCGAAACACACTACACCTGATTAGAAGACTCATGATAAGCAAAATGTTACTGCAAAGGACACCACTTAGTTAACACCCAATGCTTGTTTTAATATTGCAAAACATAATTCGATATTGGGATCATATGTTTTGGCCAGATTATTGAATTTATCATGTTATCTCATGTATCAATCATTTGAATAGGTGTTACAGGAATTATTTATGAACAAACCATTTCATATTTTTCCAGTATAAATCTCCTTTTTAGGTTGTTGTCGTGGATGGCCCAAGTTAAATCCCACTCCAAGCTATTAATCTTTCAGTGTGCCAAATTTAACATAAAAATGTATTACAATACTTGCATATCAAGAGAGAGAGTGTGTGTGTATGAGAGAGAGGGCTGTACATGACTATTTCCTGTCTACAAAACCAGCCAAGTATCACCAAATATATTTCTAATTTAGGGTCCTAGTCCCCCTTTCTACCCCATTGCAGATCAAACTAAACTCAACCCCCCAAAAAGTAAATCATTTTAGTACGAAGCTCACTTTTATACGTAATTTATGACTTAAATAAAGAAACATTACAAAATTCCAGATATACTTTGTATTTATGTCCAACTCAGTCATTCCCCCTCACAACACTGAATGCTGAGTTCTGGAAAGAATGGTTTACTTGAAACAAAGTTAGCTTGAGTTCTTAGAAACATAGTTTAAGCCAGCATTTGCCTGAACACAAGGGAGCTGATAAAGGCTGATACTGTCTTGCAGGTACAACTAATACGTTCCTATACTAATATATTTCCTACTTTACATAAAGTTTGCCTGCGACAGGAGCAGCATTCCTGACATTCTAGAACCTTTCCCTACATTTGGTATTTTGTACCTCCATGCTGACTTCCTCCTTTATGGACTCTGCTACATCTCTCTCTCACACTTTGAACTCGTGCTGACAGACAGGAAGACTGAAATATACAGACATTTATGTTTAAAAATGTTCTGAAACTGATGCTTTTACTTGGAAGTGAATAGATAATTAAAATGAGGTCAGAATTACCAGTTGCATATGCCTAATCCTTCTATTGCAACAGAAAGAGAAGTAGACTGAAGATGGGTTAGGGGGAAGAGGAATGGAGAATTGCAGGAAAAACAGTCTGCCTACCTTGACAGGAGATGTAATCAAGTTTCAGGAATGGGACTGTGTCCTCTTGACTTGTTCCACTTCTATGTGGAGAGGAATGAACAGTTCTTTAGAAAAACATTCAGAAGCAACTGCGCCTACGAGAACCCCTCCTCTCGACTGAGAGAACCCCTCCTCTCGACTGAAAGAACCCCTCCTCTCGACTGAAAGAACCCCTCCTCTCGACTGAGAGAACCCCTCCTCTCACTGAAAGAACCCCTCCTCTCGACTGAAAGAACCACTCCTATCTCACCCTGCCCATTCTATCTCTCCAGACTCCTCCCACTTCCTCTTTTTCTAGACTTTTTCTCTGTTTTCATTCTACTCTTTTATTTTGTTGAATAATACTAACCCTTTTTACAGATTTTTGTGTGTATGAAACTATTTCACTCTTCCTATTTAAGTTAAATGAATGTCACGTTAATTTGTCCAAAAACATACTCTTTATAATTCTTTATTTAACTGAGAAGCTTACTGCCTCATTGTTTTTCAATTTGGATGTAAAGCAAAGACACTCACAATGAGACATTTAGATTGTATGTGCGTTTATGAGCAAAATCTTTATTTTGGGAGGCTCCTGTCAAAGTAAATTTCAAATTTGAACAGAGCACAAGGGTTAATACTGGGTTAATACAAACTTCCAGAAAAGGCTCAAAACATACTAAATCCGAGAATTTAATGGCATGTAGAAACATTAGAAATAGTATGGCACTATGCTGTTGTTCAGAAACTCGCTATTGTTGTGTTGTTGTTGCATTATTACTTGCGGCACAGGTAGACTACTGTCAAAGGCCCATCTTCAAACTTTTAAAATTAAAAATCTACACATTTTCAGCTGAATGCTCTTATAGTTCTTCCCTTGGCACTTATTGGTGCTCATGATGTATGTTTTGAAATATAGATGCCCGCTATGCTGGGGTCTATCAAGTTGCTATGCTCGGTAACTGAAGCTCTTTTGTAAAGCTCTCTGTTGTAAGTCGCTTTGGATAAAAGCGTCTGCTACATGAATACATGTAAATGTAATACAGGGCCAGGGTTAATACAGGAATAATACAGCGTTAGGGTTAATACAGGGTTAGGGTTAATACAGGGTTAGGGTTAACCTAAATGTATGAGAATAAAATGGTAGAAGCAGCTCATCTTAGTTTAAACTTCTCCTTTAGGCATTTTATATCCTGGTTAAATAGCTGCAAAAAGAACAAGGGCATGTAGACTGTGTTGTAGAAGTTCTGAAGGTCCTTAGGAAACCAGCTCTAACATCATGTCAGCTATATTTTTGTGTTGAATAATTATTCATTTTGAATGAATTAAGTAATACTATTCATGAAAACATTAGAGTGATATTTCCAACAAAAACAAGTTATTCATGTCAAGTAAAGCAGGTTATTTTTCCTAGTTCTTTGGTTACACTTGCATGTTTGAGAGATTCCATATCAAATAACACTTTTTAGTGTTTAAACCTTTCCCAGAGTACATTACAATAAATGTTGACAGTATAATTTCCGCAATATGTTATTCATTAAGCAAACTTTCATCTTTCTCACGTATTGGAGGCAAAGCAGTGAAGCTTTCTAGGCAACCTGCCGAGTTAGTATCTTGTCTTATTAGGACCAAGCAGTTTAGCTGGCTAAGCAACCTATTGAGTTTCTACCATGTATTATGATAAGAACTCCTCCAGTAGGAGGAACCTGTCGTTGTCATTTTTAATCATTATTCTTCCAAGCTGACACTTGACCCACATCCCAGACTTCCTGGCCAGACTGAAGTTAAGCAGACTTTCTGTGTCTAGTTTAGCCACAGTTCATGTTATTAGACAACAACCAAAATGAATGAAATTTGAAAATAGTATAAACCAAGGACAATATGAATACACCAGTCATACATACTTGATACTTGATTCTTGATTCATACATTTATATATTTTTTGATTATATTTCTTGTCTTTTATTTCCTTTTATAATTCAATTTTCTTTATTTTGTTATTGTTAGTTTCAGATTAACTAGTTTAAGTGTAATTACCAACACAATGGCAAATCTGTTTTGGGTTAACTTCACAAGGCATCACATTACACAGCTCCAAGATAAAACTTACCAAAACAGGATTTGGGTAGCATACAAAGAAGTTTCAACATGATACATGAAAAGATGACTGATTTGATGCTGTTTCAACTTCTGCCCCCAAAATTGAAAAAATGTGCATGGTTCAAATCTGACCGATGCAAATACACCAATGTGTACGTTTTTAATGACAAACATCAATAATCACCACATCAGTTGATATGTTGCTGAATAGATAGAAGATGTAGATAACTACGATATGACATGATACAGTGAAAGGGGCTCTTGTTGTCATTCTGTAATGGGCTGTATAAACTCTCTTCGGTATTCTGGGACAGGGTGTACGGGACAATTTGTGAAGAGTTTTCTAAACTATCTTATAATAATATATTGTTCCATTTTTCTTGAAATGTGTGTGTATAAAATACACGTCTGTATCATCACAATTTTGAAATGGTTCAAAATATTGGGGTGAAGTCTGCCATTGCTGCCTGCAGCCATATTAATTATTATTTGGCCTATGCCTCATCTTCTTTTTCTCCCTTTGGAATCTATGGTAACGCCTGCCATTGGGTAAAAAGTTGTGAAATTTGGCATACTGGTTTTCACAAAGGCAAAAGGTAGAGGTGCATTTACTCACAACTTTTGGACCTCATGCCAGATGTCTTACTGGTCCTACCAGACTCTTAATGGATGCCAAGAGACTCAACAAACTGATCCGAAGTAGACGCCATCCTGGACAGTACCTCCCACCCCCTCACAACGTACTGGTCAGAGGAGTACCTTCAGTGGAAGACTCAACCTCCCAAAATGCTGCACAGAGCACCACAGGAAGTCATTCCTGCCTGTGGCCATCAAACTTTTCAATTCTGAAAAATCCTGTATATTCTGAAACACAACGCTGTATATTCTGCAAGAGCAATATATTGTATAGTCTGTACATATAAATTTATCCCAGCCTTCACCCCTTGTGTGCATTCACTTACTTATTCTGCCCCTACTCCTTTACCCCTGTATGCACTATTCTACTCTTTTACCTCACACCTTACCCCTGTATGCACTATTCTACTCTTTTACCTCACACCTTACCCCTGTATGCACTATTCTAATCTTTTACCTCACACCTTACCCCTGTATGCACTATTCTACTCTTTTACCTCACACCTTACCCCTGTGTGCACTATTCTAATCTTTTACCTCACACCTTACCCCTGTATGCACTATTCTACTCTTTTACCTCACACCTTACCCCTGTATGCACTATTCTAATCTTTTACCTCACACCTTACCCCTGTATGCACTATTCTACTCTTTTACCTCACACCTTACCCCTGTGTGCACTATTCTAATCTTTTACCTCACACCTTACCCCTGTGTGCACTATTCTAATCTTTTACCTCACACCTTACCCCTGTATGCACTATTCTACTCTTTTACCTCACACCTTACCCCTGTGTGCACTATTCTAATCTTTTACCTCACACCTTACCCCTGTATGCACTATTCTACTCTTTTACCTCACACCTTACCCCTGTATGCACTATTCTACTCTTTTACCTCACACCTTACCCCTGTATGCACTATTCTAATCTTTTACCTCACACCTTACCCCTGTATGCACTATTCTACTCTTTTACCTCACACCTTACCCCTGTATGCACTATTCTACTCTTTTACCTCACACCTTACCCCTGTATGCACTATTCTAATCTTTTACCTCACACCTTACCCCTGTATGCACTATTCTAATCTTTTACCTCACACCTTACCCCTGTATGCACTATTCTACTCTTTTACCTCACACCTTACCCCTGTATGCACTATTCTACTCTTTTACCTCACACCTTACCCCTGTATGCACTATTCTACTCTTTTACCTCACACCTTATCCCTGTATGCACTATTCTACTCTTTTACCTCACACCTTACCCCTGTGTACACTATTCTAATCTTTTACCTCACACCTTACCCCTGTATGCACTATTCTAATCTTTTATGAATATTGAATATATTTAATTTGTACAGAGTCTGAGCTCTGCCTTTGACAAATGGGAAGTTGTAGACTTTGCAATAATTTATGAAATATTACTTTGGAGGCCTACGTACTTACATACCAATATTCACCCTATATAAAACAATGTTAGTAAAAAATGGCCTTTTGTGTTGTTATCCTGATAAAAAACAATTTATCTGTCACACATGCAGTTTACATACCGAGAGAACCACCACCAGTGGATTTTGAAAATCAGCGAGAAATTTAAGGAAATGGATGTTATCTAATTCATTCTCAAAGTGGAAAACCACAAATTTTCCAAAGACAACGTAAAGAAGGATCAATGCTGGGATGTTGCTGTGACGGCAAATATAGCCTTTTCCATGTTTATGTATCGTGTTAATGTACCATGTCAGCGTGTGAAAAAGTCCAGTCCAAGTCTAGACAGGTTCCTACGGCAGGATCCTGTTTGACGACTTCAGCTCTGCCTTCAATACCATCATCCTAGTTCTGCTCCAGAACAAGCTGGAGGTGGACCTAGAGGTGGATCACAGACTTCCTGTCTGACAGGAAGCAATGCATCAAGCTGGGAACACAAGTCTCTGACTCCCGGTCTATCACCAACAGCTGTGTCCTATCCCCTCTGTTCTGGACACCAACAGCTGTGTCCTATCCCCTCTGTTCTGGACACAAACAGCTGTGTCCTATCCCCTCTGTTCTGGACACCAACAGCTGTGTCCTATCCCCTCTGTTCTGGACACCAACAGCTGTGTCCTATCCCCTCTGTTCTGGACACCAACAGCTGTGTCCAATCCCCTCTGTTCTGGACACCAACAGCTGTGTCCTATCCCCTTTGTTCTGGACACCAACAGCTGTGTCCTATCCCCTTTGTTCTGGACACCAACAGCTGTGTCCTATCCCCTCTGTTCTGGATACCAACAGCTGTGTCCTATCCCCTTTGTTCTGGACACCAACAGCTGTGTCCTATCCCCTCTGTTCTGGACACCAACAGCTGTGTCCTATCCCCTTTGTTCTGGACACCAACAGCTGTGTCCTATCCCCTCTGTTCTGGACACCAACAGCTGTGTCCTATCCCCTCTGTTCTGGACACCAACAGCTGCACCTCCAGTCAACCATCTATCAAGCTCCTGAAGTTTGCAGATGAAACCACACTGATTGTGCCACTTTCTAGTGAGGATGAATCTAACTACACGTCAGAAGTTGACAACCTGGTGACCTGGTATAGCCAGAACAACCTCTATCTAAACGCTCTGAAGACAGTGGAGATGGTTGAGGACTTCAGGAAGGATCCAGCCCCACTGAACATCAGCTCCCTTATCAAGAAAACGTCCTTCCTTCAGCAGCTGAAGAAATTCAACCTGCCAAAGACAGATATGGTAAAATCTTCTGAGCTACAGAGAAGGTGACAGGCTTCTTTCTGCATTTTCAAATGTATCTGTCATCACAAAGAGATTTGAGTGGAAATTAGTGTTTTTGACTTCAGGAAACAAAATTCTGGGGTCTGACTGTAACACATATTTATCAGGTGTTGCAATAGATGTACTGTACAAAATAAATGGTGAAGTTATATTCGAAATTTAAGCAATTTCCTGCTTTCAAATTTTTGTTGATGTTTTGAGAAGTAACAAATAAAAAACAAAAATACACTTCAGTTCCACACAGCTTTGCAAAGCAATATTACTAGTTATTCAATTGCAAGTTTTTGTCTGTCTGGGATCAGTTCAGTTCTAATACTAAACATTATCCAGTTACACAATTCTAGCTCACTGATGTCAACACGAGAACAGAGCACCCTACTTGATGGAAATTGGTTTTCTTGATTGGTTTGTTGCAATAAGTACCATATTGAATAAAAAAGTGTGGATGCAGGTTGGGAGTTTCTCTTGATTAAGATCCTCTTTCCTACCATAGTTACCATAAGCAGCTTTCTGAATGGTGCAAAGAGGCATTGATTTGCTTCATGCTGAGCTAGTATTTCTCTGCTCTGCTAATGTCTATTTGAGCCAATTGGTAAAGTATACCAATGGCAAAATATCATTGAAGCGCTTTTCTGTTTTTTTTTTGCCATATACCATGTAAAGTGACTGAACATTACTGATATATACATAACTTTACATAAAGTGAAGACCTCTACATCAGTGTCACCCTCACAATTAAACTGTGACTGAATTGAAATAACTGACTCACCAGCTTTGTACATGTCCACCTCCATTTATATGTTTCTACACTTATATCAATGAAAAATGTTCAAAAAGGAGCCTTTTAAAAGGAGTAAAGAACATTGCAAAACATTGTTTCAAGTGTACAGGCACAAATATCACCGAAGCAAAAACCAGTCAGGATGCTAGTGAGAAGGTGTGCTTCCTGTTGCTGTTCATGTTCCATGAGGCTGTGTGTCAGTCGTGTGCAGTGGGTTCATGTTCCATGAGGCTGTGTGTCAGTCGTGTGCAGTGGGTTCATGTTCCATGAGGCTGTGTGTCAGTCGTGTACAGTGGGTTCATGTTCCATGAGGCTGTGTGTCAGTCGTGTGCAGTGGCTTCATGTTCCATGAGGCTGTGTGTCAGTCGTGTACAATGGGTTCATGTTCCATGAGGCTGTGTGTCAGTCGTGTACAGTGGGTTCATGTTCCATGAGGCTGTGTGTCAGTCGTGTACAGTGGGTTCATGTTCCATGAGGCTGTGTGTCAGTCGTGTACAGTGGGTTCATGTTCCATGAGGCTGTGTGTCAGTCGTGTACAGTGGGTTCATGTTCCATGAGGCTGTGTGTCAGTCGTGTGCAGTGGGTTCATGTTCCATGAGGCTGTGTGTCAGTCGTGTACAGTGGGTTCATGTTCCATGAGGCTGTGTGTCAGTCGTGTGCAGTGGGTTCATGTTCCATGAGGCTGTGTGTCAGTCGTGTGCAGTGGGTTCATGTTCCATGAGGCTGTGTCAGTCGTGTGCAGTGGGTTCATGTTCCATGAGGCTGTGTGTCAGTCGTGTACAGTGGGTTCATGTTCCATGAGGCTGTGTGTCAGTCGTGTGCAGTGGGTTCATGTTCCATGAGGCTGTGTGTCAGTCGTGTACAGTGGGTTCATGTTCCATGAGGCTGTGTGTCAGTCGTGTACAGTGGGTTCATGTTCCATGAGGCTGTGTGTCAGTCGTGTACAGTGGGTTCATGTTCCATGAGGCTGTGTGTCAGTCGTGTGCAGTGGGTTCATGTTCCATGAGGCTGTGTGTCAGTCGTGTACAGTGGGTTCATGTTCCATGAGGCTGTGTGTCAGTCGTGTGCAGTGGGTTCATGTTCCATGAGGCTGTGTGTCAGTCGTGTACAGTGGGTTCATGTTCCATGAGGCTGTGTGTCAGTCGTGTACAGTGGGTTCATGTTCCATGAGGCTGTGTGTCAGTCGTGTACAGTGGGTTCATGTTCCATGAGGCTGTGTGTCAGTCGTGTACAGTGGGTTCATCTCCCCCAAGACTTTTGTTAATGTTAGAATGTGTGTGAGAGAAAAAGCCATTTTCTATACCGATATCAACATTTTAAGGTTAAGAGAAAGACAAAACATCTGACTGAAGGCTCAAGACAGGCCGTATGAACAGGAAAGACATCGATTAGATTTGTTTGTTTGTTAACTGTAAGTTATATTTAGAAAATCTTGTATCCTTTAACTCAATATATATTAACTTACACACAAGTGACATATCCAGAAGACTCTATACTCTGTAAGCCCAGTCCTTTAGCAAATTACATCAGCTCCCCCCATCTGCTTAGTGCTCAACCCTTTTCCTTACATCCAAAAGCAGTGTCTACAAGACTACCACCATCATTGTGAAACACACATTTACTGAACAGGAACTATTTGATGGACACAGCACACAAGTCTCTTCCTCAACATTTCTACCTCAACTTCCTTATTGAATTGATCTTTTTACTTCCCCCTCTTGGCCCGACCTCTCCTGCCCTGTCCAACAGAGGATGGTCCTGCTCCGGCGTTGGTGGGGTTGGTGCCAATGTTAATCTGCCCCTCCTGGATCTCGTGCCTTGCCTCTGGGGGCAAGTGCTCTATCTGCTGCTGGGTCTCCAGGTAAAACATGACATCTCTCAGCTGCTCTTGCAGCTCTGCTATGGCAGCATCTTTCCTCTCACCTGGTGGATCACACACACACATTTACAGTTATGACAGATAAGGGAGTCAGGTGGCTCAGCCGGTTAAGACGTTGGCCTCATGATTGTAAGGTTGTGAGTTTGATTCCTGGCTGTGGCT
The DNA here is from genome assembly GCA_030340665.1 of Neosalanx taihuensis. NCBI lineage: Eukaryota > Metazoa > Chordata > Actinopteri > Osmeriformes > Salangidae > Neosalanx > Neosalanx taihuensis. The sequence goes on from CM059311.1 coordinate 7,849,292, forward strand.
ATGTGATATTGTGTCCTTGGGCAAGGCACTTCACCCTACATGCCTCAGGGGTACTGTCCCTGTACTTACTGTAAATCGCTCTGGATAAAAGTTTTATTTATTAGTTATGCTGGCAAGATATATTTAGATCTACTAGTTTAATTGCACTGTGACTAATAGATGTAAATACATGTGCAGGTCTCCTTCAGGTCTCAGTAGGTGAGGATCTGACAGGAGGTCTGGACCTTGTTTAGAGCTCACCTGTCTCCCGGGTCTTACGTTCCTCCTCTGACAACTGAACCTGGAGCTGGACCTGATTTGCTCTTAGACAGCGATTCATTTCCTGTTCCTCCTTCAACTCCTGTCCCAGCTTCATGACACGGTTGTTGAACTGGGTACACCTTCAGGGGCAGGAATGGACAGAGGTGTGAGAGAGAGGGAGTGTGTGTGTGAGAAAGAGAGCCAGTGTAGATGTGTGTACATGCAGGAACTTATCTTTCATCATATCCACCTACTAAAGTGTGTCCCTGACCAGGGATAAATCAGGGTCAGTTTTGGACACATGGAAAGTGATTGGCAGTAGGTTTATATAGTCTGTGTGTGGTGGTATGGGGGGGGGGTGTACAACCTACTTCTTCTCCATGTTCTGCTTTTCTTTGGTGAGCTCTCCCAGTCTCCTCTCCAGGTTATCACAGCGGTCTAAGGTTTCCTTGAATTTGACCTTCATGTTGTTAATCTGCAACAACAATCCAGGCGCTGACAATGAGAATATTACCTACATTTACATAATATGTAACACATTAAAAGTTCTTGACTCAATTATAAACAAGGTAACTACATTCTGTTTGACTCTTTTACCTCCTCTGCTGTGTCTTTCTCCAAGTGAACAATTTTATTCTCCCAGTAGATGCGCTGCGAGTCCAGTTGACTGGTCAGTAGATAGGAATACTGCCCAGTAACACACATTTACATACTTTTAGTTGACATTCATGCTGGGGGAAGGGAGGGATTTGCATGCAGACACGGAAAAATACCAACCTCTAACTGTAGAGCATCTATCTTCTCATCTTGGCAAGTGTCGCCCTCACATTCATACTGGACCATCTTGCCATCAGTTTTGCAGGCCACCAAGCGATGGACGTAGTTGTCTTCAATGAGCAGATGACAAAAGTAAAACAAATACAATCAAATATGAATTTCCTGAGACAACAGTTTGCTCTACATCCTTTCAAGCAGTGGTCAGATGCTGGTCAACAAGCTCCTGAGGAAGTCACACACCTCCTGCATAGTCCCAGACGCGGTGGTTGGTCAGCTGCATGGCGTAGGTATGTTGTGTCTCCTCAAAGTGTTTGTAAGCATGGCGACTGACGTAGCGTCCGCAACCTATGTGCCCACAGATTAGACAAATCCACAGGTTCTACAGAGAGAATAGAAACACTAAGTCAACATAGGGAAGCAACTAGATCAAGTTAAATAAAATATAAAAGAAACATAAAGCAACGAGTTACATGGCTGTGTTGGGTTGAATAAGGGGCTGTTATTTACTTGCATGTCATTATGAGGGTGAGATTTCCTTTGTGACTGAAATGGCCCTATACTTATAATCATTAAAACCATACATATTGTTCTGATGCAATGAAACTATCTTTGAAAAGTTACACTTTTGGTTTAGTATTGATTTGCTTTTAATCAACATTTGATATCCATTACACTGAGAGAAAATTCCCTTATGCACATTTTATTATCAGTCCATAAAAGGTTTTTGCTATTCAGTCTCTCAATGTTCAAATAAACCTACCATAAAAATTATAAAAATGAAACAGATTATTTTGTTGTCAATGGCCAAAATACAGAAACAGCAGGAGATCAAATATGTTTTTCCCTCACTGTACTTTACAATTAACATTATAAATCTATTAGCTTAGTGAAGGGATCCTTCACAGTGTTCCTTAAGGTCTCTGGATAAAGGATGTAACATTGGTTGGGCTGAAAACATCCTGGGTGCTGTTCTATGCACCCTAATGTACCCTTGGTCCTTGGATGAACCTGCTGTTTTCTCCCTATAAGGTATGTTCATTGATATTTATATGAGCTGCATGCTGATTGGTTGGTGTACAACAACTGAAGCTGCAGAGCAAAGACACGAGACAAAGTCAAAGGACGAATGAAACAGTCTTGGTTAAATAAATCAGAGGCTGGGGCTCTTCAACAGGCTCATATCTACATAAAGCATCCCTGATGTGTTTAGTGTAGAATGAAGTGAAATTCAACATTGTGAACACACTGACTGTGATGGACCAGAGTCTGACACTGAGGCTAAAGTCAAACACTGGAATGGGGACGCAGTCTCACTCAGATTGACAGTTTTATACAAATCACACAAATAATCAGACCATCTGGCTAGCAGCAGAATTCCCATCTCTGTTGAAGGCTGCCTGGCTCAACTGTTTAGGTGACAATAAGACATGGCTGTCTCCTAAGACTATACAAGGTATACCAGGAGACATGTTCTGCAAGATTTCCATGACCGAAATAAAAATGATGATGATGCTACAGATCACTAGGGAATCCCTTTCTCTCTGTCCTCATCAACCTTTGTGGTGAAGAACTCACTCATATGAAAAATGATCCACGTCAACGAAACACATTAACATTGATTGTTAGTGCCAAAATGATACAGCTTGCAATTCAGATGAGCACATGGTCGAACAGCACTGTTTTTTTCAGGAACAACTTCCCAGTTGTCCCAGGTATTCAAAACTGTCCTTGGTAAAATGCTTCAAGCAAATTAATCATTGTTAAGTTCCAGACTTCACAGGGATCTTCTCATAGGGCCAAAACACTGTGGGCTGGTGTTGGGGGTGTGACAAAGGTACAGACCAGAGGTGAAAAGGTGGGGCCTTTTTGTCAGGTAAAAAATAGAGCTTTTCTGCAACGAGTTTCAATGTGAGATTTATATTAAAGAGGTGTCAGTTTGCTGTGAGATTCACTGTGTGTTCATTTTACAGCCCGGACTGCCATTAGTCAACTATGACAAGATGAAATTGGTTTTGCAGTGCATGGCCACTAAAAACAAACTAAAAGTTATTCTATCTTTCACACTAACAAGTCACCATAAACTGAGTTGCATTGATAGATTAATAAATATTAAATAAAAAAAATGTTCAGGCTACGGGTATTAGTGATGAAGTTGACACACTGGCAGGCAAATGGCATGTCACTAAATTCCCTGGTGTTCAGTTTTGTACAGCACACAATGACACTGTAAATGGTAGATGTACATTTAAAATCTGACTCCAAACCAATGTGTTTACCTCCTGCACCCCACATTCAAAGCACTTGTTCTCCTCTACAGGCTCTGGTGTCTGGCAGTATCTACATACTGGGCACCTAGAAGACACAAACAACACAATCATTTACATGCTTTCACATGCTGGGCACATTCATACACACAAAGACATACTGTACAGCAGAAATTCAAAACCACAACATAGTCCCTCAATACATCATATCAAGTGTGCAGACGTGTGCACAAGATGAAGAAGCCATTTGAATTCAGAATACTAAATGTAATGTGTGTTTTGTATCCACTCACGATGCATCCTCCCAGCGCTGTAGACACAAGCTGTGGAAGCTGTGGTTGCAAAGGGTGGTCAGAACACCATTCACTGATTCATCCATCCTCTCCAGACACACTGTACACTTAGGTAGCTCTGTCATCTCCATCACAGGCAGACTGGCTCCCTAGTAGATTGAAAAGTGGGAAAGAGAGGAAGAGTGGGTGGGACAGTGAAGAAAAAGGTTGCAAAGAAAGAAAACGAGGGTAGGTGTTAACCTAACCCTAACCCTATATACATTATATATATATACCATTATGCGATTCAAAGGAAAGTCTATAAAAAGCAATAAAATGTGTTTGATTTGACCTGCTCAGACTTGATGACTTCAGCTCTCTCCACATACACCAGCTGACATACTGCGTCCTCAATAGAATTAAACTGTCGACCGTTGCAGGTTGTATAGAAGCTGTCTGCATCCACCTGACAAGTAAGAGATAGAGAGGTTAAGCTGGGTGAACACACACAAACACTGTGTAAGCTGGGTGAACACACACAAACACTGTGTAAGCTGGGTGGACACACACAAACACTGTGTAAGCTGGGTGAACACACACAAACACTGTGTAAGCTGGGTGAACACACACAAACACTGTGTAAGCTGGGTGAACACACACAAACACTGTGTAAGCTGGGTGAACACACACAAACACTGTGTAAGCTGGGTGAACACACACAAACACTGTGTAAGCTGGGTGGACACACACAAACACTGTGTAAACTGGGTGAACACACACAAACACTGTGTAAGCTGGGTGAACACACACAAACACTGTGTAAGCTGGGTGGACACACACAAACACTGTGTAAGCTGGGTGGACACACACAAACACTGTGTAAGCTGGGTGAACACACACAAACACTGTGTAAGCTGGGTGGACACACACAAACACTTTATAACAAGTGTGTAAGAGATAGAGAGGTTAAGCTGGGTGAACACACACAAACACTGTGTAAGCTGGGTGGACACACACAAACACTGTGTAAGCTGGGTGGACACACACAAACACTGTGTAAGCTGGGTGAACACACACAAACACTGTGTAAGCTGGGTGAACACACACAAACACTGTGTAAGCTGGGTGGACACACACAAACACTGTGTAAGCTGGGTGAACACACACAAACACTGTGTAAGCTGGGTGGACACACACAAACACTGTGTAAACTGGGTGAACACACACAAACACTGTGTAAGCTGGGTGGACACACACAAACACTGTGTAAGCTGGGTGGACACACACAAACACTTTATAACAAGTGTGTAAGAGATAGAGAGGTTTAGATGGGTGGACACACACAAACACTGTGTAAGCTGGGTGGACACACACAAACACTGTGTAAGCTGGGTGAACACACACAAACACTGTGTAAGCTGGGTGAACACACACAAACACTGTGTAAGCTGGGTGAACACACACAAACACTGTGTAAGCTGGGTGGACACACACAAACACTGTGTAAACTGGGTGAACACACACAAACACTGTGTAAGCTGGGTGGACACACACAAACACTTTATAACAAGTGTGTAAGAGATAGAGAGGTTAAGCTGGGTGGACACACACAAACACTGTGTAAGCTGGGTGGACACACACAAACACTGTGTAAGCTGGGTGAACACACACAAACACTGTGTAAGCTGGGTGAACACACACAAACACTTTATAACAAGTGTGTAAGAGATAGAGAGGTTTAGATGGGTGAACACACACAAACACTGTGTAACTTTAGAACCCTTCCTAAGTGGTACAAAATAATAACTATCACCTCACCTGATGTCTAAACTTGATCAGGACCATATACTGGTTAGGTGTGGAATCCCGGATGATCTTCATGTGCTCCATTACATCATTAAAAGGCGCCACAAACCTCATGAGGTCATGGCTCGTCATTGTGGCTGGGACCGTCAGGATACACAACATTGCACTGCGCCTCACGTCCTCTGTCAGTGATGTCATCTTACTGCAACAGTACAAATAAGAAACACAGTGAGTGATGTGCTGTAGAGACTCAAATAAGAAACACAGTGAGTGATGTGCTGTAGAGACTCAAATAAGAAACACAGTGAGTGATGTGCTGTAGAGACTCAAATAAGAAACACAGTGAGTGATGTGCTGTAGAGACTCAAATAAGAAACACAGTGAGTGATGTGCTGTAGAGACTCAAATAAGAAACACAGTGAGTGATGTGCTGTAGAGACTCAAATAAGAAACACAGTGAGTGATGTGCTGTAGAGACTTGCAGGCCAGTAAGGCTGGATGGGCACAAAAAATATTTCTTAAATCATATGAGACTTTCAAAAGATGAGAGACCACACACAAGGACAAAACGATATTAGATTAAGCCGTTCCTCTCCCAGTTTGTGAGGTGCCATGACAAACAAAGCAGATCACAGTGTTAACCAGGGTCTCAACTGTGAACATAGGAAATATCACAACATTTCAAGAGAGACTCAAGAATAAGCATGGTGGACTATGATATGCAAGAAGAAATTTGAATGATAATGTTTGGAATGATCTTTAAAAAAATAATTGCCAACATTTTAAAATGTGTTGTGCTTCTGTCTTCTCTCAGCTTTCTTTCTGATTGGATGTTGTTTTGTTTCACGTGGCAGGTATCTCTAGAGCACAGGTGTTAAACTCCAGTCCTGGAGGGCCGCTGTCCTGACGGTTTTAGATGTTTCCCTGCTCCAGCACTCCTCCACAGAGCTTTATAATGACCCTTCATTAGACTGAGGTGTGCTAGAGGAGAGAAACATCTAAAACCATCAGGACAGTGGCCCTCGAGGACTGGAGTTTGACACCTCTGCTCTAGGGCATGCACAGGTTTGTCCTTGGGGTTCCCCCCACACAACATGAATGTATTTTTGTAAATTCTCAACATATTTATGATTCTGGTTTGGGGCAGCTCTGAAAAACCTTCCAGCAGGTTCGGTCAATCTTAAAACACCTAGTTCAAATCTGATCAAATAATCTGTAGAACCATCAAGATAATTAGGACATGACTGTGAATTGTAAAGGGGATATCGCCCAAAATCAGACAGATTATCTTGTGATGTGCACCCAACTTTATAGAGTTCTATTGATCTTTAATGTCACTCAGTTCCATAATAAATCCACCTTCTGGGAATTATTGATAAACGACAGTATCTTCAAAGAACGGTATCTTTTCTAGGGTCTTGCTTATGGCAGAAGCCTACTTGGTCTTGTAGAGATGCATGATGCCGTGGACGATCTCCACTGAGGGATTCCCACTGAAGAAGGAGATCTGGTCTGGCAGCTGTTTGGAGGGGGAGTCAGGAGCTGTGCTCATCTCTCTGGCCCCTGTAGTGCCCAGCGGGGTTTCTGGGGTCCCATCACTCTCACCTTCTTCCTTTTCTGCAAGGAAGGAGATAAAGTTCAACCACTACTGGTTGGAAAGATTTACCAGGGTTCTTACCGTCAATGTGTTCTAATGATCACATAGTATATAACATAACATAACATGATCAAAGTGGTTCTAACCTGGGTTTGCAGCAAAGGTTTCGATGACCATGTCTCCCATGGCTCTGCTGCCAATGTGCTGATTTAGCACAGCAGTTTTCTCTAACTCAGTCTTCCCACTCAGAATCTGCTGAGCGGAGCCCAGAGCCTTTTCATGAAGCTCCTTCTCTGACATATCCTCAACTGCTGGACCATGAGAGAGGAAACTGAGGTTATTTTCCATAGGTTCAGCCAGAGCAGTCACACACACACAACAACATATAATTCAACCATGAATTCTACATAATGTTATTGTGATTCAATACAATACCCATTGTAACTATACATGGCAAAAGGTAAATAGCTATTGTTGTCCTTACAAAGCTGTGCATGAACACAACAAGGAAATATCTAGCTATGAGCTGCATTTCAACTGCTGACTCACAAGAGTTGAAGTGCCTCACAAGGAAAATATTCTAGAAGTCTAGCTAAGCAGGACCAATTGTCTGATAACATGAGGCAATGAAATAAAGGCAGTAGTATTAGAAACAACCTAAAGGCAAGTAGCTGAAAGACCAAACCAACTAGTATGTTATTATTGTTTATAACTATCACCAGCCACTAGATGTCTGACTAGCTAGCTAACAGTCTGACTATTGTCACAGACTGTCCAGCTCCACACAAGTTCCTACCTGCTGAACTGGAAGTGTGAGGGTGATGGAGACTGGTCTGCTAGCTCCACACATGTTCTACCTGCTGAACTGGAAGTGTGAGGGTGATGGAGACTGGTCTGCTAGCTCCACACATGTTCCTACCTGCGCTGTACTGGAAGTGTGAGGGTGATGGAGACTGGTCTGCTAGCTCCACACATGTTCCTACCTGCTGAACTGGAAGTGTGAGGGTGATGGAGACTGGTCTGCTAGCTCCACACATGTTCCTACCTGCTGTACTGGAAGTGTGAGGGTGATGGAGACTGGTCTGCTAGCTCCACACATGTTCCTACCTGCTGAACTGGAAGTGTGAGGGTGATGGAGACTGGTCTGCTAGCTCCACACATGTTCCTACCTGCGCTGTACTGGAAGTGTGAGGGTGATGGAGACTGGTCTGCTAGCTCCACACATGTTCCTACCTGCTGTACTGGAAGTGTGAGGGTGATGGAGACTGGTCTGCTAGCTCCACACATGTTCCTACCTGCTGTACTGGAAGTGTGAGGGTGATGGAGACTGGTCTGCTAGCTCCACACATGTTCTACCTGCTGTACTGGAAGTGTGAGGGTGATGGAGACTGGTCTGCTAGCTCCACACATGTTCCTACCTGCTGTACTGGAAGTGTGAGGGTGATGGAGACTGGTCTGCTAGCTCCACACATGTTCTACCTGCTGAACTGGAAGTGTGAGGGTGATGGAGACTGGTCTGCTAGCTCCACACATGTTCCTACCTGCTGAACTGGAAGTGTGAGGGTGATGGAGACTGGTCTGCTAGCTCCACACATGTTCCTACCTGCTGTACTGGAAGTGTGAGGGTGATGGAGACTGGTCTGCTAGCTCCACACATGTTCCTACCTGCTGTACTGGAAGTGTGAGGGTGATGGAGACTGGTCTGCTAGCTCCACACATGTTCCTACCTGCTGTACTGGAAGTGTGAGGGTGATGGAGACTGGTCTGCTAGCTCCACACATGTTCTACCTGCTGAACTGGAAGTGTGAGGGTGATGGAGACTGGTCTGCTAGCTCCACACATGTTCCTACCTGCGCTGTACTGGAAGTGTGAGGGTGATGGAGACTGGTCTGCTAGCTCCAGACGGATCACAACCAGGGACACACTCATGTGTCATTCAAGATGGAGAACTCAACAGGAAGAAACACAAACAGGCAGTGCGATATCAAGCCAGCCAGCTGTCGAAACTGTCGAGTCAACTTTAGAACGGCAGGAATAACTTGTTTTTGTTTTTTAGCACAAAGACACATAGGACTGTTTCAGATTCCACACATGCATGAAGCTAAGATCCCTTCCAGAGCGATAGATATACCATGTTTATAATATGTTAATCTATCGCTAAGATCCCTTCTTCATCGACAGAACAGCCTTTTTAATGTCTATGGTTAGAACGTCAACATCCTGATACTTCTTCCGGGTCAGACTGGAAGACATCGTGACGTCAGCATGTTTCATAACAGCAGGGAAGATAAAGCCGCACTGCCTCCTCAGATTGAGACAGCGACCCCGGTTGATCTTGGTGGTATTGCATTTAGGTTTATGCATTTCCGATAAAGTCTATGGATAAAGTAGCTACCCTGCTTGTTCGGGTGATATAAGTCAACAATCCAAAAGTATCTCTTGCCCCCAAAACAATTGTTGTATTTCTGAATCTGACACAAATTACAATTTTATATAATATTTTTGCAGACTTTTTAAAATTTAAATTAAATCCAATCCAATCCTGTTAAACTACATCCCATTTATTCATCAAGAATTGCATGAGGCCCATTCATATGGCGAACCAAACCTGCCATAATGAAAAATAAATACATTAATGTATCAGTAGATTTATTCATATATACAAAAATTAAAATACATAACTGTATGAAAAACAATTTATTACAGTCTTCAACAGCAGCACGGAACTATGGTTTCTCTTATTGTATATTTTATCCTGCCACCTGGGACTAATGAAGTTATTTCTTATTTCTTATCTTACCGTGAGTTTAAGTGTGAGTTAAGTGAGATGGCTCCTGTCTTGAATGAGGAGTGGCATACAAAGTTATTTCGTCCCTCATTTATTTCTGAATTTCCTTGTCATGGTGTCGCCCTATTTCCATTGGTTGTTGGGTATCAGAGTGTGAGATGGACAACAGAGAGCCAGAGACTTGGGAGATGTGACCCGCTTACCATGCTGAAAAAGTGCTCGCCCACATGCTTTACTTTCTCATGTTGAGTCTCTGGATACCAATTTATACCATTTTGCTGCATCCAGAGTCATAAAGAGGAAGAGTTTCATTAAATGAATGCCTTCTGCTATCACCAGTATTTCTAGGTTCATGTTACATACTAGTAGATTTTGCTGGCTTTAATTTCAAACACAGCAGCACATCATCGAGGAACAGTGGTACTGTACTGTATGATGGATCTGTGGCAAGGGACCATTGCATGTTTAATCCTAATATATATTTTCACAGTTGAATGTCAAATGAATGAATGAATCAGTCGAAGGAAACAATCCAAATAGTTTTTGCATCTCTTGGCCCATTTTTTGGCATCTAGTACATTCAACTTTACAATATCTTAAAGTGCAGAGATTTTTGATGCTAGCAAGCAATGTAGAAGCTGGAACAATGTGAGAAAAAAACGTGAATAACAATGTGCTGCGAAGTGAGTGATGAACTATTTATGTAGTAATATTTAGCTAGTGTAGCTAATTATTATATTATAGTGTAGCTCATTATGGAAAGACTAAGAAAAGCAGGGCAAGTAACTTGGAGGTGGATGTCAGACCACTGGATGAGACAGAAGGTAATGGGGGACCACTGGACGAGACAGAAGGTAATGGGGGACCACTGGACGAGACAGAAGGTAATGGGGGACCACTGGACGAGACAGAAGGTAATGGGGGACCACTGGATGAGACAGAACGGAATGGGGGACCATTGGATGAGACAGAAGGTAATGGGGGACCACTGGACGAGACAGAAGGTAATGGGGGACCACTGGACGAGACAGAAGGTAATGGGGGACCACTGGACGAGACAGAAGGTAATGGGGGACCACTGGATGAGACAGAACGGAATGGGGGACCATTGGATGAGACAGAAGGTAATGGGGGACCACTGGACGAGACAGAAGGGAATGGGGGACCACTGGATGAGACAGAACGGAATGGGGGACCATTGGATGAGACAGAAGGTAATGGGGGACCACTGGATGAGACAGAACGGAATGGGGGACCACTGGATGAGACAGAGGGTAATGAGGGACCACTGGATGAGACAGAAGGTAATGGGGAACCACTGGATGAGACAGAACGGAATGGGGGACCACTGGATGAGAAATTTCTGGACGAGGGAAAATGTGTGTCTTACATTCAAACCACAGTATTTTTGTTATAACTACATGCTGTTAATTGCTGTTGTTTGTTATTTTGTCATTACTTCTGAATTGAGCAGCTCTTTTCCCTCTCACTATCAGCTGGGAAGCCATAGCCTACATCACAGCTCCATGTTATATCACATAGCCTACATCACAGCTCCATGTTATATCACATAGCCTATATCACAGCTCCATGTTGGGAGAAGCCATAGCCTACATCACAGCTCCATGATATATCACATAGCCTACATCACAGCTCCATGTTGGGAGAAGCCATAGCCTACATCACAGCTCCAAGTTACATCACATAGCCTACATCACAGCTCCATGTTATATCACATAGCCTACATCACAGCTCCATGTTATATCACATAGCCTACATCACAGCTCCATGTTGGGAGCATGCAGTACATCCTCATGCATCACATTTCACCATGATGAAATTAAAGATACTAGGTGTTGGTCCAACACTGCGCAGTGTAGACAAAGGGTTTACTTTACCTTTTAGGCTCTTGTTTTATTAGTGATGTTGACTTTGTGCCGGACTGCTTTCACATCCCAGTGCATAAGGGTTAATCATTGTCCAGTGCATTACATTTACATAACATTTAGTCATCTGGATCTGGTGTCATCTACATTTAGTTGCTCTGGATAATAGTGTCTGCTAAATAACTAAATGCGCTGTACACATGCATCTAATGTTATTAAACTTTTTTTACTTCTATCATTACATGGTCATCATGTCCTTGTGTGTTGTCTAACTAATAAAATATGGGTGTGAATATATACTTCAGGTGGGGAATATGTACACGTTAGTGGAAAAGAGATCAAAGTTGCTTGTGCAGAATGCAGTAGGACTGGCTGGTCGGAAGATGGATGGACTCAATGATGGCAGTGTAGAATTGCACCATCATTGTCTTAGGCAGGTTGAATTTCCATTTCCATTTCCATTTATTTATTTAGCAGACGCTTTTATCCAAAGCGACTTACAAGAGAGAGCTTTTACAAAGAGCATCAGTCATTGAGCATAGCAACGTGATAGACCCCGAACATAGTCGGTTTTTTAGATCGTGAATCATACATCATGAGAACCAATAAGGGAAGAACTATAAATGCATAACACAACGATTGTGAACATAAAGCAAGAGATACAACAAACAACACTGGCAAGTCACCATATGGGGACGGATTGCATTTGCAGGAAGGCCGGCTAGTAGCGAGTTGCAGTAATCCAGCTTTGTGAGGACAAGGGCTTGGAATTTCTTCACTGCTGCAGGAAGTACATCTCCCAGGTCCTGGGAGAGGATGGTGCCCAGGAAGTGGAAGGACTCCACAGTGTTGACCTGGGAGTAGCACAGGGTGATGATGGTCGATCCTTTTTGAAGTCCACTACCATCTCCACTGTCTTTAGAGTGTTTAGAAAGAGGTTATCCTGGCTACACCAGGTCAACACCAGGTCACTGGCTATACCAGGACAGAACAGTGTCCATTTTCCTTTTTTTTGTTTGTTTGGTTCGTTGCAAGGGGACAGATAAGATATCTATACAGGATATATGTAGGGGAGGTATACACTCCCATCACATCAGAATCTGTTTTTATTCGATAAGCAAGATATACAAACACAGAATTTACTATGGCAGGAGAGAGCAAACATAGAACATATTGGAAGTGAAGCATTGTTTGGGTTAGGCAAGTTTATTTAATGAAATACATTTGACATTCCACTGGCACTGAACTAGTGTCTATTATATTCTGAGAGCTTCATTAGTTAATTTTCATTTGTGAAAACATCTCACCAATTTTACCATCATATACTTTACTGAGCTAATTTGCTGACAAAGGTTTGTGACACATTTCTGTGACAGAAATGATCCCCCTGTGACAGGAAGGTAGAAGGGGTGAGGGCTCTTCCAAATGGCCTATGAAAAAGAGTGACGGACATATAGGATGAATATACAGTAGCTGTAACGTAATGCCCTCTGCTGGAATTAATTGGTACTATAATTGGAAAGGGCAATAGAAAAAGTGGAAAGTGGCATTTAAGTGACTATGAAAATACCATTCTGTATATACAGAAATTAATGTCATTATCAGTTCCATACTGGGATTATTCATGACAAATTAAAACACGTAAGCCATGGAATCTAGTACCATCCAATGAAATGGTTATTTATCATGTTTTCCTTTGTTTTCTATACCTGCTATGTCTCGCAAAGGGTCTTCATTGAATTGGGGAAAACAGCTTTTAGTTTTTGTGCTGCATAGACATGGAATGATGTACAGGAAAAATTCATACTTCAATTAATTATATCCTTAGATTGTAACTTTTTTTTGCGTACAGCTTCCCTTTTTATGTTTGTTCTCTCACGTTGCAGAATATCCTTTGGCACAAATATTATCTAGATTTTTAAAGTGTATATGGTACAAGCCTAGCACACTTATAATTATAAAGCTTATCCCATGCTTTTTTGCAAATCCTCTCAACTTCTATCAGGTTGGATGAGGAGTGTAGCTATTTTCAGGTTTCTCCAGTTTGATTAGGTTTGAGATCTGGGGTCATTTCCCAGTCCTGTGGATCACTGTGAATCATTGTGGAGCTCTGTGGATCACCGTGAATCACTGTGGATCACTGTGGAGCTCTGTGGATCACTGTGGAGCTCTGTGGATCACTGTGGAGCTCTGTGGAGCACTGTGGATCACTGTGAAGCACTGTGGAGCTCTGTGGATCACCGTGAATCACTGTGGATCACTGTGGAGCTCTGTGGATCACCGTGGAGCTCTGTGGATCACTGTGGAGCTCTGTGGAGCACTGTGGAGCACTGTGGATCACTGTGAATCACTGTGGATCACTTTGGAGCTCTGTGGATCACTGTGGAGCTCTGTGGATCACCGTGAATCACTGTGGATCACTTTGGAGCTCTGTGGATCACTGTGAATCACTGTGGATCACTGTGGAGCTCTGTGGATCACTGTGGAACACTGTGGAGCACTCTGGGACACTGTGGATCACTGTGAAGCACTGTGGAGCACTGTGGAGCTCTGTGGAACACTGTGGAACACTGTGGAGCACTCTGGAACACTGTGGATCACTGTGACGCACTGTGGAGCACTGTGGAGCTCTGTGGAAACTGTGGATCACTATGGATCACTCTGGAACACTGTGGATCACTGTGAAGCACTGTGGAGCACGGTGGAGCTCTGTGGAAAACTGTGGATCACTATGGATCACTCTGGAACACTGTGGATCACTGTGGAGCACTGTGGAGCTCTGTGGAAAACTGTGGATCACTATGGATCACTCTGGAACACTGTGGATTACTGTGAAGCACTGTGGAGCACTGTGGAGCTCTGTGGAAAACTGTGGATCACTATGGATCACTCTGGAACACTGTGGATCACTGTGGAGCACTGTGGAGCTCTGTGAAGCACTGTGGAGCTCTGTGTAACACTGTGGATAACTGTGAAGCACTGTGGAGCTCTGTGGAGCTCTGTGGATCACTGTGGAAAACTGTGGAGCTCTATGGATCACTGTGGATAACTGTGGAACACTGTGGAGCACTGTGGAACACTGTGGATCACTGTGGAGCTATGTGGATCACTATGGATCACTATGGAGCTCTGTGGATCACTGTGGATCACTGTGGATCACTGTGGAACACTGTGGATCACTGTGGAGCTCTGTGGAGCACTGTGGATCACTGTGGATCACTGTGGAGCTCTGTGGAGCTCTGTGGAGCACTCTGGAACACTGTGGATCACTGTGGAGCTCTGTGGAGCACTGTGGATCACTGTGGAACACTGTGGATCACTGTGGAGCTCTGTGGAGCACTGTGGATCACTGTGGACTGTCATGTACCCCTGTCGGTTATCATAATGATCTATCATATGGTGTATCGTACTTAAATATATAAATATATTTAAATATGATATCCATATATTTATTTACAAAGACATGCATGTGGTAGGTTAATTGGACACTCCAAATTCCCCCTAGAGAATGAAAGTGAGAGTGAATGGTTGTTTGTGTGTCTCTGTGTTAACCCTGCAACTAGCTGACCCCAGACCAGGGTGTACCCTTGCCTAAGGCCCAAAGTCCCTGGGATAGGCTCCAGTCAACCGTGACCCTGAGGCAAGTAACAGGTGTGGGAAATATACAAATTACACCTTAAAGCAGATAAAAAGTTATTAAGAAGAATATTAAGATTTAGATGTTCCTTTATCCACAGTGCGCAACATTAACAAGAAGTTTGCAACCAATGTAGCTAATCTCCCTGGACATGGATGGAAGAGGAAAATGTATGCAAGGTTGAAGCTGAAGATGGTGGATAAGCAGCCCCAAACAAGTTCCAAAAAAATTCAATCTGTCCTGCAGGCTCAGGGTGCATCAGTGTCAGAGTGAACTATCTGTCGACATTTGAATTAAATGAAACACTATGGCAGCAGACCCACTGCTGACACACAGATGTCAAAAAGCAAGACTACCAAAATGTACAAGAGTAAACAAAATCCTTCTGGGAATCTTGAGGACAGGTGAGACCAAGATATCGTTTTTTGCTAAAGCATATCATTCTACTGTTTATTGAAAGCTGAATGAGGCCTATAACATGGTACCTACAGTCAAATATGGTGCAGGTTCAAATATGTTTTGGGGTTGTTGTACTGCCTCTGATACTGAGTGCCTTAACTGTGTGCAAGGCATCATGAAATCTGAGGATTACCAAAGGATTTTGGATCACAATGTAGGGCCCAGTGTCAGAAAGTTGGGTTTGTGTCTGAGATCATGGGTCTTCCAGCAGGACAATGACCCCAAACATATTTCAAAAAGCACCCAGAAATGGATGGCAACAAAGCGCTGGAGATTTCTGAAGCCAGAGTCCTTCTGAGTCCAGATCTAAATCCCATTGAACACCTGGAGATATCTTAAAATTGCTGTTGAGAAAAGCAATTCCAATATCAGACACCAGGAGCAGTTTGCAAAGAAAGAGTAGTCCAAAATTCTGGTTGAGAGGTGTAAGAAGCTTATTGATTGTTATAGTAAGCGATTTATTTATTTTTTCCAAAGAGCGTTTTTTTTTGGTGAAATTTGCTTTTTTGGCGTTGTTCCAGTACACACAAAGGAAATAATTGTGTGTTGCTAAATGCGTTTTGCAAATTTTTCAGGAAAAATGTCAGGGGTGCCAACAATTTTGTCCATGACTGTATGTGTGACACAGTATGTAGACAGACTGGACCATCAAATACACCTTGAGGGGTTGGCACCATACTGTGTGCAATTTATTCATCTATCTTTCATAATGATTAATTTACTTACAATTAACATCAGGGCAATTTTTTTTGAATGAGCAATAAATGTTTAATGTACAAATGAATTTTTTGGCAGTATCCAGAAAAAACTGCAGTTTGATCCTTTGATCATGTAGGTTGGGAACTCAGTTGTTTTGAAATCTGTGTTTTAACTTTATAAATAGAACATAACTTGCATGTGTAACTCCATACAACTACTCAAACTTTGATTTATTTTAAAATGTAATGTGAGGAATCTGCTCTTAGTAAATTATATTTTTACATTGAGAATTTTTAAACCGTTAACTGCAGGAAATCAAATTATATGGTGGACCAACCAAAACTTGCCCTAGATTTCACAGCCGCAAGCTCTATGTAGGCTTCAAATGCGATACTCTTGTGATCTTTCCTACATAATATAATAATGATACACATACAACAGTAATTACATATAATGACTGTAATAAGCATGGAATAAGCCTACATTCAGCCCAAATATAGTATGTTCACTACACATTGCCATTAGACACAATTCAACCATTCAGAAATACTATAGGTGGATAAATGATTGACAATAGCTTGCCAAAGTAAACTAACAAACAAAAAAAAGTTATTTATCCAGAGCTGTTTTGAGGAATAAACAACATTACACTGACATTACATGGAATCAATATAAGTCAAATGTTTTCCAGGTTCTCCACATTTCTCTGCGCAACATTATAGTTGTTAGTCCTTTTTCTCCAGTTCCCAGAATATTGTTCTAGCAAACAGGCGCTGGAATTTCGGAATCCTTCATGATGGCTGACGAAGATTTCCAGAGAACCGCAAACTGAACCAGAATAAGGCAAAGAAAGAAAGAGAAAAAAAGGAAGCTCTTAACGGATTGTAAAAGCCTCGACCAAACAAACCAACAAATGCTTTGACAGTTACGACGATGTAATGTTGTAATGCGGAAATTAACTGTAGACTAGACTACTCATTTCCATCAAATGAAAACTATAGACTAAGTAATTTCAATTATTGAACAGAAGCAGTTGTGCCTTTTGAAGAAGGAGGCTTTTGGAGCTCAACGTTTCTGTTTCGAATCGGGTTTTGAAAGGTAATGTCAACCCACTCATATACATATATTGTTTTCGTTTTGCAATAGCAAATGTGCATGTATTTTATTCTACGGGCCGCAGTTGTCTTCTAGCCTTCATTTATAATTAGCACTAGCAAGGATGTCTGAGGTTAGGCTATCAATTACACAACAAGAAATTTCATAAATTAATAAAGGTGCTGCCTTTAAACCACTCAGAACAATCTGTTGATTTTGATAATATAATGTGTCTGGTGCTGTTCAACAACCGGTAATTTAAAAATCGAGATTTCCTGTTAAAATAACTGGCAGAATTATGTAGCGCTGATTTTCAAAATGTGCAGAATGACGGACGAAGAGGAACTATCTGAAAACAAAAACCTCTTGCAGCCATGTTTGGTGAATCTGAGGGCAAATTCCCAACATTCAGTTATGTTATCAAACAGTTATATCGTGTCATTTCCTGAGATATTGTTCTAACTTTAATTAAAGAGCCCAAATGAAATTAGTAATTTGGTTTCATCTTACGCCATTTATTATTTTACTTTTATCGTCTGCTAAATGGTTTAAGTTCAATTTCACTATGAAATTGGCGCCATCTGTCGGCATTAATTTCAACAAACTGAAGAATTTCTTAAATTTCCATAAATTTATTGATATTTACATGCATTTTGATGTAGAACAAATAATTGCCAAATTATCGGTGTAGTATACTGCTTCCTACTGTAAAGTCTTCTTTGGGGTAGTATAAGACTTACTGTGGTTTAAGTGGACACAAGTAATCTGCCCTATTAAATATGGGTATATGCAATAAGGCAAGTATATTCTTAAAAATGCAATTAACATTGCATTTAATTTGTCCAGTTAATTGATTCATATTCATGTATTTAAACTATGTTCTCTTGGATCTGTTGTATCTTTAGGGAGTCTTGTGCTGCAGATGGTTAGGGTGGTGGGCTAGTAATAAGAAGGTACCTGGTTCAAACCCTGGCTTTGTCATTGAGTGACATTGAGTCCTTGGGCAAGGCACTTCACCCTACTTGCCTTGGGAGAATGTCCCTTTACTTGCTGTTAGTTGCTCAGGACACATCTGCTAAATGTAAATGTTATTTATTAGGGCAGCAATTGTGCAGTGGTCACATCATATTACATTTTTACAAGTTCATTTGATGTTTTGATTGCCATCCAACCTGCATTAATGATTAAATAAAAAAGCAAGACAAAACATTTACTGTATGGTTATGGTTAGGTGTTTTACACATGTGGATTTGACATTTAACAGAAGGTATTAAATGTGCACGTTAATAGTACTGAAAAATGCTAAATGCTAATTTTCTTATATAGAAACAATAGAAATGTAACATGTTGTAAAGCTAAAGGTTGTGAATTGACATTGCAGTATTTTCAAAATGAAAAAAAAATATTCGCTAGCATTGTTGAAAATGCAATATAGCAATAAACTTAATTTAAACCAATAACTTTAGTGAAACTTGAGAGACCACTGCATATTTGTCTTTCATGAAAAGAAGTTGAGAAGGCAAATTTTGAGCAAGGAACATATGGGTAGTATGAAATAATTAAATCAACAACATCTCACAGTCAAAACAGGGACACAGCCTATAAACAAGCCTTGTAAGAAAACATAATGTCAGCCATATCCCATCTCCAACTATTGACTTTCATTTTGTACACATTTCTCATCTTTTAGCTCTGTTTTTTTAAGATGTAATGGAAGCTATTTTAGGTTTGACTATTTCTAAATTAACTTGGAAAGCTTTTTGGGGAAACTAAATTGTGCTATGCTGCAAGTTATGAATACAAACTCTGGCATTCTGCATTCAATCTAATTGAAATGTTGGACTATAATTACATTTGGAAATTTGAGAAAAAGAATGCAATGCTTTATTCTTTTAAAGAAGTGATAACCTACAATATGTGTACCGTGACAGGCATGTCACATATATATCCATCACAAATTGAGTGCTTTGTGTATAACATGAAGTGGCCAGTAGGTTTAGTCTAAAATAGGCCCCATGTAGAGCCTGGTCGCTCCATGTGTCCTGATCCTGGCTTTTGGAACTGTGAAGAGTTCAGTGCCAGAAGACTTTGATGATCTTCAGTCATCTTATCTTGAGACTATGCCTGAAGTATATTTTCTAGTGCATGACTACGGAGCTAGTAAAATAGACTTATTTATTAATCTATTTTGCAACAAAGAGGGGGGTCGAATGAGTGAATAGATAAGGAGTCAGGCTAGTAATCAGAAGGTCACATTTCTGGCAATTCAATTGACGTTGGGTAAGGCACTTACATTTACATGTATTCATTTAGCAGACACTTTTATCCAAAGCGTCCTCCAAGAGAGTTTTACAAAAGAGCATCGGTCACTGATCATAACAACGAGAGCCTCAAGAATTGCGGGCAGTCAGATTATGAAGCATACATTGTGGGAAACCAAACAAGTGCCAATGGGAAGTTACAATTACATGGCTTATACGTCATCTTAAGTGTGCAATTGTGTACCAGAAGGAAAGCAAGTAATAATGAAATAACTCACAGTGAGAACAATAATTTCAAGTTGGTTAGAACTGTGCAAATAGAGCAACAAGGCCCTTGATAATAAGTCATTACGATCCTGGGGGAAACTAACATCAGGTCCAGCAGTCATTCCTAAGTACCATTATACTCCCAGAACAAGTGCGTCTTTTTCTTTAAGGTGGGGAGACATTGTCCCTGATGGAGGTGGGAAGTTTATTCCACCATTGGGGGGCCACTTCACCCAACTTGCCCCAGGGTACTGTCCCTGTACCTACTGTCAGCTGCGCAGGAAAAGGTTGACTACAGGGTGAATGCAGATTATAGCCAAAATTGTGTTTAGTCAGTTAAAGTACTGTGTCACAATCTGCTCTCAGCAAACCTCCGGTATCAGTTCACACAGCAGTGTCTCTATGAAGCACAAAATGGAAGATGAGTGAAAGTCAGTTTTTCACCAGCAGCAGCTGAAGTTCATCCACTTTCCAGCACAGTGAAAGCATGTTGGACGCTTCAGTGTAGAAACTGCCAAGTCGCCAGTTTCCTCTCCAACAAGGCTTCACTGCGAGAGTAAAACCCAGGGTGGCATTAACAATAATAACCAATAATTCTGTAGGAAGCAGAAAAGTGTTAAGAAAAGCCACTACAGTGGTTTCATTGATGTTGATGAGTGTCCCTGGTTAGAAAAGTAAAGATGTCCTGGCATAACACTGGATTTACAAACAAAACAAAAACTAATTGCACCGATAGCCATTCGCGGCCCCATTTTGGATCAGAAAAAGAATCATTCACATAGTTAACCACGTCACAAAGTGATGACATTCATACCCATCAAGTCTGCTACCATGTCTTGTATCTTGTATGTTTCTGTACAGTCAAAAAGAACCTCTGCAAAATATTCTCTTTAACCATTACCCCAATTGACTTGATTCATGGTCTATTATGTGTAGGATACTTGTCTTCCAACAACAATAAGGTATAAAGAATGAAATACAAATCGATCACCTGTCACTGCTATATTTGCTTTTAGAGTCTCTTGTTGGGAGACATCTTGAGAGACATTTCATTAGGCTATATGGAAGAGTGTTTTGTTTGATAAAAAGGTTTTTCGTTAGGCCTCTGCGTGTACGTTTTCTGCTTTATACCAATACTGCTCATTGCAGACTTTTCAGTCTGTTTTCTGTTAAAATATTGTGTAGTATTCACATATGTTTTAATGTTTTTCATCGTCCCTGACTTAAGATTTAACTGAATATTAAGAAAAAAATCTAAAACTACAACATAGTGTTTCCATGAAATCCATGTCTACATTGTAGTAAAATCATCCTTTTTTCAAGATGATCTTCGTCATCTGCTTGCAATGGCAAAACATTAATTGAATCTGAACAGGTTGATATCTTATGGTCAATGATAATAAGAATCAAACTAAACATTATTGTCACATTATTGGTTGTGATGGCAATGGCAAGGCACAAAACTATATTCTCTCATATATATTTGTGTTAGTATTTTTCATTTTTTTTTTATAAGGTATGTAACATTGGTTGGGCTGAAAACGTCCGGATGCTGTTCTATGCAACCCCGTGAAATAGACTTGGAATGAAAGAGGTTTTTTCCTTGTACGCGCAAGACATGAGCTGCGTGCTGATTGGTTGATTTACAACAAGCAAAGCTGTAGAGCAAATATGCAACATAGCCAACAGTACTCATTAGCTTTAATACTAGGGTTGTTCTTGGACATAAGTAATTATTCAGTAATTCCAGAATTCAGTGATCAGAATCAGAATGGGGGGTTTATTCGCTATGCAAGGGTTAACAAACATAGAATTCACTTTGGCAAGAATGAGCAAACATAGAACATATATGTGGCATACTAATAAAAATAAAAATACAAATGAATACAATGTAAAAAACACTACAGATATGATACTTATAAACAAATAAGATTAGATTAGATTCAACTTTATTGTCATTACACAGGTACAAGTCCAGGGCAACGAAATACAGTTAGCATCCAACCAGAAGTGCAAAACAGTTATTAACAACAGAATATAATAATATGGGTATACTCAGAATATACATATTATGAACAGTATAGACAGAATATACAGGGTATGTACAGATTCAATCAGGGTATGTACAGATTCAAATTAGACAAGCAGAAATTACCGGGTAGCATGTATATACAGGTAGTGCAAATGATGCGATTGAACAAAAAGAACAGATGTGCAAAGTGAACAAAATGTGAACAAAATGTGCAGGTGGTGCAGTAACAGATGTGCAGATGTGCAAAATGGACAGATAGTGCAAATAACAATTCACATATGCAAGTGGTGCAAATGTACAAACAGAATGTGCAAATATAGGAAGGGGGGGGTTCTATGGGGGGGCGGGGGTGTAGTGGAGTTCAGGAGTGACACAGTTCTGGGGAAGAAGCTGTTCCTCAGTCTGCTGGTTCTAGACCGGAGACTCCTGAGGCGCCTGCCGGAGGGCAGGGGGGGCAAACAGTTTATGGGCGGGGTGTGAGGAATCTCTTCGGATGCTGTGAGCTCTACGTAGACAGCGCTTCCTCTGGATGTCCTCAATGGTCGGAAGAGTAGTCCCAGTGATGCGTTGGGCGGTTTTCACCACCCGCTGCAGTGCCTTGCGCTCAGCGACTGTGCAGTTCCCGTACCACACTGTAACACAGTTTGTTAGGATGCACTCGATCGCACAGCGGTAGAAGTTCACCATGACAGCTGAGGACAGGTGGTGTTTCCTCAGTGTTCTCAAGAAAAAGAGACGCTGGTGAGCCTTCTTGATCAGGCCGGAGGTGTTAGTAATCCAGGACAGGTCATCCGAGATGTGGATCCCCAGGAACTTATAGCTGGAGACACGCTCAACGGCCATCCCGTTGATTTGAATGGGGTCGTGCGTGTCTCCCCTCTTCCTCCTGAAGTCCACGATAAGCTCCTTGGTCATTGTGGCGTTGAGGAGCAGGTTATTGTCGCCACACCACATGGCCAGGTGCTGCACTTCCTCTCTGTAGGCTGTCTCATCGTTGTTGGTGATGAGGCCGATCACCGTGGTGTCGTCAGCAAACTTGATGATGGAGTTAGATCCATACATTGGCTTGCAGTCGTGGGTGAAGAGAGAGTAGAGGAACGGGCGGAGCACGCATCCCTGTGGTACACCTGTGTTGAGCGTGATGGTGGAGGAGCAGGAGTGGGCTGACCTAACATGCTGTGGTCGGTTGGTCAGAAAGTCCATAATCCAGTGGCAGAGGGAGGTGTTGATGCCCAGCTCTCCAAGTTTGGTGATCAGCTTGGAGGGGATGACGGTGTTGAAAGCAGAGCTGAAGTCTACAAACAACATACGGGCATAAGTGTTATTATTATGCATTATTGCATTATTAATGTATCAAATATCAAATAATGCAATGATACAAATAATACAAATGATGCAGTAGTACAAATGATACAGGTAACATGGAAGTACAAATAACATAGGTACAGAGTGGAATGGGTATATACACTATGTTCCAAATTTTTACGCAAAGTATATTTTTCTCAAATTTTCCTAAATAGTCAATGAAAACGACAGTCAGCATAATTTTCAAGTCATCAACTGTGAATTTAATGAATCTGAATGCATTGAAAAAAACTCCCAATGATAACTGTATTATTTTTTTTATAAAAAACTTAAAATGCCCTGTTCCAAATTATTATGCACAACATAGTTTCTTCACATTTCACAGGTTTTAATGACTGAAAATGCTCATTTTTTGAATTTGCAGCATTAGGAGGTCATAGTTATTGAAATCAAAAGCTATTTCAATCAAAAACTTCTTAACAGGTCAAGTTACATTTTAACATGGGAGCCCTTATTTGATAGCAGCTTCACAATTCTTGCATCCATTGACTTTGTGAGTTTTTGGACAGTTTCTGCTTGAATGTCGTTGCAGGATGACAGAATAGCCTCCCAGAGCTGCTGTTTGGATGTGAACTGCCTCCCACCCTCATAGATCTTTTGCTTGAGGATGCTCCAAAGGTTCTCAATAGGGTTGAGGTCGGGGGAGGATGGGGGCCACACCATGAGATTCTCTCCTTTGATGCCCATAGCAGCCAGTGACGCAGAGGTATTACTTGCAGCATGAGATGGTGCATTGTCATGCATGAAGATGATTTTGTTTCGGAAAGCACGGTTCTTCCTTTTGTACCATGGAAGAAAGTGGTCAGTCAGAAACTCCACATACTTTACAGAGGTCATTTTCACACCTTCAGGGACCTTAAAGGGGCCGACCAGCTCTCCCCGTGATTTCGGCCCAAAACATGACTCCGCCACCTCCTTGCTGACGTCGCAGCCTTGTTGGGACATGGTGGCCATCCACCAACCATCCACTACTCCATCCATCTGGACCATCCAGAGTTGCGTGGCACTCATCAGTGAACAAGACTGTTTGTAAATTAGTCTTCATGTATTTCTGGGCCCACTGGAGCCGTTTCTGCTTGTGAGCATTATTTAGGGGTGGCCGAATAGAAGCTTTACGCACAACTGCAAACCTCTGGAGCATCCTACACCTTGATGTTCGTGGGACTCCAGAAACACCAGCAGCTTCAAATATCTGTTTGCTACTTTGTAATGGCATTTTAGCAGCTGCTCTCTTAATTCAATGTTTTTGTCTGGCAGAAATCTTCCTCGTTGTGCCTTTATCTGCACGAACCCGTGTGTGCTCTGAATCAGCCACAAATCTCTTAATGGTACGATGATCACGCTTAAGTTTTCGTGAAATATCTAAGGTTTTCATACCTTCTCCAAGGCATTGAACTATTTCACACTTTTCAGCAGCAGAGTGATCCTTTTTCTTTCCCATATTGCTTGGAAATGGTCATCTGCTTAATAATGTGGAACACCCTTCATAAGTAGTTTTTCCTTAATTGGAATCACCTGGCAAACTAATTGGACACAGGTGTCTGAAATTGATTTTGGTGATCCAAGGACATCCTGGGACACAATACCATCCATGAGTTTAATTGAAAAACAAAAAAATTTAATCTTTATGACACTTATTACAATTTGCGTAATAATTTGGAACACATTGTATAGTATGTGGGAGGAGAGGGGGGGGGGGGTATATTCACAGTGTGTAACAGTGGTGCAAAATTCACATTAGTACGTTTTTTAAAGTTTAAAGTGTTGTGTGCTAAAGTGGCAGAGTGCACTGGGATTCTGGAGGGGGGTGTGGGGTGTTGGTGGATGTCTCAAACAGAGTCCTTGGCCCTGTTGAAGAGGGCAATAGCAGAGGGGTAGAAGCTATTCTTGTGGCGAGAGGTTTTGGTCCTGATGAACGGCAGCCTCCTGCCAGAGATGAACAGCTGAAGCACAGAATGTCCAGGGTGGGAGGAGTCGGCCGCAATCTAATGATTTCACATATCACATAAGGTGAAACTTTGCATGGTACCACAAGGTTTGTTTCAGAACCACTGGTCAAAATGGAATGTGATTTATGGATAAATATTGAGACCATGTGTACATTTACATAAATGCACACCTTTCAGCCATTTAGTATTTTAAGTATTCCTTATTTTTTTATCACCCTATAGGAAGACAAGCATCAAACACATTTCACCATAAAGTCAATTGGACCAAAAGTTTCATTAGAATATGTTATTTTCTTTCTAAATTATAATAAATCCATGAGAATAATTTGATTACCAATTTTCACATATTTGTATTTATGTGATTAAGGGAAAATAATATGAATTTGGCGCCACTTCTGGGAAAATGTGGGTCATTTGTGGTTTGGAAGTCACCCGTGGCCTGTAGTTTCAATGCACCAAATAAAAAATGTTTCACCACAAGGATTTTGAGTTAGTGGGCACTTTTGGGAGATGAGTGAGAATAAGAATATTATCAATAAAAAATGTATGATCGCAAGCACACTAATAATCAATATAAAGTTTTGTGCAAATCCCTTCACAAAGTGAAATTAGATTAGATTAGATTCAAGTTTATTGTCATTACACAGGTACAAGTACAGGGTAACGAAATACAGTTAGCATTCAACCACATCCAATACAGCCATCACTAAATTTAATTTCTCCCCCTTTGAATCTTTCAGCTTGAGTAACGCTCGAGTAATGAGTGTGCCACAGCTGCCCAAAGTTGGACAGGAGGATGTAGACAACGAGGTTGGAGGTTCTGGCTGCTCTTCACCTACAGCAACAAGAAATACCACTGCCAAAGGCAAAACCTCCCAAAACATCACAGTGAAGAAGGAGCCAGGAACAGCAGCTATCAGCAATGGAAACTCTGGGGACTCCAAACCTGCAGAAATCTGTGTGGTTATTGGTGGTAGTGGGGGTGGAGGCAGCGGAGGTTTGCGCAATTCCCAGACACAAGGTATACACACACCCATGTGTTTGCTCACTCAGAAGCACACACTGGGCCCAAGCACTCACACCTTTTAACTCACTTACACAACAGAATATATTCTCTTGTCTTCGTCTACCCAACTCACTTTTAAGTTTCCTGCCCCCAGCTCTATTCATCAATACTCACCTGCCCTCTTTCAACACATCCATCACAGGTCTTTTTTTAATACAGACTTTGTACTCAATGTGTATTTTATCTGGTTCCCTCTAAAGCTTAATCCATTTTGACACAGGCTCCTATGTTTGTGGAGTATGTGGAAAGAAATACAAATATTACAACTGCTTCCAGACTCATGTTCGCGCACACAGAGGTAAGGCTTCATTTCATAGCATTTAGTCTCCTATTCAAACAGCATACAGTTTTAGTGTACAGGCAAGCAATACATGCTCTATTGAAAGTCATATTAATCAGATGTATTTCCAAATGTAATATATATATATTATATTATTATATTTATGTTCGATATTACATTAAGTCCGATCTGGAAAATTTGGTACATATATATATATCAATGTACCAAATTTTCCCGATCGGACTTAATGTTACTGCTAGACATTCCCGATTCAGCTACTATAAAATTATCTATTACTAGTAATAAGTCTTGTGTCACCAGTCCCATTCTTATCAAATGCTGATATCAAAAATGTGTTATTGTTAAGGATTGTTATCTCTTACAATGTAATACAAATTGAAAAATATTATTTGTTGAATAATATACAATATTTAACTTTAAGTAGAAGACGGGTGGGAACGATGCAACAGAAAGATGTTGTTGCCTTGACCGGACAAGATGTCATTAGATTTGAATGCAAATACATCTGCAATTTTGCTTAATATCATTGATTTTACAGAAATGGCTATTTGACTACAAGATTTTAGACCTTATTTTTATTAAATCATTCCAATTTAGCACATCCAAAGCCTAATGGATTTGTATCCATTAGGATCTAAATAATCCCAATTGTTGAAAGTGTGCAGTCTCTCAAATATATATTTTGCTGCTTTTTACTTTCCTGGCAGAAAAACGTTAGCGACTCTTAAACCGTGGAGCAGAAAGTAAATAAAAATACGAGCAAGACAAACATTTTGACTTGGGAGTTGTCTATGTAGTTCAAAAATTGAGGAAGTTTTAGGGGTGGGAAAATAATATTAATAAATATATATATGTAAGATTACAATACGTTGTCCTCTTGTCAAAGGCACGCACACCCTAAATATGAAACAAACTTTTTTTCATTTTGTCATTATGAGGCATTGTATGTTGAATTCTGCGGGGAAATTGAATACTTTTTGGAGTAGGGTCGTAGCATAATAAAGGATGGAAAAATTAAATAGCTATGAATATTTTCCTGATGCACTGTATATGATGCACTGTATATGATGCACTGTATATCCATTCATTCAGAAATCATTAATAATTTGTTTGGAAGCCTCTGTGCAGAATGGTGTGGCACTGTTTTGAAATGCAAGTCCACCTCTGTAAATCCCTGAGAAACTCTTGATATGATGAAGATTCATGCTGAGCATGAAGTTTCATACTATAGGATGCTGCTGAAGATGTTTTTGCAACAATCCACTTACGTGGGGACAACCACGACAACCACAACCACCACAACCAATTCATTCAAAAACATTAAAACAATTCTGGAGTCAAACGATATGCAGTTGCAGTAATGTTATATAAAGCCACCTAATGGAAGATATAAGATCTAATGTAAATGATTTAACCATAGGCTCTGACAACCCAACAATTTTCAGCATTGGAGGAGCTAGCTGGCTAAGTTGATAGTTGCTGTAACTATTTGTACTCAAGGCTACATTACAAAAAAAACGGTTTTTGCTTTAGTTCTTTGATGGCTCAAATATGTCGTAGTTGATTTTCTGTTTTGATTAGGCTTAATATTGGCCAAATAACCAAATCTACCTCCTCTATGTTTGAAGGAAGAGGGTAAACTGAATAGCGTATTAACATTATTCAAATTATGTCAAAAGCT
Source organism: Neosalanx taihuensis (assembly GCA_030340665.1). Classification (NCBI taxonomy): domain Eukaryota; kingdom Metazoa; phylum Chordata; class Actinopteri; order Osmeriformes; family Salangidae; genus Neosalanx; species Neosalanx taihuensis. Next base: position 7,877,734 of record CM059311.1, read on the forward strand.
GTAGAAATTATAGGTTTTTTACTCTATTTGTTAAATCAGAGCAAGAGTAGTCAAATGTAAATTTAATAAACATTTAAAAACATAACTGATTCTTTAATTAGGCACAATTAAAAGCTTTGAATCTTAAGTAGTCTACCATGACTAGTCTACCATGACTACTGCTACCATGACTGCCCCGACCTATATCAACTCTCTCCTCCAGCTCTATACCCCCACCCGTCACCTACGGTCATCTGCTGACAACCGTCTAGTGGTACCTCCCCTCAAGAGCGCCCGAGCGCAACACAAACTCTTCCACTGCCTGGCTCCCCAATGGTGGAATCAACTCCCCACCTCCATCAGAAGCACAGACTGCCTTCTCACCTTCAAAAGAAGGCTTAAAACTCACCTATTTAAAGAATTTAATGGCACTTAGGAATAGTATGGCACTTCACATAATCTAATGTGCTTTAGAACAATCTGTTGGTCCCCATATGGTGACTTTCCAGTGTGTTTGTTGCATCTCTTGCTTTATGTTCACAATTGTTGTGTTATGCATTTATAGTTCTTCCCTTGGCACTTATTGGTTCTCATGATGTATGATTCACGATCTAAAAAACCCACTGTGTTCGGGGTCTATCACGTTGCTATGCTCAATGACTGATGCTCTTTGTAAAAGCTCTCTCTTGTAAGTCGCTTTGGATAAAAGTGTCTGCTAAATGAATAAATGTAAATGTAAATTATTGTAAATCAGAGACAGAAAGATAGAGTGGAGGAAGGAGAAAGAGTTGAGGAGAAACCCTCAAGAGATGAACAATCCACAGCATAATGCTTCACAATTACCTTTATACACAAGAACAACCAATCACACCACATCTTGCCCCTTGCGTGTAAGCTGCACAACGAGGTGTGAGAGCCATCTACTAGAGTCCAGAAATGTTCCAGATGTTAGCCTATGATGAGAGGTGGGGAAGGCTGACACTAAGCCATACAGTGGTTTACCATCAATCATGGGTGTGCCTTTTTCATAACCATTCATTCAACCACAATGTTTATGCTTATTAGAGCACAAAGTTTAGCTCTCTATATACATTAGATTTAAGAGATTAGTGTTCTAATTCCAAGTTCCAACTATCGGTCTAAACACAATCCTGTGGGAAACATTGTGTGTTAAGCCCCAAAAATAGTTCTGAGTTTCTTTTTTTTTTCATAAACTGATAATTTAATTATAGTTCAATATGCCATCCCATGTGCTTTGTCAGGGTTTTTTTCTGTAATCACCAACAGGCTGAAATTCTTTCAAATGTTCTTTGTCTGCAGACTCTGAAGGCACGATAGGGGAGGCAACCCAGCAGCCTCCGAACAGTGAGTAAATGGATACGCACCCAAAACTGAAGTTTTAGTGATGACACTATTCTCAATACAATATCGTAGTGTTTGGTATGATTTCCATGGTTCAATAAGTGCTTGTGAATTGCGTTTTTTCAGTATTGAGGTTTAATAATTTCCATGCATTTTATTTGTTGTTGTGACACCTCGTTATGTGTTATGATCGACATCTACTAAGTAATCTAATTTTACTATTGAACTGATGTTATTGAATCTTATGTCCAGGCAGTGATGTCACTTGTTGCCCGTGCGTTTGTCCCACAGCCACAGTGCTGGTCTCTCTCTGTGTGCACTGCAGATAGTTTCCGCTACTCTTGTGATATTTGTGGAAAGAAGTACAAGTACTACAGCTGTTTCCAGGAGCACCGAGACCTGCATGCTGTTGATGGTAACTAGTCTTTTCTCTTCAGTATGAGAACAAAGACAATTAAAAATGATTTCAGTTATCTGTGCTTAATTGTTCTTGTGTTACACAGTGTAAAACAAATATAAGACATAGGTAATTTAAAGGATCTTCAAGGATGTGTGTAGCAGCCAGTAATTAGAATGAATCAATTTACATTAGTTGATTCAGTGACACAGAGATTCCAGGAAGTATATATAGTGCCCGTGATGCAGAGAGCAATTAAGATATCTTACTCAGTATTAGACAAATTTGACTTTGTGGGCATTCACATGAGTGTTTTGTCATCATTAAACAAATATTTACACTAACATTAAAAATAATACCTGAAAATATACTGAAAGTATTCTCTTCATATTGTCTTTGGAAGGTATTTTCCCTACCCTCTTCCGTAACCTTCACAAAGAGCTGGGAATCACACACCTCTCAGTTAACTACAGTCCTGCTGTCTATTAGCTAGCCATCAGTGGCAACCTTGTCAGTAAGTGCACAGTGCACAGTTCATCTGGTTAAATCTGCACAATAATAGCGATATGAAAATGATCATTCTAGTGACATGGTCAAAAACACATATTTGTGAATTGCCAATTTAAAGATTGTCTACCTCATTTGATTAAGGCTAGTAAAGCATGGTTAGGGAAGTATCTGTGACTTAGTAATGGGAGGTCCACTCGCTCATGTAGACTCCATGAATGCATTTGCATTTAGTCATATAGCAGACGCTCTTATCCAGAGCGACTTACAGCATGTACAGGGACACTCCCCCTGAGACAAGTAGGGTGAAGTGCCTTGCCCAAGGACACAACGTCATGTTGAAGTCAAACTGACGACCTTCTGATGACCTTCTGATCACTAGTTCAACACCCTACCCACTCAGCCACCTGACTCCTGGTGAATAGCCATCTGTAATTTCCTCCAAAGGACCGTGCCGGGTTTGATAGAACGTCGGATCACTAGCAGCCAGCAGGGAGACCTGACAGGGTCCAGCGAACCGCTGTTGCAGCAAGTACAAGTGAAGCAAGCCAATAAGAAGTATGACATAAGCCGCCGCCATCAGTCCTAAAAGCGACCTCATCGACACTGCAGGAAGTTCTGAAGGGGTGGAGAGCTGAGGCCAAGGTCTCCCTCCATGGGCCTGCCTCTCATCTCGACAATGTCCATTTGAAGTATAATAAGTATGGTTCTAGTGAGGGAATGCCAAAGGGACAAAATGTTTATGGGTCTTTGTCTTCTTAGCGTAGGAAGTGGCCTCAGCTGGTGGGACTTGCCCAGTCTTCCTCTAAAGGGTCCTTGGTGGTGGAATCTGCGACTGACCTCTCTTTCAGAGAGCATCGCAATGACGACTGCTTTGCGGGGTTATTGAGCGGCTACATGAATGTAGGAGAACTGCAGAACTCCTATGAGCTCCACGATATAGAACTTGCACTTCACAAGTTTGCACTGACAGATTAACATACAATGTCCATTTTCTTTACAGTGCAGTTAGTTTCTCTCCAGTCAGTGAATCAGCAATGAACATGTTGAAGCTACCCTTTCTGTAGCGAGTTTCACTTTTGGGTACATTACCCATCGGGCTGTCATTGAACAAACCTTTACTCTTTATCTTTTTGTTTTCTATTTCTAAAGACCCATATGAGGCTGTGATCTTACCTATAGATGATATCAAGGAGGAGGATCGAGTGGAACTCTATCCAAAATCAGGACCAAGTAAGAATGCACTGCGTGGTGGACTGCTAATGTTGAGGACAGATTGAAATGAGAGATATTCAAACAGTAATAAAATGTCGTGACCTTCATGACAGATCATTACATCCTAATCATTGTCACTTTCAGTGTCCTCATTTAGCATTAGACACAGATAAAATATTGTAGAATTTACTCTATTTTCAGGACTTGTCAGATTATTAAGGAGAATTATTATTTCCCTTATATTCTTTTACTTTTATACCATGTCTGTCAAAATGTTAAAGTTGTATGTATCTATTCACAGAGACTGGAAGCTATGTGTGCGAGTTCTGCGGTAAACAGTACAAGTACTTCAACCCTTACCAGGAGCACGTTGCTCTTCACACTCCCATGGGTAGGTTCCAACTCATTTAGCTGTTATACGGTCAGAAATAACCACACACTCATTTATATTGCTACCGTGGTTAAATTCAGTGATGTGTATATCTATATATATATATCTACATACAGTGTGTTCCACTAATATAAGCACAGTTGGTAAATATAAACAAAGAAGGCTGTGAAAAGGTTTGTTCAACTTGAACTTTTGTCAAATAATCTCAAACGTGAGAGGGTCTGTTGTCCTTTTTTCGTCAGTTTTTTTTACTGTTTTACTTTTCTTGCATATTACAAATGTTAAAGTGTTGAAGAAGTATCTCAGTATAAAAAAACATATTTAGAATTGCTAAATAGCATAAAAAATGTGTTGCTAATTTAGCTAAGATAACAATTGAGTTGTGGGTGTGCTTGATGTCATTTACATTGTTTTATATCATGGTGCATTAGATTTAATTATAACATAGCAGGGGTGTCCAATCCTGGTCCTCAAGGGCCACTGTCCTGACGTTTCCCTGCTTCAGCACACCTGATCCTAAGGAATGGGTCATTATCAAGCTTTTTCCAAGACTGAAAATGACTGTATCCCAACATTAACCAAAATCTTGTGTGACTGATAGTGTTGTTGATTCCAGACAAAGGTATAAATACACTGGTACATCTCAAACATTAAATGGTCTAATTACATCCAGTTACCCTAGCAAAACAATGTTCTTCATGGGACATGGACAAAGTAGAATAATGCGAAACTAAGAGCCAAGTGTAATACAAGAACAATTCTAGGCAATAGGCATACTTTTGTAAGCCTACATATTGACACTTATTGACTATTGACTTATTGACACCTATTCAGTTTAACAAGTTTCAGAACAACAAGATGGGCAGTGTAAATTTAGGCAGTGAATACTATTAGACTGGTTGAGAATGTATATTGCGTATAGTGTATTACTGTAACAATGGGACTCCAATTCTAAGTGTTGATGGTGGCTTTTGGAAGAGCAGTAGTGCTGGTAAAACAAAAGTTTAATTTGATCAATCAAGTTAGTAGCTTTTCTGCTACCACTACCGTGTGTCTACAGGTATAAAGAAGTCAAATTTATGACTTAAATATTACTTCTAAATAAAAGTTAAGACCAAACTTATGGATATACAAGTCAGAAGTGGATACATACAGTAATCTTTCCAGGTAAACAATCTGATATCTGTGGCTGGATAGTGTTAAAAGCAAAAGAAAAATCTAAAAACAAGAGCCTGGCATGTGTACCAGGACCCTCTAAATGTCTATAAAGGAGATCCAAAAGTGTAATCTGGGCATCCTCCACCCCACTACTGGCCCTGTATGCGAATTGCCCTGGGTCCAGGGCCCCACCCACCCTGAATAGTAGAAGCCGCTTTACAACCTTTTCAAATGACTTCATGACCAGTGAGGTCAATGCCACTGGTCTGAAGTCATTTAAGGTTTTTGCAGAGTTACCCTTTATCACTGGAACTATGATGGACTCCTTCCACGCCATTGGGACCCTTCTCTGTGGCCTTCGCTCATATTTACCAAGGGTGACAATATGTCAAACATGCTTTATTGAATAAATAACATATTTTTGCAGTTGTAGGGAAGTAAACTACTACAACAATCTTCATTGTTTTTCTGATCACCTTCTTCCAAGTAGGTCGCTCAGTTGAAACAAAAAAACAAAGATTGATGCAGCGTGGGACCATTGACACCAACAAATACAACTCCAGTCAAATGGGTAAGAAAAACATATGAGGCCCATTTAACACATTTCTCCTTTTTCTTGGTTAACAACATTTTCCAAAAAGAGCCTCTAATACTCTTAGGCGTGTGTCTCACTGCACTCCACATCCGTCTCTGCCAGAAAATGTGCTATGAAGAATACAGTCATGGCCAAAATTGTTGGCACCCCTGAATTTTTTTCAGAAAATTTGGTATTTCTCACAGAAAAGTATTGCAATTACACATGTTTTGCTCTACATATGTTTTGTATCTATACCTTTGTTTGTATTGGAACAACAAAGACAAAAAAGTAAATTTGACATACTGGACAAACTGGACCATCTTTTGAGTTTTGTGTGAAATTATGTCAGATCCGCTTCTTCTTTTTGTGTGTTGTTCAAGTGCACACAAAGGAAATAAACATCTGTATAGCAAAACATGTGTAATTGCAATATCTTTCTGTGAGTCATACTTCATTTTCTGGAAAGAAAAATGCCAATAATTTTGCCAATTACTATAGATTAGAATTTTACCATCTCATCACACTGCTGGGTAAAGTGGATAGCATGAGGTGATTAATCAGATTTCTATTCAAATAAAATGTGAATTTAAGCCACTATTAGCTATGGCTATGTCAAAATATTTTTTACAATTGTAGTGCAGCCTTAAAAGTAAAAGAGAACACTGACTGCCATGCATTACTTCTCGGTTGAAATGTACTTATGGTACAAATTTGTACAACAGTACAAATTAAAATAAAGAAATTACCTCCAAGTCATGGATATGCTTCAAAGAATTCTAGATTCATAAAATAATATGAAAATCTGAAAAGCTCAAGGAGCAATTTTGGCACCATGCACAAGCAAGGCTTTGATTCATTATGAAATAGCGACACAGTTGGTAAGGTGACCAGAGAACATGCACAAGGTGACTCAATCTATTTAAGTTTTGGTATTTTCCTACATTACTGGTCTCAAGGATCAGGATTGGTCACCCTTGCTGTTAGTTACTACATTTAGTATGAGATATGCTTCAGTTGGTTCCTGGAAAATATGGCACTGGAATTTTCAGGTCCACTTCTTTTTCTTAGCTCAATAGCTACCAACTATGAGCAAACGGATATTCCAGTTAAGATGTACACTTACTGCTATCAAATGTTGATTTCAAGTTCTTCAGACATGCGCAAGCTTGGACACACACACACACACACACATCCAAAGCTTTCTGGGAAAAATGGGCAGACTAAAGACATTCTGTGGCTAGTTTAGCCACAGCTAATTAAACAGAAGGTCTTCTTCAGAACTACAGAGTGCAGGGAGCTCATCAGAGCACAGGTGGCCCTTTACACCACGCCTCAATGTTGTCACTGGATGGTATGATATGAATGGTATTTTGACCCCTTATGTGTATGACATATATGTCATATATATATATATATATAACCCAAAATGTCTGAGAGATGGTATGGCATGACAGAAAAACTAATTGCTAACAAAAACAGTCTTAAGAGCCCATAATGTCTGCAGCATGGATTTTTCTCTCCAGTGACAATTTGTGAAGGATTTAAAAATAGCTTAAAATCAGCCATTGCTAAAATTGTCTTGAAATGTTATGTGCACGTATGAAATACATGATGTCTGTATGTATGAATTTTGAAATGGTTTGCAGTGTTGACGAGGAATCTGCCCATGCTGATTTTGTATATGTTTTTGTTTGCTTTATTTGGTATTTTTGCCTTTAAAAAAAGGCACAACCTATATTTTCTCTGTCATCATATCTTACATTTATTCATTTAGCAGACGCTTTTATCCAAAGCGACTTACAAGAGAGAGCTTTTACAAAGAGCATCGGTCACTGAGCGTAGCAACGTGATAGACCCCGAACACAGTGGGCTTTAAGATCGTGAAACATACATCGTGACAACCAATAAGTGCCAAGGGAAGAGCTATAAAAGCTTAAACCTAATGGATTTTTTAATCCTGAACTGGGATTTCATATATACATTTCACACTTCTGTCCGCCTACAGATGGTCCCTTCCTACGAAAAATGGACAGCACAATGCAATCCAGCTTGGTTGACATCACTAGTTCACAGAATTCAAGTGGTGAGTATTACAGTAGGCAGCATGTTTGAATGTATGTAAAAAATAAAAATGAAACCTTCTTCTTCTGAACCTCCCTTTTGCCCTCTTCCTCTTTCTTTGTCAGGTACTCCAAGCCCCCTGGTGGCTGGTTCGTTCTCTGCGCCACAGAGTGAGTCTGATACTCCATCCTGTCATCTTCACTTGTTCAGTCCGGTTTGTTATTCCCATTAAAAATGTATGGGTAGTTGAAATCTATTATTTTGCACCTCAACTGTTATCTAATCTGTAATTATTTTTTGAACTGTTGCTGAGACAGTAATATTTTGTTAGGGAAGCTACTGTATATTTGGATGCCTTGATTATTGGCAGGTTAAGAGTAAAGCTTGGTTTATACTTATGCTGGTCTGCATTCTTAATGTCATTCGCTGGTGAGCGGAGACCTGCTCCAAATGTATAGCTGTGCAGTCTTTGTTTAGCTAGCCATTATGTATTTTGCAGTAGGTGATGTTTTTGTGCAGAATGATGGTGTCTGCTTAGATTAGATAAACCTTTATTTGTCCTCCAGGGGTGGAAATTGCAGACTGTTGTGATCGGCAGCCAACTCGCGCCGGCGCCGGAAGAGTAGTGCTTGTAGTGCAGGAAAACATCACAGAAGAATCATTGTATCTTTGTGGAATGACGTGTTTGAGAGAATTAGTGAAATTGATGTCTCGTCTTTGTTGATACATTAGGTCTAATTAGACTATAATGTATAACCTTGCTGTCCACCATCCAACCAATCATCGTCTGCGGGGCTCTGTGGGAGACATCTGAACCATTTAGATACTTTTTGAACAGATTCTTCAGCTAGTGCACGCAGTGGATTTGTGGCCTGGTTGGGCAGTCCTGTGGGGCTCTCTGCAGTGGACCCTTTAGTGTATAAATCAAGCTTTAGTCTTGTCATAACACCAATTTAGTGTAATAAAACAGTCAGTACTTGGTGCCTTAATAAAGGTCAACTTAAATAGAGTGTTAGGCAGACCAACGTTTGGAGACAATATATCAGGAAACACTTCCAACAATTATTTGGACACCAAAGTGTGTACGAAAACTCCATTCTTATAAATACAGAGCGCAAAACTATGCCTGTAAACATCAGTGAATGCGTTTTATGAATGTGGTTCCATACCTGGTAAAGGCATGGTCTTAGAGATCTGCAGGGTTTTGACATGGGTCGGTCCACTGACACCTTCTGTTTTAAGATCGTAAATCAGCCACAATATTCTGGGTCTTGTGTTTTTAGAACCATACACATGTGGAGCCTGTGGCATCCAGTTTCAGTTCTACAACAACCTACTGGAGCACATGCAGTCCCACGCTGGTGAGTGAAGAGCACAGGGATAGATTTACTAGATAACAGTTCTAAATTTGAAAAAGATTTACATTGTCTAGTGTGGTTCTATTTTGAAATGCTAGTTGGGTTTCTTGTATGGCTGGATTGGAAATGGTAGCCAATCAGTGTCCTTTGATTCAAGTACTTTTAGATAATGATCCTGTCTACCTTGTCTATCTTGACGAGAGGTCTTGAAATGTAAATATTAACAGAATGCAATGATTGAATGATCCTACACTCATTTATAATGGATCATTGAGAACATATCAAATGTTTAAACTTAGGATATGTTCCATTTGAAGGAAAAGGTAATTTGAAATTTGATTTAAAAATTGAGATGGGTGAATAAAAGGCTGTAAACAGTACACAAAATACACAGCCGGATGAACATTTGAAATTAACTAGTTTAATTACTAATAGGTGAATAACATGAGTGGGTAAAAAAATTATCTTTTAAAGGCATAGTCAAGTAAAGATGAGCAAACGTTCACAAAACTTCAAAAACCTGCATCTACATCTACGAAGACTGAATATCTGAACATCTATCTCAACAAGGGGGAAAGAAACAATCAATGACTTTGTACTTTGTATAATAATGGGAATGTCTAGTGAGTTTGTTTTAGGTGTAGTCTAAGGTTGATCACACTCATTATCAATTACCTAATGCCAATGTTAAAAGTAAGGAATACACCTAGTAACTGGTGTGTTGAAGTTGTGGGTCAGAAGTGGAATCTGTTTAAATCTTGGCTGTAGTTTAATCCAATTTTTCGAGGTCCTTTAGTCGTGAGACTGAGGTTGGTCAGTGGGTCTCAGTGTTGTAAATATTATTGTGTTTGATTACTTCTGAAGAATCGTTCAGAAAGTATTGCATCACTATGACTCTCAAGAGCTTGGCAAGAATCTTTTAAAATGCTAATCCTTGTATTGAGATTTGATGTAGCATTGGACTCAGCGAGTGATTGTTTGTTGTGGGTATTTACAATCCAAATAAAAGGGAAGTGTCTTGAGGCAGGTAAAGAAGTACATCAAACCATTAAATTAAACACAGCAGTGAAGGAAAATCACGTCACACATAAATTTCACTAATCCACAGGTAGTGTAGTCCTTGAGAAATGTTGGTGCAAAGGTCAGTTTTGATTGATTCCTGTTTGATGTTGATACTGTTTGGTCCATATAGGGGAAACACTGTACTGTGATGTTGGACAACAGTTATGTAGGACTCTTATAACACATACTGTAGGTATAATAACAACACAACAACAACAGCTCTTGAACAACTGGTTTGTCTTTATAGATGAATGGTAACCCTATGCTGGCTAGCAAACTAATGTATTAACCATTTACCAGTATTAATGTAGCACACACTTTTATAGGACAATGATTATTAACAATAGCATAGCTTCAAAAACATTGTGGTAGCCAAAACATGAAGCAAATGTTTTGAATATGAACCTCAAAAGTGCTAGAAACAGTAATATAATTCACAGTCAGAAGAAGTAGTTTTATCAGTTACCCACCAAGTGCAGCAAGTTCCTCAATAAATGTGTCAATATGTTCCTAAAGGAATTTTTTTAATGGGGTCATAGAATCCAAAACTGAGTTTAGGTCTTCATAGTAGAATAACGACAGTTTGGTGGGTAAAATGGATAGACAGTGAATGAGTGAACCTAAAGTCCATTGACACCTCTTTCCTATGCAAATTTCACTGGAACAGGCTTCAGTCACCGGTGACCCCTAACAGGAGTAAGCGGCACCGCTAATAAGTGGTAGATATGAATGAATGATAACTTACCATTATGTAGTCATTTCCAAATTATGGGCAACTGGTTGCTCCTCTACGTTATGTTCTTTCTCTGATTCAGGCTCAAACATATAAGATTCAAAACCTGATGTTTCAGTGAGTGCTGTTAGTCATTTTGTTCTTGGCTCCGCAAGTTTCGCTCGTTGTAAATCAATATGCAGCTCATCTAGAGATTCTTAAGCATATCATATAAGGGATAAAACCTCTTGTTTCATTCTAGGACTGTTTCCAGGGTTGCATTAGTGTGCATAGAACAGCACCCAAGCCATTCTTTAGCCCAACCAATGTTACATACCCTATTCTGAAACCTTAAAGTACAGTATGAAATACTAAATAATTAAATGACCTCTTTAACTTAACGTTAACTTGTACTCTCTGACCCAATGCGTCTTTAGCCTTGAAGGTGGAGAGACAGTCAGTATCTCTGATTGAGGTGGGGACATGATTCCACCATTCCAGGGCCAGATAGGAGAGGTGGGACAACCAGACGCTTGACAGGAGAAATAGGGGGTGGTTGGGGGAGTAAGGCTGGACTAAAGACCAGATCTATTCAGCTTCAGTCCTGTTGACTGCTTGGACGGTCAGTACCAGGGCCATGAATCTGATGCTGGTTATGATGGGGAGCCAGTGGAGGGAGATGAAGAGCATGGTAACCTGGGAGCGTCTGGGTAGGTTGAAGATCGGGTGGGCTGCAGCATTCTGGATCCTCTGGATCCAGGATAATAGAAAGATAATGAAAGTGGATACTTATTTCAGTATAGCTGGAAGGTTATTGACTACAAGTGCATCACTTTGTAGAACAAACACATTAAATATAAACAAACACCAATAATACGGCCAGATGAGCATGGTTTTCTGTTTTGGTGAAATGCTGACCAGCTCTCTGGCAGAATGACGTCATTTAAGTAGATACTTTATTTCAGAAGGTTCAGCTTGAAGGTTATTAGCTATAATGGTTGCTGTGTCGACTAGGCCTACACAAACATCTCATAACAAACGTTTCTGTGCAACTTTTCAACTGGAATTTAGTTTTTTGGGGTATACTTCAGTCTCCTTGTGTCTCTAACAACCGACTGGCTTTCAGTTTATAGCAGCTGGTTTATTTATATTTCAGCATAATTTATCTCTCTGTCCCAACAGCCGATAATGAGAACCATACCAAAGTGGATTCTCCAAAGATATCCCCAGGCCAGGCATCACTGGACCAGCAATGGAATTCAACTCAGTCCCAAGCCCAGGTCCAAACTCAAGTACAGGTCCAGCCTCACAGTCAACCTCAGCCAACACAACAAAACCTCTTCAATCGTTAGTATTACATTTGAATGAATTGAAATTAATTTGGGTGAATTGTCTCTTTCTTGTGTCTTCCACTGCTTTTCCACTTTGTCCTTCCACATTGTCATCTATCCTTGAATTTTCCATTTCTCATTTAGTCTTTTTCTTTATTCCGCAGAGAACAATACTTTACCTGAGAAGGAGAAGCAGCAAGTGGCCGAGCGTCTCCTTAGGGTCATGTGCTCTGATCTTAACCTGCTTAATGTGCTTAATAGCAAGGACTTCGGGAAACTGGCCCAGACCTTGGTTGACAGTGGTGCCCGTCATGGTGCTTACTCCACCCGTGATGCATTAGGAAACTTGAGTACACTGGCACTTTGCCAGCTGCCCCGCATGTTCAACCAAGTCAAGGTAAAGGTCACCTGTGCCCTGGGCTCCAACTGCTCTCTGGGTATTGCCATCACCTGTCATTCCCAGACAGTTGGACCAGACGCCTGCTACATCTTGACTGCGTACCAGGCTGAAGGGGTGCGACTAAAGCGCTATGTGCTGGGTGTGAAGGAAGCAGACCTGAGGGAAGGTCCAGAACAGGTCCATCAGTGGGTACAGAACGTGCTGTCGGAATTTGTGATGTCGGATATCCGCACAGTGTACGTGATTGAACCTAGGGTATGGGCCACAGGAGTTGGGGGATTAACTTTGGGGAGTGGTGGACGAGGGAGGGTGTGTCTGCAGTGTGCGGGATGCTCCCTGGGTGCTGTAGTCCAGGCGGTGCTAGGGAAACGGAGCCTCCAAGCACGAGGGCTCCATGAACTTGCCGAGCTCCTTGCCACCTGCCGAGACATTGCCACCTCGACTAGCCTTTCACTATGTGAAGAGCCCTCATCCAACATCACTCAGAGGTCCTCAACTGAAGATTCAACCTCTGGTTCCAGTATTCCAGCTCAGTGCCCCACACCACCATGTTGGGACCGCACAGCTGAGGCCCTACTCCAAGTACATGCCCACTTTGAGCAGATCTGTGAGGCTTATGGCCGCAGCAAGGCCACCGCCCCACTTCTGCAGGGCCTCAACAAGCACCTGTTGAGTACTTTAGCATTCTTGTTAGCTCCCCTACGCTTGGCAGCCCTGGAACTGAGCAGCCAGCGGCGGCCCACCCTGCAGCAGGTGCTGCCTGTCTACTTGCGCTTGGAAAAGCTTTTTACCTCAAAGGCCAGTGAAGCTGGGACAGGCACAGCAAGCAAGCTCTGCCACTACTTTCTGGAGGCACTCAAGGAAAATTTCAAGGTATGTACCACACATTTTTCAGTACAGGGACGATCTTCCTGAGGCAAGTAGGGTGAAGCGCCGTGCCCAAAGACACAACATCGTATAGCCACAGCCGGGGTTCGAACTCACAACCTTCCAATCATAAGGCCAACGCCTTAACCCGCTCAGCCATCTGACTCCCGGATTAAACAATTGTGTCTACAATAACAGTTTTGTCAATACTATTTCATATTTCATATTTACTGAGGTCATGGTCAATTCTCAGTTCTTTACAGATCATGAAAGTTAGTATTGTAAGAAATCATATAACATCCATAAAAAATTGAATGTAAGTTGAATTGTGGTATTGTCAAGCCAAAAACTGTTTTAGGGCTAATAACTGTCCTGTCTGACGTCACACTGCTGTTCAATTTACAATTATTCATTCAACAGACGCTTTTATCCAAAGCAACATTAAGTACAGGGACATTCTCCCTGAGGCAAGTAGGGTAAAGTGCCTTGACCAATGACACAACGTCATGTAGTCACAGCCAGGAATTTATCTCACAACCTTTTGATTGTGAGCCTAACGCCTTAACCGCTGAGCCATCTGACCCCCATTCAGATGTAAGGATGTGATGCAGACCTTCCTGAAATAGCCAGGCATGCTAGCGGGAAACTCTCCAGGTTGCTATACTGCTATTATTAGGATTCCTCCGTGAGGAGGAAACGGATTGTTTTTGTAGGTATTATTATTATTACGCATCTTTATTTAGCATTTAAGTCAATGAGTCCAAAGTGATGCCATTTGTAGCCCTTTTGTCCTTGAACCCTGAAATTCATTACAGATGCCTTATTTGTCACAATGAACATAAAAGTCTCAACCACTCATAATGGCAAGTCCTTGGATTTTTCTGTACATCATAAATTCATGAAACATGTTTTTTCGCTAATACTCCTAAAACATTTGCCCAATCTTCCCCATAATTGGCAGTTATCATTGTCAGAAGAACCTTCACAAAAGTGATCAAAAGGTTTTTAGATCATAATTCTTTGTCCGCTTTACTTTATCAGCAAAACGATTCACATTGTGCAACATTGAACCAATAGACCGTAAGTTACACATCATCAGCCATAGGTGAAGCCAAAGACCATGCAAATATTTCCCATTGATACATCAAATCCTTTGTATGTTGCAGCACAGGGGGTATTGGATGTATTGACACTAAACTTGCAGATTGCACTTTGAATTACATATCAATTTCATAAACTGTTCCAGGAGGAATCCACCATCGCTGCTTGCAGCGATATTTTCTACTATAATTGCTTGTGGAAAAAAAGTATTTTACTTTAAAAGTATTTAAGTCTTTTTAAAACAACATGTATAGTATTCTACTTGCACACGTTGCTGTCCCAGGAATGTCAGACGAAGTAAAGTGTTTTTTTATGTACATTTTGTATTGTACCATGAAGTTGTTTGACCAGGGTCTAACCACAAAGAAACTTGACTTCTTAGGTGGAGCGGGCCCATCAGGTAGCCATGGTTCTGGATCCACAGCTAAAGCTGCGTGCCGTCCCTGCCTACCAACACGAGGAAATTATTGCTCGGGCCTGTGAGATGTCGACAGAATCCCGAGATGCCAACCTCAGTGGCACTGGTAGCTGTGGAGGGTCTGGAGGTGAAGAGCGGGACAGCGAATATCCGTCCAAATCCAAAAGAAGCCGGGTTGAGGGCACAGAGGGAAGTAGTGTTGGCGGCATTGCCCAAGCACCCTCAGGGTTGTTGCCTTGTGCGGTTTCAGATAGCGGAGACAGCCAGACCCAGATTAGACAAGAGATGTTCCAGTACCTGGCCGAGCCACTCCTGCAGGGTTCCCCAGACCTGTTCCAATATTGGAGCTCAGCTGTGGCAGACAAGTACCCCAGACTGGCACGTCTAGCGTTGTGGTTGCTTGCAGTGCCTGCTGTGGGTGTACGGAATGATTGTGTTAGTGTGTGCGAGCAAAGCTTAGCCATGAAGAGGAGACAGCTTGTCACACCTGAGGAGATGAATAAACTCATCTTTCTCCGTTCCAACATGGCCTAACTAACCAAATCAAAACCAATGTTCATCCAATGGGATTATTAACTACATTTTCCAATGGCGTAATGGAGTGTATCTTTGAATAACCATTGTAGTATTGTACACTGCAAGGTTAAGCTTTCGTCTGAAACAGGAATGTCCATGGAAAACTTATCCAAAGTTTTGATCAGTTATGTACTGTCTGGTACTAACTGGATAATAACCTAAATTATCTTCTTCACATAGCTTGGTTAGTGATGTTAAAACAATGCTTTAATTTATTGTCTGTTTTGGATTCAAGATTTCAGTAAGGAACCAGGACATGGTGACTTAATGTAAATAACTGTCTTACACTTTAAAATAGTGTCAAGCTTACCACATCTTCTCGAGGTTTCTCTCTCTAACCCATTAATGTATAGTTCATGTCATGCCTTTACTTACAGTACTGACTAGCTCTCAAAGAAACTGTGAATTTCGTATATTTTCCTCATTTGAGACAGATCCCTCTGAGGATAACAATTCGTTTCGGATGGACTTTTCATACCATCAAGTCTGTACTGTACACTGTAGTCAATTTGTCTTTAGATGATTTGATGGTAAGTCTGTATGACAGTTGCTTATTTCGACCAAACCTTTCGAACCATGTTTGTGCCTGAGTCCAAATGTTATTATCAGTTGTCTGTTATTTATTGGTCTTTTTTATTTGAATGTAGAAATAGTGTAACTTTTCACAAGCAAATACTCAAAAGAAATATACTTTTATAGTTCTTAGAATAATTTCACTGGATTTATTTTTTTTCTTTTAGGTCATGATATATTTGCTAAGTTTTTACCCACATTATTCTATTACTTTGAACATTGATTCATTTATCTGATTGAGGATTTTTGTTATTCAAGCACCTAAATCTTGAATCTAAATCTTTTTTTTTTTTTTGGGGGGGGGGGGGAGGGTGACTTTTGCATGTTTCATTTGGAAATGTTCTCACATGTCCTTTCAGACAACTATATATTCATAGTATATTATAGTCATCACATTACTATACAAGCATGGTGTAGGGATTATTTTATAACTTCAGTTATTAAAAATGCCTTTGTGGCAATGAGAAATAATACAGAGATATGCATGCAATTAATATTAAAAGTACTGATGTATATCATATAAGCCAGAGATATATACATTTCTTGAAATATAGATCAAATTAACCTAATTCATTTAAATAATTAGTGAAGGCACTGAACTAGAATCAGTTCATCCAAAAAGAAACAGGTTTGAGTTAATTGTCTAAGCGGGTTTTTCCTACTCGGTTTAGGTTGTGCGACATGTATACAAGAGGGCTGCTGTTTTATTACACTAGAGGGAGCAAGTGTTTTAGAAATGGTGAACGCCTATAACCCCATACCTCTTTTTTATTGTTTCATTTTAAAATCGGTGATAAGCAAATCTTAAAGTACAACTAGAAACCATGTAATCAGTTACACTGTAATACAGATATTCACTGTATTAAAAGTAAAATACATTTGGAGACCAATTTATAAAGAGGATTAAACCCTCATAGTAAGTTTTTGTTCTTAAATGTTGGGTGTTTTTGATAACCTAGTGATGTTTGATGTAAATTCAAAGCGACTGACATGAATTGATCTGCATCCCTTCTGTCTTTCAGTTCATATTTCTGTAGTCTTACTGCTTATTTTTGACTCTTACTGCAAAAAAAAAAAAAAAAAACCTTTAGGCCTCGTTATCATAGTTTAGCAGGTCCTTAAGTTGTGTAAGCTATATTCCTCAACTTTGATCATTCAGCCTGATTTCTATTTTTATAGCAACACATTTTTTAAACACTGCAGTTGGATTCTAATGCTTTAGTTTATGGACTGTACACAATGTTCTTCATACTTATGCCACTGTAGTATGTGCTGTTAAATAAATTTGCTCAAAATAACGCATTTTTTTCAATTGTTCTTTTGTCATAACATTGGAATGTGTGAAGAAAAAAAACATCCATACTTCACTGTGTGAATATCTCTGTAGTTAAGTGTGCATGTGGAACAGATGCATGTTTGTGCACACAGAGAGGGAGGACCAACACATAAAGAGGAAGGCCTTAGCGACTAGGGGAGAATAATAGAGGACCTCACGAACATGTAGTGGGGGAATGAGGGATAACTTGTATAAGGACACACATGGAGAGACCTTACTGTAGGTGCGTGCGAGGGCTCCGCAGGGGAAAGAGAGAGAGGGCGTAACTCTCAGCCCCCTTACACCCGGGTCAGTAAGACCTCAGGGTGTTGCAGCCATGCAGAAACACCCACACTAGTTTCCAAGGTTACTCCCACCAGAAGCCTGCATCGCAAAGCCCTAATTCACAGCATATGTGCTCTCATTCCTACTCATGCCTGCACACCCCTCCCCTTGTGCTAAAGGTGAGTTTTTCCACACCGTGTAACCACAGAGCTGGATGTGGTTTATATTTGCTCACAGCATTAGGTTTGGGGAAGTCCTCATTTTCATTACTTTGTAGAAGCAAAAACAACCTATGCAACAGACAATGTTTTCTGTTATACACTATATATCATGGGTTTGGAAAAAAGTTTCAGCAGCCAACTAACTTAAATTGTGACCTATCACAAGATTATCTTGACATTTCTATATTGAAAAATATTGTTAACTATTTTTAATTGGTCTAATTCTGCTACATCTATTTATAGAGGAACATGAGGTTTTGAAACCTATTCACACATACAGTATGCATTAGACACCAGGTGTCGGTATGTAGCTATGGTTGTTACTGAAAGGCTGATTCTGGATCATTTTGAAAAAGAGAATTCCTTCGCTTTTCACTCACTAATCTTAACCTGGTGAACTGTTCAATAAACACAGGGAGACAAAATAAGGTCTGTTGTCCTACCTTCCTTTTCCAATGATTTTTTGGGAATCCACTTCCCTGCTATATTGAAAATACATTTTCCAGTCAACCCTTGGGCACACCACCTGCCCATTCCAGTGAGGTAAATGATGGGTGACACATAGAAGGACACTAGAACAGAACAGTTCCTTCCTCTGCTACGACTGCAGTGGGTACCTTCCCTCAAAGACACTGACTTAATCCCATGTGACACCAATGCACAGAACTGCCAGAGCACATCCACCCCACCACTGTCAGGTGTCGCCCCAACTAACACTCTGCCTTGCCCCTTGACCACACAGGTACACAGTGTGCCTGCCTGTCTCTGTACACCTGCACATACATATTAACACACACATACACACACACTCACCCACACACACACACACACACACACAGGACTACATTAAATGACATGATGGTAGTTCCACTTGGGCATAGAGCATGAAAGATGGTGTTGTATGTAAAGAGACGACACAAATAATTAGAAATGGTGTGTATACAATTGACACGTCCAGCAGTTTTGACAAAACAATGAGCTTTATAATCTTAATTTGTGGCAAATTCAAAGGTAGGTCATTTTGTTTGCTCTTCCTTTCAAATCAAGACAAAGCACTGAGGTGAGAACCTGAAACCGTAGGAGTCTTGACCAGAGGAAGTGTGTGTGCTCATTGTATGAAACAAAGTCAAGGTTAAATCACCTCCAGTATAATTATAGATGAGTCTACGTCCAACGTTATTCAGTGTATATTATTCAATGGCCCTGCATAATATCTAACCAGCAAAGAAAATGGAGAAATGGAAAAAGCATTTTCAAAAATCAGACTTGCATGAAGTATGCGGACAGATTGATATTTTGCAGTTACATACTCACGCTGAACAACTACAAAGAGAACAGTTATTTGGTCTAAAATAAATCATAAAACCAGTGAGACATAGACTGTACAATTCATGTGATACAAATCAAATCAATTTTTCCATGTTGTCACAGCAATCATTCTGTTAATGCCCAAGCAACACAGACTGGGGTCCACTAAAAGCTAGTTTCTCTGGGGTAGCATGCTGTTTTAGGTGGTTAGGAATTACATTCTACCACTCAAGAGGCCAAACAGCTCACACTTTGGCATATTTCCAGCTCATGTCATTATAAGGGGCCACTCTGGATTGTGGATGATATAGCTATGAGTGAATTTTTATTTTTTATTCCGTCATCCCATTTTCATGATTTGTAACTTCTGACTCGTTAGAATTAGTCAGGAAGCGTAATTCATTCTTGGTGCAAGTGCCCTACCAAAAATTAACTGGGCAATTTGAATTGGAAAGAATACTTGAAAATGTTTCCCCTTTTAGTGATTTTCAGATTATAAGGTACATTTGTATATAACTTATTTTCACAATATGAAAAAATGATCTAGATGCATCTTATAAAAAATCCTTATGAATGCTTTGATCTAAACAAAAAAAAGGTTTTCATTGTGGTGCTTGATTGTTCTTCATCATGGTCCAAATGTATTTATTTACATATGTAGCTGGTAAAGGTCATGCTTGCAAATCAGAGTTCCTGGGATCAAGTACGGGTGAGGGAAAAGATGAGGAGACAAGCAGTGAGGCCCCCTGTTACACATACAGTCCTGTCTAGCACATACCAGTATGACAGTGTGACTAAGTAGTAGCTGTGACTCTGGGGGCAGGGGGTTGTTTGTGAACTGCAAGGTTGGCGGTTCGATCGCCAATTCCTCTCGGCCATGTGCCAAAGTGTTCTTGAAAAAAGTTTAGGAATCCCAAAATTCTGAATTCAAAGTTGCTCCTTATTGGCAGCAGTGTCTTGCATTAGTATGAATTGGTGACTAAGAGGCAAAACATTTCCTGCTAATGTAACAGAGTTAATTATTTGTGAGTTAAATCCTGCATAAATTGGATTTATTTTCTAGTATTGTATTTGTTTGGTTCTGGTTATGTTTGTTAATAATTACACAGGTTTTGGATTTTGGTTTTCATGTACATCTCGGGTGTTCCCATTCTGTAGCCTTTTGACCCTCTTGTCTCCCCATATTTTGTGTTTGCGTTTATATATTGATACTCACCTCAACTCTTCCCTTTCTTGATGTGTCACGCTGGAAAGAGGTAGGTTATCCCCAAATGAGAGCATAGTTAATAATATACCATCAATAGGACATTGCTGTTTATTTAATCTGTAATTTTATATTATAATCACTTTATTAGCCATTATTTGATGTATTGTCGCGTCTTTGTGTGTATTTGATGTGTTGTCATGTAGTATAGCCATGTGTAAAGGATAAGTTTGTGACTTAGCTGTTGTTAGCGTCTTGTATGTTTTAGCTTTTTCTTTTATATTTTGCTTTGCCAGGAGTGGGTGAGAGGGCAGTCAGGAACCCCAATGATGTACTGATGTTAATTTGTTTACCAGGTGTGTAATTGTGTTCTGTTATAATTTCAGAAGTTCGTTAACAATGAATAGCTAGCAGGCGAGATCCGAAGAATCTCCGCTTAGCTTAAAATGCTAATGTAGCTTTTAGTTGTTCTTTCATGTCATGTTATTGAGGATTTTGTGTTGATAATCTTAATGTATGTAAGAAGATGTTTGAACATGGCCCAGTGCTTGTGCCCTTTTCTTGGTGTGCCACGCTGGGAAGAGGAGTGGGTGAGAGGGCAGTCAGGAACCCCAATGATGTACTGATGTTAATTTGTTTACCAGAGAGAATAAAAGCGCATTGACGGCAGTCCTGGTGTGGAAAGTTCATCACTTGAAGAAATACACAACGCAGACAGAAGACCACTGTAACACTAAGGTAACAGTTAATTATAGAAGATACAATTTCGGGAAAAATTGTGAAGTGGAAGTTAACCTCTACATACAAACATATTTCAGTTATTACTTATCATGTCTTGTGTCTTGTGTCTTAGAAGAGGTAGTACCTTTTAAACCTTACAAAATGTATCCTCTTGCTCAGTGAAGTGCAGTCAGGAGAGGCAGTGCCTCACCTGTCATCATGGAAATATCAAATACAAAAATAAATTAAACAGTTATATTTATTTAGTGATTTGTACTTTAAAATTATTTTCCATTTAACTTCATCATTTCTGGATTTGTTTTCAAAATCGCTGAATTTTCACATTTACCATTCAAATAGAGACGAGCGGTGAGGCAGCAGCTTGCTAGGCCTCACCATGGATTGCGCAATGACTATGCTAACTGTGCTGGCTCTGCAGTGAGACCACATTGCTGTCCCTCTGTATATCGCTATTAAACACTTTTAGTATATGAACTACAGTTCTACAGTTTAGCTGGTGTATATAATGTACAGTGTTTTTTATTTTATTTTATTTTTTTATCAACAACTGTATGTGTGTAACATTCTGAGTAAACAGTTAGCAAGTCAAGTGCAACCATGTAGTTATTTTTTGGTATTTTTGGCCTTATTTTCAGAATGGAGGATTAGATATCTAAATTGAAATAATTTTCTAAACTGGACTTTCGATCGAAGCAGGAGATAATAATTAAAGGAAGCCCAACACCGGAGCTAAAAGGTTTGCATCTGACAACGGGACAGAAGTAAAGGTAACACGATAATAATAATCTTCAAATAATAATAACATTGTTTTTTCTATGCTACAGTTTGTATATGTAAAGAATGCTGACATTACATTTTTTTTAAACACGTTAAGTGTTGCCAATCAAATGGTGAATATGCTACTCTGTAAAGTTCATGTTTGTAAATCTGACTGTGATGACGTCAGTGCCTCACCAGCCATGAACCTCACCACACGTCACTAATATCACTATATTACCAGTACTGCTGTTATACTGGTGTCTGTCTAGTGTTTAACTTACAGTGTAATTTACAAGAGTCATTTGTATGTTTCCTAAGATAAAAGGCCTATTTGTGACACAACAGCGATGTAGGATCCCTCTTTACACAAATACACAAACAGCGACTAAAAAGTAGCTAGCGAATGTAGACAGATTCAAACTTTCCCAGTCATTGAACACCATAGGATAACGTTTCCCAGAGGTTCAGTAATGCTTAACAAAAATCTGTTTGAAGCATATTCCATTTTGTGACTAAAATATTTTGAATAATTTAGCATAGACTATGACACAATTAACTGAGGTTATTGATTCAACCACAGAAGTATTTCAAAAGGAAATACAATCTCACAAATTAATGAGTAGGTAACAACACAAAGTCACTGCAGATTACCTTTTTATGTTTAAAAAAGCACTGTTAGGAATGAGGCAGGAGGACCCAAATGGGCAGAACCAAGGTTATTTATTTAGAACAAAAATATGTTGAGGAACAGGAGCTAGTTCCGGGAGGGGGGCTGGGTGGATAAGTGGCACGGCAGGAGAGTTGGGAGTGGCAGGCAGAGTCAGGGCCTGGTGTTGGTCACACAGGAGGCACTGGAGAAAAAAACAGGAAGAAGATTCAGAGTGAGTGATCAACAAACGACTGAGAAGCAAACACTGAGCTGTAGCCTGAGCGCGTATGGACCATGTGTAGTGACGGTACGATCTGGCGCTGGAGACTTGCGTCAGCTTGCTTGAAGTTGGTGGTGGTGATGAGCAACACGTTTCCGCTGGAGAGCACAGCAAGAGGAGGGAATAGAGGCTCCACCCAGGAACTGCCAAAAAAGGACAAAACGGGGGAGGAGGGAGGAGCAGCAGGAATGGATCATGACAGATACTTAATCTGTTCATAATTGTTCAAGAAATATCAAGCCATAGTTCAGAAATATTGTAAATTGTATTGTTCATACCCAGAGCATTTCTCTATGGCTCTGTTCCAACCTACCAAAATGAGACCATCAATCATTAAATGAAGGTCTCTTGGTGCTGCAGCCCAGCTCTTACAATCATTAGTGTTATGTTCTTCCTCTTCAATTTTCATCTTCTAAAAGTATGAAGTTGAGATGTTTGTGACAAGCGCTTGCAGCACTTTTTACCACCGAAAGTTAGATTTTGTGACCCTACATAAGGATAAGGTGCCGATATCGGCCCCGGTTTCCTTACAGATTATGAAAGTGCATATTGTAAGATTTTTAATGATCATACATTGACGTATGATACGCCTGAATGTTTGTTAACCTGGAATGCTTTAACAGACCCCTTGAATGATTTGAGACCTTTTTGGGTTTGGGTTAGGGTTACCCAGTCCATGACAAGGTCAGTCCTTGACATTCATGATAAAAATGTTTTAGAGGTCTGAGATGTCCCTGGGGTGTTCATTGAAACACACAAACTTATATGCACACACACCCTAACCCTACCTCAATAGTGACTCTTTCCTCTGTTTCACCCCCTCTGCCGTTTCTTGTTCTCACTGTTGAGATTAGATTCAACTGTAATGTCATTACACAGGTACAAGTACAGGGCAACGATATACAGTTAGCATCCAACCAGAAGTGCAAAACAGTTAATCCAACAGAATATAATAAATATGGGTATACTCAGAGTATACATAGTATGAACAGTATAATCAGAATATACAGGGTATGTACAGATAGATAGGGTTGTCTATCCCATTCTCTTATGTTCTGATGTTCTGAGGAGACTGTAGCTAATTAGACCTGATCAAAAGATGGGCTGATTCATCCGGCAGGGAGGCTATTGATCAGACTGATCCTCTCCTGTAACCTCTGGCCTTTGATTGACAGCAGTGCCATAATGAGGCCTTAAGAGCTAGAGAAGGATAGTTTTTTCTTTTGTGTGGTGTCTGTGGGAAAGACCATGCTGGGGATAGGACTAAGATTCAATCAATCTGGTGCTGTTCTTGTTGAGATGCACTCAATAACCCCAATCTAGAACTGTGTATAACTTGTTGCCAAAACACATTCATCTTTGTGTTTATCGATCTGAAAATAGAGTATGCAGTTAAAATATACCTCAGAAGTGTCAATGTACCTATATATATATTAAGGGTCCTACATATATATTTATATATATACACAATGTTGTTCCTGTGTATTTTATGTTGAAAAAGCTATATATTGGAAGTTATACTTTGTACATTGCTTGTTGTTCACCAAAATGAACATGAATTTGTCGTCCTGCCGCACCTAGCAAAGTTAGTCTTTTAATTTTGTCTCAAAACTGTAAACTATAGGAAATTTGAAGTATCATGTTCATAGTTGGCCACAGTTTGGATGTCTGAATAAATCCTTGCATAATGGTCTTGTTTTTACCATTTATCAATTTCCACTTTCCTATCTATTTAAAGTTGGCATTTATGGTTTCCTAACACACACAGCAGTTACCTTCACTTCGGTCTGATCCATGATAATGCAGTAATTCTCAACAACACAAAGCCAAACTACATAAAACTAAGTGAGTAGCAATTTCTTGCAAAGACTCTGATGAATTTATTTGGTGCACAGGCTTCAAAATCTTCCAATCAGACACCAAGCTACTTTTTAAAAAGGTGAAACTGGGTACTCATCTTTGCCAGGGGTGCCAATAGTGTTCGTCACATACATCACACACCATATGAGTGCTTACTCAAGTTGACAAGCTTCTCTTCCAACTTATCCCACTTTGTTGATTTTATTAGCAAAATACTTGCTTTGTTTCTAGTATGATTTACTGATGTCAAGTAGACATTTACTGATGTTACTGATGATTTTTTGAAAAGAGAAAGTATTTTAACAGATTATCTCTTTAACATATTACAGTATATTCTTTGACATCTGGATCCAAATACTCCAATAATCTCATCCTCCATTTCTTGGAAATCTTATGTTTGTCAGCCATCTGTCATCATCCCAATTCAGTGAGGCAACTTCTCTTCTAGAGATAAAAAAAAGAGTTGCAGAACCACAGTGTGTGGTTCTTCTCCAGGCTTCAGGAACAAGTCAGTGAAACTTTATTCTGGAGTGTCTAATTAAGTTTCCTAAAGACACCAAGGAAATAGCAGAGGGCCGAGGTCAGAACCCTGCGGTAATCCGTATTTTACACTGAAGCTCACTCATTCATAATGGACATCCTGCTATCAGCAATGATGATATGCCTGTCACTCAATTATTCTCCCATGACTCTTTAGCAGAGTCAAACTATTGAGTAAAATGTCACATGTAGGACAATGTATGTTGGTGAGAGACATTGTAGTTAATTTACTTTATAGATTATGCCAGTCAAGAGAATTCGTCATGTATGTTGGAGTTGGCTAGTTAAGTCCTATTTAACAATTGTGCCACAGTGCTGGCACAGTGCTGGCAAATCCAATGTCATTTTAGATCATAATATATCCGAATCTGAATTCATTTTATTCGCCATGCAAGTTACAACAAACACGGAATTTACTGTGGCAGGATAGAGCAAACATAGAACATAAATGAACTTAAATAAGATGCGATAAAGATTAAAAAAAAGAATAGAAATGTAAATAAAAAGTGGTCACTAGCTGTACAGGTGGGGGGCATTTAACTAACTGTAGCAAATGCAACCACAATTAACTCTGTGTGTGTGTGTATATATATATATATATATATATATATATATATATATATATGTATATATATATATATATGTATGATATATGTGTAATCTATGCTTTTTGATTTGTTTTGTAAATTGATTTATACATTGACTAAGTGGAAACCAGCATTCGGTAACAATCGACTGAGCTGTGATTTGCTGCCAAAAATCAGGCCAATAAAAGGCGGCTGTTTGGATGAAAGCAAGAAATGGGTTAGTGGGGACAGTGGGGGGGATAATATGATTGCAGTGTAGGGGCCAGACAAGGTGAAAGACAGAGACAAAAGCAAAGCGTGTACCCATCCCACCCACCCCCCCCATCCCCCAACCTCTTACTGTAGAGTAGGAAGCTATGACTAATAGATGATGAGGAGGTGGATACAGAGAGATAAGGACTGTACACGATTTTTTTAGGAGTAGAACTAAGGTACTTGGATAGGAAACATGAATCACTTTCAAAATCACAGTACGTATAAATGTTTTAATAATAATTACTTAAGAAGGACTGCCATTTTCTAAGTGTCCTGTTTTAATGTAGATAATCCTGATGTATTTGCATCATACTTTACCCTTTACACTTTTTAACACAGCAGGTTAATTAAGTATATGGAAAAATACATCACATTACAATATTTAAAACCAAAAGTATCTTGTATTTTTTATTTGTTACTCTTAAGTACTGTACTGTACCTTCCTGTTGCAAACTAATTTACTCACTGTGGAACAGATAAAGGATGATCTTATTTTATGTATAGTATTTTGTCATCTCAATATGACGTTTTAAAAGGTCTGTCACAGTGTAGCTATTTGTAAGCAAAAGCACATGTTTGTAACGCTTGTAATGCTTTTAGATCACTGCTTAGAACCCCACATGTGGCCTAGTAATCTGTCTTGAAGATCTGTCAGATAAATTAAGCATGCATTTACATTAAGCGATCAAGTAGGGTCCTTGCCCAAGGACACAACGTAGTTTGGCACGACCGGGAATTGAACCAGCAACGTTCTGATTACTAGCCCTATTCCGGTGGCTCAGCCACCTGACTCCCTGCATGCAACTCTTTATTCTGTGTAAAACATTAGCATTCTCAACATTCATGACATAGAAAGCTATCCCCCTCCAGGAGACTCTTGCTTCTCTGGGTTGAGGATAGGATTTCTGTCTTTGTCTAAATGATTTGATAAGTTGGGGGCAGGGCCGTGCAGAGACCTCTAAAGGGGCAGGTGCTCAACGTAAAAAAGGGGTATAAAATAGGTTGAAATAAATGGTTCTGGACGTTTAGTTTCAAGGTGAAACGGATGTCTTTGTTTCAATATTTTCTGCATAGGACCGCTGTCCTAGATGACTGAACCTGGGTTGGTTGCCTGTTGCAAAGTAGGCTTTTCGGAACCGCTCGTACAAAATGATTGGGTTTCCGTTAGTCTTTTGTTTTGTATGCAGGGCAGTATTGCGCAGCAGTCTTTAGATTCTGAGTGCCACACTTTGAGGGTCAGGCTATCTTGTAGCTATGGTCTTCAGCTGGTTGCCTGTCAAGCAGGGCTCTGATTGAGCTTGTCTGTGTCTCTGTAGCTGTAGGCAGGTGCTTCAGATTGAAGTTGTTCCAAATACATCTCAATGCCCTGAGTGAGAGTTTCTGGATCAAACTTTTCTATGTTCTTGCTAACCTTTTTAAATCACATTTTATTGAAATTACTCATGTTTTACTATACACGTGTATTTCCTTTGTGTGTACTAAAACAACACAAAAAACCTTTGAGCAAATCTTATGCAAAAATGGTCCAGAGAAAATTGTTGGCAAAAATAATGTAACACTATGCATAATAATCTGTGGGACTGAGCGAAGAAAATCAATGTGTAGCATTGGCAACATACGGCTTAAGTTGGCAAATATGCATAAATCCCTTTCCTGAAAATCAAAATCTTTGTAAATGTAAATGTCATGTCATGTTTCTAAATGTTCTGGTTCTTCTGAGCGCATCTCTCACTATAGGCACACCAAACTCCACAGGATAACACCATGAGGATAACAAGAACGATAACACCATTATCATAGCAAATGGATGACAATGGTAGGTGCATTTTTACCAGTTAATCTGTGATTTCCAACTTAACCTACTCCTTCCTAGGTTAGGCATTTAAGCATGAGTTGCCATGGCAACTAAACCAAATAATAATTGATGAAGAAAACCCTGGCTTGACACCTGTGGATGTCCACCCATGTTACCTCTGATCCAACTATGGGATCAGAGGTCACATCTTCACAGGTTTGATGCCCAACCTTTCTTTAGCTTCAATATTTAAAGGAGGAATTTGTCAAGCATCTGGGGTCTCATTTATAAATGTGAAAATGTATATACATTTACATTTATTCATTTAGCAGATGCTTTTATCCAAAGCGACTTACAAGAGAGAGCTTTTACAAAGAGCATCGGTCGATGAGCATAGGAACGTGATAGACCCCGAACACATAGGGCTTTAAGATCATGAAACATACATTGTGACAACCAATAAGTGCCAAGGGAAGAGCTATAAAAGCATAACACAACAATTGCGAACAATAAAGCAAGAAAACAACACTGGTGAGTCACCATATGGGGATCAACAAATAGTTCTAAACAACATTAGATTATGTTAAGTGCCATACTATGCCTAAGTGCCATTAAATTCTCTAAGTGAGTTTTAAGCTGTCTTTTGAAGGTGAAAAGGCAGGCTGTGCTATATATACAACTAACAACACAAATCCATTTAAATTCGCTTTTGTTATCAAGTTGTATCTCGAGGTGAGGATACCAGTAATTGATGTTGTGACTTCGGCAAGGTACTAACAATCACTCACATTTCAATGTCAGTGTCTGAGAAGCTTTGAACAAGTTAATAGTTATTTTCCCACCTGTCACCGAGATTCACTTTAACACAGGAACAGTCAAATGCCAGGGTCATTAATATACTTGATCAGAATTCATGAGGTTCTTTGCATTTACTATTTATGGTTACAAATAGATGTCTTCAGGGCGGGATATGATGCTGATTCAAGTACGCACAATGAGCACAGGTGTGACTGCGCACGGTTTTTAAATAGGGAAGTCAGGTGGCTGAGCGGTGAGTGTCGTTGGGCAATTCACTTCACCCTACTTGTCTTGTCCCTGTACTTACTGTAAATCGCTCTGGATAAGAGCGTCTGCTGATTGAATAAATGTGGAAAGTTAATAAATGAAAATCAGGTAAAATAAAAAAGGTGTATGCCATTTTTTCCTTGTGGACCTACGTACACTTTTAGTAAGAATCCAATGCATCGTTTTATCAATGAGATCCCAGGTCTCTCTAGGCAACAACCAATCAATATTAAATCAATATCAATGTCAGTGACATTCTCCTCCACAATGGATGTCTGATCAGGAAAAGTAATACAGCTGCATCCCATCAGCACAATACCGAAAAAACACATTAACCCTAAGTCACCCAGACTTCGTGTCTCCAAATCTCCCTCTCCGGTCAAACTAATCCCATTAGGTCAAAAGTCATAGATGGAAGGTTTTAGAAAATGCACATCCCCCAAGGGTCAACAGCCCCACAGGGGAGTCGATACCTCAGAACCAACATCCCTTCTGCAATCTTCACCACCTCCTGACCTATCTCCTTTTCTGCAAGCTATATACAGTCACTGTATGTTCCTTATCAATGAACAAAGGAGCTTATAATTCAACCACAATTAAAACACATTCATTTCACATACAATCTAAAGTTCTATTACAACTTTCAACAAAATCCAAAGGTCTCAGAAGTAAGATGAACATGATGAAAATGCTTTGTACTTACATTTACATGTAGTCATTTAGCAGCTGCTGTTATCTAGAGTGACTTACAGCTACGATCTCAAACAGGTCATCCAATCAGTGGCCTGTCCTAATACTGTAGGGCTGTGTTGACAGATATCTGCATAATACTACCCCTTTGTCAGTGGACAGTTATTTGGACCAAAAGGCTAAATGTGTTACATATTCCTTTGTGTTAAAAGCATTGCATATGTCCTGAAATTACTTAATAAGCGAGCGATTGCCCAATTATAATTTGGATGCATTATTTATTTCTTATGGCCAGTGTCTTTCATACAAACACCCCCCCAAAGGGAACATGAGAACACCATGTTCAAACACAAGAGTGTCCATCATTGCACGTGGCACCAGGACACCCTAGGCCCGAGGTTGATGATCGACTTTGTTGTTGTGTCTTCTGACCTGCGACCGTGTGTCTTGGACACTCAGGTGAAGAGAGGGGCAGAGCTGTCAACCGATCACCACCTGGTTGCGAGTCAGATCCACTGGCGGGGAAGGAAGTTGGATATACTTGGAAGGGCCAAGCATATCATGAGGGTCTGTTGGGAACATCTAGCACAATGGTCCCCAACCCTGGTCCTCAGGACCCACTGTCCAGCATGTTTTAGATGTTTCCCCCTTCCCACACACCTGAGTCAAATAAAGTGTCATTATCAGGCTTTTGCTTAGCTTCATAATGACCCTTTCATTTAAATCAGGTGTGGTGGAGCAGGGAAACATCGAAAACATTTTGAACAGTGGGTCCTGAGGACCAGGTTTGGGGAGCACTGATCTAGTGGATCCCTCTGTCAGCAGGGTCTTCAACTCGCACCTCCGGGAGAGCTTCTCACAAATCCCGGGGGAGGCTGGGGACATTGAGTTCGAGAGGACCATGTTTTCTGCTTGCATTGCCAATGTGGCGGTCTGGAGTCGTGGTCGCAAGGTCTCTGGTGCAGGTCACAGCAGCAATCCCAGAACCCAGTGGTGGGCGCTTCCTTAAAGAGGGGGTGACAAGCCTGGTCACATGGGAGGAGCTCGGAGTAGAGCCGCTGCTCCTCCATGTAAAGAGGAGCCAGCTGAGGTGCCTTGGGCATCTGTTCTGATGCCTCCTGGATGCCACACTTGGGTGCTTGATTGCTCCCAGGACCGGGATCCCCTTGGAGGAGTTGGAGGAGGTGTGTGTGGAGAAGTCTGGGCCTTCCTGCTCACTCTGCTGCTCCCGGCCCCAGATAAAGAAGAAAATGAAAAAAATGAGTTTCATAAACCATATGCATGTCTAACTTTCAGGCTTAGTCTGTGCTGTTGCTTTACCAGACGTTCCAGTAACACTGACCCAACAGGAAAACGGTGACTGACTTGTGATGATAACATTTTGGCGCAATGCTTTTTTTTACCACTATCTGTTCAATATGTACATTTAGAGAAAATCTACTTTAAAATGATACATGTTTGCATTAAACGATGAACAATTATTTCAGAACAATACAAACCTACAGTGCCTACTTGTGGTTATGCGATAGTTTGGGTTATGAATATTGGGTTATATCTCAATCTAAATGATCCCAGTATAATTATCATAACTAAATTTACATTGGGGCAAAAAAGTATTTAGTCAGCCATCAATTGTGCAAGTTCTCCCACTTAAAAAGATGAGAGAGGTCTGCAGTTTTCATCATAGGTTCACTTCAACTATGAGAGACAGAATGAGAACATTATCATTAGCAAATGATGGTGTAAAATAAGTATTCCGTCAACTACAAAAAAGACTTCTGGATCTCACAGACCTGTAACTTCTTCTTTAAGAGGCTCTTTTGTCTTTCACTCGTTACCTGTATTGATGGCACCTGTTTGAACTCGTTATCAGTATAAAAGACACCTGTCCACAAGTTCAAACAGTCAGACTCCACTATGTCCAAGACCAAAGAGCTGTCAGAGGACACCAGAAACTGAATTGTAGACCTGCAGCAGGCTGGGAAGACTGACTCTGCAATAGGTAATCAGCTTGGTGTGAAGATATCAACTGTGGGAGCCATTATTAGAAGATGGAAGACATTCAAGACCACTGATAATCTCCCTCCATCTGGGGCTCCATGCAAGATCTCACCCTGTGGGGTCAAAATGATCACGGTGAGCAGAAATCCCAGAACCACATGGGGGGGACTTAACGAATGACCTGCGGAAATCTGCGACCAAAGTAACAGAGGTTACCATCAGTAACACACTTCGCCACCAGGGACTCAAATCCTGCAGTGCAAGACGTGTCCCCCTGCTTAAAACAGCACATGTCCAGACCCGTCTGAAGTTTGCTGGAGAGCATTTGGATGATTTTTCTCATTCTGTCTCTCATAGTTGAAGTGTACCTATGGTGAAAACTGCAAGCCTCTCTCATCTTTGTAAGTGGGAGAACTTGCACGATTGGTGGCTGACTAAATACTTTTTTGTCCCACTGTAGTTAACAGTAGTCTATAATTGCAAAACAAACCTAAATAATTGATAATTGATAACATCTGAATGGATTTCCCAACACAAAAAAACATGTTAAAAACGTGAAGCTACTGAAGACCATACAGTATAGGTCAGGGGTCGGCAACCCTGGTCCTAGGGAGCCACTGTCCTGAAGAATTGAGCTGTTTCTCTGCTCCAGCACACCTGATTCTAATGAAGGGTCGTTATCAAGCTCTGTGGAAGCCTCATAATTACCCTCCATTAGAATCAGGTGTGCTAAAGCAGGGAACCATCTAAAATCTTCAAGACTGTGGTTGCCGACCCCTGGTATAGGTTAATAGTATTTATTTAAAGAGATCATTCTCTGTTTTTTTGGTTACTTCACAATGTTCTTTAAGGTCTCTAGATAAGGGATGTAACATTGGTTGGGCTGAAAACGGATGGGTTGGGTCTTTGGATGAACCTGCTGTTTT
Organism: Neosalanx taihuensis; assembly: GCA_030340665.1. Classification (NCBI taxonomy): domain Eukaryota; kingdom Metazoa; phylum Chordata; class Actinopteri; order Osmeriformes; family Salangidae; genus Neosalanx; species Neosalanx taihuensis. Next base: position 7,910,260 of record CM059311.1, read on the forward strand.
CTCCCTATAAGGTATGTTCATGAATATTTAGATGAGCTGCACGCTGATTGGTTGGTGTACAACAACCGAAGACAGCTAAACATGCATCATGAATTGTAGAGTCTGACTGCACGTGTAACTGGAGTGCTTTCTCACTCAGAAGAGCAGTTTTACACAAATCACTGAAATAATCTAAAAGCTAAATTCCCATCTCTCTTGAAAGCTGCCCTGCTCAACCGTTTTGGTGTAGAATTGACCGTATGAGCTTTGTAACAAGACATGGCTGCATGCTAAGACTATACAAAGTATACCTGGCAACACATTCTCACTCAAATGACTTTCATCACCCAAATTAAAATGATGATGGTACAGATAAATAGGATATCGCTTTCTCTCTTAAAACCTGTCCTCCTCAACCTTTTTGTACAGAATTCACCGTGATGAAAATGTTTCCATTTTAATTGAAAATCCATTAAATACATTAGCATAGATTGTTAGCAATAAAATAATACTTACATCTTACATATGCAGCCCAATTCAGCACCTGGACTCTTCTACTACAAAGCAATGGTGTTGTAACAGATGCAGCATATGGTTTAGCATTGACTTGTTGAAATGTGTAAGCCCCTTGTCCCTTAGACATAGAGATTTCCACAAATTTTCCGAAATATTTTCTGTATTAAACGCCGTAGTTGATGAGATATTTAAAATTGTGACATTTAACATTGAGGGACATTATTTTGAAATGGTTCCATATTGATATACTGGGCAATTTTTGTTCCTATCCTCACCTATAGTAATAAAGGCTATGTCATGACCGAAAGAACTCGGTTGTGAGTACAAGTGGCCTAAATGGGTTTCCTCAGAAGGGTGGCTGGCATCTCTCTTAGATATAGGGTGAAGAGTTCAGTCATCCGTGATGAGCGCAGAGTAGAGCCACTCCTCCAATGAGTTGAAAGGAGCAAGTTGAGATGATTTTGGCACCTGGTAAGGATGTTCCCTGGGTTTTTCCCTTGGGAGGTGTTTTAGACACGTCCAGCTGGGGGGAGACCTCAGGGAAGACCCAGGTTGGGGAGATTATATCTCTTTGTTGGGACTGCCTTGGGCACCTCCAGCTGGATAGTGACATTTGGTGGCCCCCAGCCAGAACTGCTTCCCTCACAAACTGACTCAATCATATTAATATATTTTGGTAATGGTTGCTGACATCTAGGTGGCTACTGTGTAAACTGAATATACATTTACTGACCTTAGTAAAGGCTTGTTAGACACATCTGTCTAATTCTGGAGGATGTGCTTTGCTGTGGCATTTTTTTTAATGTGATGCCAGACCTGACACGCATGGGTAAATGATCAAACCAGTAGTATTAACTAGCTAATTAATCAAAGTCTTGTCAGACAAGTGCTCTTGAGTTGGACACAGGATCCCTAAGCAGGTCCTTAGTTAGCATGCATCTGGCTGACCAAGCATCAAATCTGTTTAAAGATGGCATCCTGTTATATTCCGTGGAGAATGCTAAGTGGCAATTGAGGCTTGAAAAGAGATTCGGGTAGGACCTTGTTGAGTTTCTGGCTTGTCTGGTCTTGCGCAGTAGTGTGGCTTGTTGTGCTCTAAGATTCATAATATGTTTAGTTTGTCAATGATATGAGCAAAGAAATCTTGTGCTAGTTTCCTCTTTTTGGAATAATTCCCCAAATCTGAAAATATGTTGAAAAGAAAAGCTACTAGGCTCGAGAGCAGAATATTTTTATGATGACATTTTAGGATATTTTGACTTAAAAGTAAAGAATAGAATCACAAAAATTTGATTGGAGCCAAAACAGAAAGATCAACCAAGATCCATCGGGCCATAGCTTCAAGCTGTGAAGTAAGGGGTAAGGGTTTTGTGTATGTGTTGTTGTTTTGCCAAATGTTTTGTTTTTATTAATGCTGTGTTAATGCTGTGTTGTGGATTAGGTAAAGGGAAAGGTAGGAAAGGTTTGCTTACTTGGTAGTTTTTGTTCAAGTTTGAAACAGTATAAACCATCCTAAAATTCTACTCCTTTCTCCAAAACACATTATTGCACTGGCTGACTTCTGCCGGGAGGAAGACAGACAAAAATACGGCCAATCATTGCATTTGGTCCAAATGCCATCCAATTATTAGTGCTGGTCGGACCTTAACGATTGGTCATGTTTATTACAGCCCTACAACGCCCACAGGTATTGGATTGGTTTTATTTTGCTGCCAAATCCTCAGATTTATTGTTTTCAATCAAGATGTGAAGTTTATTTTAGGAAAACAATATGCTTTTCAACAACATTTACCTACCTAGCATTCAATGCTTTTGTGTTGACGCTTAATGCATGTGTACATACAATTTACATTTACATTTATTCATTTAGCAGACGCTTTTATCCAAAGCGACTTACAGGAGAGAGCTTTTACAAAGAGCATCAGTCATTGAGCATAGCAACGTGAGGTGGTACACAATGGTGATATCACATCAAATATGTTACATGTCACATCGATGCTCTCTTACAATCCTAGCTTAACTGTTAGTGAGCAATCAACTGAGACCTCAACTACATCTTTGAGGGTCAACCTCAGAACCAGACTGTGTTCACAAGGGCAAAAAACATCAGCAGACAATAAAACCTTGAAGGAGGGGTAGAAAGCTGTTCTGTGTGGGGTTTGGACACAAGTCCAACTCAGTGTCTCCTTTGGCTGGGAAAGGACAGCTCAACACTTAGTGGTCTGCTTGAAACCTGCTCTCAGTGGGTCCTGGGCTTTACTCTCCACCATAACTTATTTTTCCGTCAGGCAGAAAGGGAAGTATGTGGCTTGGCTTTGGCAAAGTCACAACATTGTATGAAGAGCAAGGCAAATATTTGATAGTTGGTTTCCTTTTACTTCATGGTAGGTGTCAGTTTTCAGCTGACCAAGGCTGGTACATTTAACACCAAACAACCATGGAATAACTAAAAAGAAAACATTGACATTCCTGACTATCTTTAGGGAGGGCCATTAATGCTTACCTACCGTAAAACATTTAAATTCTGTCAACTAGTTGTGGGAAAATACCTCCACATTTTGCAGAGATGCAGTGTGTATTGTAAGTGGGAAGAATGTCACAAAAGAGATTGACCACACAAAATGTAACGATTTACAGAAGTAAACTCGTAACTTTGTTTTAATTGAACATACAGAAAATATGTTTCTATGGCCATTTGTATTTCTCTTGTGAAAATAATGTATTGAACCAAAACATCTGTGTATGTAGAGTTGAACCAACTCTTAAAAGACGGTTCCCTTCTTAACCATTCTGTATTATTTGCGGCATCATATATAAAAAAGACAACACTATAAGACATGTACAGTAAAAAGGCTTTCTGATTACAGAAATGTTGGAAGTGTTAAAATGTCAGATTGTTTGAATTGTAGCCGCTAGAGGGAGACACATCGGTCTTTAAACAGCGTCCCATCAGCTGCTATTCGAACCAGCCGTCAGTAAGCTAGGCTACCCTATGAGGCTACCTGTGACTTCCCATTTCAGCAGAGGAAGGAAAAAAACAGCCCCGGAACCTTCGAAACATGAGTCTCTCAGAAAGACTTACAGAGAAACGGCTCTTAAAACGGACAAGCATTTCTGGCTCCTTCTCCAAGTGTCTCTTCGTTTCAGGGAAATCAATAAGGATCGTGATGCTTACTTCTGCTGCTATCTCTTGCCTTACAAGATAATTTTCTGCATTTCAACTTTCTCAATTTCAAGTTGCGGATTATTTCTTCCTTTTCTGTAATAAATAATGCCAGGTCGGTGTACTCATATTTTTATTTGGAATTCAATATGTTGCATTTTGGATGCTGTTTTACGGGAAGGATTAGGAAACAAAAAAGGTGTGACAAGAGCTTGAGGAACGCTTCTGCACTAACTCCTACCATCTATGATTGATTAGTTATTAGTCATCCCTTGGCTAAATGAAACCAATTGAAAAGGGACCGAGGAACACATGCTTGAATCCAAAACTCCTGCGTCCCTTCAATGGGTCCCGTAGATTCTTACTTTTGCTTAAACGTGAAAAGAAAGGGGGTCGTGGCTTAAGAATAACAGTATCGCTTTATGGGTTTATTTAGACTGATTCAACGGATTTCCAAGCGGCTATTAAAAGAGAAAAACAACTCAAGAAGATCTCAAAGAACATTGTTGAAGAACGAATTTCATAGGCTAGTTATCGAAATATTTATTTTTGTACATTTTTGTCATCTCATCCATACTGAAGATGAAAGTTTGGAGCTCTCCCTGGCAGCCTTGCCTGGTGATCCTCATCTTGTGTCTTGGATCAGACTGCGGGACTGTCCGGAGAAAAGAAACATCCAGGAGGGACTTGGTGCTTGGAAAGGAGGGGAGAGACACTTTCCCCGGGTCTTGTGCCACTCGTCTGCCCCGGGGCAAGCGCTCTGTGGCCGGGATGGAAAGGAGGGTGCCTCGGCAGCTCCAGAGATCTTCTCATGCGGATAACTCTCCAGGTCGGGGGAAACCTGTCTACTTCACCGGCAGGGGAGACCAGCTCCGACTGAAACCAGGAGTGGAGATCCCCAGAGGAAACTTCACTTTGGAGATGTGGATCAAACCAGAGGGAGGTCAACGATCCCCCACCGTGATAGCAGGTATCAAACCATGTCTCCTTTTCCGCTCACGGATAAATTCATGAATCGTTATTATGCCACCATTCTCTACAGTAACCCCGAATGTAGTCCAGATATTTATATATATTAGTCTAACATATAATATATAGTCTAATATGTCTATAATGTGTCGCATATAAATGGACTAGTAGACGAATATAAATCGGCCCAGTATGAAGATTTGGTTATAAATGATGTGTAGGCTACATATAGGTTAGATATAAATGACAAAAAATAGGCTATAATTTAAGATGCATTAAATATATAGTCTAGACATATTTTGGTTTTCAAGCTGTCTGGTAATTGTGTTTAAAAACGATGAAAAGTTGCCAAACATTACAGCGGTGTGCTGAAAATTACTTCTATAAACGGACACAAGCGATGATGTAATGCTGTGAAAAGTGCAACAGAAGTGATTTTTCACCCGGCAGCACCAGACTTTAGATCACAGTTTACAATTAAAAAGGCTTTATAATGATAATAAGCGTAGTAAGTTAAAATCTTCTGTTTCATGTATATTGTGTAGCCTATGACTTGCATCACCTAATGCACTCTGGTTAAACTAAGGTTTATTTAGGATGGTTACATCTTTGATTGATAGGTGATGTCATCATACGTCGTTTTGTCCTATGGCTATTTTAAAACTATGATGTAATGCCAAAAGTTTTAATATGTAGCATCACGTCATATCACGGCAGAATGCAGGTTATTCAGAAGCAGCTCCCGGGGCTGCTGCTGCAGATTCACTAGAACAGCAATTCCTGCTAAAATGACTGGACATGAGCAAAGAGTTGCAATAAAGGTCGTCTCTTCGGAGAAACTAAACAATGTGCACTAACCCACAGACTCCTGTGTCTACCACTTGCAGAATGTAACCTAAATAACGCATGAAAAGCATTTTTTTTTGTTTTATAGACATTTATGATATTGCAGTAAACTGACCAGTCTACAGTTGACTTGTATGTAGGTTGATATCGTAGCCTAGCAGCCTTAGCAGCAAAGCTAGGACAGCTGCTTAAATGTTAAAATGAGTTCTCCATCATTATGATTATGTGTCTGTTATTATAAGACATAAGACAACGGAGAAAGATATATTTTAGTCGGCTTGTAAATGCTAATAGCATCACTGCCAGTGAAAGGAAATAGCCTCTAATTCTGACTTGATGCCACAGGCTGCCAATAGGGGGCGTAGCGGACACAACTCATTACTTTTCACTGGTGCAGCTGAAGCCGGCTGAGCACTCAGCACTGAGTTCCATAGACATAAAGACCCTAAGCCTTTATAATGTCTATGCTCAGCTCCATAGACATAAAGACCCTAAGCCTTTATAATGTCTATGCTCAGCTCCATAGACATAAAGACCCTAAGCCTTTATAATGTCTATGCTCAGCTCCATAGACATAAAGACCCTAACCCTTTATAATGTCTATGTTCTGACTACATTTAGACTGACGAGATTCAAGAACGCGTGTCCCTCCTTCCATCCCCCTCCCTTGCTTCCTCCTACCTTCCCTTCTTCCTTCCCAACACTCTCTCCATCACTGCCTGTTTCTCTCTACCTAGCACTTCCTTTTTGGATATTCAACTGACTTATTAGAGAAGTTTGTACCGATGTATGACTGTTTGAAATGGTTGTAGTGGTTGTACCTGCTCTGGAAAGTGTGTGTATGTGTGTGTTCATGGGGTAAAAAATTGAATGTGTGTGCATGTGTGGGTTTGCGTTTGTCTAGATGTGGCTGGATGCATCCCAAACCAGACCCTATAACATTCAGTAGAGGCATTTGAACTGTTCAGGGAGTGAAGAGAGCTCTGGAGAACACAGAAGGCTCGTTCCAGTCAATGTTTCCTTGTTATGTTAAGACAAAAGAAAATACATTTGTTTGAGAGAAAAACAAACCACCAACCATCAAGCAATTGGAATAATAACTAATCTTTTAAATCCAATTCTGACCTTGTAACAAAACCAGGTGCTTATGCATCCCTATCCCATTGTTTTGGTCCTGGCGGAGTTGTTTTCTACAGCTGTTTTTCACATTGTGTTGTTGTTGATTTGAGCACTGTTGTTTTCATATAGAAAGCATCATCACTATAGTGTGTAAGTGCAGGGAGATGAGGAATGAATGACAGTGTTTGCTCCCTGTGCACACTACAACACCGAGGCTAATAAGTCACACAAAGAGGTTAGGATGTTCACAGTTTACTATGGTTTAATAATAGACAAAGATGACCTGGGTTTTGTTCTTCATTACAATCTGGATCAGCTAAATGAGAATATAATAAAAGGTCTCTGGAAAACGAACTATTGAAATTTTCATCACAATCACAGTTGAGAACCAGTGGTTCTTCCATTCAGTATCATATAATTTACCGAAACGGAGTATAGAATCTCATGACTAGAGGCATCTATTAGTGCAAACAATTACTGAATGTCAAAACAGAAATAGCATTTGCTGTTACGAGCACAAAGTACATAATACTGGTACTTGCCAGTAAAACCTACTGCCCCACTTACACAGTAAAGGACTATGTTTAATTTGAGCCCTTTTGGAACTAGCCAATTGTTCCTACTTATTATTACACTAAAGTATGCTAAAACAAATCTGAACAGATTTGTTTTTTAATAATAAGTGAACAGCATTTACTAACTGAATGAATTACTTTAGGGCGAGTCGTAGAAGCTGCCCTTCAGAAATGACCCAATGAACCCATTATTAAGTAGACCAACTATCAGTTACTGGGGAAAGTGTGCAGCAGTGCATTTAAGCTTGAAAAACCGAGATAAAGTCCATGTTATGTTCAATTTACAACTCGTCCTGTCTTGCGCAATAGAGTGGCTCAATGGGCTTCTGGCTTCCTTGTAGGTCTGTGCTGTCCATGACATGTTCCCCTCAACAAGGATTAACTTCTCCATTTTGGATTAGTTTAAAATAAAAAAAAAATTAACCAAAGTCATTGTATGGAAAAGAAAGGACTTTGGAGTTTTTGATATTTGATGTTGTCGTTAATTGTAGGATATATCATTTAAACAAAAAGACCTAGCTATGCCAAGCCGGTAACAAAGGCCCAATTATTTGTTTATCTGACAAAATATAGCGACATGCAACAACATAGAGGCCAAGCAGCGCAAATGATTGAAATCAAGCAGCTAAAAATGCAAAGCTAACAAACCAAAGAATACAAGCTTTTTTAAATGACAGTATACACACTGGCTACGTATATGTTATGACTTATGACACATGGAATCTAGAGGGTCGAATCTTGCGTCTTTCAGTCAAACCATTCAGAAGTTATAATGCAAGACATGTGATGCCCTGGCTAGATGTTTCAGTATTACATCTAGAAAGTATTACATCTTAAATGCAATCCGTCCCCTTCAGAGGATACAGAATGCAGCCGCTCGTCTGGTTTTCAACCTACCCAGACGCTGTCATGTCACCCCACTCCTCATCGCCCTCCACTGGCTTCCCGTCATGGCCCGCATCAGATTCAAGACCCTGGTGCTGACCTTCCGGGCTGTAAACGGGACTGCCCCGACCTATATCAACTCTCTCCTCCAGCCCTACACCCCCACCCGTCACCTACGGTCATCTGCTGACAACCTTCTAGTGGTACCTCCCCTCAAGAGCGCCCGAGCGCAACACAAACTCTTCCACTGCCTGGCTCCCCAATGGTGGAATCATCTCTCCACCTCCATCAGAAGCACAGACTGCCTTCTCACCTTCAAGAGAAGGCTTAAAACTCACCTATTTAAAGAATTGAATGGCACTTAGGAATAGTTTGGCACTTCACATAATCTAAAGTGCTTTAGAACAATCTGTTGGTCCCCATATGGTGACTTTCCAGTGTTGTTTGTTGTATCTCTTGCTTTATGGTCACAATTGTTGTGTTATGCATTTATAGTTCTTCCCTTGGCACGTATTGGTTCTCATGATGTATGATTCACGATCTAAAAAACCGACTGTATTTGGGGTCTATCACGTTGCTATGCTCAATGACTGATGCTCTTTGTAAAAGCTCTCTCTTGTAAGTCGCTTTGGATAAAAGCGTCTGCTAAATGAATAAATGTAAATGTATAAAGTACAGAATGAGACATTATCATTACTGTTATGATTCTACCACTAGACAGCTACTGTGGTGTACCTGACTTCCTGGTTCACAGATAATCCAGTATCATGACCTGCTTGATGACTGGATTCTAACCTATGACCTTCCACTTAGGAGCACATTTTATCACAGGGAGCTCAGAGCTGCAAATTACTATGTTCAGTTAATCTATTAAAACATTATGCTGTCTCTTCTCTAGCAAGCGTTGTGAAATGTGATGTATAAACAGCTGTATTTCAGAGATATTTGGACATATCAAGCTGATTGTGGACTCAAGATGAGTTGATTACATGTAGATGAAAATAATAGCAATGAGAACGAAAAGTTCCAAAAAGTATTTTTTATGATAATTTAAATGGCCCAACGCCCTAAATTCCAGACATAGGACAATGCGATCTTTTGACTTGGTGTATCACATAAAATCAGAAGAGACCAATCTTTGGATTTATGGCAAAACTGTTCAGAAATGATGATGCAAGAAATCTAGTGTGCTGGCTAGATGCAGCAACATTATGTCTACAATGCACAAAATGAAACAATGTTACCATTATGATTATACTGCTAGACAGCTCTTTTGGTGTACTTGGCTTCCTGTTTCACTAAATAGATAATCTACTATCATGATATGTTTGATGACTGTGAATTCGAAGCTACGACTTGCAATTCATGTAAGGAAAAATGTAAATGTGAAAATGTAAATTCAAGGAACTTATCCCAGTGAGCTATTCTTAGTGCTGGGAATTGCAGTGGTCAGTTACTGTTTTAAAAAGTAAAACATTTCTCCTCTGGCAGCCGTCAAATTTGACCCAAATATAAACAGCTGTTTTTCAATCACATGTTGACATATCTACATGATTGTGGTCTGAAAAGGTGCTCGGCTTGAATTGTGCCTGTGAGGTCATTTCCAGAGTCTCTGCAGAGCTATGACCTGACATCTGCTTTGGCGTGCTCTTTCTCAAAATTATTTGCGCATTCTACATAAAAGGCTCGACTAATCACATTTAAACAAATAATTTTTGGGCTGCATACTCTGAAGATGATACGATCCGATTTGGAAAATCCGTACATCCGTAGACTTTTCAGAAAATTCTAATTTGTAGCAGCTTTGCTGCTTGGCCCTTGTTATTATTGATAATAATAATACGCAACAAACACAGAGTTCGGTAAGTTGGGCAGGGTAGGTAAGTTTAGCAAAATCTGAAATATTTCCTTGAGTTTGAAAGTGTCCAACCCAAAATGTCCCTCCCCTTTCCATCAAAGCCACTCCCAATTCACATGGCAGTACAATAGCAAAAAAGACAAATGGTGGGATGTGGATGTAGCTGGGGCAACAAGTTGCCTAAGTATAGCCTGAGCAATGTTTATGTACTGTGCCAGCTGGGGTGACTAAAGTACAGAGGAACAGACGTGCACCAGCCTTGTACCCCAACCACACTTCTTAAAGTTGTTTCTGGATTGGCTGTCACCTTTTGTGTTCCTGTCATTTACAGTTTTTCCTATAAGGATTAATTTTCTTTGGAAAACTGGAATGGGTTTGTGTGGATATGTGTGCATTTACTCATTCAACCACAGAGTTTGTTTAGTCTGGGAAAGCATACCATGTTATTGTCTACAATGTTTATTATAATTAATTGCGCATGGCAGAAATACAACTGTGGACACTAGGATCCCTATAAGCATTTCAGCACACTTTGAAACTTGGGTGTGTTAGCTATCAGATTAAATGGTCTTGCATGTGTCTGTAGAAGACATCTACAGTATATTAAAGATAAACATGTTTTTCTCACCTCACTCCAGTTTCAGGGAATTATAAGTATGTTTTCGAATAACGGACATGTTTAAAGGTACATTCAACCAATTGCATTATTTGCAAATTAGTTATCATGCATGTCTGTAAACACAATATACATGTGTTTTAAAGACAAAATAAATATGTTTGAAGTGACTGTGGATAAGTGGTGCTCCTTCCTCATGTTTGCACATGTGAGGAACGTGTGCCCTTAGCTTGGGTGGATTCCAGTCCCTCTCTGTGAACGCATGGTCTCCCACATGCTAGGAAGACTTGGAGTGGCGTGCTCTGGAATCTTCACAGACGTACAGTCTTTTATACTGTGCTTGCGTATGCATGCATATGGGCGCCCCAAATGGCCACACTCTCTAAACACACAAACAGTTAGCATTCAGAGATCCCCTAAGAAGGGAAAACACATTACCATGCTGAAGCCGACATACCCTTTCCAAGTGAAACAGGAAAAGGTGTTTTGGTGCCTCTAGCAAAACAAGACTTTTGCAGAAAATGACCCTTTCTGGCTTTCCCTTCTGGTGAGGCACATTTCCAGAAACAGTTCAAATTGCCTAAACGTTCATGAAAAACTGTTTTCTATGAGGTTATATTGGTTTAGCTTTAAACTTGCACTTTTACCCAATTCACAGTACATTCTCCAACATTATCAGTAACTGTATCATATCAGTTTTAACGCGCTAATCACAACCATTTTGTGAACAGTTTACGTCAGATGAATGACAGGATATGATTTAACACTCTGGCTGGATAATCCACATTGCATGCACACAGTCATTGAAAGAAAACACACTCTTTAGGTGAATGGTATACAATACAGCTCTGATATAATCTAGTCTGTCTCTAATGGTATCTCCTTCTCTCCCCATCCCTTTCTATCACTTTTCTTTTGCACTCTCCTTCATTCCCTGCCTCCCTTCTCCTCTCCCTTTCTCCCTAATAGGCCTGTTTGACAAGTGTTTCTACGCCTCCAGTGACCGTGGCTGGCTGGTGGGGATCCGAGCGGTCAGCGAGCAGAGCAACCGAGACCCTCGTTTTTTTTTCTCCCTCAAAACTGACCGTGCCCATAAGGTGGCCTCCGTACACTCCAATGCTCGGTATCAGCCTAACCAGTGGGTGCACCTTGCTGTCACCTATGATGGCTTCTACATGAAACTTTTTGTCAACGGCGCCCAAGTGGGTGTCAGTCGAGAACAATCTGGAGACATCTTCAGTCCCCTAACCAAAAAGTGTAAAGTACTGATGGTGGGGGGTAATGCACTAAATCATAACTACCGTGGAGTGGTGGAGAGGGTTAGTCTATGGAGACAAGCCTGGGGTCAAAGGCAGATTATCAGGGACATGCAGGGTCATGAAAATCCTCATGCATCTGATTTAGTCATCCGGGAGACATTTGAAAACCCATCTAGAAAATGGCTGACAGTGAAAGATGGTAGTTTTCCTCAACTGGAAGAGGATGGAAGCAGTCGAGCAGGTCTTGGAGGGTTCCTGGACACGACTTTAAATCCCCCACAATGTGGCCAAACCATCTGCGACAGTGTGGACGTTGTGACCAACTACAACCGTTTCTGGACTTTTCGGCGGCCTAAGACAGTGCGATACCGTGTTATCAACATTTGGGATGACACCAGGCAAATACCCACAGTCACACCACAGCAGATACACCTACAGCACCAACATCTTAATGATGCATTTAGTGTTTACAACATCACATGGGAGCTGAGCATTCACAACATCACTAACTCATCGCTCCGCCATCGATTGATCCTTGCAAACTGCGACATCAGCAAAGTGGGTGACGAGACTTGTGATCCAGAGTGTAACCACACTTTGACTGGCTTTGATGCAGGCGATTGTAAGAGGCATAGAAGCCGCTGTCCTGAATACAAGCAGGGTAACGGTGTGTGTGACCCAGAGTGTAACTGGGACAACTTCTTCTATGACCATGGCGACTGCTGCAATCCAAAAGTGACAGATGTGACCAAAACCTGCTTTAATCGCTCTTCCCCGCACAGGTAAAATAATTTTTCAAGTTTGAACTTTCTTGTTAATTGTTTAGTGACATATTATACTAAGTGGTAATACACAATGTCTATAACAAGCATTTACCTCCCCTTGAATGTTTCACCCTTTTTGCTGCTTTTTAAGATAAAATTTGAAACACCTGAAAGCATGGTCATTTGATCATGGAAAAGCAAGAATTTGAAAAAACCCTCTTAAATATCAATTAAAACAAATTTGTACTCAATACAAAAAACATTTTTTACGGTAAAGTAGGTGATTGCATAAATATTCACCTCCTTTAGGTTAGAATTGAGTAGATGCACATTTGGCTACAATCACAGCACTGAGTCAGTGTGGATGTTTCTCAATCAGGCTGATACATCTGGACACTGCAACTCTTGTCTATTCTTCCTTGCAAAATAGCTCAAGCTCTGTCAGGTTGCTCAGGCATTGAGCATGAACCAGCCACAAATTCTCGATTGGACTGAGATCTGAGCTTTGACTTGGATTCAGAACATTCACCTTGTTGTCTTTGAAATATTTATGTGTATCTTTTGCTTTATGGGGTTGTTGCTGGGGGTCCTTGTCTTGCTGAAAAAGAAATCCCTTCCCAAGTTCTTGTTCTACAGCAGACTGAGTCAGATTGTGCTTCAGTATTGCGGGATATGGTTCTGTATTCATGTTCCCCTCTAGTTTTACAAGCTCTGCCACCACCATGCTTCACGGTTGGGATGGTATGTTTGTGTGTGTTTAGGGTTCATGTGCAGTGTTTAGGGTTCATGTGCAGTGTTTAGGGTTCACCAAACATAGTGTCTAGTCTGACCAGCCTTTGTCCAATAGACCTTGGACTCTCCCAAAGGCCTTTGGGTGAATTTCATGTGAGATTTCATGCAATATCTTTTTTATTTACCACTGTCCCATACAGCTTTGACTAGTACAAAATCGGGGCAACAGTTTTTGTATGTACAATCTCTCCCATCTAAGCCAATGAAGCTTTTAACTACTTCAGAGTGGTTATAGGTGTCTTAGTACCGAACTCCTTACATTTCCTATGATGGATTTAACTAAACTCCAAGGGATGTCCAGCGGGTTGGTAATAGTGTTGTTGCCATCTCCTTTTGCAATGACCTTTTCCCTGAGATGCCTTGAATATTCTTTAGTTTTTATCTGAAATTGTAGTAAGAATACTGATGAACCAGAAACTGAACCAACCTGACACAAGTGTTTTTATACTACAATTCCTTGACACACATCAACTGCGCTCATCTGATCTCTATTTCACTAATAATGACACTGCGGGCAGCAACTAGCCAGACCTCTGGGATGGGGAGAGAAGGAGATACCATTAGAGACAGACTAGATTATATCAGAGCTGTATTGTATACCATTCACCACTTTAAAGAGGATGAAAATTCAGCTTGTTGTACGCTATATATTTTCACAAACGTTAGTTTGAAATTAGTTTAAAATCTGTTTTTACTTTTAAAGGAATGAAGCTTTTGTAATGCAAAGTCTTATATATAAAATATTAGGGTATATATATATATATATATATACATCCAAGGGGAAATCTTGCACAACTGCCCACATACTGTATCAGGTGGAATAAAACCCATGTGCACAGATAGATACACTGTACATTTTCACACTTATTAGTATTAGTATTATCAGAATCAGAATCAGAATGGGGCTTTATTCGCTATGCAAGATTACCAAACATAGGATTCACTGTGGCAGAAATGAGCAAACATAGAACATATGTGGCATACTAATAAAAAACTATGTAAAATACTCTACAAATATGATACAAATAACAAATAATACAAATGATACACATAATACAAATGATACAAATGATATGGAAGTACAAATAACATAATTAGGTATCCTGATTTAAGAATCCAGGCCCTGCTATGCTGGTTTTAAGTTTAACATTAGCCTCGGCTTGTGTGGGATAGTTAGTCCTGTGGGGCTGACTGGTGTGTTCTAACCTTAACCTGAATCAGTTCAGCATACATAGTGGAGCCAAACATGGATGGACTATACAAATGTGATATGAGAGTATGCTGCTTGTGATATGAGAGTATGCTGCTTGTGATATGAGAGTATGCTGCTTGTGATATGAGAGTATGCTGCTTGTGAAATGAGAGTATGCTGCTTGTGAAATGAGAGTATGCTGCTTGTGATATGAGAGTATGCTGCTTGTGAAATGAGAGTATGCTGCTTGTGATATGAGAGTATGCTGCTTGTGATATGAGAGTATGCTGCTTGTGATATGAGAGTATGCTGCTTGTGATATGAGAGTATGCTGCTTGTGATATGAAAGTATGCTGCTTGTGATATGAGAGTATGCTGCTTGTGAAATGAGAGTATGCTGCTTGTGATATGAGAGTATGCTGCTTGTGAAATGAGAGTATGCTGCTTGTGATATGAGAGTATGCTGCTTGTGATATGAGAGTATGCTGCTTGTGATATGAGAGTATGCTGCTTGTGATATGAGAGTATGCTGCTTGTGATATGAGAGTATGCTGCTTGTGATATGAGAGTATGCTGCTTGTGAAATGAGAGTATGCTGCTTGTGAAATGAGAGTATGCTGCTTGTGATATGAGAGTATGCTGCTTGTGATATGAGAGTATGCTGCTTGTGATATGAGAGTATGCTGCTTGTGATATGAGAGTATGCTGCTTGTGATATGAGAGTATGCTGCTTGTGATATGAGAGTATGCTGCTTGTGAAATGAGAGTATGCTGCTTGTGAAATGAGAGTATGCTGCTTGTGATATGAGAGTATGCTGCTTGTGAAATGAGAGTATGCTGCTTGTGATATGAGAGTATGCTGCTTGTGATATGAGAGTATGCTGCTTGTGATATGAGAGTATGCTGCTTGTGATATGAGAGTATGCTGCTTGTGATATGAAAGTATGCTGCTTGTGATATGAGAGTATGCTGCTTGTGATATGAGAGTATGCTGCTTGTGAAATGAGAGTATGCTGCTTGTGATATGAGAGTATGCTGCTTGTGATATGAGAGTATGCTGCTTGTGATATGAAAGTATGCTGCTTGTGATATGAGAGTATGCTGCTTGTGATGTTTGTTATTGTTTTTTTTAACATGCGGGTCGGTTTAGAACCGCAACCAGTCGTGGTGGAATTTCATAATGGCCACAAAAAAAGTGAAAGCCAAAAAATATGATCTGATAAATAGATTGGAATCAAGCATTTAGGTTTGCAGTGTGAATGTAGCCATAGACACAGCACAACATGTACACTGGAAAGACAATGGTAAAGTTTGATAAAACAACACAACTGGATTCATATTCTGCTTTGATTATAATACGTTTAGAGATTCCTTTGGAAGGGCTGGGTTACCAACCTTATTTTGACATTCCTCAATTGTGTAATTCTGGATGAACAACGCGTCACATATGCAAGTGAACAATGGATGTGAGGTCCAGTGTTTATTTGATTTTTTTTTTTTTTGCCCATGTGCCTGTTACCATTTAGTCTGTTTTGGAATCTGGCTGGAGCAAATGTAAATCTGTTTCCTCTCTCTCTCGTTTTCTTTTTCTCCCTCTTTTTGTAACTCAGTACTCACTTTCGATAAAAGGCTTGTCTACAAACACAATTGGCAACACATTAACTGCAGCCCTGTTTCAGACTTTCCTCTGTCTGAAGGAAATCTCTGTCATCATTGCCACAGGCTTTTGTTCCTAAAAGCTTCATGTTTTTTAATGAAAGAAGGACATTAACCTTTCCTCTAATCTCTCAACATCACTTTGATAAATAGTCTTAATAACAAATTGTTATAGGACTAGTTTAGTACTATGACATGCTTGTTAATGTTTTTTTTTTTAAGACTTCATACATGCCTACATAGTGACATTTTATTACATAGACCAACTTCATCCACCTCTGTCACTTCTTCTCCTCTTTTATAGAAGCTAGTTTCCAAAGAGCACTTGAGTTAGATGCTCTACAGTCTGTCGTCTAAACCTTAAGCCCCCTGGTCCACAAAGTAACCAGGCCCCCATGTTAATGACTGGGGCATAATAGAGAGGTTATGCATAAAATTGTGGTTCTTACCACTCCCTTTATAAAGCCTTCTGACACCCTTGTACAAGCACTTGTTTGATTCCTTAGCTGAGGATCACCTGTGCACCAGTGTGTGTTTCTTGACTGAAATGTCCCATCGAAGGCACCTGACACACCAGAAAGGTGAGATGTCAATAGCCTCTTGTCTTACTGTTCAAGTAAGGATCAGATCTATTTGTGGTCACTTTTTAGAATCACATTCTTTACACAGAGTAATGAGACTTATGAGGTGCAATGTAAATATATGTTAGCCTGTAAAGTAATCTTTTAAAACTATAATCTGGATAATGTTGTCAGATGCCAAATACTTTCATTTGAAAGAAAACTCCAAGGTCATAGTTGGTGACACCACACCACATTACATTAGGTTACATTATCCTACATAAAATACAAGTTCACATTAAAAAACTTGCGTACTGGAAACCATGACAATTTGGAGCGAGCTCCACATCTTTCATCTGTCTTCTAATTTGGGAACAGGCAGTATCCTCATAATCCAAGACATCTCCTACATTCACTCTGCAAAGGGAGGGAGTGGAAAATGGAGAGAGACTGAGGACGAGAAAAAAAGGACAGTGGTAATAAAGACAGGGATGAATGACGGCTTTAGGGTCTGTGGTGTTGACCGAATCGATGACAGGGGAGTCGGGGTTCCACCGATTAAAAGTGTTTTTGGCTGTCAAGCAACTATTGTCATGCCAACATGCTGCAGCTTTCTCGCTCACCGAGTACCCTGGTCATATGTATACGAGGACATTTTATGGGTTTCTATGAATTATATATTGGTGTAAATGGATGAAGTCATAATCCTCCATCTCAGATATAAGAGCCTTAACGTGGCAGTTTGAGTGGTCTTGCCCTCTGACGTATGTATTTCATGGGTCTCTTACGAGGCGTTACCTCTCATAGCCCCCTTCTCTCTCTCTCTCTCTCTCTCTCTCTCTCTCTCTCTCTCTCTCTCTCTCTTTCACACACACACACACACACACACACAATTTATCTCATATTTCATCTCATATTTTCACATACATCTTTGGTAATACTGGTACATGTATTGTCTTTCTCTGGTGGCTTGTTTGTTAAGAGTGGAATACCAGGGATAGTCTGCCTGGGGGCAGCTGTGGCTCAGGTGGTTGACAGAGTCACCCACTAATCGCAAGGTTGGTGGTATGATTCCGACTCCTTCTGGCCAAGTGTTGAAGTGTCCTAGAATAAGACGCTGAACCCCAAGTTGCTCCTGATGGGCAGGCTGGCGTAGCAGCTGCAATGATGTGAATGTGTGTGTGTGTGTGCGTGTGTGGGGAGAAATGAGAGGCAACTGGAAAGCACTTTGGGTGCACTATGAGGTTCTATTAAATGTCCTTAAAAATATATAGTCCATTCACCATAGTGGATACTTGGGGCAGAGAATTACAAGGAGTGAGGAAGAAAGAAAACAGGGGGAAGGGAGGAGGGATGAAAGGGGTTAGAGATCATGAAGAAAGGTGAAGGGTGAATAGCAGAGAGAGGGGATGGTCGAAGAGAGCAGCGAGGTGAGGAATGAGGCAAAAAGAGGGGGTTAGAGGAGTGTCCAAGCAGAGACAGGACTTCATCTGAGAGCTTGGGGGCCAAGAAGGGGATAGAAGTTGAGCAATAGAAAGTGAGAGAGGAAAAGAGGGAGGGGACTATTCAACAGGCCTGAAACAAGCCTGTATTTGTTTTGAAGCAATCTGTACATATAAATGTAGCGGTTCAAATCTACATGTACACATGTACCAATCAAGTACATGCTGACATCTGACTTCTTACCAGTCATTTTAAATGCAATACAGTTTAGTGACTAACGAAAGTGCCGTTTTACACAGATAAAAGTATAACACACTCACAGAATCAGAATGGGGGTTTATTCGCAATGCAAGGTTAACAAACATAGAATTCACTTTGGCAGGAATGAGCACATAGAACATATATGTGGCATACTAATAAAATAAAATAAAAATGAATACAATGTAAAATACACTACAGATATGATACATATAAACAACTAATACAAATAATACAAATTATGCAATAGTTCAAATGATACAGGTAACATGGAAGTACAAATAACATAGGTACAGAGTGGAATGGGTATATAGAGTACGTGGGGGGGGCGGGGGGGGTATACACAGTAGTGTAAACAGTAGTAAGAATTCACAGTAGTAAGTTTTTAAAGTTTAAAGTGTTGTGTGCTAAACGGAAGTGTGCACACAGATTAGTATGGCTATTCCGATGGGGACTCCCACATCAGTGAGATGAATCTAACCAAATCTTGTTTTAATTTACTCAAACCTTTAACATGAGCTCTACACTTCACATGAGCTTCCTACTTAGCTCACACCTTTACCCTAAACTACCCGTCTCTTAATTCCAATTTCCGTATCTACACAAGTAAAAGTGCCCACAAACACACACACAAACACACATTCCATACCCCTTTCCAAACCTTCTGTTTTCAGTTCAGTGTCCTCCATTGCATTACTCTGCCAGCCAACATGCTTGAAGTACTTGAAGTGTCATGTTATCCACTGCATTAGTGTGAAGGATGGGTCTTGTTTTGAACCACCAACCCTGGCTCTTTCCAACCCTTTTTTCTCATACCAACAATAAAGCCTGCATGAAAAAAATGGAGAATAATATTTTGAGAGGAAATTACGAAATTCCTGAAATTATTGGGAAGAGGGACCTTATATCATCTGCTCACTCTGATTCTTGTTGTCTAACCTATCTTCTTTCCTTCTGTTGGTCAAGACAAGACTCTTTGATATTGCACTCCCTTGTTCTGTTGAAGGATCAGGGGTGATTCAATTCTATAGTAGTCTAACCCTAAAAAGGGTTTGTATTAATTTAAGACTCCAGTCATGGGTAGATGGATTAGTAAATGAGACTACCTGGCTCTGGATAGACAGATGCATGGATGCTCTGATCTCTCTAATATGGACTGAATTAAAAACAAGGAGCGCCTCTGATTGGCTGACAGTCACCATGAATTAGCCTCATTGGTTCTCATCTTCAGGTGAATCACCAAACATAAATAAACACACATTTTCAACATAATCTTCACAGAGATTTCCAGTACAATACTATTATGATAAATTATTTAAACTGGGACACAAATGTAAAAGGGTTTGGTTTCACAGTTTTGTTAGTATGTTCCCTTTGCCAAAAAACTTTAAATACAATTAAAATCGAACAATTAGAACAAATTTGTCTATTTGCTTCTAAAGCACTTTTTCAATAAAGTTCAGATTTAGAACTGGGGCCAGTTGCATAAACTTAGTTTAAGTCTAGTCTTGCCCTTAAGTAAGCATTAAATTGTCAGGTTAGACTAACTCAATTCTAGTCTATTGCATAAATAGTACGACTGACTTAATTTGTTTAAGAAAGTTAGCCACCTCTCCCCCTGGCTAAAACTTACAATAAGGGCTTGTTAGTACGTCATTAACTTTAACAAGTTTTTGGGGGGTTGAATTTCCTTTAAAATTACTTTTTATTAAAAGATGCGTACATAAGAACATAAGTCATTGCATTGATGCTAGCTAGCTGTGTCAAAGTTGTCATACCCTAAGAAGCGTTGAATTAAATAGCTAACCCTAATCCTGACACAACCTTTTCACTATTGTTTTCCTGAACAAAAACAGGCTTTCATGTGTCCATTTTCTGCCGTTAAGTGTCGCTGTTTTTACCAAAGTGTCTTATTTCACCCATAATGCATAGTACAGGCCATCTATGTCAATCTTACAATAGTCACTTAAGAGGAAATGTTATGCAACAGGTACATGTATGTGTCCATGGCAAGTCAGTTTTATTGAAGTCGTAGACTGGGTATTTATGTAACTGGCCCCAGGTGGATTCTAGTGTTATCAGATATGGTTGGTCCTTAAGCAGTTGTCATCACTTGAGATATGGTTGCATCAGGATTCAGGACTTATTGTCTCGTCAGGTGAAGTGAGTTGTCACTCATGCCTTTCTTGTGGAGACCCAAGTGAAACTTCTTCTCCCAAATCCAAAAGTAAATGTATAAATATAACCTGGTTAAACATAATTAACTTAAAATCTGAACAGTCCTTGCTCTTCAAAACACTTTTGGATGTTATAGGAAAAATCCTTGAACTTTTTAAATTGCCAACAGTCTCAGTGTATCTGTGTGCTCTTGCTGCAGGGCCTATTTGGACGTGAAGGAGTTGAAAGAAATCTTGAACTTGGATGGCTCTTCTTACCTAAATGTGTTCTTTGCTAACTCATCTGATGAAGATCTGGCAGGCGTAGCCACTTGGCCGTGGGACAAGGAAGCCCTAACACATTTAGGTAAAGACAGATACATACACCCACATACAAACATGCAGACACACACACACACAGAACTCCTACCATGTCTTTGTGTGTAACACCTTTAACCCTTTTCATTTAAAGGTGGCATTGTTCTGAACCCCTCCTTCTATGGAACATTCGGTCACACTCACACCATGATCCATGAGGTGGGCCACAGTCTGGGGTTGTACCATGTATTCCGGGGGATCTCTGAGATTGAATCATGTAATGATGTGTGTCTGGAGACCGAGCCCTCATTAGAGACAGGAGACCTATGTGCAGATACCAACCCAACACCAAAATACAAACACTGCAGAGACCCAGAACCAGGCAATGACACCTGTGGGCGCCGACACTTCACACACACACCATACAACAACTACATGAGCTATGCAGGTAAGACTCTCTCTGTCTTCTCTTCTCTTAAACGCTCAAACACACAGATATTACAATTAGAACATTAATTGTTCCATCACAAATATCATATGTGTAAAGGGAATGGAATTCAGAATGAGCCAGATTCAAAATATCAATTAAGATAATAATAATTGATTAATTAATTGTATTGAAAGCATTGTGTTATTAGTAAAACCAGTCGATGATAAAGATCATTTGAAATATTTATACCAGTAATCCCTGCACGGCCATATTGCCTTTTCTTATCTCAAACATGCGGTTTGATCAAAATGTGTATGTGGATTTGGACTCTTAGTATTGTCTGATGAAAATGTCTGGCCCAGCTAATACTTTTCTCTTCTAATTGAAGATGATGACTGTACAGACTCCTTCACCCTCAACCAAGTGGCCAGGATGCATTGCTACCTTGACCTTATTTACCAAACCTGGCAACCGATGGCTAAACCACCCCCAGTGCCTATGCCACCACAAGTTGTGGAACAACATCATGATGCCATCACTCTGGAGTGGTTTCCCCCCATCAATGGACACTTCTATGACAGGTGAAATGAATTTCTAGTGAAACTAATTAAGAGGATCAATGCATAATTAATATTCCCAACCAATAGTCTTTTTCAGAGCTCAACATGGCCTGCAGCCAGTTAATAAAGAGGATGCTTTTCCACACGGACTGTGTCTAAGTTTGTTGCTATGCCTGTCTGTTGGTTTCCTAGAGAAGTGGGATCAGTGTGTGGCAGATGCATCGAGGGCCGGGTCCTGCTTCAATATGCCTCCAACTCCTCATCTCCCCGGCCCTGTGCCCCCTCAGGACACTGGAGCCCTCGTGAAGCTGAAGGTAAGACCCCCAGCAGTGTGTGGACACTGAAGTCATCATTGACTCCTGTTCCTTATCTCTCATTTTGTATATATTTTGGACAACAAGTCACTGCAAGGAATATAGGGTTCGGTCTGTTGTGTCTAGTATGTTGTATGTTGTAGTGTATAGCTACAAGTGTATGTAGAGTATGTTGTAGTGTATAGCTTAGTACAACTAATTGTCTAACACTCGCAAAATAAAATTAATTTACAATTATTTTAGTAATTCCATTGATCCATAATTTTGTAAGACTGGCTTCAATATGTGGGTGGAATAATTGCATGACTGAAGCATTGAGATGGTCCCTGTTACCAATCAGGTGGCCAACGGTACTTTGTTAGGGCATTATGGTATGCAGAAAGAAGTAACAATGCAGATACAATCTAACAACTGACAAGACAACCGAAATTCACAAGGCTGAGATGGGAATTTCCCAGATATATTGGAGAGGCTCAACATCTCTCATGAAGATGTGTGCAAGGATTTAGCAGTGGGTGTCAGTGCATCTTAGTCTTAGGTCTCAAGGATATCCGAGCAAAGCAAAGCCAGGTTTATTTACCTCAAACGGAGTTTGGAGAGCTAGAGGCAGGAACATATAGTGCCTCAGGTATGTATTGCATAAAATATATTTCCTAAATTGTAAATTGTCAATGTGAAACTTAATATTCATGTATGAAGCCAATAATAACCAACCATTTCGTAAGTAGTCGTCTTCAACTGAATAGATTTATACACTTTGTCTGTCTGAATAGTTTATCAACTTCAAACAAAAAGACGTATTCATTCAGTATCATGTCTCGTAGGTGCTACAATCTCAGCCTCTAGTCCTCAATGTCACAAATGGAGCTTAATTAACAGGCCTCCGTCCCATGGCACTATAATGTCCTGAGACAAATCCATTGGGACATTCATTTTAACATAGTTTTTTATTACTCATTCATTCATTCATTCATTTTCTTCAGCTTATTCCTGTTAGGGGTCACGGGTGATTGGAGCCTATCCCAGTTACTTCCGGGCCATAGGCAGGATACACCCTGGACTGGGGCCAGCTAGTCGCAGGGCTATCACACAGACATTGACAGACAACATAGAGACAACCATTCACTCACACAGTCATACATTAGGGACATTTTTTCCACAATGTCCAATTAACCTATCACATGCATGTCTTTGGACGGTGGGAGGAAGCTGGAGTGCCCGGAGAGAACCCACGGTAACACGGGGAGGACATGCAGACTTTTTTTTATAACTGTGTCTTGTTAATAAAAGTTTTGACATAAATTGCCTATGTGCTTTTATGGTAATGACTTTGATGGGCATTCACTTACTAGATACAACTGCCTTTTGGCTGAATGTTCCATATTTTCCTGTGTTCTGGGTGAAATTCCCTGGTTGTTTGCTATCAACTGATTTAGCTCTGCATCACCTGCCCATGCATAGTTTAAATGCCAACATTTTAGAATCTGTGCAGACTCACCTCATATGGCATGAAATGATCAATGATCAAAAACCTGGAGCGTAACTGACAGATGGGTTTCAACAGTGGGAGATTAGTGATGCCCTAGGCCAGTTTGGTTAGTTTGATACTTGTTATATCAATAACTTAAACACACAAGTTTGATTATCAGTTGAAAGTCAGAATATTATTACCTACTGACTTTTCGGTGAAGTAGAATTAGAACTAGTCTCAACAATAGTCATTTATTTTCGCTCTTCTAATGCTTTTTCAAACAACTGTAGAGGGACCAACATTAGGTATGTAGAATTTCAGCTTAAAAAATAGTCTGCATACCTGTAGATGTTTGACTGTTGGCTGGCTCTGGTTGCTACGGTTTTATGTATTGTATGTGTGAGTGTGTCTGTGGCCTGACTTTGTATTATTTTGTCTACGATATGTGTATGATCATGTTCTGTTCATGGTCATGTACAACCTCTGCCCCAAATGAGACAAAGACTATACCAAAGTGGCATAAATATGCTGAATTAATGTTGTGTCAAGTATGAACTGACTACAGGTAACAGGGTTCCTGCCTCAAAATATCAATCCTTTCTAAATGGCCTAACAAGGGCAAGAACACACACAACATTTCCCATTTAATGAATATGAGTCTGATGTTAACTGATTGTAATTATAAAATCATTGCGAGTCTTTAAAAGTCAAATTTGAGGTAATGTTAAGCAAAGCCAGAAAGATGTAATCTGTCTGGGGGTGTCAGTGGCACATGACTGAAAATTAACTCAATGACCTACTGGGCTGAGGATCAGAGAGGGATCTGGTAGAGTGCATTAGTGTGTAGTAGATTTGCATGTGTGGCTGTTTAGATGGGCAAGTGCATATTTCTATGTGTTCATGTCAGCCAGTGTGTCTGGGCACAGGCACAAAGACTTGTGTGTGAGAAAGACAGACAGGTCTGGGCTTGTCTATGTCCGTGTGTGTAATGTCTCAGTTCACACTCTGACACTCTTTTCTACCAGTGCTAATCCATCATTCAGTTCTTACTTCACACTAACTCCAATGTGTGTGGTTGTTGTTTTTTTTTCTACTAGTTTTAGTAATAATTGTCGAATGATTGTTATATGATGTTAGGTTTGTGTGGTTATCAAGGATGCCTTGGGTCATCTCTCTCAGAAGGAATAGTTACTCCAATCAAGATTACCGTAAACACAACATAGTAGACAACAAAGCGGCACAGATAAGACAAACATTCCTCTCACTGTTCCACCTTCTACTCTTGTAAAGAAGAAGTCTTGAAGAGCTTCCTTCAAGTTCTTGCAAGGTATGTTCATTTTTTTGAATTGCTGCCACAAATAGAAAAGACAAATGGTAGCTGAAGACATGTTGTCTCAAGCAAGCCCTTTGAAGCTTTCTAGGAGAGGTGAGAGGGCTTCACATGCAGAGTGGGGAGGTCCCCACGGCTCTATGGTTCCTTTGCATCGGCATTTGGTGGGTAATCACTATACAAGGGGGTCAAGAAGGCTGATTAGATTTGACTGATGTGGTTGATGAAACTCCACAAGTGTGACAGATGTTGGCTCTGTGTGGTCTAGTTGACCTCATACAGTGGTTATGCGTTATAAAGTCACCCCATGTAGGAATGTGTTTGTGGGTGGTAGGGCTGGGAAATATGACTATATATATTGTTTGGCAATAGAATTTTTTTTTTTGCTTCATATTTGTAATTAACAAACATGATTTGTTTATTAAAGTATACTTTCACAGTCAATACTTTTTGGACAGAAAAACAAAGCTATTTACTGTACTAGCCTGTACGTGGTGGTCATTTATATAAACTACTTATTCATTGAATTTAGAAAAACCATGGCCATATCATCAAATATCTTGTCATATGAATATCAATTTTGGTCACATGGCACAGTACCCCTGGGTGGGCATGTCTAGCATTGTATGTCTATAAAAACAGCCATGATGAGGTGTTGGACAAGTGTGTGCATGTCCGTGTAAAACACACACAACACCTGTTTGCTTGGGGCTAGTGTCCTCATACCACTTTTTTCTGGAAATACTGGCATGGCCAAAGAATTTTGGAGCACCGCTTGTAAATCTTTACATCTGTATAACCCTGAGATATATAGCTGTAGGGAAGAATGTGAATGGGAAAAAGCATGTAGAAACCCTTTGAGAAGAGAAATGTATGTGGTTAGTGAAATTCAGAAGAAGGATCCTGTAGTTGAGTGAAACCAGAATTGATTAGAAATCCAGGGGTCTCATTTATAAAACCTGGCATAGACTCCATACTGTATGGCACACACAGAAAAGGGAATGCTAATATTAGTGTGACATGAACTACACATTACAACAACAAAAAAATCCAATCCAAAATCAGATAAAGAGTCAGGTCCATAAATATTTGCACATTAACACAAGTTTTAATTTTGGTTCTGTACCCGCCACAGTGGATTTGAAATAAATAACAAGGATGTGCTTTAAATGCAGACTTTAAGCTTTAATTTGAAGGTATTCACATCCAAATCAGGTGAACGTTTTTAAGGGACCAAAAGTAACTGGACAGTTGCCTGCTCAATAAATAAGCTCATCTTATTTTATTTACAAGAAGCAGATGAAAGGTCTAGAGTTCATTTCAAGTGTGATATTTGTGTTTGGAATCTGTTGCTGTCACCTCTCAATATGAAGTCCAAAGAACTGTGACTCAGTTAAGGAAGCTATAATTTGGCTGAAAAATCAAAACAAACCCATCAGAGAGATTAGAAACAATAAGTGTGGCCAAATCAACTGTTTGGTACATTAAGAAAGAATGAACTGGTGAGCTCAGCAACTTAAAGACCAGGCAGACCACCGAAAACAACTGTGGTGGACAAAATAAGAATTATTTCCCTGGTGAAGAAAAAAATCTTCACAACAGTTGGCCAGGTCAAGAACACTCTCCAGGAGGTCGGCGTATCTGTGTCAAAGTCAACAATCAAGAGAAGACTTCAGCAGAGTAAATACAGAGGGTTCACCACAAGATGTAAACCATTGGTGAACCTCAAAGACAGGAAGACCAGATTAGAGTCTAACAAAAAACATCTAGAAGAGCCTGAGAGTTCTGGAACAACATTCTGTGGACAGACGAGACAAAGATCAACTTGTACCAGAATGATGGGAAGTGAAGAGTATGGAGAAGGGAAGGACCTGCTCATAATCCAAAGCATAGATACCACCTCATCAGTGAAGCATGGTGGAGATAGTGTTTTGGTGTGAGCATGTAAGGATGCCAATAGAGCTGGTTATCTTGTAAGTATTGATAATGTGCCGGCTGACAAAAGCATCAGGATGAATTCAGAAGACTTTTGGGCATGGGCGTCGTTAAGCCCCCCTAAAATGTTCTTCAGCCCCCCCCAAATAATTATTGTGATTATTATCGGGCCGCCAAAGAAATACGATAATTAATTTTAAAAAATTATTTTGAAAAATTACCGGATGCTCTCGGTTAAATGTCGGTCACTTGAGCGTCAAAAATGTAACCCACAACTTTGAAAAACGATAAAAACGGACTTCTTTGGGACTCGCTGGCTAGCTCGCATCGGACTACAGTGCGACCACCCCCCCCCCCCCCCCGTCGTTGACAGAAAGTGCCAGGGGCTAAGCCCCCCCTTTCTTTCAATCCTATAAACATCCCTGCTTTTGGGCAACATTATGGGCTCATATTCAGCCAAATGCTTCACAGTGCAGAAGGACAACAACCCCAAGCAAATGGAAAAGGAAACCAAAGAGTTTATTAACACAAAGAAGTGGAATGTTCTGCAATGTTCAAATCAATCACCTGACCTTAATCTAATTGAGCATTTCACTTCCTGAAGGGAAAACTGAAGAGAAAATCAGTTGCAGTCGAGGCCTGGCAGAGTATCACCATGGATACAACCCAGCATCTGGTGATGTTCCAGACTTCAGGCTGACATTGACTGCAAAGGATTTGCAACCAAGTATTAAAAGTGACAATTAGATTTATGATTATGTTAGGTTGTCCAATTACTTTCGGTCTCTTAAAAAGGGGAGGGAGCACATATAACATTTGTTGTAATTCCTGCACCGTTCACCCAATCTTTATGTGAATACCCTCAAATTAAAGCTGAAAGGCTGCACTTAAAACACATCTTGATTGTTTCATTCAAAATGATGAAAGCCAAAATTATGAAACTTCTGTCAGTGTCCAAATATTTATGGTCCTAACCCTAAAATTGTGGATTGTGCTCCGTCCCTGTTATCAGAATCAGTTTTTTATTCGCCATGAATGTTTACACATACAAGGAATTAACTTTGGCAGGAGCCTGTCGAGGCGACTTGGACTAAACTTGTATTTTATATTAGTAAAGAGACATACGTCACAAAATGTGAAATTGACAAAAGTAGTGCAAACATATAGAAACCCATAGGGGACTATGAAATGAGAATGCAATTTCAGAAATGAGACTGTGAATGCCTTGGAGCAACAATATTGACTTAAACATAACCAGGCAACAAAGAACATCCATACTGATTTTGCCATCGCGCAATGACCGGATAACTGGATCTATCAGACCCTTAAATATATACAAGTACTACAGACAGGTTGATACACTAACCCAGAACTCCCTGTACACTATACATTTACATTTAGTAGACGCTCTTATCCAGAGCAACTATAATAATAATACTTTATGTATATAGCGCATTTGATACAAGAATTGGAGCTTAAAATGCTTCACATAAAATCGAACTAATAATACAAACAATAAAAGTTATAAACCCTTCTTATTCTCTTATTGCCACTAATAATCAACACCCCACACCCCTCATCCTGAAATCCCACTGCACAAGCCACTTTAGCACATGATACCTCTAAACTTACCACTCCCCCCCTCCCCATGTACTATATATATCCATTCTCCCCTATACCCGTACTCACTATAGTTATGCCCCCTATCTGTACAGCTAGTGCCTACTTTTTATTGTATTTTATCTTTATTTTTTATTCCACTTATCTTACTCTAATATATGTTCTGTTTTCTCTTTACTGCTACAGTAAATTCCGTGTTTGTGTATCTTGAACAGCAACAAGATATACAAGATACATAGAACATCAGATTGTCAGCTGACAATACAGAATGTTGGTCTATCCATTCATAGACCAGCAGCAATCTAACCCTAAACGTGTGTAACATCCTTTATAGTACATTACATTTTGCTGGATGATTGAAGGGCTGGAAAATGTTCTCATTAAATAGTCACTAACAACACAAAAATGAATGGAAGGTTGAAGATGGAAGGTTCAAATTGCTTCAGGTTTGGCAATGTTGGTGTTCAGTGTTTGAGCTGTGTGTTGGTGGAAACATGTTATAATGGAAATAAAATGGTGTGTGGTAGATACTTACAGATAAGAAGGTGCTGACTTGCCTGACATTGGTGACAAGTGATGGTTTTGTGATTTTTAGGAAGGATAAGAGTAGACCGCTGAACAGGGAAGGAATAGGCCTAATACCGCTTGGCCACTTGTCCTAGAGTGTCCCTCTGTAATTGATTTTGCTTGTGTCTTGTCAGTTAGCTTGTTAGTGTTATTGGTTCCCCCTGTGTGTAGTTTTGCTGTGTATTTCGTTTCCTGTTTGGTGTCCAGACCCTGTCCTTGTCAGATCGTAGGTGTGAGTCTTCATAGTGCACCATTAGGTATTCTTGCTTTTGGTGAGCTGCACCTAATGTTAATAGAACAATTTTAATATTTGCAATACATACAAGGTCAGAGTCAAAATGTTCGTCTTGATCCCGAATGCATTGCTTGTATTCGTGTGAATGTTCTGTTTTTGAGTTAGATTAAATTAAGTTTCTGTGGCGAAAAGTCAGTTGTGTAGAGCAAGGGACCTCAGGGGTAGCCTTAGTGAATACATGTAAATATGATGTTCTACTATGTCAGACGGCATAGTAGAACCTTCTGATAGGTTCCTATAAGCCTAGGCTGTTTTTGGCTAGGTATAACAAACTCATCTTAATCTGCTTTACAAATTGGTTCCCCTTTCTTTTGGTGAGCAGTTTCATGAGGAGGCCATAGGACAAACTTGCTGGGGCACGAGGCAAGAAGGCCTCACATCGGTGCCCCTACCACCCCACATACAATTCTCCCAACCCTTAAAAAATACAGCACTCACACTTTAATTTACTTACAGTATTACAAATAATGAATCACTGCAAAACGGCACAATTCAACAATCTCAAAAAGTAAACAATATTGTAACCACATACAAGTAAACCACACCAAGATTTATGCATCTTACTTCTGATTGCAAGTCATTAATGACATTTGTGAAATCTTTAGGCAAGATCATGCTCTATGGACAGTATGACTAGACTCTAGAGACATGATAGATCACAGGTAGTTTTTTGTGATTTTCATTTTCCTGAAAGCTTGCTACCCTCCAGAAACACTCACAGACAAACCAGACAAGAAAATATGCAGCAGAATACAAAAGTCAACATAAATTCTCTGCAGTCCCATGCTATAGAAAGATTTCAGTAGGTCAAATAGATCAAGCAGTTCATCTTTAAATGGGGTAAATTCTATATTTATATAGTTTTCTGCATGATGCCCTGATCCTATCATCATATCATTTTTAGAAATTCCACAACATCTGTCATCAATGTGCTTCACTGACTTAAATCGAACACTTGTGAACCACAACACAGTTTATTGCAACATCAAACAATTTGTCTCTGAAGTGAGTTTCTGGGTTCTCCTCTATTCCTTCTTCAGGATGGTCTTCAAAGAAATGTTGATTTTCCTTGTTTCATTGTCAGGGTTGGAGTTCTGCCCTTTGCAGAAGCAACTGTGGTAGGAACTGTTTCAGGAAGCACGAATACAATTTTTACAGTGGCATTGTGAATTTCAGACACAATGAAGAAGACTGACTTGCTACATTTCTCTCCAAAGCACCCTATAACCTTCACCCAAAAATGTGAGACACGCAACTGCATTAAAAGATAGTAAGGAGATCTTCTTGTACCTGAGCTTTAGCTTCATGGCTGAAGTTTCGCTGGTGGGGCAGCGCTTAGCTGTTTCATTCAGAATGAAGTGTAAGAATATACAGAACAGTAGGCTAATCTACAGCAGTTACAACCATTGACTGTATGTTTCAAAACACAGGAAAACTCACAGTTGTTTTTGTCTTACTGCTATCTTCTGACTCAGCAAATTTAAGCCCCACTGTTACTTGATCTCTTTTAAAAAACCTAATCATAGAGTGTCTCTCCTCTATGGTTTTTTCTTCTTCTTTTTTCCTTTTGTCCTATTTTTGATGACTAGCCATTTTTATTTGCTTTCATCGTTTCATCCAAAGTTGTTGACGTTTATTTTGCGCTGCTGCAGTGCATGCATGTGCATGTAGCGAGCAGGATCAAACCATTTTAAGGACGCGGGGGGTGGGAGGTGCACTATTTAGGAAAATAAATATTATAAATATTGTTGGAGCTAGTTTAAGACTGAATAAAATTAGAATTAATAGGGGTGCACGGTGGCAGTGTGTTTAGTGCTCTTGCCTCCCAACAAGGTGATCATGGTTTAGATTCTTAGGCCGACCATGATTTGGGTGGAGTCTGCATGTCCTCCCTGTGTTACTGTGGGTTCTCTCTGGGTGGAGTCTGCATGTCCTCCCTGTGTTACTGTGGGTTCTCTCTGGGTGGAGTCTGCATGTCCTCCCTGTGTTACTGTGGGTTCTCTCTGGGTGGAGTCTGCATGTCCTCCCTGTGTTACTGTGGGTTCTCTCTGGCTGGAGTCTGCATGTCCTCCCTGTGTTACTGTGGGTTCTCTCTGGGTGGAGTCTGCATGTCCTCCCTGTGTTACTGTGGGTTCTCTCTGGGTGGAGTCTGCATGTCCTCCCCATGTTACTGTGGGTTCTCTCTGGGTGGAGTCTGCATGTCCTCCTTGTGTTACTGTGGGTTCTCTCTGGGTGGAGTCTGCATGTCCTCCCTGTATTACTGTGGGTTCTCTCTGGGTGGAGTCTGCATGTCCTCCCCGTGTTACTGTGGGTTCTCTCCGGGTACTCTGGCTTCCACCCACATTCCAAAGACATGCATGGTGGTAGGTTAATTGGACACTGAAAATCGCTCCTAGTGAATGAATGTGAGAGCGAATGGTTATCTCTATGTTGTCTGTAACTGTCTGTCTGTAACCGGGGGTCAGATGGCTAAATGGTTAAGGCGTTGGCCTCATGATCTGAAGGTTGTGAGATCCAGCCCCGGCTGTGGCTATATGATGTTGTGTCCTTGGGCAAGGCACTTCACCTACTTGCCTCAGGGAAAATGTCCCGGTACTTACTGTAAGTCGCTTTGGATAAAAGTGTCTGCTAAATGAATAAATGTAAATGTGAAATGTAAATGTAACCTCACTGCAAGTACAAAAAACTCCAAATCAAGTCCCTAGTGAGAGTCAGTATAGTC
This sequence comes from Neosalanx taihuensis, assembly GCA_030340665.1. NCBI lineage: Eukaryota > Metazoa > Chordata > Actinopteri > Osmeriformes > Salangidae > Neosalanx > Neosalanx taihuensis. The sequence continues at coordinate 7,942,428 of CM059311.1, forward strand.
CTAATGGAATCAGGTCCAGCAGTCATTCTTAAGTACTGTTGTACTCCCGGAAAAAGTGCGTCTTGAGCCTTTTCTTGAAGGTCAGTGTCTCTGATGGAGGTGGGAAGTTGATTCCACCATTGAGGGGCCAGACAGGGGAAGAGCTTGTATTAAGACCGGGCGCTCTTGAGGGGTGGGACTGTTACATGTTTATGTGTTATGAGCTAGATTTTTGTTGTGCTTTGATGGCTGATATGACCTCTTACTATCTAAATTTTGTAGCAGAGAAATTCAGGAAGAAAGTTGGCTTCATTAATTGTCTAACCATGCTCAGCAAATCCTGAGTTCTGTCCAAGAAAGCTGGAGTGCCTCTCAGTGGTTGCATGAGTCTTGTAGCATCTCTGCTTCTTACCAACTTCTATCAACTTCCACACTTGTCCTGTATTGTCCTGTCCATCATCGTTTTTTTGCCATGTGTATCCCTGTGACAAATTGTGCAAAAAAATAGGAAGCTTTGGTCACTTGAAAAAAACCCAAGTATGTACACAGAATACCCTTGCATTTAACTACATGCCCCTTGGATAGTTTGACTTGTCTCGTCTCGTCTAATATATTCCGTCCAGTAGGAAACTGAACAGGGAAAGCCATTGCCTCAAGCCTAGGGACTCTGAAAAAGCTGACAGGTGTGTTCCCATATTCTGATGCTGAATATCCCAGTAGCACATGTCAGTGTTTCTTCTCCAAGGTCAGGTGGCTGTAAACAACTGTCCATGCCAAATCCAGGATTTAGTGCAGCTTTTTCAGTTTCTGCATTGGGAGTTTGTTGGTCATGTCCTTCCTGTTACTCATAAGCAGACTGTAAAGCTGCAGACAACATTTCTGTTAGATCAACACTTTCTATGTGATTAAGTACCTCCATCATTTCAGTTGTAATACTGCTATCAAGGTCCATCCCATCTTCATAATCCATTGTCATCATCTCTAATTGCAACAATTGGACACTCTGGATATCGCCCCTAGTGAATTAATGTGAGAGTGAATGGTTGAATGGTCTGCCACTAGCTGGCCCCAGTCCAGGGTGTCCCCTGCCTAAGACCCCAGTCCAGGGTGTACCCTGCCTAAGGCCCTAAAGTAACTGGGATAGGCTCCAGTCACCCTTGACCCCGGGAATAAGCGGCACCGCTAATCAGCAATAGATAATGAATGAATGTTTGCTGGCTTGATTTGGTGACAAGCGTGGAGAAATGTACTTCTAGTGTGACCGGCATCGCAATATTTGTAGCCCATTGTGGTGCATCAGGGCGCCTCCTAGCCAGCTTGTCCCAGGTGTGTTCCAGGCGTGTCCTAGGCGTGTCCCAGGCGTGTTCCAGGCGTGTCCTAGGCATGTCCCAGGCGTGTTCCAGGCGTGATCCAGACATGTCCCAGGCGTGTTCCAGGTGTGTCCTAGGCGTGTCCCAGGCATTTCCCAGGCGTGTCCCAGGCATGACCCAGACGTGTCCCAGGCGTTTCCTACGCGTGTCCCAGGCGTCAGTTAGATTTAATTTAGGGCTCTGGTTTGATTGCAATGTCTGAATTTCAGTTTTCACGCCTCCTGGCTTCCTGTCATTAAGATGTTGGGAACAAGATGTAATACGAACAATGCATTAATAAATAAATACGCTAATAAATGCATTATTGTGCATTCATGAATACATAAATTAATTTATGTCTAAATGCGTAGATTTCTTAATTCATTCATTATTAAATGTGGCAGGTTTGGTCCTCCATATTATTTTACCATTGAAGCTATGAATGCAAAAGGTCAAAGGTACACCAGTCTACCTCTTTAATGTCTGAAACTAAAATAAAATCAATGTTTATGTTATTTTTACTGTAATGTACATTAAAATATTAATATTTATATTTTCATGTTCATATAAATCTAACTGACATTTCCCCCCCCCAGGACCACCAGATGTGGAGCAGGCATGTGAGCCTAGTGTCCGCACATGGAGCCCAATCGCAGGAACCGAACAGGGAGTTGTGGGGCTGTCAGAGTGCCCCTTTCAAGGATGCATGCTACAGTTGGAGTTTGCCCACCCCCTGGTACCCGAGTCCCTGACTGTGTGGGTCACCTTCTTCAGCCCGGAGGAAACTGCTCTACCTGCCATTCACAACATCCTCTTACTTACAGTTAGTGGAAACAACCTTTCCTTGGGTCCTAGTGACGTGTTCTGTGATACACCGTTAACCCTTAAGCTCGATGTGGAGGAAGAAGTGTACGGTGTGCAGTTCTTTACCATGGAGCAACATCTGGAGATTGATGCCACCCTCCTGACATCCAAGCCAGACTGTCCACTGTGTCGACACCTTCAGCCACTGCGCCATCGCCTGCTTCGTAATCCACCATTCACCCACTTCTCCAACGGTCTGCTGTTGAATGACCCTACCAGGCGATATACGGACAGGTTGGTTGCTGCGAATCAACTTTCTAAATAATGGACTGGGATTGACAACAGATGTACTGATGTAAGTGAGCAATATTATTTAGAACTCTGGAGTAAGTTTTGGCATCCAGTATACATTTTTATTGAACTTATTGTGTTTATCATTTGCAGGTGTTATATTCTATAGGAAATGAAGGATAGATTGAGGGTGAGAAATCATCAGAGTTCAACAACAAGAAAGCAATTATAAAAAAATAAAATAAATTGTTGACCCTGCAGAGTAGAAAAAAGACAAATACATGTTTTTCTCTTACTGGTTATTGGTCGAGTGGGAAAAGCAGTGTTAAGGTTATTGTGCTGAGTCATGCTGGCTGGTTTTATCTTGGGCTGTGTTCACCGGCTTACCCAGTTCCAGTGGCCAAGCACCAAGGATCTGGGCTCTATATCTCACCTCTGGGATCGACCCTAACTTAACTCACTTGTCACAATGTTAGTCCAGCACTATGTCAGGCACATTTCAGGTAGGGAAGGAAACAATATACTGTATCAAAAAGGGATACAGTGAATTGTTCTCTTTTAATGAAAATGTATGCACGTTTGACAGTAAAATTTTAGTTAAAAAATTTTGACATATCATAATTAAATCCACTACAATACATCAAGTTTGTTTCCATAATACACTGGATATAAAAATGATTTCAGTTATAGTTAAAATTAACTATTGCTCTGTTTGCTCTGTAGCAGGCCTCTTATTGCACTGTAGCGGGCCTCTTATTGCACTGTAGCAGGCCTAATTGCACTGTAGCAGACCTGTTATTGCACTGAAGCAGGCCTCATGCCTCTTATTGCACTGTAGCAGGCCTCTTATTGCACTGTAGCAGGCCTAATTGCACTGTAGCAGACCTGTTATTGCACTGTAGCTGGCCTCTTATTGCACTGTAGCAGGCCTCTTATTGCACTGTAGCAGGCCTCTTATTGCTCTGTAGCAGGCCTCTTATTGCACTGTAGCAGGCCTAATTGCACTGTAGCAGACCTGTTATTGCACTGTAGCAGGCCTCTTATTGCACTGTAGCAGGCCTAATTGCACTGTAGCAGACCTGTTATTGCACTGTAGCTGGCCTCTTATTGCACTGTAGCAGGCCTCTTATTGCACTGTAGCAGGCCTCTTATTGCTCTGTAGCAGGCCTCTTATTGCACTGTAGCAGGCCTAATTGCACTGTAGCAGACCTGTTATTGCACTGTAGCAGGCCTCTTATTGCACTGTAGCAGGCCTCTTATTGCACTGTAGCAGGCCTCTTATTGCACTGTAGCAGACCTGTTATTGCACTGTAGCTGGCCTCTTATTGCACTGTAGCTGGCCTCTTATTGCACTGTAGCAGGCCTCTTATTGCACTGTAGCAGGCCTCTTATTGCTCTGTACCAGGCCCTTTTATTGCACTGTAGCAGGCCTAATTGCACTGTAGCAGACCTGTTATTGCACTGTAGCAGGCCTCTTATTGCACTGTAGCAGGCCTCTTATTGCACTGTAGCAGACCTGTTATTGCTCTGTAGCAGGCCTCTTATTGCACTGTAGCAGGCCTCTTATTGCACTGTAGCAGGCCTCTTATTGCACTGTAGCAGGCCTCTTATTGCACTGTAGCAGGCCTCTTATTGCACTGTAGCAGGCCTCTTATTGCACTGTAGCAGGCCTTATTGCACTGTAGCAGACCTGTTATTGCACTGTAGCTGGCCTCTTATTGCACTGTAGCAGGCCTCTTATTGCACTGTAGCAGGCCTCTTATTGCACTGTAGCAGGCCTCTTATTGCACTGTAGCAGGCCTCTTATTGCTCTGTAGCAGGCCCTTTTATTGCACTGTAGCAGGCCTAATTGCACTGTAGCAGACCTGTTATTGCACTGTAGCAGGCCTCTTATTGCACTGTAGCAGGCCTAATTGCACTGTAGCAGACCTGTTATTGCACTGTAGCAGACCTGTTATTGCACTGTAGCAGGCCTCTTATTGCACTGTAGCAGACCTGTTATTGCACTGTAGCAGGCCTCTTATTGCACTGTAGCAGACCTGTTATTGCACTGTAGCAGGCCTCTTATTGCACTGTAGCAGGCCTCTTGCCTCTTATTGCACTGTAGCAGGCCTCTTGCCTCTTATTGCACTGTAGCAGGCCTCTTGCCTCTTGCCTCCTGCCACACTTGTTTTTGTCCCATGAAGACCAAGGACAAACTCTGTTTGTTGACAACAATATATGCACAGTGGTTTAGTGCTTTTCTTTTGTAGAATTTGCTGACTAGATGAAAGTTTCACCTCCATGACATTATACCGTGGGCTGTGCCATTTTACTACTGTGCTGTCAGCATGGTTCACATGAGAGGAAAGTAGTTGATAAGAGGCAAAAGGACAAGTGTTTGTTCTGCAAGATAGAGAGAGGTGTGTGTATGCTCTATAACATGCCTGTTGGCACAAGAGTAAATAGATTCTGGTTGGTGGATATTTATTAGTGTCATGTTTTTTTTATAGTATAGCAATGTATTTATGGTTGTGCTGTAGGTCAAGCCAATGGTAGCTCCCCATAGTAACTTTGTCAATGGTGGTGGCTAACTTGTAATGTTAAAATGTAAAACAGTTTGACCTCTTGCCTTAGGGGGAGGGGTCAGGTCAGCCCACAACAGAAGGGCTTCACATGGAGGATCATCCAGATTTAAAGGTTCCAGCATTGCAAGTTGATCTGTCCTTTTTTTTCAGCAGACAGGAAGATTTAACAAAGTTGAGTGAATGACTGAAAGTAGATAAATGATAGTCAATAAAGGTTTCACCCCTGAACAAACTTGTACTCCTATACACACAGTGGGGTTGGAGAAGATTGTTAAAACCTGTGGCTAAGTATATATTTTGAAGTGTCCAACCTTCATCATTAATACACTTAGGTAGCAACCTTTTTGAGTACAGTTTTCAAGCTGATGAATGTGTGGTGAATGACACTTTTATCTACTGCCACAATATTTGCATTGACCGTGCTGATGTCATGGTTCACTGCTTCTTTTATCCTTGTTTTGGCCTAGCTGAAGGGTGGGGGTCTGGGGGAAGAGGGTTAATTAGGTCTCAGCCTTCATCAGAGTATGAAAATATTGTGGTATAGCAGCTTCCTCGGCTGCCGTGACTCAAGGATGGAAGTTTAGAAGCCTTGAGAGTAGTAGAGGCCAGGTTAGGCTGGCAGGAGTAAACTATGAAGGAGTTTGTCAGGGTTTGATAAGAAAAGCAGTTTCATGAAGAGGAGCATAAGGTTCAGATGGATGGATCATGACATTTAAGTTGCTAAGAGGGGCAGGGAGGAGGTTTATGAGGTGTGGGTAGGGGGGGGACCTCCCGGCCAATGGGTTAATCCTGTTTATGACCCTGCACTTCTGAGCTGTCAGAATTTTATAGCTAATCTCAATCCTAACTTGACAGGACCTCCAAGCAGTGGGAAGAGAAAGGGGCAATCTGAATGCTCACCAGCCAAACACCCTCCCACCCCCTACCACCCTCCCACCCCCCTAACACCCTCCCACCCCTCTGTTCCCAAACATCCTTTCTCTATCATCTCTCTGTGATTTCAACACCTCTCACACTCTCTGTTAAGGCTCTCTGTTTCCACAAGGCCTCATTGTGCAGTGGTGTGTGTTCTTGGTTCCTTCCACTCTCTTCACCAAGAAGAATAGCATTAAGCTTGAGTTTTTCATAATCTGTCTAAAATGAACCATACTGATGAATGATACACAGGGGCAGAAGACCTGCCACGTCTGGAATTCTGGGGCTGCTCACAATCCCCCGATCTCCTCTTCCAGGATTTGGTCAGACCAGATTTCTTAGTGATATTTCTGAGGGATGCGTCCAAAAAAAATACTTTTCAAGTGAGATCGTTGGGTTTGTTCAACATGGAAAGTTAAAGTGGAATGGAAAGTTTTGGTTGATTACTCTGAGCCATGTGATAAATTATCAATATCCAATTGTGATAGTTTAATATCCTATAAACTGTTTTAATACACAATCTACATGGTGTTTTTCTCTGGATTAACTCAAATTCCTTTTCTTAGATATTGCACATTCCAGCATTGATAGATGTCTTCTATTGTGCTTCCATTATTTTGCCTTTCACCATTGGCATGGATTAACATCTTGCTAGACTAAATGTTAAGTGAGAGTGAGTCTTAGACATTGCTAGAAGGTCTCGTTTTCATAAAGTAATGAGTAAAGACTGTTTGGTCAGACAGTTTAGTTTTGATGAAATCTTATCATGTAAACAGGTGCTGACATCAGACAGACTGGTGTAGGAATGGAAATTAAGGCTATAACTGTCAAACTATCAAATTGTGTTTACTGGACTAGTTTGGATTTCAATGATAGAGTACGTCACAGTGGTACTGCTACTTTACTTCTCTGTAAGTGTACTTTACGAAGGTATGTAATGCACAGATCTGTAAGTGTACTTTACTAAGGTATGTAATGCACAGACACTATACATTATGTGTGTTTGTAACAAAACCTGAGAACCCACTTCACTTTGGTGACAGAAAACATAATGTTAACTGACAGATAATGAAACGGATAACAATGATGCTAGTTTCAGATTTTTGTTGATTAACATGGTCTTCTGATCATGGCTTTGCAAAAATATTATTATTATAGGTTATAGTCCTGGTTATTCTGCCCCCAGTTATTGTGGTGCTGAGTCTACTCACCTGTAAGGATGAAAACTTCATACATACTTCCTAGTCTTTCTCTCCGTCTACATTTATACTTAGCAGACATTCTCATCCAAAGCAATTTACAGCACATACAGGAACATTCCCCCTGAGGAAAGTAGGGTGAAGTGTCTTGCCCAAGGACACAACGTCATGTAGAAGCAGCCAGGAATCAAACTGACAACCTTCTGATGACTAGTCCGACCCTTTAACCACTCAGCCACCTGACTCTTACTCATCCTATCTCTTAAACTTGCTTTCTCCTTTTTCGAATGATACAAAACAGTGCTGTTGTTGAACGTTTTATGGTCCATGAAGAAAGATTAACGGACACTTTTGCTCTAGTATGAGAAGCAAAGTAATAATCGGAGCGTTTTGACATTGTTCATGACTGGCTTTGAAGAGGCCGTTTGTCCAAGCTTCTGCCTTTATTTTCATGGTTTATCTACATTTTCTCAAACCATGCAATCCCAAAACGCAAATCATGCCAAAACACACAACATATACACTCCCTTTATGTTTTTTTAAAACTCAAATCACCAATTACATAATTGACTCCTCAAGTGGGGGAAACACCTGTTTGTTTTCAATGAGCAATTATAGCTTTAGCAATATCGTTAAAAGGCCCAAAAGAACATGGATGCCAACTTTGCAAAGAGGGAGAGAGTTTGAGTTTGAGGGTTTTGTTTGAAACAATAAGCTAGACTGTCACTTTATCTCGGTCTTCCCAGTCTATTGTAGCTGCTTTCACTTATTGCACAGTTCATGTCCCTCTGTCATGCTTGACTAAATAACCATGTGTGCATGTGGGGAAGGCTGTCTCTTCTCTCCGTGTCATGTCCAAGATCCATGTCAGCATCTGTTCAAGTCTATGGGAACATCCCAGGCCTGTGCTAGCCACACTCTTAACTTTATTTATTTTGCTCACATCGTCTCATGTCTTTCTTTTCTTTTCTTTTATTATGCGCTTTCTCTCCCTCTTTGTCTTTCCTTCTTTGGGCTCCAGTTGTCCACAGCTTTCTTTTCATTTTAAGTTTGAAGCTTAATTCAGCCCATAAAATGCTTTCTGTTTGGTGTTGCCCTTGTTATATAATATCTGACTAAATTATTACCAAGAAACAATTGTATTTTCTTTGCTATAACTATCATTCTCCCTCCATGTGGACCCTGTTTCCTTCTGTGACTAACTGAAATAGCAGTACTGACCATGCATTTTATTTGTTATTTTATTGAATCCTCAAATACAGTCATGGCCAAAATTGTTACACATGTTTTGCCATACACATGTTTATTTCCTTTGCGTGTACTGGAGAAACACACACACAAAAAACTGAGAATAACACAAATTTGACATTTTTTGTACAATTATTTTTCTGAAAACTAAAATCAATCACTTCCTATAACCATCGATAAGCTTTTTAGACCTCTCAACTGGAACTTTGGACCACTCTTCCTTTACCAACTGCTCCAGGTCTCTGATATTGGTCTCTGGAAGGGCACCTTTTTCAGCATTTTTAAGATGAACCAAGTGTTCAATGGGATTTAGATCTGGACTCATTGCTGGCTTAAGAACTCTCCAGCGCTTTGTTGTCATCCATTTCTGGGTGCTTTAAAAAAAATTGAGGTCATTGTCCTGCTGGAAGACCCATGATCTCGGACACAAACCTCACTTTCTGACACTAGGCCCTACATTGTGACCCAAAATCCTCTGGTAATCCTCAGATTTCATGATGCCTTGCACACAGTCAAGGCACTCAGTATCAGAGGCAGCAAAACAACCCAAAACATATTTGAACCACCACCATATCTGACTGTAGGTACTGTGTTCTTTTCTTTGTAGGCTTCATTCAGTTTTCGGTAAACAGTAGAATGACATGCTTTATCAGAACGCTCTATCTTGGTCTAACCTTTCCTCAAGATGTTCTCCCAGGAGTATTTTGGTTTACTCACTAACATTTTGGTAAACTGCAGTCTTACTTTTTTATGTCTGTGTGTCATCAGTAGGGTCCTCCTGGGTCTGCTGCCATAGTGTTTCATTTAATTCAAATGTCGACAGATAGTTCACTCTGACACTGATGCACCCTGAGTCTGCAGGACAGCTGGGATGTCTTTGGAACTTGTTTGGGGCTTCTTATCCACCCTCCGGACTATCCTGAGTTGCAACCTTTCATCAATTTTCCTCTTCCATCCACGTCCAGGGCGATTAGTTACACGGGTTGCAAACTTCTTGTTCATGTTGCGCACTGTGGAGAAAGGAACATCTAGATCTCTGGAGATTAACTTGTAACCTTGAGACTGTTGATATTTTTCCACAATGTTGGTTCTCAAGTCCTCAGACAGTTCTCTTCACCTCTTTCTGTTCTCCATGCTTAGTGTGACACACAGATACACAATGAAAAGACTGAGTCAACTTCTCTCATTATTTGCTTTCAGGTGTGATTTTTATCTTTCCCACACCTATTTCTTGCCCCAGGTGGGTTTAAACGACCATGACATGCTTGAAATTAAGTTATTTATCTACAATTTTGAAAGAGTGCCAACAATTTTAGTTTTGTGGGAAATTATGTAAAAAAAAAAAAAAATGTATATATATATATATATATTGAATTTATACTTACATGACTGTACATGAGTTGCGCCATGGTTTGTGTTCAGGATTTAATTAAATCGTGTAAACGAGCATAATTTACAAATTTACGCTATTGTGCTAACCACATTTCATTCTGTTTCCTATTCTGAGCCAATGCAACTAGCATGAGACAAATTCACAAAAGACTCACACCCTAATGAAGAACTGTCACAATGCATGACCACAAGAAAATAAAAAATCAAGGCCACCCTTTAATCCAGAGTTATAATACATATTAGTCAAAAAATAATTAATTGTTCATGAACAACATTAGTCAATAAGATATCAGCTAGTACAAGCTAGTTAGCTGGGTGCTGTTGGCTCGGATTCACATTTAAGCTGTTGTTATATAACTGTCAGAATCCAATGATAGAGTATTTTATCACTGAACAGGGTGATATCACATACTTGTCTACATTTGATGGTCTTCTTTATATATGGCTTTTTAAACAAATGTTATCATTACTTTTCACTTCAAACAACACTTTACAAATTTCATAATCAGAATTAACTTTATTTGCCATGTAAGTTCACACAAACAAGGAATTTACTGTGGCAGAAAAATGTATACAATAAACATTATCATCACGATTCTTAAATATAAAAAGTAAAAAAATTACAACAGTATAAATAATTAGAAAACAAAACAATGTATCGGTAATTACATTAATAAAATAACAAATTCATATTTCAAATTAAATTGGTGCAATATGGACTGAAATAAGTGTTATAAATATCAATAAGAGCATTAATGAGTCCTTAGCCATGTTGATGAGATTTTGGTCCTGATGGATCGCAGCCTTCTGCCAGGAGGAGTCAGCCACATTCTTCAGGGTGGGAGGAGTCAGCCACATTCTTCCATGCTCCCCTCAGGTCCTCAAGGGAAGGTAGACTGCAGCCGATCACCTTCTTAGCAGTGTGGACATGCTCCTATATAGAGTATGTCCACTCTTGTCTTTAGCAGTGGCAGCAGTGTATGAAATAGAGATTAAAGTGGTGAAGATGGACACAACAATGGCTTAGTAGACACTCACCCTGGTGTTGGTACACAGCAGCCCTCACATAACTGTATGATGTCACAGCCTCTGTGAACACATCCAGACTATTGGGTAACAGTTGTGAACATGTTACTGCTTTTCTATTGGGTAACAAGTTGTTTTTCCCACCAGCAGTTGACGTTTGTCCAGGTTTTTTGCTCAGCAAACATACGTTTGAGAGAAATATCCTCGGTAGCTGTTTACAAACCACCACCAACACCCCGTTTGCCTCGCCTAAAATGCTTCACTTGCGAGGTCAAAGCAAAAAGTGGCTTTGACAATTTGAAAATGTTAGCTGATTCTACTGTAGGATGTGTATGAAATGCAGATTACGTTGTTTCCCTGATATTGAAAAATTTGTACCTGCTTAGAGAACTTGACCAATTGAAGCAACCATTCGCAGCACCATTTTGGATCATGAATCAACACCCCACATGGAAGTTTCCATCAACAGATTATAGTCATCAGTAAAGTATTATAACATGATTTGTCCTTTATTTTCCCTTCTTCTCAATTGTCTAGATTGAGAAGATTAGAGTTCATGGTGGGTTTCACAGCTGCACACTGATTTGGAGCTACGTAGTTCCTTACTGCCATCATGGTCTTGGACTGTGTGCGACGGATTGGGTTTCTTCTTATAAATCAGGGTTGGAGCTTTAGAAGGGGGATGTTTGTTCATGTTTGGAGTGTAGTTCGAATGGAGGGTGGAAAAAAAGTTGTAGTGCCAAACCTTTCTATCCCCATGCATGTCTGTGCCCTCACCTAGTCCCCCTGTATCAGGATGATATAGACACAAACTCACAGATAAGGACACAGGCAGAGTTGAGTCACAATCAATGTGTAACTAATTTATGGAAGTGAGCAAATGAGTTCTCTTGTGTCTGTATGTAGGGATGTGGTGCCAGGCGGTGTGTACACCTACCAGGTTCAGATCATCTCTAGTCATGGTGAGAGCGAGCCATCACCCCCCCTCATCCACCAGCTTGGTGCGCCATACTGTGGAGATGGCCATATCCAGAGGTATTGCTACATGTTGAGACTTCACACAATTAAGCATTGGACAGTTGGACAGAACCATACAGTTCATTAATGCAGCTCTATAGCACACAGTTCAGTGCTTTTGAAGAAAAGTAACCTACACTTAAAAAAGTAGCTGCATTCATGATTCTTGACTGTTCTCCCTGTGTGTGCAGATCCCAGGGAGAGGAATGTGATGACATGAACTTCATGAATGGGGATGGTTGCTCCAGCCAATGCAAGAAGGAACCTTTATTCAACTGTGTTGGTGAGTTGTTAACGTTGTGTACTTTGCTTTCGTAGAAACTTTAACGACATTCAGGAAACCTTAGAAGAACCTTCATGAAGCCATAAATAACCGTCATTTTCATAGACATTAGACATAGACAAGTCAATCAAATCTGCATAAACATTCCACAAGATTATGGAACCTTAACAATGATTGGATCATTTTAGAACTTAATTGGGTGTGCTTCCATCATCAGCATGGCACACACTATGTTATCTCACATATTTATTCATATTTTCCTTTATAATTTCACACCCTAACTTCTGCCTCAGTTCTGGCACTATGGAGACAATGTCACTGTAAATATATGGGCCTTGGTCCCAAAAGCATTGCTTCTATTGGATTTTATGTTTTTGTGGCAAACTGTCTTGAATGTTAGATAGTTTTTTAGCTACTTCCGTACCAGCCTAACATTTATTTATTTATTTCAGGGTACAGTGCATATTAATCAACATTTACATGTAAATATGCCAGATTTAGCCACAAGGCTATTTTTCATCTGTAGTCCCTGGACAGATGTTAAAATGTCACCCCAAACATAGTAAAATATAATAAAGTACAGTTGTTATTACGAAGTTAAAATTTCAAATTAAAAAATATTAAAATGCATCGCTCTAAAATCAATCAATAGGCAGACACTGTTAATAGACAAATATTGAACATCACAACCTCAGCAGACATTAGCAATGATCAATAGGTAAGACGTGTTAAATGCCTATTCTGTAAAATTAAACTTTATACAAGCTTAGTGAGGCAGGGGGGGGGGGGTAAATATAAGGTAAATGAGGTAAATATATTATAAACAGTAACTTCAATGATTTCCATTTACTCCAACAGAAAATCTTCAACACATTATTTGCAAAAACACAATTTTCATTAGTGTTGTTATTATTTCACATTTAAGAGTTAAACAGAGGGGGCGTAAGTTTGATTGTTCAGATGCTGCAAATTCAGTGGGTATCAAGTTTGATCAGAAGGTCTTAATTTGTCCAGAATTATAGTGTGAAACATGCTGGTCATGAAGGATGGCAATTCATCATTTATAGAGAAGTTATCAAGTTAATTGCAATTAGTTTAACATCTGCTTCTTGGACATCTATCCACAAACATCCTTACATTGATAATGACTTAATAACAACAGATATGATATGTTGTATGTCTACATTAAAGAGAACACACATCTTATATGTTTTTGACATATTGCTCATTTGTTTCATGGATAGGTGATATCCTCTTCTTCTCTTTGGAATGTCTGTCAATGTTAGCTTCCCTTTCTTGCTCTCTTTAGACATTTCTCTTTTACTTTGGATATCAAACACCATGTTGATAGAAAATTCATCTGTCCACTTGTGTGTCAGTTTATGCCTGTTTGAATTCTGCTTACATTTGTGTGTGTGTGTGTGACAGTGAGTTGGAGCTTTCACCAAGCACTATGCAAGGCTACAGGAGCTTGCTGGGCTCAACAGATACAACTAGTATGGGCAAATTAGGAGTCAAGAAAGGCTGTAGAGTCTAGACTCAGTAGAGAAGGACTGGAGTCCTGATATTTTCTCACTCAAACACTGATGCAAAAATACTCTATGTATCTCTTTTTTTTCTGTTTTTCTCTTTCCTTCCTTGTGTCTCTCTCTTGACCGCCACTCCATCCACTTTCTTCGCTTTTTTCCGTTTGGTGTCTCTCCAACTTCTCATCCTGTCTTGTTCTCAATCCGTCACTCCCTATTTCACTGTCCTGCTGGTAATCTCTTGAAACTGCTTATCCTGTTATTCTCACACTTGGTCACTTATTTTACTCTATAGACCTCTACATTCAGTTTCTTCTCAATTCCTCTGCCCACTCTCTATTACTCTGTCTATTGCTTCTTTTTAAACAGTTTTAGACTGTTTTCTGTCACACTTTCTTTGATTCCACTGTCTGTCTCACCCTTGTACTACTACTACTTAAACTTACCCTATTTCTTTAGCTTACTGTCCCCCTCCCTCTCCCCCTTTATTCCTCTCCCTTTCCCCCTGTTTGAGTGGAGGGGGTGTACTGTGTTCTTCATGCCCCCTCTCCAGCCCCTCATTTCAAAATCACCAGATCCAAGTGAGGTCTGAGCAGGGTTTGGGAGCTCTGGAATTTTGAGGAGGCCTAGCCAACTTGGCACGGAATTCTGCCTTTCCCCCAACTGGAACCCCCGTCCTACACTGCAAGAGCATAGCCAACCCCAGCGTCTATACCTTCTTTACTTCTCTCTTCTTATCCTCTTACCCGTTCTTCTCAACTCCACATTTCCAAATTGGAGCTCAAAGCACAGATCTCCGGGTGGGGTGTCTGGAAAAGCTATATCACTGCAACCAAACTAACCCTTTCTTTCTCTCGCTTACATATATACAAACACGCCATACACACACCACCAAGCCACCACCTATTTGTCCTCTGGTATGAAATGTGCCTAGTTGGATAGAGAGTGCTGAAAATGCTAACCCAACATACGTAGAAGAAGAAAAGGCAGGAGGATAAAGGACATGGGGAGAGGACCCCCCAACTAAGCCTTGGGGTCAGTTGTTCAAAAAGTTTAATCAGAATCAGAATCATCTGGATTATAAAATCCCATGTTTTGCTATCCAGGATCAGGTAATCCGTTTTACATTTGTATTGGTTTTTCCAAGAATCATTGGCTTGAAACAAAAATACAAATAAAAATCCCAGTGTTAGAAAAGGGATGAATTTGTTTAACAATGTAGACTACTAGCTACGTAAAGAACATGTTCAGTAGAGTCATTTTAAGTGTTTTGATTCAGAGACTGGAATGGTCCAAATACAACAATCCAAAGTCAATCTAACCCACAAACAAATATACATCTTCAAAAATAAAATGTGACTATTGTGTGTATGTGATACACGTTATTCACAAATATAATGTGATACAATAGTAGAGAGGGCACATTGTCTTGGTAAATTATGGGGTGTGCTTGCTTCACCTGCAGATGGATGCTTTTATTTTTACTGAAATTGTACAATTGATAGTTCTGTTTACGTTATACAACATATATGGTTATATTTATATATTTAACAGCATTCATTTGTTTGTTGCTGATCATTTGCAGCACAAAATACAAAATGAAGAGTAGAACAAAGGTTTTCTAAACTTCAGGATTTAAACCTGCCTTAAGATTTTCCATACCAGTGATATTTTCAGGAAATTAGCCTACTCCCATTAATTAGATCAAACAACCCCTTTGAAGCTTAGCGTAACAATGCTGACACCAGCAGCATCTAATCACAATTCAAACAGTACCACATGCTAACTGAAAATATACCCCTCCAAACATAAATAAGCTTGACAATTATTTAGGGGTAAATCATTTATTCCTAAAAGGTTTATGGGCAGTGATCATTGTCAGTAACAATGCACAATTTAACCTGTTGGTTTCCATGTAGAGGCCAGCATGGGGAAGCATGCTAAAATCTCAAAGTAAGAAATTGTAACTTTGTGTGCAGCAATATAATATGCTTCCATATCAATTAGGTAATATATATAATTGCCGCTGCACATCTTCTTTAAGAAATTAACGAAAGACACAAATGTGGGTAGTGTCTGAAATGTTGGCGAGTTTGAATAAACAAAAGTTCTGTCTCATCCCTTCTCCTTAGTCTAACTCCTTAGTCTTAGCTCATATCCTTGAAAACCAAGTGTAAGGGTTGAAAACTTGAGACAATGCCACTTGGTTGTGGTTACGTGGTCATACATCGTCGCTAGATGGCTGCTACGTCACCAGAGGTGACAAATATCTATCATTACAAAGTGTAGAGTCTTTTAGCCAAAGTAGTTATTCGGAAGGCTCACTGACATTGTGTGGCTTACAAGAACATCCCATATGATTCTTTACTAAGGCACGCTTCCATTATGACGTTATGCTAGCAGTGAGGTCCCATATTGTGAAAATATTGTCCTAAACTGGAATTTAAATCCCAATACAAGCAACATGATCAAGACCAAGACAAACATTTTGACAGTCCAAATATTGAATAATCATTAGGGGTGGGGAAATAAAAGATATACAGTGAACCCTGGTTTTTCACAGGGGTTACGTTCCAAAAAGAACCCGTGATAAGTGAAATCCGTGAAGTAGAAACCTTAATTTTTTTACAATTATTATACAAATTAATACTCTATTATATATTAAAACCAAAGAAAAAACCCTTTTTACAGGCCAAAGCATTTGTTTAACAAATAAAAGTACTGTATCCTGTAAAACCGCAACTTTATTGATGCACAGGTTTGTGTTGGAGAGACTGTTTAGCCGATTAGGCTGCAGAACACAATGCACGATGCAAATCCGTGAAGTAGCGAAACCGTGAAAAGTGAACCGTGATATAGCAAGGGTTCACTGTATAGAGAAAATATAGAAAAAAATACAGAGAAAACATGGTCTTGTGCTCACCGAAGGCAAAAAAAAGGCTAAATGTCCAATATGTAACAAGATTCAAGGACTTTCAAAGTTGGTCTTTGTAGAAAGACTAGCTTTTTGATCAAGGCAGGCTTTGGGGTGCTGAAGTTGAGAAAGTGTGATTTGCCAGAAGAATCTGTATTGCTCGTACATGTAAATAAATGTATTTGAATGACATGATGCAAATACAATTTTATTCGACCAGGTTCAAGTTTTATTATATTTTGTTTCCTTCCGAAATCCATCTTGATTTATAATAATATAAAAAATAATAGTGAAAGGTACAATTACAGTAGTTGCGCACTTGCTATATGAAGAATCGTGTCTGTGTGTCCACTTCCTACTTTTCAGATCACACATTAGATCTGCAGACTAAACCACACCCTACTCTTTTCCTTCCTCATTCATGCCCTCTCAACCTTATCCTACATCATCCCCCACCCCGTCCCCAGAGGAGCCCAGCATGTGCTATTTCTATGATGGCGATGGTGTGTGCGAAGATTTTGAGAGGGAGACCAGTGTTAGGGACTGTGGCTTGTACACACCCAGTGGCTTCCTGGACCAGTGGGCAACTTCTGTGGAAGTGTCACACGAAGAAAAACTCTACTGTCCTGCTGAGGTTGCCGCTGGCTACCCGCTTGTCACAAAGGTAAGTCCTTCATCTGAACAAGGTATTTGATCTTCGTTGAGATATACCCATTAGTTGCCTAGGTAGGATCACATGCACCACACCTTCATTTGGGATGGGGTTATGGGGTTAGAGTTGATGTCATTTCATGACCCACATTTTATTAGGTAAACTAGAGAAGGTAAAAAAGGAAAAATTGTGGGGTAAGCGTGCCTCACTTGCAGATATTTATGTTTATTTCATACAAAATGCATGTTTATTATTTATAACATATATTAAAAGCATGCATTGTTGCCGTTCATTTGAAAATGTTCTTCTCATTTCCCCTGCATGAGGGAATGGTGATCGGCAAACCAGCCTCAGTTGAATCAAAACAGTTAAATTGGACAGTCTGGTGTAAAAATGGTCCTAACCTCTATGACTTAAACTTGCCTTAAGTTTCTCCCTTATAGTGATATTTTCTGGAATTTAGCCTACTTGTATTGCAGTAATTGATTAAGAAACAATCCCTTTGAACCATCTGGTAGATAAAAATATGCCCCCTAAATGTAAATAAGCTTCACGATTATTTAGGGATAAAAGGGTCATTCACAACGCAAAATGTGATCTTTAGGTGTCAGTTTAGAGGCCAGCGTGAGGAAGCTGGCTGCTGGTAGACTATGAGCCAGTTAGCTGCTCGGTCCCATGACCCCAGGTACGTAGGCTCATGAGCTCACCAAGACTGAAACCTATTTGTGGAGCAGACTAAGACGTGCTTGTTATATCTTGCCAAAATAGGATGGATTTATATATATATATATGTAGTGAAAAGTCGACTTTTAGCCAAGTCAGTCATTCTGAAGTCTCGCTAATATCATTGTGTGGTGTAACGACTCATACGCATCAATGCTAAGATGTGGTTACGTAGTGACGTTATGCTAGCAGTGAGTTCCCAAATTGTGCAAAACGTTATCGATTCTTAAATAGTGCAACGGAATGTAAATAAAAATGCAAGCAACTCAATCAAAAGCAAGACAATCATTTTGTCATGGGTGTTGTCTATGAAGTGCAAATATTGAGGAAGTTTTAGGGATGGGATAAAAAAAATGTATATATAAAAATGTGAAAATAAAATGGTTTACCCTTTTGCCAGAGGCAAACACACCCTAATTACTACTTTACCAAGTATAAAAAGAATCCAAAATGGTCCTAGTTGAAATTGGCCTAAGCAATGTTCCCTCAAATCTTTTCAAAATGGCAAATTGAAATCTGTCTGAGCACAAACCTCATACATGCAACCAATCAGCAGGCTATATAGACTGATCAAATGGACCAAATTAATGTAATGATAATAATTACAGCATTGTCTTATCAAATTGTACGTTAGGATATTTATTAAAGTAGTAAATGACTGATTCCAATGTTTACAGGTTTGCAGAGATCCCCACTAGCTACGTTTCTTCATAGCTAAATATATCAGAAAGCTTCACCAGTGTACCTGGACCATTGCTTGTGTCTGTTTGAATGATTTCAATCTATATCTAATAATATCTAATAATCTAATCTATATATATTCATTAAGCAGACGCTTTTATCCAAAGCAACTAACAGCAAGTACAGGGACAATCCCCCTGAGACAAGTAGGATTGCCCTACCCAAGGACACAATATTACATAGCCACAGTCGGGAATCAAACTCACAACCTTCCAATCATAAGGCCGATGCCTTAACCCATTGAGCCACCTGACTAACTAATTCAGTGATATTCTAAACATCTCAAGGTGAAATTGCACATGGTGCTTCAGAATTATGTTGTTTTGAAGCTAATAAGGTTAAAACCATCAGCCAAAATGATATGTATTGACATATTGAAAATATTATACATATTTTTATGTATTTATTTTGAAAGATATTGTGGCAATATGGATATTTACAAAAATACACCTTTTAAGTCATATTACATAGCATTTCTTGTTCCCTATCACCCTATAGAATTACATATATTCTACAATTCTGGAATAAATTTCAAGTAGATTGGATAATTTTTTCGTGAGGTTTGGAAGGTTGTTCCACATTTGGCCAGTACAAGGACATTCAGAAATCTGACGTTATGAGTCATTGAGACTTTTTTTTGTTCCTCATGAGAAATAAAGTGTGTTTACCAAATTTCAGGAATTTGGGAGTAATGGAACGCTGAGGAAATCATGTAGGCTGAGGGTGTGGCCTATAGCGCCATCTATAGGTGCATGTAGGCCATAAGCTGTCTGGAAGTAGTGAGTGATCTATTGTTTCATTGGGCCAAATGAGAAATTTTTTTAGGACTTTTTGGGATATTGAACCGTTTCATGGAGAAGAAGGAAAATTATAATAGCAGGAATACTAACAAAAACAATAGATTTCTTTCTACCAGAGGAACTCTAATAATATATGTATGCAGAATGACACGAATACATATACAGTATTGAGAGAGAATATAAATTGTACCTTGCCAAAAGCAGATGTACAAATAGTGTTTTCTTTCTATATGTTCTTTTACAGATTAATTTTAAAATCTTGGCCAACTGGAATTTAAGACCCAATGGTCAAACTGCAGACTACATAAAGTTTCAGCTCTATACTCCAGAAGTGACTCCCAAAACCATAAACCCAGGTTGAAGGAAAATGGACCTGGTTGTTAATGGACTATGTGAAGGAGGGCAGGGGTTTGTTGATTCTTCCTTGTTGATTGAAAGACAAAATCTGAGGTTCACTGTATGGCCAAGAGCTCTCACAAAACACCCCAGGCTCACCATATAACTCCTGGAAGCAACACAGAACATTTACTTCAGTAATGAGATCATCATGATGGCTGCCACATCTCATTCAACAATGGCAAACAAAAATAAAGTGATATTTTATTTACATATTAAATGGCATTGCAGAGTTGAAGTAAAATCAGTACAGCCACAATGGCACTTAATGTGTATTTATTTTTCAGTCCATAGTTCAACTGCATTTTCAAAAGAATATAATGCCAGCCACCATAATACTTATTTCTGTGAGTAGGTAAGTATGATGTGTGGTTAAATCATTTGAGTGGAGTTGATTGCTGTTATCTTGGGATAGCACAGTAGTTGAAGATTCACCTGGCCAAATCTGGCAATAGATTCTAGTGAAGCGTCCTAATCTCCGTTACTGATGTGTTGTTCCTTCCAAGGACTAAGGGGTAACGAGTCCTCTCAAAGAGTGCTTTGTTCCTATTTCACATGGCCGCGCATTGGGACTGTTACACATATAGGTTCAGTGGAGTAAACAGAAAGTATTTGGTGGGTATGAGTCTCTGGATCCTTCATCATGTGACGTGACCTAGGCTCAGTGTGGGAGCTAGAGGAAACATAAACTTAAATCAAGTGTGTCTTACTCTTACTCAGAATTTTCCATATGATCCCTGATCGAAGACCATTTTACTTGAATTGCATGTTTGTGTTACATCCTATTTGTAAGAAAACTACAGTGAAACATAATTGTTTTGAATTGTAATTTTCTATCACACTGGCATTAATTATCACAGCAAACACACTGTACTAAACTGTAAGTGAAAATATCAAAACCAGCCAGTAGCACTTTTGAACTAATATAATTCACGTCTTACAACTAAAGACAGTAGTCACACAAAAAATGTATGTGGTATCTGTTTCCTCTGCAAAACCTTTGCGGGTCACGTCCAAAAATATCAAAAGAATGGATCTTTAACCCGAAGACTCAATCGGCAGAGGAACGAATCTTTAACCCAAAGACTCGGTCAGCAGAGGAACGAATCTTTAACACCAAGATTTGGTCAGCAGAGGAACAAATCTTTAACCCCTAGACTTGGTCAGCAGAGGAACGAATCTTTAACCCAAAGACTCGGTCAGCAGAGGAACGAATCTTTCACCCAAAGACTCGGTCAGAAGAGGAACGAATCTTTAACCCAAAGACTCAGTCAGCAGAGGAACGAATCTTTAACCCAAAGACTCGGTCAGCAGAGGAACAAATATTTAACCCAAAGACTCGGTCAGCAGAGGAACAAATATTTAACCTTTAACTAGTTCAGGTAAAAGTCTTTGGGTAATTTTTCACGCGACCTACATAGGCATCTTGTAGAGAAAGCCAAAACCAAGAGAAAAAACTACTGTTGTCTGCTGATACCAGTTTTTTAGATACTTTTTTGAGAGATCTTAACACATATACTCCGAAAATAAAACAAAGGATTTTTTTGTGTCATTCACTTTTGCGTGCCTTGTACATTTTGGTCTTTTTAATGAACAAATTTAAGAAGCCAAATCTGTAAAATGATCTGAACTTTCCATCACTACTCTCTGTCTCTTCCATCTCCTAAGGAAAAACGTTTGATACATTGACCTCATGGGAGAAACCATATACACAAGACAAAACTACATTTGTGATACTACATCCCATACAAATAAATTAGGAAACTCAAAACATGACGCAGACACTTGCAAGACACGTGCAAGGAATCACCCAGAAAGAACTCTGAGAAACAAATACAGGCACTTATACTGTGTAGATATCCCACATCAACACAGTTGCATTAATAGTTTCTGAAAAATAATGTTCTTCTTGCCAAATAATATCCAGAGAGAATAATACAGGCCTGTTAGTTTAAACTGCTGGAGCAAGAGATGGGGGTCGAGACTGCACATGGGTTAGGGTTAGCTTGAGACTGCACATGGGTTAGGGTTAGCTTGAGACTGCACATGGGTTAGCGTTAGGTTGAGACTGCACATGGGTTAGGGTTAGCTTGAGACTGCACATGGGTTAGCGTTAGGTTGAGACTGCACATGGGTTAGGGTTAGCTTGAGACTGCACATGGGTTAGCGTTAGGTTGAGACTGCACATGGGTTAGGGTTAGCTTGAGACTGCATTGGGAGTTCTCGGTGATAAGAGAGACAGAAAATGTGACACGATACATTCCTTTGACAAACACCAATGGAGTTGACATCTATTGAAAATATTTGAGCAAGTGGTTATACACGAGCTGAAACAGAAAGAGAAACCACTCCACCCAAACATGGTTAAGCAAAACACCAAAGGAATTTTCCTGCTTGTCTTAACTTGAAGCTTAAAATATTCAGATTGTTTGATCTTTCCAGTGTAAGAATGAGGAGCAGGTGTAAAAAATGGTTGCAGACCAAGCATAAGACTATCTGACAGTCTTGTCTCCATTCTGTAAGTTTGTTCAGAACAATTTATACCAGACTATGAAGCTTTAAAACAACTCTGAACCCTAACCCTAACCCAAGTCAGATTTGTTGCCTTGCTTGCAAGAATAAAAGCTATTGAACTTTCCTTGAACCTGACGACTGAATTTCTTGAGACATCGTCACTTGAAATGATGCCCAAACTACATCTTCATGAATCAAGGTTTATCACATATGTATAGTATAAAATAATAAATATAAGTATACATTTTTCTTCTTCATTTAGCATTTTTTGGCAATTTAGGATTAGGGTTAGGGTTAACCCTCCGGAGTGATTTACAGTCTGTAAAATACGATAATCAAAGCCACTCAAAGATTCTGATAGGCAAACAATATATTGATTTTTATATATTTGGAATTCCATTCATATTTATTTCAAGTAATTTTATTGTTGTCATCTAATTTGCTTTAGTGTTGAATGTTAACATGCATAAACTACTAACTAATAGACTAATCAGTGGATTGCTGACTGAACACATGACACTGTTGTCTTGTAATCCATGAAAGACTGTACTGTCAGGCATAATTGTTAAATAAACTAGTTTACACAATCTACATATACAATGTAAGACTGATTGAAAACATATATTTATATGTATAGCTCTTCCCTTGGCACTTATTGGTTTTAACAATGTATGTTTTACAGTCTAAAAGCCCACTGTGTTCGGGGTCTATCACATTGCTCTTTGTAAAAGCTCTCTCTTGTAAGTCGCTTTGGACAAAAGCGTCTGCTAAATGAATAAATGTAAATGTAAATAACATTGCAGACTTTGGAAGGGCTGATTATTTTAAATTCTTAAGTTGTCTTCAACAGGAGAGACATTAGCTGTAGCCACAGCTCCATGAGATTGGTGTGGTGTCAGAATATCTGATGTGTGAAAGAACACATAAAATACCGTACCATATTGATTTAGGTGGGCAGGGGTTGATATGCCGTATGTTTTGACAACCATTTGTAAACCAAACGACACACACTCAGGATTTAGCACTAGTATCAAAGTGAACAGGATATGTGGGCAGGAAATGTTGTCTGGAACACTGGTCATGGAAAGGTATTAAAGGAGAGCTATGCCTTTCCTAGTCTTGAGTGTGTATCTGCACCTTAACTCACCACCTGTAAATGTCACATCAACAGATATACTGATATCTCTTACCATGGGACAGAGAGTCTGGATAGTTGGTTTCCACTGTAGTTTAGGCTACCTTGGTGGGGGTTTGGAACATATTCAGTTACAAGGTGTTGAATTTCAGCTACTCGGGGGGGGGGGGGGTGTGGATGAAACTGCCCTTGTCCTCTCGTCCTCCTGGCTCTTACTATTGCCCCTCATCCCTCTCTTACTCTAGACCGTACATCACAAGGTTCTGTTACAGTTCACCCGCATGTTTGCACGAGACACAACAAACAAAACACCCTGTCATATCTTGGTTCCAACAGAACAAAATATTTATACAACTGTTTTTCAGAGACGGAGAAATACAGAGAGAGAGTGGAAGGGAGTAAATGAGAAAAGTAGATTATTTTATAACTTTATGAAGGTCTATTTGATTTATGCTAATAAATTTACAAAAGAAAAACTACTGTAATAACCCCAAAAAAGTGCATGATTCTATTTACAATAAAGTGAGTGGGAACAAGGTACAGATAATAAACACACACACAAAGGCAAACTTGAACAACTAGCGACTGGTTAAATAAACAATGTATTGTAATAAAAACAAATTCACAAATTTACAAATACACACACTGACCTGGGGCCTTTAATACTTATCCAAATTTGGCTTGCCTACCTTTGTTGAAGTAATTATTGCACACTTGATTTCTTAAATGTGTTTGTCTGCTATATGATATATTTAACTGGAATTGCTGTTCCGAACAAACAATTATACATAAAGGAAAATCAGGGGTGCCCAAAATTTTTCATACCACTGCATGTTTCATAATCTATAAGCCTGCTATGTTTGGGGTCTATCACGTTCCTATGTTCAGAGACTGATGCTCTTTTGTAAAGCTCTCCCGTTTAAGTCGCTTTGGATAAAAGCGTCTGGTAAATTATTTTTTCAAATTATGTTCCCACCCCTAAAAAAAATAATATTAGAACTACATAGATAGTGTCAGTTTCACATTTTTTGTTTTGGTTCGTGAATATTCCATTTTATGGTTTAGGCTGAAATTATGTTTTTGCAGTGAGAAGTGAAGCTAATGGTGGCTAACTTGCTAGCCACCGTAACCTACGTCACAAACACCCATGACAACCTATCAGTTTAGTAGCTTTTAACTTCTGGGAGATGGATGGCTTTACCTAAAATGGCAAGACAGTTGCAAAAACACCTCAAGGCCAGGATGATAACTAATTACAAATTTGAGTGATATGAAACTTAATTGTGAAATGTAATGTATTGATGATGTACACTAATATTCTTTATCTAGTACATCTACTACAACACTGAAGTGTTAGCATCATGACATTAGTCTCTATTGCCTCCAAAGCGGTGAGGGGTCACCAAAATAATCCAAATTAAATAATGAAAACCAAAACCGAACAGAAAACCAAATTGTAAATCTATGATGGTACGCAGTTAATATAATGGACTCCAAATCATCGTCTCAGGGGGGAGCAGTATTGGAATGACTAGCAGCAGCACTGTATAGACTCATAAATATGTGGAACATTTATATATTCAGTGTCTCATTTAATTAGTAATTTATCAATTTTGTATGTCAATTACAGATTAAATTATATAATTGGTCATGTCTTTAGTCTTTGTGATATGTATTGATATATATATATAATATTCATTAACCATTAAATTATTTGATTATAGATAGATATTTATCAATATCTATTTAGTTTTGTACTGTCTGTACTGTTGAATGACAATAAAAACACATATATAAATATATAATGCATATATAAATACACCTTAGCATTGGGTTTAGTACTTTCTGAAAATCTATTTCCAAGCACAAAATAAAGAAAAATGGACACAAACTACTTAAACCTCTTCAACATTCTGATACTAACCCTCCACTTTTGTCACCTCACTGTCTTTGTTTCTCCCTACTGTGTCTTTCTTTCTCTCTCTCTGATCAGACGTGTCAGTCGAAGGTCTTTGACCTGTCTGATGGGGTCTCACAGTATGCCTGGTTCCCCTGTGAAGAAGCCCAGCATTCCTCCTCTTACCCTCATTACTGGCTCAAGGTAAAGCCAAAGGGAGCAAAGTTCAAACCATTTAAAGTGTTAAGTTGATACCATGAAGTTAATATTCATGCACAGCTAAATATATTAGTCTTCGTATTGGTTTTGACAAATTTTTGCTACCGTGTTTATTTTGATATTTGGTGGTAAATTCTGTCTCTTTTTGGCCTTAACTGTAAAATACTTTTGAATTAGTAATTGAGATACTTTGACATGTCACTGTAAAGAGGATATCATGATTATTTATGATTACATATTACATATATGCTGATGAAAGATTTTACCTGAATATATATGCCAACATATTATTTTTTCAGTAGATTTACTAAGATTTTGAGAATATACTATATATATTACTATATTACTGTTGCTTGCTTTCCTACAGGTGCATGTTTTAGGTTTAATTGAATGCTCTTGTGGTTATTCCCTTTGGCACTTGTATCACGTTGTTGTGATCTATGCTCTTTTGTAAAGCTCTCTCTTGGAAGTTACTAGGGATAAAAGTGTCTGCCAAATGAATAAATCTAATGTCAGAAGATGTAATTAAAACATATATGTTGGCTCTCTGTTTCACTCCATCTAACTGTCCTTAATTGTCTTTCATCTTTCGCTCCATCTTTCTAGGCTTACTTCTCCCATCCTATGGTGGCGGCAGCAGTCATCATTCACCTGGCAGCCGATGGCACAGGCTATGTAGACCAGACGCAGTGTAACATCACCATCCAACTGGTGGACACTAAAGAGGTCATCCACAGCTTGGGTGGGTGGAAAACTCATTGTTATTTGATTTGTAAAGTCTCAATATCTCTGTTTCTTGAAGTCTGTACTTCTCAAACTCTTCTCACACACACACACACACACACAGGCGACTGGCGTTTGAGTTGTCGGACTAATCCACTGGTGATACCTGTGAACCACGACTTGAGCATGGCCTTCTACCACACCAAGGCAATCCTGGTCATGTTCCGATCATCACTAGTGGCCATCTCTGGTGTGGGCTTACGTTCCTTCCAGTTCTTTGATCCCATCACCATCAGTGGATGCCAGAGCAATGAGATCTACAATCCCATGGGCCAAAGGTGAGGTCTGTGTTTGTATGTTTATGTATGTGTGTGTGGGGAGAGGGTGAGTAGATGGACTGAGAAATATATATATGTGATAGTCAAGGCAGATATTTATACCAATTAGATTGCAATTCATTTGCTTTAATGTTCTACAGTATATACTATCAGATTTTCCCTCCTGGACTAGTGCAGTTTCTAACATTAATTTCTTAAAATCCTCCCAATTAGCGTATAGTTTCACTGAACTGGATCAGGCCTCCATTAATATTCTATACCTGTGTACCAGTGTGCTTTGGTTTGTTCAGCTTGTTTTGTCAAGTCATGTGCCTTTTACTCAGTAGTGGCTTCTGTCAGTCCACTGCAAAAATATGATTAATAGAGTACTGCAGAAATGCGTGTTCTTCTAGTTGGTTGTTCCAGATACAAGAAAGCTTAATTTGTAGTGTCAAAGAAGAGAATACCTATGTAGATAAGAATTATAATACATATGTATGTTGCTTCTAATACATTCTTAGGTTTTGCTCGTAGCTTGATAAGTTGGTGTGTGGACCCTCATTTGTCCCGGAGTGTTCCATTGTAGAAAAGGTTTCAGAAGTATTCATCTGGACACCGTTTTCAAAATCAAAGCATTTAGAACCCATCCATGAGTCATTCTGAATCTGAGAAAATGGTTACATAAAATAAAAACAATTTTAACTGTTAATACTGCAATTGTTCCATAACTGGATATGCTTTTCCGTCATCATCTTGAAAAGACTTGACAGTATACCTGTGCACCAGAGAAGGATAAGGGGTTAGGTGATTGATGCAAATAATCGATCGCCCGGTCCTGACGGAGAATGTGATTAATTGAATGTAATTATTTAAAATGTGCATCATATCTTGAAATATGTATCACACGCCACACGTTACTCCATTAAAGATTATGATGAATATAAATTCATCAAACATAATGTGTCCCCTACACTGATAGGATTGAGTTCCTGGTCCCTTTCCTCACCCCCCTGCCTGTGATGCTGCATCAATCATGGGCCCAATCCCTGTGGCTGCCTAAACTGACTTTGTGCTACCTCACAAACTACATCAAGTTTGATAACATTCTAGTTTCAAGCATGAAGTTACATAGAACAAGTCATCAAATCTCACAAGTTTAAAAAGCTTATGTGATAAAACCCTACGACCAGATGGCTATCCTGTGGAATTCTTATCTCAGCTAGCTTCCATTCCTTAAATGTTCAACCATTCATTGAGTTAATGAAATGTACCACAGATGCATTTATTTTATAACCCAGTAAGGATCCACTTGAGTGTGAGTTGTATCGGTCAATTTCACTTCGAAACACAGATGTAAAGATATTACCTAAACTTTTACCCTGGAAAGATGGGATGCTGTAATGCCCCATACAGTCTCAATGGACAAAACCAGATTTATGAAGGAACACTCTTTCACACATATTCGTAGACCTATGGTGCACTGTCCAGCATCAGAGAATCAAGTGGGGTTATCTGTTTGCCATTTTAGAAATATTTGTCTTAAGTTCTAATTTCATCTCTTATATCGGCCCATTTATACTTCCCCTAAATCATCATAATAAGTAACAAATGGGCTTCACAACTTTGCCCAGAAGAGGTACCAGACAGGACTGTGCTCTCAACACACTCTTGTTTGCATTAGCCATATGAAGCCCCTGTCATTAAGTTGACTATGTCACTGTGTGTATGTCTGTTCTTGCCTGGTATATTATTCTCAAAATAAGACCAATAAGACTTTTTGGCTGGATATGAGATCATATGTCTTGTTTGGAACAGGAGTTATTGCAGTGCAGCGGGTTATTGCTTTAATAATCCATCAGTTCTGTCACAATTCTAGCTGAGCAATAGTGAAAAAATTGGGTTCTCTGGAGAACTACAATTATAGGATAGCAGCTACTGTAGTGTAAGTGCTAGCAGTATATTTTGAAATACAAACTGTAGTCCTTTTGCTTTGCTTCTTCCTCCATGCTGTTTTGCTTCTAGTTTCAGACCACATGGGTAAGTAAGTAACTACTGCTGTGTTGGATTGCTTACCAGAATGAAGGGGAGTGCACTTCTGTTTTACAAAAAGTAGTTAAAACTTCCAGTTTTAATTTCAATGTCCCAAACATACGTTACTGCTCTCCAAAATGAGCCGGGCTGTAACATAGAGTACTAGTACTTTTTGCTCGAATGGACTAAAATACCAGGCATTATTATCACAGGAAACATCGCTAGCTTTATATATACGATGTCAATATCCTGGCCTGGTGTTGCTCTCCTTTTTTGTATTGTTTTACCAAGCTAGCCAATCGAACATAAGCTAATTAGCTAACTAGTGACTAAACCACACTAAACTTTGCATTGGACCTTCCGTAATTAATAGCATAACTTTTATTTATTGAAACATCTTTTATGTCTACATTGTGCAAACATTAAGGGACGTGTTATTGTGTCAATAATAAATATACAGTATATTTAAAAAACAGGAGTGTGCTGTGCTGAGAGCAAGCACTCCTAATAAGCCTTGGCCCTCCACGCATTTGCTTGGCCTCTGATGATACAACCATACTTGCTTGAGTGTGTGTGGAAACAAGCAAGAATCATCCTTAATATGTTATATTCCTCAGTCATCTTCACATGTGTTGTCACATTCTCTCTCTTCTTCTCTTTATCTTTTTCATAGCTGTGTCCATTACTCGTGCGAGGCCATTGACTGCTTGGAGCCTCCAGTCCGCAATGCAGAACTCAGATGTAGCAGTCTGGGCTATTTCAACGGAGCACGTTGCACCATCACCTGCAACTCAGGCTACATCCTACAAATCCACAGAGACGATGACATCATTAAGACTAAGGTAGCGTGCACATACTTCCTCAGGCATTAAGCAGAGATTAAGTTATAGTAAAATGCTCTGCAGATCTGTGTTGGTAGGGTGTCAGTGCAAAGCTTGTTTACTTGTTTGGCGCAATAACACTGAAAATCCATTCAGTCTAACAGGAATCTCGTGAGAGGAGTGTGAATGCTTAAACCTTGTTCCAGCCACACGGTTGTAATCTAATCAATGAATGCTCCGGAAAAGAGAATGTCTGTATAAAGAATTGAAAAAAGAATACAAATTGAGAGAGAAAGAACTGTAGATGATAACAGAAAGCATGAAGAACGAGCAGTTTGAAGGAAGTAAATGTACAACGTATTATTTGTCTGGATTCCAGCCTAAGCTTTCCCTCCTTTCTGCATGAGTAATTAACATAATAGAGTACTTAAATCCTTTTATGTTAATGAGGATGAACATGTGGTTGTAGTTAAGGAGTTATGGATGTTGATGATGATTACAGAAAAAGTTGCTTGTAGCCGACACGCAGGCACAGTAATAAGGAACACATTCCACTGTATGCTTATTGTTCATGGCTTTGTGTGTGATGTGTTGTGTGCGGTACATAAGTAGACACACATTTCAAATATTTGATGTGTGTGCATGAATGAATGCATAGTGTATATTGTGAGGTATACATTGTGTCCTTTTAGTGTCATTTATTTATGCAGCAGCATTTTCATGGATATCAGCCTTCAGGCCAAATGTGGACAGGATTTAAATAAGAATGGTGATTCAACTGGTACAGCTGCAGGGTCAGGGTTAACCCTAGATAGCTAATATCTAATTTGCTATGTAGGAAATAATAATTACAATACTTTTTTTAAGTAGCCAAAGGAGAGAAAGATAAAAGAAAGCACAGAGTGATGAAGCTAAATGATGAAAGGAAGATTTGTCTAGATTAGACTTGTCTTGTTGTTGTGGGACTAAAAGGTGACTAATCACTTGCTATTACTATTTTGGAGATTATATTTCTTAAAATATGAGTCCACTGCATACAGTAGTGCATTCATTATATAGAAACAACTTTAATGTTGTTACAACTTGTTAAAATGAAATTACATGAAAACTGTGGTATACAATGGTCTTCTACCTTTATTGACGTGAAAATTTGCTCTACTTTATGTTGCTATACATATGTTATATGTTGCTTCTCTATGATAAATTATATTTGGGTAAATGGGTAAAATCAGCAACAAGCATAATCTGACAGTATTGCAATTTTAATATCCCATTTCTGTTTGTGATTGATGATACACTGTGATTTAATATGATTAATTCATTATAAATTAAGGTATTTAGTTATGAACACGTTTACAGATAGTTTTATTCTGTTATCATCATTTGTAAAAAAAAAAAAAAAAAAAAGCTATATAATTTAATTAAAACAATTCTAATACAATTCATTGACTACACTTAGAAGTACAGGGAAGAAAAAGTGTGAAAAAATCCCCCAAAAATGTATTGAGGAGGTTAGGAATAAACCCTCACCTCAGATACCTTTACAGGACCTGAGAACATCAGGTCTTTTTATAATTCAACCCTGTTCTTCCTCTGTTATGTAACAGAGACAACCTTAAGGTTTTTATATAGACAAGCTCTAACTCTGGGGAGTCATGTGGCTGAGCAGTCAGGGACTTGTGCTAGTAATCGGAAAGTACATGGTTCAAACCCTGGCTGTGTGATGTTGTGCTGTTGGGAAAGACACTTCACCCTACTTGCCTCAGGGGGAATGTCCCTGTACTTAAGTTGCTCTGGATAAAAGAGTCTGCTAAATCTAAAACGTAGCCTTTCAGCATGAACTGAGAAATGGCTTTTGAGTCCAAAAATGAGGAAAATTTGAAGATTTTCATCAAGCAGATCTTTTTTATCAGTATATTTTACAAATAGTATTTGCCATCACGTTGCTATGGTTGAGTGGAATGAACCACAAATGTCTCTTTGCTTACAACACTGTACAATTGGCAGTTCAGGCTGTTTGTTTAGTTTGTGTTTTATACTGTACTACAGGCCTGTATGTTGTCCTGGGTAAGGAAGTGGGATGGAGTGAGCAGTCTGGCATGAATTATACCTAGTAGCCAGAGGTAGTTAAATCTCCACTGGAAGAGAAAAAGGCAGCTGTAAAGATTTTAAAAGAAGGAAACTCCACACACTTTCACACACACATACTTGACACTGGAACAAAAAAGATTTAAGGATTGCTCACACACACACACACACACACACACACACACCCAGACAGACATGTAAATACACAAACTCTTGGGCAGGCACGCAGGAGACTCTTTCTTACACACACACGTACACACGAACATGCACAGGATACGTTTATACAATTAATGACGTCCACCCAGTGGATGTATTTGCACATAGACCACTCTTGGTCTGGTAAGGTAAAACATGCACTGCACACATATTCTGCTACACATTGCCACCACATAAGGAAATTATGTGTACACTCACATATTGATTGACAACTTAATATCTGTTGTATTGCATACCATCTGATGTGTGGTTTACCGGGCTGGACGTTGCTGGACGGAAGATGAACATGCGGCTAGTCAGATTCACCGACCATCTCCCCGGTACCCTTCTCATCCGACCTTGGGCAGATAGCTACCTCTAGAGAGCTGCCCCTCTGTGCTTGTCAGCGACCCATCATTGATGTACACAAAGGCAGCTGAAGCGCTGGAACACGGAGATATGTTATCTGGTGCGAAAGTCATTGTGTCAGCAGAGCACCTGCTGTTCCCTGGCCGGTATCCAGGGTATCTCCGCAGATATCTCAACTCACATGCTGGCTTCTGATCGATAGCTACCGAATCAGAGCACGTCTGTGGATCACCAGTGCTGAGCTGAGATATTAAAGAGACATTCTACCATGATGGTGATCCAGAAGCCTCTCATCCATAGAGGGAAGGTTTCTAGCCTTTACCTCTAGAGACCTATACCTCTAGCACCCGTCTGTGACCAAGGATGTACACAAAACGCATGTATCACATGTAACTATGTGAGAATGATTGAACAAATGTGTCGGCAGAGCACCCACTATTCCCTGGAATCCAGGGTGTCTGCACAGATATCCCGATTCAAAACTATGGATTCTGATTAGTAGCTACCAGATCGGAGCACGTCTGCAGACCATGTTCGAACCGGGATCTAAAGAGATATTCTACCTTTATGGGTGAACAAGCCAACTCCATGTCCAGGGCATTAAGCATATAAAAGACTTGTATTTGTTGAAGACCAGTGCCCCAGCTTTTCACCATAGCTGTAAGCACCCTGGATGATGCCCATGGTTGGCCCAATCCTGAAGTAGTGAGCTGTGTATAGTTCCAGAGACCCACCTCAGCAAGCACGCAGGACACTCAGCTGTTGCAGGCACCGGGATCTCATCATGGCCTTGCCAGCATCAGTGACAAACAGGGACTCACTCGGTGGCAACATGCAGGCACCACAACATAGAGGAGAGTGGATGAACTGTAGTTAGTTCGGGTAATCAGAAAGGTTTACTTGAACATTGCTGAGAGTCTCAGAATTAGAAGAAGTTCTGTTTTGGAGAGGTTCAGCTGTAGGTGGTGTCTGGTCATCCAGGCTGAGATATTGGTGAGGCAGGCCTCGATTCTAGTTGAGATCCCTGGATCGGTCGTGGGGAAGGATAGGTATAGCTGCTTGTCGTCAGCGTAGCAGTGATAGGAGAAGCCATGGGGGGAGATGATTGTCCAAGTGAGGTGGTGTACAGGGAGAATAGAAGCGGTCCAAGGACGGAACCCTGTGGGACCCCAGTGGAGAGCTGGCGAGGACCAGATGTTTTTTTTCTCCCCAAGAGACCTGATAGGCCCTTCCTGTCAGGTAGGATGAGATCCATTCAAATGCAGTGCCAGTTTCGCCCATCTCATTGTTGACCTATGCAAGTGTAGCTCAGAGCAGACAGTGCCCCTAAGCTTTATCTAATGTGAAACAGCGTTCTATAGCCATGTTGACCTAATTGAGTGTGGCTCAGAGGACACAGTGCACCCAAGCTTTACCTATTATGAATGAGCATCGTGTGAACCATGACTGACCTGATCTAGTGTAGCTCAAAACAGACAGTGCCCCTAAGCTGTATCTAGCCTTTATGTATGAGACCGCTGCGAGTACGTCAAGCCTCTGATGAGCTATGAAATGCGGCAGGAAGGTGTAGACCCGTTGAGAATGGTAGCCATGCTAACCTAAGGAAGTGTACCACAGAGCAAAAGTGCCCCCAAGCTTAATTCATACCATGATGCGAGAACTAATGTTTCAGCAGAGTATCCGCTGTTCCTTGGGAGTCCAGCGCATCTTAACAAAGTTGGCTGGGTTCATAGCCATCCAGCCACAGAATACAGGCAGACCACACTGTTGCTGGAGGTCTCAGACTTGCTCATCTTGAGCCCTTGCTCATCTTGAGCGCTTGCTCAGCTTGAGCCCTTGCTCATCTTGAGCGCTTGCTCAGCTTGAGTCCTTGCCCAGCTTGAGTGCTATTCCTAGAGCAGCACATGGCTACAGAAGCATTGCATTATCCTATGCAAGTTGCTGTTATGTACCGGCTGAAGAAACATGGCTGACAGAGTCAGTCTCCATTCTCATGTGTTCTGCACTTACACAAGATCCAGCGTAGACATGGACACCAACAGCAGCACAGAGGTGGCCGCCACGTTCCGTGAAAAAAGCACTGTATGCAACTCCGGGGAACTCGGCATAGTAGGTACCGGTGCATGAAGGAGAGGGGACCAAAGGTAGTTAGGTGGACAATTACAAACGGATCCCTTTACATGTCACAGTGGTTAGCAACACTCCTGCATTACGGAGAACATCCCGCTAGCCAGCAGTAAGTCCAGTTAGAAAGTCCATTGATCCCTGTGAAGAGATCTTTAAATTGCTGTTAGAAAAAAGCACCCTTCCAAAATCAGAGACCTGGAGCAGTTTGCAAAGGAAGAGAGGTCCAAAGTTCTGGTTGGGAGGTCTAAGAAGCTTATTGATGGTTATAGGAAGTGATTGTTTTCCTTAACCAAAGGTTGTGCAAACAAATGTTACATTAACTAAAATGATGTAACATGTAATTTTAGACTGGCTCAATTTACTCTTGCTCTTGGGGCTCAACTTACTACACAACTACCAGTTGAACAAACCATTATGCCTTGTTCATATAAAGTTTATATCCCTTGTAGCAGAGTGTAGTGTTGTGTCGGCCTAATAGAGAGGGGAAGAGAGGAAAGGGAGGGGGATGGAGGAGGGAGGGAGGAAACATGGAAGAAGTTGAAGGAGAGGAAGGGAGGAAGTATGGAAGGAGGAGAGGGGTTAGGGTGGAGATAAGGAAGGAGGAGAGGGGTTAGGGAGGAGGTATGGAAGGAGGAGAGGGGTTAGGGAGGAGGTATGGAAGGTGGAAAGGAGTTAGGGGTCCAATCTAATTTACATTTACCACTTTGAAGACCTATTATTTTGTTCTGAGCATTTCAAGGCAGGCCTTGTTGTGGAAAGTGTTTCTCTAAAGTTGTAAACTGTGTTCATATTAAACCTTTCAGAAGTTATTTGGTATTGCTTGTATGTTGCTTTGATAAAGCATTAGACTAAACATCTTCGGTTTTACTTTAACATAACCACATTCCCATGTGGCTCAACATAGCCCCGGTTGTCGCTCAATTTACCCCTCACTGGGGTAAGTTGAGCCAAAGGATCACTTTTGGGAGAAGAGCTGTATTTTTTAAACAAATTTGAGATCAAATGTGAAGTTCACCAGGGATGCCCAACATCTTCAACTAGACTTTAGTTCTAGATGTTACTGTTATTCTTTAAATATGCCCCATGTACAACCTGGCTCAAATTACAATGTCCTTCCTTACATAATATGAAAGATATGTCCTTAGAACAACTATCAGCAGAAACTTGAGCTGCTAAATTGTGCAGTCTGTCGAATCACTGATAAGAATGATCTCTTATGTTATTGTGCCACCTGCTGAGGTAGCGGTGTGTGTGTGTGTGTGTGTGTGTGTGTGTGTGTGTGTGTGTGTGTGTGTGTGTGTGTGTGTGTGTGTGTGTGTGTGTGTGTGTGTGTGTGTGTGTGTGTGTGTGTGTGTGTGTGTGTGTGTGGGGAGTTGTTTTCTCACGTGTAGAATTGAGACTTTACTGTCCTCAGTTGCTCTCTCTGCTTTTCCCTTCCAGGCAGAATCCACTGTGACCATCACGTGTGCCAACGGCAAATGGAACAAGCAGGTGTCGTGTGAGCCAGTTGACTGTGGCTTACCAGACAAATACCATGTCCATCCTGCCCAGTTTACCTTTCCAGAGGGGACTACCTATGGTAAAAAGAGCAGATTCCAATGTAAAGAGCCTGCTCAGCTCATAGGTAAGGACAGTTTTGCAACACAAACATACACAAACAGTATGCATACACACACACACAAGGAAGTGAGGTAATGTACTCCCACATTAAACCCACAAACTACAGGCTTAATTAGATCATTCATAGGCAAACTCATGTCACCCAGATGCAAAAATTAGAAACGTAGATGGCATGAGCTAACAAAAGATCATGGTAATTGCTACTTGCTAAATATTTAGGTTTGCCCGGATGAGGTTTTGAGTGCTGTGAAAAATGCTCTTCTTATGCTTTCTTATACTATATATATCTTGTACTCTCTCCTTTTATACTCTCTTTCCCATTGTCTGTCTTACCCATTCACTCTGAATCCATGTTCTCTCTCTCTCCTTTCTATTTTACTGCTCCTCACTCTCTTTCTGCCTTTCTTGTTTATCCCTTTTTTCCACCTGTGTTTTTCCCGCTCCCTCATCCTTAATATCCCTGTCCTACTTTCTCTCTGTTTGTCTTACTTCCTCTTCCTCCCTTCCTCCCTCTCTCCCACTCTCCCTGCTCCCTGTCCTCCCAGGTACAAACAACACACTCACTTGTATGGAGGACGGCCTGTGGTCCTTTCCGGAGGCGCTATGCGAGCTGCGTTGTCCATCTCCAGCCCCTGTGCCCAATGCTGTCTTGCAGACTATGCGCTGCAATGAAACAGGTCTCAAAGTGGGTTCCCTCTGCAAGTACAAATGCAAGCCAGGCTACCATGTCAAGAACAAGGCCAAGAGGTGAACACTGGAGCCATTTACATGTACTGCTGTTGGGGTTTTATTTACTGTAGACATACAGGAGGACTTAGGATTTTCAATAAACTCATGGACATGGACGTTGACATCTCTTTATGCCAGTCGATCAGGAGCTTCCTCTCAGGACGGACACAGAGAGTCAGGATGAATAACATCATATCCCGACCTCTGACCCTCAGCATTGATGCCCCTCAGGGGTGTGTCCTGTTGCCATGGCTCTTCTCTCTCTACACAAACACACTTACATCCTCTCACAGTTCTGTCTCCATTCTTAAATATGCAGATGACACGACAATAATTAGCCTCATTACCAACAACAATGAAACACACTATCGGGAGCAGGTTGGCCAAGCAGTCACTTGGTGCCAAAACAACAACCTTCAGCTCAACGCATC
Source organism: Neosalanx taihuensis (assembly GCA_030340665.1). NCBI lineage: Eukaryota > Metazoa > Chordata > Actinopteri > Osmeriformes > Salangidae > Neosalanx > Neosalanx taihuensis. Next base: position 7,979,466 of record CM059311.1, read on the forward strand.
CAAAACAAAATAACTGATTGTAGACTTCTCACGCACACCCACAACTGCTGTACCGAAAGCAAATTCCACCAACTCTGTTGTGTGGCCTTTAATAAATGATTGATTGATTTGAGCCTGAATTCATTTCAAATTAAATTAAAACTTAATGTCCAGATAAGATTAAATATGTAAAATACAACAACAGTTGCTACATAACCACTTTTTTGTGTGTGTTCTTAAAGTTATAATTGAAAATAAGATGTTGTTTGTGGCAACATTTGCCGATTAAAGCTTGTTGTCTTGCCTTTCAGACGAGCCTTCAAGCGGCAGTGCACAGAGGATGGCAGTTGGCTGGAGGGGGAGTGCGTGCCGGTCACCTGCCCCCCCCCTCCCCCAGTGTTCCATGGCATGTTTGACTGCAGCGCCGGCTTCCGCTTCGACAGCACCTGCCGCCTCAACTGTTCATCCCCCAGCATCGTTAGTGCCACCAATCACACGGTGAGGACACTGCACGCTCCATGCAAGGTCTGTCTGATCACTCTCTACTCCTCCCCCTTACTGTCTGTCTGTCTGTCGGTCTGTCTGTCTGTCTGTCTGTCTGTCTGTCGGTCTGTCTGCTGTGGGTGATTACAGAGAGTGACTGAGCGTACTTTGTCTGTAGAATGAAAAAATATATATTTGGGACTGACTAAAGATAAAGGTCATTTCTAATATGAAAAACCCTAATTCTGTATAATCATATGATATGGTCATGCCAGTGGTAGTGTTGTGAGTTGACATGGTCATGTAGTGTTCCAATGAGAAAATCAGTAGATCTGATTTAGATTAATGATTCATTCACAGAATCATTTGCGCTCACTTTAAAAAAATAATAATAATACACTCCCTCACTCCCCACTCAGTCACTATTGTCAAGCATACTAAATGAGATAATTTATCAGTGAGATTGCAATAGATTTCTATAACAATCTTGCAATTTTTATGTGTTGTAGACATATTTTTATTTCACTTGGGACAACATTTTTATTGATGGCTGCTAGATAAGGCTTGTTTCAAAGTGGTATTAGGTTTTTGATCAACGTCCAGTGTTTGTGTATGCACATGTGGGGGTCAGATGGGGGTCAGATGGGGGTCAGATGGGGGTCAGATGGGAGTCAGATGGGGGTCAGATGGCTCAATGGTTAAGGCGTTGGCTTCATGAACGGAAGGTTGTGAGACCGAGCCCCCGCTGTGGCTATGCGATGTTGTGTCATTGGGCAAGGCACTTCACCCTACTTGCCTCAGGGAAAAAATGTCCCTGTACTTACTGTAAGTCGCTTTGGATAAAAGCGTCTGCTAAATGAATAAATGTAAATGTACCGTATTCATGTGAATGTGTGTATTCCAGCACCCTAATGTGATCCGCTGCAGAAAGGATGGCAACTGGACTGGATCGTTTCGCCTCTGCCCTCAGGTTAAGGGCCAGTGTTCTATACCTCAGAACCTGAACTACAATGTACGAGCCATCTGCAAGAAAGGACATGGAATAGGTCTGTAGACTACAAAACAACAACCAAAAATACAGAATCTGCTGAATATGATAACCACCAACATTTTAATTAAACATTATATGCATCTTTATATATTTAAAAAGCTTGCTCTTGGAAAAATTTTGAAAATATATGTCCTTACTAAGTATATTAACTAGTTCCTTCTTGATAAGTTAATATCTATTGATTTGTCATATCTTTTCTACTATTGTCAAATAGTCTCTTGTTTTCTCTTGCACTCTCCTCCTTCTCTCTCTCTTTCCCTCTCTTTGTCTCACATGTTCCCAGGTGAGGAATGTGACATGATGTGCTCAGACAGCAGCAACGACATTGTCATCCTACCTAGCAACATGACAGCAGACAAAGTTCTCAAAGAGTACTGGAGAAATCCACCCAAAGTCAAGGTGTGTAATGTGTTTATGTGTCTTTCTCTCTTGTGTATTGACAGAATGTGTCAGCGGTTGTGTGGGTGTGTATGTGTTGTGTGGGTGTGTATGTGGGTGTGTATGTATGTGTTGTGTGGGTGTGTATGTGTTGTGTGGGTGTGTATGTTTTGTGTGGGTGTGTATATGGGTGTGTATGTGTTGTGTGGGTGTGTATGTGTTGTGTGGGTGTGTATGTGTTGTGTGGGTGTGTATGTGTTGTGTGGGTGTGTATGTGTTGTGTGGGTGTGTATGTGTTGTGTGGGTGTGTATGTGTTGTGTGGGTGTGTATGTGTTGTGTGGGTGTGTTGGCTCAATTCATAAAGAACTGCTGCTCATTATCATTTCTATCAGGAATTTGAGAAAGGGTTTTTGTATCTTATGTTTCTAATATAATGTCTATCCAGGGTTTCTAATATGAATTATACGTTCACATATAATTTTCTGTTCACATTCTATGTAACAATATGTCAATATATGTTTATACATATGTTCATATGACACACCTATCCTGTTTGAGTACAGCCAACTATGGTGGGTTGGAATAACTCTGCACACATTGGAAATATTTCATGTATAAGGAAGAGTTTCAAGGTTACACATTCACACAACATTTACTATACACGCAATCAAGACACAAAATATGCTTCTTAGCTCATACTCCAAAAATACATAAACCACAGTGCATGCTGTGAAAAGAACTACAGTATCTCCTGCTCTCATGCTCTACTCCCAACCGCCAGCATAACTACTAGCACTGTTGCATAAACCAGCCACTAACCAACCAGGACAATTACCAGCACTTGGAAAAATATTCTGATTCCAGACTGTTCTGAACTCATGAACCACAGGACCCAGGCCAGAGCCAAGTCGTAAAAGTTAAGAAGCAACATGTCATCAGTAATCACTATAATTTTTTAAATGACTCTATTACAAACTTTAATAGTCCTTCTATTTTTGACTTAGATTTACCTGACAGAGCTCATTGTATTGATTTGGCCCCTGATTGTTAAAGTTGCCGTGTATGACTGGGAAAAAGGGTTAGACATTTAGATGGCTTGAACCATCACCTTTTTCCAAGAGGATGCTGCTAACTCTGCCAAGAGTAATGAGAAATAGAATCAGTAGGGTCATGTAGCTGGTAGGTGCTTAAATTAATTTTGGTTTGACAAATAAAAACCCTGTAGCCCTCTTAGCCAGCCCAACCACCCTCAGGACCTCCACTATTTCTCGGCTAATTAGGCTTGGTCTATCTTTCTCGGACAAGATTTCTTGTAAAATGTGCTTTTAGCTACAATCAAGGGACACATTGACCTGTGATACTGATACCCAGAGGACAGTTTACCCTTTTTGTCACTCTGGGTCAGCCTTTTTTGTCAGGAGAAGGGGTCAGTACTAAAATAATACAATTGCAATTGATTTGTGTAATTGATACCATCTATACTCAATGGTAATTTGAAGCTGGACATGAGGAGAAATGCCAAGTTCATGTAGAGGGGTTGGGGGTTGGGGACAAGATGTACTAACAGAGGGGTTGGATGAGGTGAAATCAATAAAGAATGTTTTCAGCAGAGTGTGTGTGTGTGTGTGTGTGTGTGTGTGTGTGTGTGTGTGTGTGTGTTTGTGAGCTTGCCACAGCGTCTTATGGTTCTTCCATCAAGCCGGTGTCAATCGATGCTGATGACAACCTGTGCCTCTTTTTGGCTGCTCAGGACAAGCAAAGCAAAAATGGCCAACACAAATGAAACCTTAATCTTGCACATTGAGCAATCTTGCAAATGCCGTGCCCTAATAAAAATGGCAAATCTGATGTTTGAAATGTTTCATATGGCATTGAGTAAATAGTACCCGTGACTGATAGTGTTTTATATCGAGGATGATATGCTTATACACAGCCATGGCCAAAAATTGTTAGCCCCCTGACATTTTTCCATAAAATAAAGTATTTCTCACAGAAAGGTATTGCAATTACACATATTTTGCTATAAACGTGTTTATTTCCTGTGTGTGCACTGAAAAAAGACAGAAAAAAATAAGCTAATATGACTAAATAGAAAAGAACACAGTACCTACAGTCAAATATGGTGCAGGTTCAAAGATGTTTTGGGGTTGTTGTACTGCCTCTGATACTGAGTGCCTTAACTGTGTGCAAGGCATCATGAAATCTGAGGATTACCAGAGGATTTTGGATCACAATGTGATCAGAAAGTTGGGTTTGTGTCCGAGATCATGGGTCTTCCAGCAGGACAATGACCCAGAAATGGATGTCAACAAAGGGCTGGAGTGTTCTTAAGCCAGCAATGAGTCCAGATCTAAATCCCATTGAACACCAGTGGAGAGATCTTCCAATATCAATGACCTGGGGCAGTTTGTAAAGGAAAAGTGGAAAAGTGGTTGGGAGGTCTAAGAAGCTTATTGATGGTTATAGGAAGTGATTGATTTAGGTTATTCTTTCCAAAGGGTATGCAAACAAAACTGTTTGTGTTGTTTCAGTACACACAAAGGAAATAAACGTGTGTTGAAGAACATGTGTAATTGCAATACTTTTCTGTGAGAAATACTTTAGTATCTGGAAAAATGTCAGGGGTGTGAAATTTTTGGCCATGACTGTATATTATACCTTCACTCTGCAGTCATCTCTAATGGTCTTAAGTAGATTCCAGCTTCATTTCTTTCAGGTTCTGTATAGGCCACAACTCTATTCATATTTCGTTTATCAAAATTAAAAATCTTTATTATTTGGCTGACTGCTTTTTTATCAATAGTGATGCATCCCCCCCTTAAGTAATTGGGTGTCTTGTACTGTTGAATCCATTGACAATGCCTCTCTCTGACCTGTCTGTCTGATCTTACAGGAGCACTTTAAACCATCATGGTTTTCCTCCCAGTGTCACAAAGCATTTGTCATTCCTATATTAATAATATACAACAGGGACATGACCTCTTAGTCCGCCTAAAAAATGTAAGGATTTATTTTTACATGGTATTAGAACACGAAGGAGTAAGACATGGGAGTCATATGGAGCAGTCGGTTAGGAGGTCGGGTTAGTAAGCAGAATGTCCCTGGTTCGAACCCTGGCTGTGACAACATGACTGTGTCCTTGGGCAAGGCACTTCACCCTACTTGCCTCAGGGGGAATGTCCCTGTAATTGCTGTAAATTGCTCTGGATAAGAGCATTTGCCAAATGACTAAATGTAAAGTGAATGCTGGTTTACTTTTTGTTTTTGGCGAGTATGTTATTGGGCTGATAGTATTGCTGTATACCCCCCAATTATGTACTTACACAGACTGAGTAATTCAGCATGCTATTGTTCTTTTTAAGGCGAATGCCACGCTGACCTCAGATACCTAAGCTCTCTCTTTCTCTCTCTCTTTCTCTCTCTTTCTCTCTCTCTCTCTCTCTCTCTCTCTCTCTCTCTCTCTCTCTCTCTCTCTCTCTCTAACTCATCCCGGCTCCCCAAATCCTTTTTCTTTTTTGCATTGATTTGCTGACCACACTGAAATGAAAATACCTTAGTTTGCAGCACCACATAAAAAACACATGGCAACTCGTGTGCTATTCTAACATTGTGGTGGTGCAGAAGGTAGTGTAGTCTCATGGAGGTCAGGCTGTTCTATGCTGTGGGTGACAGATTTACTGGAGAGGAGCATCAAGGAGATTTAGATTTTGAAGGATTGCAAATGCAGTATAAAATTCATCCTGATCCAAGGAAATAATGTTCTCTCAATATAAAACTATTTGCTGGGCATATTCACACAGAATCACCCTCTTATTGTACTCAGACAAGTATCATACATCTTTACATATACCTTCATAAACATATTTATAGAATAGTTGATGTAGTTTGACAGTGTACCAAGAAAAGCTGTTAACATAAAGAAGAACAGATGTAACAGACTCCATCACCGGTGGGTGAAGCCACTCACTTTGCTTACTGTGTTACTTCGAAGTACTTTACACTGTACTTGTTTCTAATAAAGAAAAACAGGACATCAATTTCATAACTCTGAAGATCAAAACATAAGGAACCATTCCTGGACTGGTTCAATATTTGAAGTGTGTTTCTGTGTCCCTGCAGACCATCGTATGCACCATGGGACTGAAGTGGTATCCACACCCAGCAGAACTTCACTGCATTAAAGGATGTGAGGTAAGGGCTTAATACACAGATAAAGTGAGGTATGGACGTCATTTTAAGGTTATGTAAGGCTTTCGCTTTTTTGTTAAGAAATGAGCTGAGGACTTCACCAGTAAAAAAAAAAAAATATATTTACTATCATTTTTACCATTCAAGACCATTTACCAGAATGTTGTGAATATGGGGATTTTGTACATGTGTATATATATATATTATATATATATATTATATATATATCATTACTTCAAATGCAACTTCACATCAACTGGCATATCAGAATCAGAATGATCAGAATCCGAATGATTAGACTCAGAAATACTTTATTGATCCCCGAGGGGAAACTCTTTAGTAACAACGGCACACAGTCTCATCAATGCACACAGGGGTAAAGTTGTAGAGGTAAAAGAGTAGAAGTGTGCACACAGGGATAAAGAAATGGGGGTAAAATAAAATAACTGCACACGGGGTAAAAAGCTTGGGAGTAAAATAAGAGTGCTAGGTTACAGTATATACAGATTGGGAGATAGAATTATATAAAGTGGAGAGTATTATTATTATATTACCTGGCATATAGCTTTTAACTTTTTATACTGATTCTAATCTTCCTTGAATACTAGCATCACCAAGTCATTTTCTCTACATAGAGCACCATCTGATCTTCAGACTATGACGTTGGTTCTGACATAGCTAGATGGTGCTTCTTAAATGCAAGGACGGAAAATTACCTTACCTTCATAAATCTTTAATGTTTTTCTCCATGTTGTTGGTAGATGATTATTTAATTGCAACGTTTGATACATATGTTCCTTCACATTTTGTACAGGAAAGTTTAATAATTTATTGGCTAAAGAATGTGACACATAGCAAGTTAGACTGCAAATGGTTTTAAGAAAAAAGTATTCAAATTCAAAAAGTATTCACATTCATTACTCAAGTAGAAGTAGAAGGTTTTTACTCAAGTGTAAAGTAATATAAGTAATATAAGGGGGAAAATATATTTTATATAATATTGATATATTATAATATAAGTATATATTTTATATAATATTTCTAATGTTATATTAAAATGTTTATGGAATGGAATGCACCTGTTTCAGGTGTTTCCAAGCTGGTGTATGACAGGAGTGTGTAATGTGCAGGTGTGTAAGGTGCAGGTGTGTAATGTGCAGGTGTGTAATGTGCAGGTGTGTAAGGTGCAGGTGTGTAAGGTGCGATGGATCGAGCATAAACCGAGTTGCGGTTTGTCGGAATGGTGTATGTTCATACAGTAATTCAATCAGGATGACGCGATTCATCTATTTCTGTTTTTCCTAAATGAAAACAAACCAAAGTGAAATTGGAGTAAGGAGGCTATCTTTCAAATGTAAGGAGTAAAAGGTATAGATAACTGCCTTAAAATGTAAGAAGGAAAATTTATATGAAAAAGACTTACTTCCGTAATTATAGATACCCCAAATTTCTAATTAAGATAACAAAGTATTTGTACTTAAATGTATGTCCTGTAATGAATACAAGGTCAATAAGGCTGTTGAAAAAATTTGATCCAAGTGTAATTAGAATGTTCTATAAGCTTACTTGATGTGACAAGCTTAGCTTATTCAATTTAGCTACTTTCGGAAAGACAGGACAGGCTATATAATAATATACATTGGACCATATGATATGGTTGAAAAGGTATATTGTGATTGTATGTTTGCTATAAGCATACTGTGTGTGGTAGGTTACGCAACAGCAGTAGTGCATTATATATAAAAAGAAAGTTGAATTAATGAATCAAGTAGCTTGCCTCTCTAACTAGCCTGACAGATCATTTAGAATATGTTTTTACCCATCTCTTTATTTACATTTAGTCATTTAGCAGACCCTCTTATCCAAAGCGACTTACAGCAATGACAGGGACCCCCCTGAGGCAAGTATGGTGAAGTGCCTTGCCCAAGGACACAAGGTCATGTTGCCACAGCTGAGTTTTGAATCCGAGACCTTCTGCTTACTAGACCAACACCCTAACCCATTGCGCCACATGACCCCCTCTTCATAAATGGAGTGACTCAGTTGAGTTTTGGATTTTAATAAGTATTCACATGTATCAATCTGCAGATTGGGAAATAAAACCAGACCTCTGACAATAAATTAAGACACGAATATAAACAAAGATAGTGACAGTCACTCTTTCTCCTGACCACAAACGTTTATTAACCCTGACACATAAACATTGTCTACTTCTTGTTAATAGCAAGCTCACATGAGAAACATACTAAGTAGTATCCAATGACTAGTGATTAAGGTAAGCACACAGGAAATCCCCAAAAGATTTTAACTGGTAAACGATAAATGCGTTCTTTAAGGCTGTTTGAAATAACCTCTCCCCCCTTCTAAAAACATGTAACGCATACTGTACCCAGGGATTTGGTCTCAACAATTCATTTCAATGTTGTCTCTTCAAATCCATTTACCCAACATTCCAAGCATTCCATTGTCATACTTACAGCTAATGAAAACATTCACACACACATTAAGGTGAAGAGACAGTCTGTCTCTGATGGAGGTGGCCAGTTGATTCCACCATTGGGGGGCCAGACAGTATCTTATGTTAGGACCGGGCGCTCTTGAGTAGTGGGACCCCAAGACGATTGTCAGAAGAAGGTGGCAGGTGGGGGTGTAAGGCTGGAGGAGGGACTTGATATAGTCAGCTGCAGTCCCATTCACTGCTCAGAAGGTCAGGACCAGGGTCTTGTAGCCTTTACAGCCTTACTACAACATTTACACTGAAAGGTACAGTATGCTTCTTATTCAGCAGCTGTCAGTACTCCCCGCTATACTAAGAAGCAACAATTGACATACTAACAACAGTGGGCGTGGCTCATGCTAAAGGTTGATTACAAACATATACAGAATACAGGCCTGTGGGAGTTCTCAAATCAGCTGGCCACACTTTAATGTCTCCACTGTCTTTGCACACAACTTCCTTCCTCTCCAATTTCTGCCCAACATTATATTAGCCAACTCAGTAAAATAGCTCACAATAGCACTTCTGAAATATTAAGATATATAAATTAGCTATTTTAAGGGGGGAGTCAGGTGGCTAAATTAAATCAAATCAAAGCAACATTTATTTGTATAACCCTTTTTACAAGCAATGTCACAGAGGGCTTCACATATGCCCATATAACTGCCCCTCAACCAACGTAAACCCTCAAGGAAGACAAGGAAAAACTCCCAGAAAAAACTCACTAGGGAGAAAAAATGGAAGAAACCTTGGAAGGAGCAATTTAGTGAGGGATCCCCTCCTCCAGGGACGGTTGGCTAAGGGAGAGTCAGGTGACTGAGCGATAAGGGAGTTGGGCTAGTAATCAGAAGGTTCCCGCTTCCCGGCCATGCAAACATGATGTTGTGTCCTTGGGAAAGGCACCTCACCCTACTTTTCTTGGAGGAATGTTCCTGTACTTGCTGTAAGTCGCTCTGGATAAGAGCATCTGATAAATGACCACATGTTAATTTTACGACCGTGAACGTAACAATATACAAGATGAAATGTATTGTTGAGCTGTAAGTAGGCCTTTCGGGAATGATATATAGTAAAGAGGTTGTATTGCCCCCATTTCTTTATGAGTTACATATTTTAATAATGTCTATGGTGTATTTTTCCTGGTCTTTTAATTAAGTAATTTGTATTCTCATTCTTCTCTACCCGTCTTGGTTTCAGCCATTCATGGGAGACAACTATTGTGACTCAGTCAACAACAGAGCATTCTGTAACTATGATGGAGGGGATTGTTGCCACTCCACTGTCAAGACTAAGAAGGTGAGTACTGCATACTTAACACACAGACTCACTACATTGAATTTTCACCGTGGTTTCTGCATATTTATTTGAGGTGAGAGTTGGTCAGTTTGCATCAGTATGTTTGTTTGTGGTTAAATTGCTCTGTGTTTGAGAGTTGGCCTCCGTCTGGCTCTGGAGTTTCTTTCTAAAATAGCGCCATATTGGCGTGAGATTGACGAATGAGAGCACGGGTGGATGTATCCCGTGAGCTTATTGGCTGAGCATCCTCTCCCAGCTTCTTCCCTTGTTGTATCTCGCCACTCTAGTTCACGCTGTCAACTATGGAGTTAGATTAGTTTCATAATTCATAATTCAGCACGTCAGGAAAGTTCCCAAAAAATCCACACACAAATGCAGAACACGTTTTTTTTTTCTTCAGAATCATAATGGGTTTTTATTCGCCATGAAAGTTCACACAGACAAGGAATTTACTTTGGCAGGAGTCTGCTGAGGCAGCCAATTTTCGGCGCCACTTGATGGCATTACAATACAAATCATATGAAATACAGCACGGACTGACCAACCAAGTTGGTTGCAGTACTTAAATAGCAGCAGTCAGATTTTACTTGTAGTTGGAAGATTAAAAAGACTATAGCATAATTGCTCAATAAATCAACTTGAAATCAAAGTTTTATACTGAGCGAGAATTCATTAAAAGCTGCAAGTTAAAAGCTGCTGAACTGATGCGTTTTGAGAAATGGCTGAGATTTGCAAATAAAAGGTTGTCAAGAACAATGTTAGCAGAGTCATAGACTTGGCACCAAACTTGGCTGGTGGAACTTGACATTTTTATCAAACTGTTTGAAAATTACGATTGGGGACTCATCTTTCCTTGAAGTACTTACTTACATAGTATGATGCAGGGCCTTCAATGCTTGATTCTGGCCTGTTCCCAGTGGTTCAAGGGCTTAAACGTGTCTGCTCTTTCACCGTGGCTTTCATGTTGTTGTGGGTGTCCTCTGTGGCCCCTCTGCTGGCTCTGAGACAGGGGGTCCCCAGGCGTACATGGCCTGGCTTCTGCTTCCCAACCACTCTCTGAGAGCAGCTGATCAGGGCCAGATGTGGCTGCTGGCTCAGCCAAGGTCAAAGGAAACCTTGTCAAATGTGCCTCACTAACACTAGGAAGAAGGTGTTGAAGGAGTGGGGGGCAGGAAATGTAGACAAGATGAGCATAAGGTATAAAAGGAAAAATGCAATTGAGTCTTAAAGATAGTGCTAAATGAAACAGGTAGCGTAATGCAAGAGATTGAAAGGATGGTGTGCAATGAAGCTGGGATAAAAGTTTACAATTTTCATCTTATGCCTGGCTGGAAATGTAGAAAGCATGGTGGACCACTGGTCAGATTTTGGGCTTTCCACCATGTTTCTCAGATGGCATGGTCAAATTGTGCTTTTGTAAATAACTGTTCACCTTTTTGAAGCTCTTTAACTCTCTTTAACATAATTTCATGATGGCATATCAGTGATTACAATCAAAATACTCATGCTAAAAGTGTTGGGGAAAATGTAACATACATTGGATGTTTCTACAGTGGTTATTTCACAACAATGAACCAATGCATTTATTCATTTAGCAGACACTTTTTATTCATTGCACATTCAGATAATTAGAAGTTAACAAACAGTTGGACTGGAACATGGAGTCTTTTATATGTACATATTTACATTTACATGTATTCATTTAGCAGACGCTTTTATCCAAAGCGACTTACAAGAGAGAGCTTTACAAAAGAGCTTCGGCCACTGAGCATAGCAACATGATAGACCCCAACATAGCAGGCAGCTAGATTACAAAACATACATCATGAGCACCAATAAGTGCCAAGGGAAGAATTATAAGAGCATTTTACAAGTCTTAAGGTGAGCCTCCGCCAGACAGTAGTATTTATAATAACTATGGCAACTTCTTACTCAGCAGTGTCAGAACTGGTTGTCATTGTTACAGTTGACAGTGATGTCAACCAGTGATGGCCACTCAGTCTTTACATAAGCCATGCTTGTTATAATGCCAGCTCTCTATTGGCAAAAGGCTCTACTAATATGAAAAGGAGACACAAGCAGCAGCACTTTAGATAAGCTATGAGGGGAAGAATGGAATGCAGATGTTCCCTGATCTGAATCACTACTGGCATTGCCGCCACATGTGTTACTCATTTGTGTGACCCTGGGGGTGGGGATATTGGACGTGTGTACAGTACCAACACAGCTGAAGCAGTTCCTCAGGAGAGAGGCCACACTACAGCAGCTGGTGCCATTGACGCGCTGCCAATGTGACGGGTGACGTCAAACACAGGCGCCCCAATCCTATTCCACTTCTATTTTGGAATGTGTTTGCAGGCACTCATCACCACTGAAAGGCGTTCACAACACTTCTATTTCACAAGGAGTCTGTGACGACAGCGCTCAGATCACAGCAGTTGCTGGTGTTCTTTGTCATGCTGTGTAACATGTTAGTTGGTTTGGCTTAGAGGATTCTGACAACACTTAAAGTTCAGTTCGAATAACAAATTACCCTTAATGCATTGGAGTCATACAGTAACACACTGAAGAATATTATTACATCCCTATTTATTTAAAATTGTTATATATGTAGCCAGATATATGTGGGACAGATATTTCATTCTCTTTGACACACTAACCTCACAAACCAATATCTGAAAACATTAACATTTAGCAGATGCTCTTATCCAGAGACACTTACAGCAAATACAGCAACATTCCCCCTGAGGTCAGTAGGGTGAAGTGCCTTGTCCAAGGACACAACGTCATGTTGTCACAGCCGGGGTTCAAAACAGTGACCTTCTGATCACTAGGCTGACACCTTCACAACTCAGCCATCTGATTCCCTCATGAAAGTAACAGAGACTATGTACTGTAAAGGTAACTGTCGTGCTTCTTTGTCTTTTTCACTTCCAGGTGATTCCATTCCCCATGTCCTGTGATATACTGGAAGACTGTGCTTGTCGAGACCCCAAAGCCCCAGAAAAACATAGTGGACGGGACCCCAGTGGCCAAGAGAACAATCATTCTTTGGGCTGACCCTTCTGGACTTAGACTAAATTCCCCGGAACCGAAACCCTTGTTCCCCAGCAATACCGTAAAGAACCATCCCCCACCCCTCTCTTCTAACCTCCTGCATATGCTGCTTAAAGATGTACTCCTCCAGCCATACAGCACCCCAAGTCTGCCAGCCTCTAGGAAAGATTGTATACATTGATGAAAAACTGTATATAGAAAAACTCATAACGTCAAACTAAAATAATTCCCAACAGAAAGTAATCTCTGTCCTTAAAACGTTGACAGAAAAAAAAAATAATAATAATGCAAACTGCAAAAAAAGACATAATTTTAGGGATAAAATAAAAAGAGTTAAAAAGATCCCCAAAATACTAGATTTTGCTTAGATTGGGTTGCATGCCTTGTGTTCTGTCTGTGCCATGTTTGTGTATATTTTAGTGACTTCTCTCTCCAAGATCATAACTTTCTTTGAAACCAAAGGAAATCTTAGGGGATCCTTCTCTTGGTTGTAAAATATACCGTTTTATAATCTGTGGTACTGAATGAAAGAAAAAATTCAAAATGGACAAATACACTAATAGCGAGATAGAACTTGACATCTTATTTTGTTCAAATAGACGGTTTTACATATGCCATTTTTCAATTTTAACGCATATTCAAACTGCCCTTTTTAATATACATGATTTATTTTTCAATTGACATCTTCGCTAGAGGAATCCTATTTTGATGATGAAGATGTTAAAAGGATGAATTAGGGGTTGGTTGGGTAGCTGTTTTGAAGACATAATGGTTGAACACAGGAGAGGTCTTTACTTTTTACAAACCAGAAAACATTTGAAGTTGAACGCGGTGCAAATTCCAACCAGTTGTTTTAACATGGTTTCTGCTGCCATGTTTGCTGCTACTTTGTCATGCAATCTATTTGCAGACCTTTAGAAGTGGAAGACCTGTCAAATGTATTTATGGACACACACGTTTGCTTATGCATGCACGCTTAAACCCACAGTACATGTCCCCGCACTGCACCATAGCATTAATAGACTGAAAACAGAAAATATGCACTAGAAACTTGCAAAAACCTAATGCCTCATTTCCCAAACCATTTTATGGCAGTAAATCTACTAAATCTAAAAGTACAGATTAGACAGTCCAGAACATTGAGCAGGACTTCAGGAATGTGCCCCACACCTCGTCTGGAATGTAGTCAATGCAGATCTGCTTCTCCACTTCATAAGCACTGCTCTGCCAGGGGAGTGGACGTGCTTTGTGCAGACAGTGCTTACATTTGATTTGTGTTGAACCTGTGCTGCAGGCTGACTCCTATGTCAGTTTGTATGTTGCATGTTAAAATTTAGAGCAGTTTTTTTAGAACCAAAATGATCCAAACTAAAAACTGTATGTATTAGTATTGCCTCTTGTTTCTATCATGGTTCTGGTGGTGCCAAATATAATTTCAACATTTTGTGACCTTGATATGGCCCAGCTACCAACCACAATAACCTTTAAATTCAATAGATCTTTGGCTACTAATTCTGCATGCTTAATTTAATATTCATGTTCTCTCAAACACACATCAGGCTGATTTACATTGAAAGATGATGACTGCTCTGCATGTGGTCCACAGCTGCTTCAATGCTCATCCATTAGACATGTCATGTGTGGGCATATCAGATGGCATGGACACTCAAACTAATCATAGTCATAAAACCATACCTGTAGATTGTAATATACAATCAGAAAACAACATTGAAAGTCAATGATGTCCACTGTCAAGTGAAGATTAGTCAAAGACATATGACCAAACCACACAAGGCAAGCAAAGAAGCCAATACGTTGTAAATAGTAGACGTTGATTCAATATCCAGGGAGGAGAGATGTTTCATTGCTTATTTTCACATTTATCTTTTCATTTTAACAATATTTAATCAGTATTGATATTATTGACCTCAGTTACTGCACTTTTAGATGCCATTAAAGAAGAAAAAAATATTTAAGTCAAAACCTTTAGAAGCTGCTATTATCCAAAGGGGTTTTAAAATAGTGTGTCCGGTCATGTGACTCTCCTATGGTATTGCTACTAGCTTTCCAGTGATTAGTATTCCCACTAGATTTGCACCTGACATTAAGATTAAAAAAAAGAAACCAATGTTCTATATGTATTGTATGCTCATCTTTTTGTTTATTCTGTACATCTCAAGGTGTGATCAAGACTTATTTGAGATTTGTGGCATTTCTATGTAGGCTGGAAAAAAGCACGTTGAGACATTATGTGAAGACACGAATGCATTTTGTTCTGCTTGACCAGGGCACAAGTTATATAATTTCTGTGGTTTATACTTTATGTAATCCACCATATGTTTTTGTGAATTGTGGAGCCTTAACCAATGACATAGAAATGGAGAAGGAATGCTTAATGAAGTAGTAACCAAAAAGGGACTCAGCAAATACTTAGAGTTTTTAAAGATATGAATAATGGATGTTTTTTAAGACAGCTTTGACAATTGCATGTAACACTTTATACTTAATATATATCCATGGTGAAATGAATTGTACAATGTAGATATTATTGAAAGGTATGTAATAATCCTCAAGATACTGCTGCTTTCATTAGAGATTGAACTGCAATGCATAATTCCAATGTCAGTACTGCAGATGTGTCTGTCAATTGAACCTTTGGAAAGCCATGTCATACCATCTGTAGGGACCTATGTAAGAGTTCTTGATTAGATTGCCTATCTTCAATCTTAAACTGGAAATTATTTAAAGTTTGAAGACCTGACATCTTACTTTCCATCATTCATACCTCTTTTAACACCATTCCAGATTGTTATTCTCATTATTTTTGGAGGCCAAATAACAATGATCATAAAGAACATTGTGAGAAGGATACAGGCTATAGCCTGGGACTGTTTGTGTTGCCATGTCTGAGTCAATATAGTTTTGTTCTTTACATTGGAAAATGTACCATTCATAAGCCATAATGCAAAGAGTTTAATGGAATTATGTTTTCAGATTGGATTTTTTGATTTGAGGAATTCACCTCTCTACTGTAACCACCCATCCCATGCTGTACCTCATGCCTGTAATGTTTGCTGCTTCTATATTTTGGTATTTTAGTAACTTTGCATCTCTTACTATTAGTGTAAATAGTAGAACTATTTATTGAGAGTGTTATACTTTTTTAAGTTTTATTTAAGGTTCATGTAAGTTATTTTTTACATTGCTCTTATAAACAGACATTGGTTGTGAGTCAAAATGGCTTGTGTGTCGCAAAGTGCTTTTCAAAATATACACCAGAACCACATCTTTGAAAGAAGTTGACATCTTTGTCGAACGGGTGGGTGGGCATGGATGGATGCTAGTTTCATCCAATAAAAAGTCCCCATGCTTAAACGCTACTGTGTGCAGTGCACAAAAGTATCAGTTTATTTGTTTATTTTTCAAATCTAGAATGTTTTTGTCACTGATAACATAAGAGTTAAACATATTACACAAAAGAAAAGAAGAACATGGTGATAGAGTAGCATGTTCCAGATTTGTAGCGTGTTGAAGACGTGTAGCGTGTTTCAGACTGCACGGTACTCAGACTTAAATTATGATGGAGTCCATGGACTGCATGGTGGCAGAGATGGGGGTGATGGATAAGGCTGGTAGTGGTACCTCAGGTTATGTTGAATGGGGTGAATCATGCATGGCTTGCCTTTTCCAGCTTGTTGAAGTACTGTCCTTTGCCACCAGCTAACCATACCTGCTGACTGGGATAAGCACTGGGAGAAGTCAGTTTCTATTAGACCTGGTATGACTTTTCTTCAGCACCCTACTGTAGCCTTCTTCTAAAGGACTCCCTCTTCTTGGCCTATTGACCAGTAACAAGTAGGCTTTAAAGAAGTTAAGAAGCTGTCATTCATACATACTCCTAAAGACGATGTTTCTGGATTAGATTTACGAAACATTCTTTCTTATACTTCTGATTTCTTAAACCATGAAATAATGAGGGAGAGATTTTCTCATGATGACCAACCTTTATTAGTTTATGGAGTCTTCCTAGATTTGCTTCTTGTGGCTTAAGTCCATGTGAAATCAGCACAAATTCAGCATCTGTAGGATTACTACTCTAAATAGAGGGTGTGAAAGGTAGGTAGCTGCTGCCAATGTGTTTATTGGCTGACAGTTAAACACCCCCAAAACACGATGTGCCATTATCGATAATATTCTTTTCTTTCTAAAACGATTTCAGAGCTCTGGGTTACAGAAAATTTCACTTGTATCTATCTTCCTTTAAACCCATATCCAGGAACAAAAGATCAATGTACTTTTATGAATTGAAAGTATAAATTGAGTTCATATTACATGGAAATCTAATGGTATTATTGCAATATTTTGTAGCCATTCACTCAGCAAATATATTTTAAGATTAAAAAAATTTAATTATATGGTTGTATTTGATGACCATATATGTATTAACCGTTAAGGATAACTGTTCAAATTCTGTCAAAGGCAATTTAAGAAATAATCATTACTACATGGTGGATTGTGTACGATTGTAGCACCACCTGCATGAAATATACATGATGCCTAATCCACTTCATTCACTTGTCTTCTAGTATTCTTTAGTATTCTAAAGGATTTGTACTGTCCAAAGAGTAAAACATGAAGTCAAACATTATTTGTTAAAGAGATTAATAAAATAAAAACAAATTATAAGGGAATTTACTTGCAGTCAATTGAAATAGATCACTTAGAATGTATTATGGTGGAATAAATCAAGCATGGATATCTAACGTTCATGAGATAATTGACATCAAACTTCACCTAGTCTTTCACCTTGATTTGGACTTCACTATACCAACTATCTTACCGATAACTGTTTTGAATGCGTTCACAGTATGAAGTTTTTTAGATCAGACATTTGTGTTCAGTGGATGTTCCTCATTTTGTTCCTATTTTCATGGTTCCAATTATGCTTTAGAGTTTTGGAACTTTCAAAAATGTATTTCCATAAAGATTACTATCTCGTAATTTTTCTGTCATGTATCGTGTAAAAATAAACTCCTGGTTAGAATGAATATAAGTCTTATTGATGGTTTTTGTTTTTCTTCATCATTAAAGTAATCCCTCATTTATCGCAGTTAATGGGGACCGGACCCCCCCCCCCCCCCCCCCCCCCCCCTTCTTGGAATTTCCGTATGTTTCCATGGATACTAAAGACATTTGCAAATACATTCCATATTTGATGGCTAATGAACCAGGTACTGACACCACAGACTCAATGGTGCCATAATTCCAAAACGATGGCGCCCACAAAGCAGTAACCTGGCAGAAACGGCATGCCATGGATCAGTTTCAGTCAAATTATTTACATCATATAATATTATAAAAATATTTTTCTGTACTGTTCCACAGTAATCTGCAAGGTTGTCCAACTTCATGTTATGCTCCCTTTTGTAAAAACAATGATACTGTCAGGGGTGGTCAGTTATGTAGGACAGGGCAATGTGAATGGTTTACAGGATATCTTCATGAGGACATGTAGTTTAGATAGCATTAGCTGACATTTACATTTAGTGTTTGGCTTGGCATACATGTGCTGTATCGTACATTTGGGACTGAAATTCTAACTTTTTTTTACCTCAAAGCCATGGTTGACCTTAAGGACTATGAAGGCCAGTTGTTGCCAGAGTTAAGCAACAGCAAAGAAAAGAGAAGGTCCCAATCAAAAAGACTCATCCACCTCTCCTAACACCAATAACATCAATAACAAGTTTGTGGTTCCAGAAATGACTCTTCAGTCAGTTGAAGGGAATCCTCAAGAGGACCATCATGCTCGACTGTAAGTGATCACCGAGGATGATAATGATGAGTGTTTATGTGTATTTGACTGATTGGTCAATCTGTCTGCAGACATATCTGGTATATCTGAATGTCACTAGCGGAAGTGATATCAGTGATTCCACACACAGTCTAACAGACAGTTCTTGGCTTGTGGGCTAACATCTATTGTCTTTCTCACAGGCAAGACATCCTAAGTAGAAGTATGGACAAACAAGAGGGGAAGGACTATTTTACATACCACAAAAAGTTTCTATTTCTTCAAGAGACTAGGGTGGAGACTTAAGAATGGCTGGCTGACCCACAGGGTCACTGGTAAGGGTGCTAAACATACCATTTGGTGGCTCCTTTTTCCTGTTTGTGGTTCCCCTTGTTTTGCTTGTTTTACATTTCTCTAAATAACCCCTGTAAATATGTCCCTGGACCTCCTGTATGGCTGTAAAATGAACCGATAGTGACTCTTCCCTAACTGTCCCTCCATTGTGACACATCTTTTTTTACATCCTAGAGAACTTCATGTATATATACAGGTGTACTCAAGTACAGTTCTTCCAACAATACCTGGGTAACACTCAGTGGTGGATTGGCTTGTGTGTTTAATGCCACATTTGTTTAGTTAGATGCTCCCAAGTATTGGATCCTGCAGACCCTTGAAATAACATGGTGGAGTATTGGACAGTAGGTTTAGCACTTGTTTGACTTTTATTAGTGTGTTTTCTAAAAGCCTAACCCTAGGTCGTTATCAAGCTCTGTGGAGGTGTGCTGGAGCAGGGAAACATCTAAAACTGTCAGGACAGTGGCCCTCGAGGACCAGGTTAGGGTTTCGAGTCCCTCCAGGACACCAGGACACTGAAGAGGGCAAGAAAGATCATGGCCGACCCCACACACCCAGGCAATGGCCTTTTTCCATTCTCCCCTCTGGGAAAAGGCTACGATTGCCCAGAACTGCAAAGTCCCACCACCACTGCAGCATCTTCCCCACAGCCATCAGGCTGGTCAACACCTCTGGCCCCTTAAAGTCGATTCCTTCAATATTTCTATACAGTTTCCATACCATGAACTGACCAGCAGGTGTCTCTGTGGAGAAGATGTATCAAAAGCTACGAAAAAAGCGTTAATTTTTTATACATTTACATTTATTCATTTAGCAGACGCTTTTATCCAAAGGGACTTACAGTAAGTACAGTAATTATACAATTACAAGTAGAGTACTTGTAATTGTTTTGTACTTTACTATTACAAGTAAAGTAATTAATACAATTGTTTTAAAACCTTGTTTACTCTATCACTAGTTTGTAACTGTGTGTAGTTGCTGTCTCTTGGAAAAGTGTTTTTTAATTTCAGTGAGACTTTTCTTGGTTAAATAAAAGTAAAACAAATCTTTAAAACTACTCCATCAATGTGCATATCCCTCTCTTTAGGTTTACATTTAGCAGATGTACTTATCCAGAGTGACTTATAGCAAGTGCAGGGACATTCCTGGGGGGTAGGATGAAGTGCTTTTTCCAAGGAAACAACATCATGTTTGCACAGTTGGGCTTCAAACCAGGGACGTTTTTAAATTGATGGACGAAGTTGTCTAAATAGATCAAGTTGCATAGCTTGTCGTTTTGCCACTGCTTGCTTCCTGCAAGATCTACTCTTATCTTTTCATTTGATGTAGGTTTTCGTATTCATCTTGTTTATTTTGTCTAATTTTCTGTATTGCTGCTGCAATCAAATGAATGCATTGACTTGACAAGTAATTGTCTCCTATGACAATTGTCTCTCCTTTGTTGCTACTGCCATGTAGCATGATGTAGATGACTAACTATCACTGAAATCAAGTATTCAATTTAGGAGAAAACCTGGTTCATTAGTTATTGTACGTGTTCAAAGACTGCAGTTTGTATATCATATACAAAAATACATCTGTATTTTTCTACGTGGTGTGGCTGCTGCATATTATAGTTTATTTTCATACACTTAAAATTACGGCGTTAGATCTCATTACAAATATATATAGTGTGATGTAGCTTTTGCTTGTCCTATTTTCTCCAGACTGCTTTTAATCAATCAGTTAGTGGAAATGGAGGGAGCATTAATCTCTGGTCTAAAGCTATAATGATGCTTGTGTCTCAGTTAACTGAATAGATGCAATGATGTCAGATTGGTAGATGGCCTTTTGGAGATTCAGGCCCAGGTATCAATGGCCCAGTTTTTTTCTCTCCCTCTTATTTGAAGGGGCAGGCAATAATATTTAACTTTGTCAATTAGTATTATTGAGTATGAGATTTGAACCAAAGATTAAATGTGTTTGACGAGACCAAGTGATTTGCATAAAGGAAACTATAGATGCATTACATTTCAGTAACTAAGGTCTTTGTTTGTCAATACATACATTGCCTTCTAATAATATTCAATCCACTAACTAAACACGCCTGAAATTTTCCATGCTGATCTGAATGACCAAATGGTGGTGAACTTAAACACAAAGGCTTAATTAAAATTGATTAATCTTTCTACTGTGATTTCAGGCATGTATTTTTCCATTAAGGGCTGAAACTGAATCCACAATGTCTCAAATGAACTAAAGTCAAAATCACAGTATATTTGGCTTAAATACATTCTATTCCGTAAAACACTTTATTCAGATTTTCAGATACAGTTTTTTCTATCCATTAGAACATTCCATACCAGAGTATTAAGTAATACACATACCTAGAAAACTGCTATTACAAAAATTCATGAATTAACATTTTTTGTATTCCATATCATAGCAACAAAAATGCACGGAGCAGCAAAGCTTGGTACTATGGAAGGACTGCAAACAGTGGTAAACTCAGATTTTACTGATAAAGTAATGCTCTGGGTGGATACCGAAAAGTGAGTATGTACCGTTTTCTTATGTTCCAGTGGTGAACTAGGATGGATCAGATGAATGAGCAGAATATTCATGAAGTCCCTGTACTAGGTCAGGCAGGGCTACACTTTTCACCTCTTAAAGCTAGCATGTCTTATCACCCCTGTCTCTACCTGGGAAACGCAGAAGCCAACATTTATATGCAGAGAGGACAAACTCACAGATTAATTATTTATTCCCTTTTGCCCAAAATGATACATAAACTCAATTCAACAATTACATATATAGATGTATTTAGAGCTTTGCTTCACTAAATGTACATCTAACATACCTCAAGGACAGCATAATATATGACCTTCACAATTAACTTCTGATTATTAATAAGATTAGTGTGAAGAATATACTGTACTTGCTACATAGAAAGCTAAATTGTCAACTGCTTCTGTAACATAGTGACAATATTTCAAATACTATTTCATACTAGTGATACTACTAGTTTTAACAATTTCATGACATGCGTGCCAAAATAATGTTATGCCAAAATAATATTATTATTATTATTATCACCTTGAAAGATATTCATGTTGAATCGGGGAGGGAGAGAATAACTATAAATTTGGCATAGCGACAAAAAAAGAAGGCCTTTGGCTCTCTGCCTGCTCAACAATCTGCTGATGGTGGTAAAGCTTGTGATGAGGAGGCAAGAGGCATCCATTTTTAGCAATGAGGTCATTTTTAATTAACAAAACAAAGAGAGTAAACTGTGTCACTCCAATCTGTCATCTGCACTCATGCTCAAAGACACAGTTTATCTCATTTTAATTGAATCTCTTTGAATAGGGGCTTATCGAGGCATCTTGCTGTGGTCCGTTTAGGGCTATAATTGGGTTGTTCCATAAATGGAGAGGGAGTGCCCAGAGTGGAAGGGATATATTGGGTAATCCATGCAAGATGAGAAGGAGGAGGTGTGGAGGGGGCAGAGAACGATGTAAGGGTACAGAGGCAGGGGTGCATCTGGACTATGACATCATGATAATCTGTTAAGGTGGGATGGGAGAATAAAACTGCGACAAAAATATGAGCAAATGGCTCATCTACGGTGTGACAGTGAGAGGTGACATCATCAATGTCTGATGTGCGACCAGAGTGCCCCTGTGTGTTTTCATGTCCTGCTTTACACCCCTCACTACTCTTTAACCTCTCTCTCTTCCTCTCCTCTTCACATCTGTCCTTGTCCTCCACTCTTGTATTATTTCATGCATTCTACGCATCCTTAAAATTAGTGACAAGAGTGTTGTGTGTTACATTGACAAGCAAGTCACAGGTTCATGTCACCATGTGTAACCTGGGTGTGATGTCAAGACAAGCCTGAGGGAGCGAGACAAAGAAGACATGAAGAAACCTCTAATGGAGGGGGTTGATTTGCTAGGAAGGTTGGATTCATGTATAGAAATAGAAGAAACATATAGGTAAATGTCTTGTCTTTTTTTCATGGACGAAACCAAATACAAAGTAAAATATTTAAGAATTAACTATACATTAAGCAATTATCAAATATCAAAACAATATTTAATTACATTTCACTATTTGTCTACTATATGACTGAATCTGTACATGAGCTTGGTTCTCAATAATTACAGTATTGAAACCATCCATCTGCATTAGTGTGCCATCTAGAGGTCTCTGGATGAAATACAATACAGATAAAATAATACTGAAGAAACATAGAGAAGACTAAACTATTAGTTTCATGTACTGTATGTCAAACTGAATGTTTTACGTGCCAGTCTTCTTTGTACTCTTTCTATGCTTTCAGGTGGAGGGGTGGGAGAGCAGCAGACTGATTGATACATTCTTTAACAAAATATGGATTGATGCATTCTTAGGAAATGTTTTGATGTACTTTATACCCATGAAACTGATCTTAAATGATCATTTCAAGGTCAAAATGGAGCGTCTCATGACCATTACCAGAGATCTGAAGGAGACCCTGGACCGTCTAGTGTGGAACCGCCCAAACCAGGCGACCATCAAGAACTCTGGCTGGATCAAACCAGGTGACCGTCAAGGACTCTGGCTGGGACAAACCAGGTGACCGTCAAGGACTCTGGCTGGATCAAACCAGGCGACCATCAAGGACTCTGGCTGGGACAAACCAGGTGACCGTCAAGGACTCTGGCTGGATCAAACCAGGCGACCATCAAGGACTCTGGCTGGATCAAACCAGGCGACCATCAAGGACTCTGGCTGGGACAAACCAGGTGACCGTCAAGGACTCTGGCTGGGACAAACCAGGTGACCGTCAAGGACTCTGGCTGGGACAAACCAGGGGACCGTCAAGGACTCTGGCTGGGACAAACCAGGGGACCGTCAAGGACTCTGGCTGGATCAAACCAGGTGACCGTCAAGGACTCTGGCTGGGACAAACCAGGGGACCGTCAAGGACTCTGGCTGGGACAAACCAGGGGACCGTCAAGGACTCTGGCTGGATCAAACCAGGTGACCGTCAAGGACTCTGGCTGGGACAAACCAGGTGACCGTCAAGGACTCTGGCTGGGACAAACCAGGTGACCGTCAAGGACTCTGGCTGGGACAAACCAGGGGACCGTCAAGGACTCTGGCTGGGACAAACCAGGTGACCGTCAAGGACTCTGGCTGGGACAAACCAGGCGACCATCAAGGACTCTGGCTGGGACAAACCAGGCGACCATCGAGGACTCTGGCTGGATCAAACCAGGTGACCGTCAAGGACTCTGGCTGGGACAAACCAGGTGACCGTCAAGGACTCTGGCTGGGACAAACCAGGGGACCGTCAAGGACTCTGGCTGGGACAAACCAGGGGACCGTCAAGGACTCTGGCTGGATCAAACCAGGGGACCGTCAAGGACTCTGGCTGGGACAAACCAGGTGACCGTCAAGGACTACCTTTCAAGGTCCAGGTCCATAAAACATGCATCTGCTACCGTGTGTGAGTGGCTGGATGAAGGAGGAAGCTTCACTAGTATCCTCTTTATGTTATTGCTGACCTGTGGCTTTTACCAGGCACTTGGAAACATAATGATCCAGACCCCCACAGCAGAAGCAGAGATGACGTCACTCATCTGGCATCAGGCCAGTATGGCCAATCTGCACAGCCTCAGGAGAATTGAGTGGGGCTCCTCCTGAGGAGGATGATGGATCACAGTGAGCTGGTGGTGCTTGGGTGGTGATGTCCTAGGTTGGCCCCCAGATCGATTCGACGCCAAACTATTCACACAACATTCACACCAACATTCCAAGTAGGTGTTCTATGCCAGAGCTTCAGAGCTGGACCAATTACAAACCAGGCAAGTAAATGATTCAATTGCCACAATCCTCCAGTCTTTCAGCCTGGAATGGAACTATTGCCTTAAGTGCTTTCAATTAAGCTTGGACTGAATGTTTCTGTCTAAAGACCTGTGAGTCTTTAGAAGGTGTCTCTGTCTCTCTTGTCAGTGGAACTGGCATCACTCCCCTTTCTTCATTGTTTCTTTGTTCTTCCACATCTGAAAACCTTCCATATAATGCAGTAGCCTGGTACTCTGGTACTGTGCTGCATTAAAAATCAACATTTTCAAACAGTTCTCTGCTCATTCATTGGCTACATGGATTCCAGCTAGTTCTGCAAAACACAAGCAAACCTTAGCGATTGGTTATGGCACAACCAGACTTGCTCTGGGAAGATCCAATAGTTTTAAACAGTATCTACATTCAAGGAAGTTAATGTTTGTCAATGGGGCGGTCCCAGAGTCTCTGTACAGATGAAATGTATGACCTGTGTGACAAAATGTATCTGGTAGGGACTAGGCTACAAATATGGCTAGCAGCGGCAATTAATTTAGCAAACACGCCCCTTTTAAAGCGATTTCAATAAGCGTTGAAGTGGGGAAACCTGAGTTATAAAGTTGATAGTCACCATCGTGACAGGCCTACTGCTTAGCACAATTATGGTTATTAGACAAGTTTAACTTGTTTTGAGCACCCTGCTTGTTCCCAGTGTTGCAAGCGATAAACTTTTATGTTATTGGAGTTCTGTCTACGTCTCATTAAGTCATTTAGCAGACGCTCTTATCCTCTCTTGTCCACATGCTTTAACAGAATGTTCTACACTCTGTCCATTCTACAAAAGCCTGCAGGCAGCAGGCCACACAATACCTTGTGTTAATCAATGATACATTATGTCCTTCCCAGAGCACCCATAGATCCACAAATGATATGAGATGGGAAGATAGAGATAAAGCAACGATACACTTTGTGTTTCAGGATGGATAGCAATTGCTGGACAGGGTAGGAAGACAAATTACATGAGCATCAGGTATTGTGCATGAAGGTCACACTTGAAGATGGATATACAAGTGCTAGGCTGGTTAAAAAGACTTCGAGACAAATTATGTAATTACTGAGAATTGTGCATGAGGAGCATTTAATAAGGTTCCAGCAACCTTTTGAGAAAGACATAGCAATCAAAATGCGCTGAGCGTATCCGCACACCTTGATCATCAATCTGACCATCCCCATCGCCTCTATGCCTTACTGGGATAGAATACTGAGCACACAGAACAACAACAAAAACAGACACAAACAGTCCCAGACATCATTTATTAGTCAAAAACTCCAACCTCTCATTTTTGAAGACATTGCCACATACAAGAAGTGATTGTGTAGTAGTAAGCTAGCAGTTAAGGTATATATATATATATATTGGCTGGGATGTTGAGTACCAAAAGTTAGATGTGGTGACTCAAGATCAAAGGATGCTCTAAGCTAACTTGATGCCTTGAAGTGAAATGAAGGATCTTTCTGTAGAGTGTGAGAAATACTAAACACCTGTTGGTAAATTAAATCATAAACCCTTTTTACATAAATCTCTCCAACAGCCTATATTCCACTGTTTGGGGATGTAAACACGTTTCCTGACAGCAATTTTAGGGAATATCCAACAGTCTAACATCTTTTCAATAGCAACATCACTCACACATAAATACAAGACTCAGTAAGAAAGCTTAATCTGACGCCTGCCCATGAACTTGCTTATTTCCCTCAAGCTATGAGTTTGATACGTTTAAGGAGGAATCATGAGTAAAACCTGAGTGTCGCAGTGGCCAGTCTGCATGATTTACAACATTCTGAGTCATTACACTCACAGCCAATTTGTTCAAAAGGCCTGCAATAATTCAATCACAGCCCACAACACAGAGCCGGAGGCAACCATTAGCTTATTTATTGATCCACTGAGGTATTCATCTCCATCACAAGAATGAGGACGTCTGTTTATGTGTATGTATTTGATTGTGACTGAAGGTGACTGGCTCTCATGAACTGAAGTAAAATAAGAGACTATTTTAGGGGTGTGAGTAGGGTCATGCAAAGGAAATACATTCAAGTAAAAACAGACAAGGAACAGACACTCCTCTTAGTTCGTTATCTGATTGACAGATAAACGTCATGCAAAGTGTTACGTTAAACTGCTTCAAGGACTATTTTCTCTCTGTCCTTAACCCTTCCTTACAAGCCGTGTAAAACAATCAAGCATCCGAAAGCCAATAGAGAGGATAACCTAATGTTTTGTGCAGCTTTAATCAACATTAAATCAGTACATATAATCCTAGTCTTTCAAAGTTTTAACTGATAGTAGGCATATGTGTGTGTGTGTTTGTGTGTATGTGTGTGTGAGAGAGAGAGAGAGAGAGAGAGAGAGAGAGAGAGAGAGAGAGAGAGAAAGAGAGAGAGAGAAAGTGGACATATGAACTTGTTGATATGGGGTCAATGACATCACTAATAATGGGGAGTCATGTGGCGGTTAAGGCATTGGGCTAGTTACCGGGAGGTTACGAGTTCGATTCCCGGCTGTGCCAACATGAAGTTGTGTTACATGCTGTAAGTCGCTCTGGACAAAAGCGTCCGCCAAATGTAATAAACTAATAATCCTGCTTTCCTTATCCCCCATCTCTCCAGAAGACCTTGCAGGAAGAGAGGATAAAGAAGTGGTGAAAGAGGA
Source organism: Neosalanx taihuensis (assembly GCA_030340665.1). NCBI lineage: Eukaryota > Metazoa > Chordata > Actinopteri > Osmeriformes > Salangidae > Neosalanx > Neosalanx taihuensis. The sequence continues at coordinate 8,007,065 of CM059311.1, forward strand.
AGCTGGACGTTTTGTTTGTCCTCACATGTATTTATTGATCACACTTTCTGGAGGCTGTCTGCTATCGATTGTGTCATTTTGTGAGCTGCTTGTTTTGCATGTACAGACAGTCATGTTTGTGTGTGTGTGCTGTCTTCCCCTCAGTATATTGTTCTTTCAGCAGGCAGGGTAAGTAGATGCTTGATCATGTGGGAGAGAATGAAGTCTGGATCCTATGAGGGCGCTGGTATCTCCTGACCCATATCTTGATCTTCAGACTTTTTGATGCTGCATACAACTAAATTGCTTATTGGATCTAAGTATTAAGAAGTGCAGAGAGAGCAGTCTGTCTGCTACACATGCATATTACTAAACAGCACAATGACTGTTCCCAAGCACCTGAATGTATGTTTAATGAGTGCTACTTTAAAGTTTGTTATGTTTGGCAGGACACATTTCAATAGATGTATTTGTTTTCATGCCTATTATGCACGAAACAGCTCCAAGTTGGGGATGTAATATGTTTACATGTGTGTTTGTCCTTAAATGTGTGTCATTTGATATCTTTGCTATTGCTAATTTGACTATGCTATTGCTTTGACATTGCTATTTTGATAATTACATTTTATTTGAATATTGTCTCAAATAACTGAGACAATGATCGTACATTTCTGAAATTGTATCTTCATTTGAACATAGTCCTCTATGGGCTTCCATACTCTGCGTCCATCTAGTGGTCATTTTGAAAATTGCATCCTATTGTCCCAACCACAATAAAAAAACGGGATAAACTGTATGCGTCTCTTCACCACAATGCCTTTATAAATTAAGCATGTTTATGATTGACAGCATTATTTAGTACATTATTAAATTATTTTCAATTACTTCGACATTCTATTCTGACAGATATATTCGGTTCTTGACCAGGTGTGTACTTGGATGGATAATGGCAGTGTGTAGTCATAGGCTACAGTAGTGTGGCTCTAGTTGTTGTGTGTGCATGTGGATGGTGACAGCAGCAGCCCGTGTATCAGTTATATTTTTACAGCAACTAATGCATGGCTTGGTTTGACCATACAAAGATCTATGAAAAGACCCATTTGGCTCCGTTTAGTGTAAAGGACTAGACTTAAGATACCTTACTGTCATGGTAACCAGTGATGGGTGGAACACAATGCTGTCATGGTAACCAGTGATGGGTGGAACACTTTGCTGTCATGGTAACCAGTGATGGGTGGAACACTTTGCTGTCATGGTAACCAGAGATGGGTGGAACACAATGCTGTCATGGTAACCAGTGATAGGTGGAACACCTTGCTGTCATGGTAACCAGTGATGAGTGGAACACCTTGCTGTCATGGTAACCAGTGATGGGTGGAACACCTTGCTGTCATGGTAACCAGCGATGGGTGGAGATATCAGGCGCTGCGGCAGCATCAGCAGTACTGGAGCAGAACCAGCCACAGCTGCTACGTCTTAGAGTGAATCAAAGGTAAGCATGCACGTGGCGTGTAAACAATACACATGGAAACTTACAATGTTGAACAGCATGTATTATACTGTCTAAAGTTAACGAGTTTAGTTCTACCGCATTGCAAATCATCGCTGTTCCGAGGCCTACTTTGATATTAGCCTCATTAGCTGTCGTGCTACTTCAGAAGCTAACAAAGTAAACAACAGCTACTGAAGTCCAGTGCTGCACGGTAACGTCTTACCAAGGACTAATTAGTAGGTTTGGATGAATGCATAATTAGCTATGACTATGATACATTTCACTGAGGTAAGCGTTTTTACATTTTGATATATGTTATCTACCAGAAGCTACTATACTATTTAGCTAGTCACCATCAGTGCACCGAACCCAAAACCGAACCTTAAGTCGAGCAGCGTATTTGTGAAACTATCTTAAAGGCAGGTTGGCAAAGTTGTTGAGACACACTTTTTTTGTTAAAGTAAATTCACGTCTTGATAGCGACCAACATATTTAAGTTTGTAATATGATATCATTCCGACATATGTGGGCGTAGCAGTACTGGAATAAACATGACCAATCAGTAAGGGGCACCTGGGCTACCAGTCTGTCTGTCACAGTCTATCTACCTACCTGTCTGTTACAGTCTATCTACCTACCTGTCTGTCACAGTCTATCTACCTGTCTGTCTGTAAGTCTATCTACCTACCTACCTGTCTGTCACGGGCTACCTACCTGTCTGTCTGTCTGTCACAGTCTACCTACCTGTCTGTCTGTCTGTCACAGTCTACCTACCTGTCTGTCTGTCTGTCTGTCTGTCTGTCACAGTCTACCTACCTGTCTGTCTGTCTGTCTGTCACAGTCTACCTACCTACCTGTCTGTCTGTCTGTCACAGTCTACCTACCTGTCTGTCACAGTCTACCTACCTGTCTGTAACAGTCTATCTACCTACCTACCCGTCTGTCACAGTCTATCTATCTACCTGTCTGTCTGTCACAGTCTACCTACCTGTCTGTCACAGTCTACCTACCTACCTACCTGTCTGTCTGTCTGTCTGTCTGTCTGTCACAGTCTATCTACCTTCCTACCTGTCTGTCACAGTCAACCTACCTACCTGTCTGTCACAGTCTACCTACCTGTCTGTCTGTCACAGTCTACCTACCTATCTACCTGTCTGTCACAGCCTACCTGTCTGTCTGTCTGTCTGTCTGTCACAGTCTCCTACAGTAGTTTTGTTGAAGTGGCTTTGAAGGAAGGAGGTGGGATATTTTGGTAGCTAGCTTTGAACAAATAGCCTAGCCTTCCTTTACAGGTTTATGAGGCATTATCAGCCACTATGATATGTCTAACACAATTGACAGCTGTCACTGTTAAAAGAACATGCAAAAAGCATGTAAGTCCAGCTATTTCGCAAAGTCTATAGTGTTGCCTGAGTGACAATTGCAGTAACTCCATGTACGTGTCACATTAGCAAAAATGTGAAAAAATCTTAATAAGCAGTTGGGCTAAGCAGATGTGTATTTTACAGTACAGGTATATGTTTGTGTTTCGGATATATATGCATAATTTACTAGCAACAGTGCATTGTGGCTTCTGAAATGGACTCATGTGCTGCTTATGTATATAACTAAGGTTATATAACTAACATTATGTTCATGAACGTCTGTCTTCTCTTCTCAGGAGTGGTGAGCAGCACCATGGCGGTCATGTCTCCATCTCTGGATCCAGATCTGATGCGGGAGGTTCTGGAATGCCCGATCTGCCTGGAGACCTACAACCAGGATAAGATGAGGCCAAAGCTGCTGCAGTGTGGTCACACCGTATGTCGACAGTGCCTGGAGAAGCTACTGGCCAGCACCATTAATGGTGTCCGTTGTCCTTTCTGCAGCAAAGTGTCCCGTATGAGCAGCATCTCACAGCTGGCGGACAACCTCACTGTACTAAAGATCCTGGACTGCGCCAGTTCTGGCAAAACAGCCGCCGCCCTAATGTGTAAGTCCTGTCGTAACCGGCTTCCCCGCCACTACTGCTGCGACTGTGGCTCGGTGCTCTGTGACCTTTGTAAAGGGGAGGAGCACCAGCAACAGGGTCACTCCGTCCAGCCAATCAGAGCAGCTGCCGAGCAGCTGCGAAAAGAGCTGGGTGGGAAGCTAGCTGCCCTCCGCGAAGCCATGAGCCAAATCCAGAAGAAAAAGACTGTCATCAACACTGTGACCAAGTCACTCAGCTTCAAGTATTGGTCAGTACAGCAGGACTATGCTAAGGCGGAGTTGCGTCTTCAGGAGGAACTGGGGCGTTCGCGCCGAGCTTTCGCTTCATCCATAGCAGAAGTTGAGAAGTTGAATGGACAGGTTTTGGAGGAACAGACCTACCTGCTGAACATTGCTGAGGTGCAGGTGGTGTCCCGCTCTGACTACCTTACTATGCGGGTGAAGCAGAGTGACATCTCCTTGCTGGGGGAGGATGGAGGGGGCAATGATGAAGAAGAGCTGGATCTGGGAAGCAGCCTGAATATTCTCCTCAAGCTCCAGGAACCCCAGCTGGTGAAGACAGAGCATACCAAAGCTTTGGAGGTAGGCCAGCTCACCACCAAACCGTACACTGTCAACACTGATGAGGAGGACAGTAGCTTTGAGCTTGGAGATGGAGCAGTGGGCGGCATCATGGGAACAGAAGGAGCTACAGGGCTGATGGCTGAGCTTCCTCTAGATCTCTACAGAGACATTGACATGATAACTGCTGTAGAGGAGGCAGTCTGTGCTTCGCCCGGTAGTTTCAAGTCCAAGTCGATGGATGGTGGGGAGACATTGCCCGTAGGGAGTGGAACTGGGACCTCAGCTCAACTCTGCCAGTTTGTGAAGAAAATGGGCTGCAAAGGCAACCTGCCAGGAATGTTTAACCTACCTGTTAGCATCTGTGTTACGTCGCAGGGGGAGGTCCTGGTGGCTGATCGTGGCAATTACCGCATACAGATTTTCAATCGCAAGGGCTTCCAGAGGGAAATCCGACGCAACCCCAGTAGCATTGACAATTTTGTCCTCAGCTTTTTGGGCGCTGACTTGCCAAACCTCATCCCCCTGTCTATTGCCATCACTGCCCAAGGTTTAATTGGCATCACTGATAACTATGATAACTCTGTCAAGGTGTACACCACAGACGGTCACTGTGTGGCGTGCCATAAGAACCAACTCATCAAGCCATGGGGCATTGCTGCCATGCCATCCGGCCAGTTTGTTGTGTCTGACGTGGAGGGTGGAAAGTTGTGGTGCCTGGCGGTGGATCGCAATGTGGGCGTGGTCAACTACAACCGCCTCTGTTCAGCTGTACGGCCCAAGTTTGTGACTTGCGACGCAGCGGGAACTGTGTACTTCACCCAAGGCCTGGGCCTGAATATCGAGAACCGCCACAATGAACACCACCTGGAGGGAGGCTTCTCTATTGGCTCAGTGGGCATGGATGGGCAGCTTGGCAAGCAGCTTAGCCACTTTTTCTCAGACACAGAGGACTTCAGATGTATCACAGGCATGTGTGTTGACATCAATGGGGACCTGCTGGTCACAGACAGTGGTAGGAAAGAAATACTGCAATTCCCAAAAGAGGGTGGCTTCAACATCCTTATTCAGGAAGGCTTGACCTGCCCCGTGGGGGTAGCTGTCACTCAGAAAGGACAGCTGTTAGTGTTAGACTGCTGGGATCACTGTGTGAAAGTCTATACATATTTACAGAAGCGACACTCCTCAGCATGCTAGGGCCAGTTCACAGGTGTGGTTGTGTGAGAGAGTTAAATGCATGTAAAGTGAATGACCTGTTGTCACGGTCATCATATCAGGAACTCTCTGAATCACTGTTAGCAGGTTATGACATTAAAAGCCTGTGTACCTTGGGTCACTGATCACCTGTGTCAGTCGGACTGAAAGAGGATGAGATACTGCTGTTGACTGTGGATAACAGCAGTATACCTTCTTGTATTGTTGCTTAAAAATGGTCATTAACATGTGAAAATGTAGCCTATATATGTTAACGGTTGTTTTGTGTTTTTCCCAGGGGAAGTGGTGTTAAGCACTATTGCTAAGGGAATAAGATATAACCTCAACTGATTCTTATCCCTGACTTTAATTTCACCATCTTCTTATTAGAATCAAACTACTGTTAACAGAGTTTGGGAAAATTGGACCTGAGGAATGTTCATTAAGCAAATTGAAAATGTTCTTAATGAATTTTCAGTTGAGCTTTACAATGGCTTACGTCAATTAGACTCATTTGCAGTTGACTTGGTTCCATATAGTTGGCTCAATTTATTAACATATTTACTTTATCAAGCAGCATCAATCCAAAAATGAAAATTTATAGAATATGTACTTAATACCAAGGCTTTGAATTGGTTTAAGGAATCAATAAACCTACGATGACCAGCAAATAAATGATTTATTTTTATTTGTATGTAGTGCAACAACTTTAAGTATGTGCTTACCATAACTTTGGTACAGCAATTATCTCCTCTCTTCCTCTGAACATAAATAACATATTTGGCTAGCGGGCTGAAATGTATAAACTTAACAGCAGCAGTCAATAACATGGTGTGGTCTCTCAGTAACCAGAAGGATGATATTAGGCTATGTTGGTTTTAGACATCAGTCTCATAAGTTTGATAGATATGTTACAATGTCAAGATAACTTACTGGAAACAGCTAGCTACAGCTAGCTAAACGCGCTCCAATTACACAGAAAGACTAAATGCATCCAGATTTAGCATCCACATGTTGCTTTGCGGGTCACGGACGTGCCTGTTAGTCATAGCATGCATCAGAGAAGGGTCACACCCAGATGTGTGACTGACCACATGTATGCTGCAAACCAATCACATGACCAGAAAGCCACTGTGGGTTTCAGCCAAAGACAGATTGCAACAGCGCTCCTAGTTCATGATGCAATTTGAAAATATCTTTATATATTTTATAATAGCATTCAAGAGATACATAGCCTAATATCAACTGGTATGTTATTACATTCTAATCAGTTTGGGAACAATAATTTAAGGTGGAATGTCCATCCATCCATCTATCGTCAACTGCTCTTCCTGAGTAGAATGGAATGTGTAATTGGAATATGTAAATACAGAATAAAACAATTGAAAAATAAATGTAATAAATTATGCCATGTTACAAGTTGTTTGTGGTATACGTTTAGGATTATGCCACATAAAATGCCTCAATCTAAATGACCTCAACAGAAAGATCATAGCTACATAAACAGTACTACTGGCAAAAAATATGGCATGCATGTTGTACATAAATTCACATGATTCTATCCTATATTTTCTCTATAAAAATAATTTTAAAATATGTATGGATAATAGTCTATATTTAAAACATTTAGATGTATTTAGTGGGTGTTTGGTTTTTGTACTCAATCAATTAAAGGTCTATAATAAAGGACCTTAACCTACGTAGCATGTCGATTGTGACGTATCCTTTTATTGATTTATTAATGGACAAGAGTTGTCATACTATGTGGCTTAAAGAGACCATGTATTAAGGGAGAGGTCACATGGCTGTGAACATTGATTTTTTTGTGGTGGATCAATTTGATCCATGTTCTGCTTTAGTGTGTTTAATGTTAAAGTGGACCAGCAATTATCTTCACTATGTAAACCTTGCTTGAGTTAGACTAGTGCACAGTGCCCATAATACAGCCGATGGTGAAGGTAGCAGTGACACAGATTCCTGAAATTATACTGACAATTTTCTATCAGAAAATACTGAAACACTATTAAGCCTATGTTATGGCCTATTGAAAACTTTCTGACTAGCACATGTGTGAACATTGACATGCATATCTATATTTGAGAAATAAACTAAGGATTTTGATTAAGTTATGGGTTGTCTTGCAGGTAGTCCATTTTACGGTGAAGTTTGTGAGTTATGAAAGGACTAGATGTTTAAATCCCAGGTAATTCAGCTCTGAGGTACATTATAACAGAATGATCAGAAGGTTGTGAGTTTGAACCCCGGCTGTGGCTATGTGATGTTGTGTCCTTGGGCAAGGCACTTCACCCTACTTGCCTCAGGGAGAATGTCCATGTACTTACTGTAAGTCGCTTTGGATAAAAGCGTCTGCTAAATGAATAATGAATCATGTAAATGTAAAAGAAGCCAGAGACTTCTAAAATCTAGCACGCGTATAGTGAACATGAGGAAATTCCCCCTCCCTTCATACTAGTTTTTCCCAATATTATCACAGTTATCACTTTCCACAGTTAGTTCCCCTTTTCCTGATGGGTCATGTGTAGAAGTTCTTTATCTCTGTGGTGTCAGCTTAACCTGCTCTCTCTGGAAGTCTGAATAGTTAACAAGCTGCTTTCTCTGGCTTCTTTTCTCAGATCATTCCTTCTAAACTCAATAACCCTCTTTTCCCCACCACTCTGTACCATAGGAATGTGTTGTTTTTTGACTTGTCGCGCCACTCTCCTCCAAGTCAAATAATGAAATCCAGACCTCAGTCTCTTCACAATTCCAGGACATCCCCACATATTAGCCTAAGCACATGAAGTAAATACATTTTTGCCAGCATACTTTCAAAGGCTTAGTATGTTTTTAACATGTATCTTCTTAATGTACATACGTGACATGTTCCAGTGAATAGGGTTTCTCGTTGGCTTGTCCTATAGACTATGTGGCACCCTCACATAGTTTAAATGGCTGCATCAAAAACAAAAGTTTCATCTTCTAGTCGTATTTTAAGTCTTTACTCATGCTGTATTTTGATGAATATGGCCCCATTAAAAACATGCTGATTCACCTTTGAAACACATTTGGCAATGGCAGGTAACGGTATGGATCATTATTTGTCAATAACAACGTCCCTGTCTTAAATCAGGGGGTCATGTGATCAGCTGTCAGTAGGGAAAACGCCAAATGCTCATCCACTCCAATAGTTCAGATATTAAATGGCATTGATTACTCCACAGGGCTAATGATCGTCATTTGATGCCCCCCTCATAGTTAATTTCTTTCAGCCAGGGTACATAGTGTAGAAGAAATGGGGATTTTCTGTGTGCTTACATTAATCACTAATCAATAGAATTAGTAATTGGATACTAGTTAGTATGTTTCTTATGTTAGCTTGCTATTAATAAGAATATTAGTAAGAGCATTGACAGTTCCAGTCCAGATTAACTCTGTAAGTTGTTTACCTCCAAAGTTATGCCACTCTATAACATATTTAGATTTTTCGGGTTTGGTGCAAAGAGTTAAAAATAAAACGTTTTGGATGTTTATCTCAGGTGCTACGTGCTAAATAGACACTTGAATGACAAAGAAATAACAGGTTGTGAAAAAAACAAACAAGTTACCTAATGTGCTTGAGAAAACCCCCAAAAAGTTGTTCCTCTACATATTTTTGGCATTTTATTTGCTATTTTTGTTCAGAAAAAGGATCAATATGTTGTGAAATGTCAAAAATAACTATTCTATTCCCGGGGTCAGAAATGTATTGTAAAATGTGTTAATTCGTCTCTGGATGCTGTTTACTTCAAATGTTATGACTCTTTATATATAAACTTTTTGGGGGGTTCCGGTTGGGTGCAGCAAAGGGTTAAAAATGAAGCCTTTGGGACATTATTTGGGACCTCAGGTGGCATAAAAAACCCCGGGGTTAGGGTTAGGTTCATTATTTGGGACCTGGGGTATGCCTGGACCCTTATTTTAATATGGACCATTGTTCCTTTTCCTGTGGCTAGTATCAAGACTGACACACATGGGCTCTGTCCAGTAAACACAGAGCGAGTCTTTGAGTGTGAGTCTTTGGATCCTTTGACGTGATGTGACGAGATCTAAACTCTACATTTTTTTTTTTAGAAGATAATGACATGACTCTAAGTCTCAACAAAACAAATCCGCTTGTTATCAAAGCAAAACTGACTAAAGCCTAGGAATGTATGGCCACTAAAAACTAATTTTCTGATTTACACTTATATGAATAGACAGCAAGTTTAACCACAAACCCTTTGAAAAAACATAACAGTTGTAACATAACAGGAACTAAATTTTTCATATTTAATTTTCCCAAATACTTGATTTTCCTTTCACACCAACAAAACTATTGTTGCTTCTTGTGCAGTGGTTTTAATCCATGGGTGTGAATGTGTTTAATGTCTGGTTATCAAGTGTTAAGGCCACTACCTACTCTGCCCTGTAGATCAAAGAGACAGGCCCCTGTTCTGGTGTGTGTGTGTGTGTGTGTGTGTCTATTTCTGTGTGTTTATGTGATGATAGTGCATATGTGCTTAAATAACTAAATAGGGTGCTCTTCTATGTTCTGCAGCTGCTTCCCAGTTGATACCAGCACTCATCAAAACACCCACATTACAATAGGGGGCAATGAGCCTATCGAGTTTACCCAGATTATACAAAGGCGCCCTTCCCACATTCTTTCTGATGTATCAGCATGGGAATGTCAATCCAGTCTGACTCTGCAAGTAAAAATAGAACCTGTTCCACTGATGAACAATCCAGATCCTTTTTGTTCTTTCTATGGCTCAACAAACCCCAGTGCCTTCATCTCATATGACAAGGAATTGAAGTTTTGTCAATATAACATGAGACCAGGAGGAAGCTATTAGAGTATTTACAGTTTCTCACTTGGTAACAAATAAAAATGATATGTGTAAAGTCATCCTCAAAAAAATGTTTAGTCAATTACCAGCAGAACGACGATGTCCCCCAGTCATTAAACACAATTAACCCTTTTTGACACGATACTAAGGTTCATTCACACCTCTTTGCAAAAAAACATTAGCAAACTCAAAGCGCAATTCAAAGACACAATTAGAACCAATTATCAGTATGTAAGCACTAACGAGAAAACATACTCAATTAGCAATGTGGGGATGTTGGAATTGGAATGTTGGAATTAATACAAATGTAAGCTGACCTGCATATTGAAATCAAATACCAAAGGAAGAGGCAGAATTGTCAGAATGAGAGGAGGTGGACAAGGGAGAGGCAGAGGCAGAGGCAGAGTAAAAGTTCAACAATCTCAAATGAGATCTGTACCACACTATGACAGAAATACTTATGTACAGAACAATCTTCTCCCAGTCATGGAAGAAGCTGTTGGGGACATTGCTGTGGACTCTTGTCAGGGAGGGCTTAGACATTCAGGGGCTTGTTTTCCCTGCTGCTCGAGAAAATGTGTCCTGTGACATTCATGAAAATCTCTGGCCTGACTCAATGGTCAGAATATTGTAGCACACTCAAACCTCGTTACCAAGGTGACAATACTATGTTTATTCCTTGTTTTCTTAGCATTTGTTACCCAAATCACAGTTGCAGTTACACAAGTATTGATTTTTTTGTTGTACTAACTTGTGTTGTACTAGTAGTACAAACAGGATTACTAATTACTGTATACTGTGACCATGAGAGTAACAAGAGCTCAAAATGCAATTTCTTTATAATGTAATTATACATTAAGTCAAACTCATGAGGCGGTATATGAATTGGACATGTTATAGTGATTGGTTCATGAAAACCTTTTTATAATAGTGTTTTTTAATCCATCCCAACAATGTGTAAGATGTTATGGCTTTTACTACAATCTTTAATTTAGCTTTGTTTTTTGTTTGTAGAGAAAACGCAGTACACTCTCAAGAAATGTCTTAGCGATCAAGAAAAAATTGATATATTTTTTGTATTATGTAAAATACATATATGATGCTAAAGTGTCTAAATTGTGTGAAGAAAAATCTAAAGTAATACAATAAAATAATTCATAGAGTTCAGATTCTAGGTGTATTACAATAGACAGTTTGTTATCAGGTATGCTTTATTCATTGGATTATAAAAAAAAAGAATATTTGAGCTATTACAGTAGCATCACATCATAAAATTGAGGTCAGTCTTGTCTAATATTTGTCATAACGTATTGACTATTACTGCCTTCTGCTTTTAACAGATATTAGATCCGGCAAAAATTCAACCCCTGTCAAGTTTTTCTGATGGAAGTCACGTTCACCCTGAGAGGATGTGCTTGACAAAAGAGGCATAGTTGATGCATCCATTGGCATCCTCTTGTCCAGCCATAAGTCTGTCAACCTCATCCTCTGTCATTCTCTCCCCCAGGGTGGCCAGTACATGCCGCAGTTCAGCACCCATGATGGTTCCATTGCCTTCCTTGTCAAAAACTCTCAGGCCTTCAACAAAGTCCTCAAAGTTCCCTTGGTCTTTGGAGCGAGAGATGTGTTGGAGCATGGGTAGAAATGTCTCAAAGTCCACCAGTTTGCTGCTCATTTCTTCTGGTCGAGGCTTTCCCAGGACCTTCAGCACATCTGCATTGGTGGGATTTTGGCCCAGTGCTCTCATGACGTCTCCACACTGTGCAAAAGTAATCTTCATTTCTCCCAAGGGAGTGCGGTCGAACAGGGTGAAGGCTTCCTTGAACTCCTCTATTTGATCAGTGCTATATTCAAGAGCGATGTTTTTAGGGTCAAAATCAGGCTCCTTTGGAGCCTCTGGCTCAGGCTCTGGGGAAGGCTCCAGCTTGGCAGCAGGGGGTGCTTCTTTCTTGGGCTCTGGCTTTTTGGGCTCAGGCTTCTTTGCTTCCACCTTCTTGGGGGCCATGTTGCTAGACAGGGTGAACCGGTGTTGTGGACCTAAAATCTGAGAGTGGAAAGAGTAAGAGTGAGTACGAGGATGGTTGCAAGTCCCCAGGACAGATGGTCAGAGCTTTTATACAAATAAGCCTAGACAAGGGAGATTATAAGCATGTGCTATGGCCACACTATATAAGGAAGACACCTGAAATAGATCTGCCTGTCTGAGGTCACAATGAGGTATTGTTGTGAACTGCTATCATGACAGACTTAAGGGATCAGAGCAAGTTCTAACATTACTGGACCACAAATACTGACCATAAATAGTTAGGTGCATTACTTTTTGTACACAAGTACAAACTGTTCAAGTATTCAATTAAATAAAACAAAATGAATTAAACTTTAACAAATTTGAAACAAAATAATTTAACTTTACCTCATTATTTGTAAGTATTACAAGGTAATTATTATGTATATATATATATATATATATGAACTCTCTTTACCAATCTCATAATCACATACACACACTTGGTAACTATGAATGCAGGAATTACCATATATGGCTTGATTATCTTGAGAACTAGGCACTATGAAGTTGCTATTGGCCAACATTTTTATGACATTTTATTCCTTACATTTCCATGAACTCAGTTAGTCAGGTTGTAAAATATACATGATTATAATGTAATCTATAATTATATTTGTGAACTAATTGACAGGCATGTATTCTCTTCATTAGCATGTATTTAATTTTAATGTGTTGTTTTGTAGAAATGAAGTGTCTTACTATGAATAGAAACACCAATGTGAAACCTAGTGATACACAGTAAATCTATATATAACTCAAACTGTTCCTGGAGTCATGTAGCTCAGCAGTTAAGGCGTTGGGCTACTGATCGGAAGGTTGTGAGTTTGATTCCCAGCTGCATTTGATTCCTGGCTACAAGATATTGTGTCCTTGGGCAAGATACTTAACTCACTTGCCTCAGGGGGAATGTCCCTGTACTGGCTGTAGGTTGCTCTGGATAAGAGAGTCTGCTTAATGACTAAATGTAATGTATATGTAAAAGGAACGGTTGGCATTGGCTGCTGATTTAAATATATGAACCAGAAGCAAATGTTGATTATACCATGGTAGATTCAGATACTGTTAAACAATTGTAGTCATTGTACAGACTGCGACCAAATTTAATAAAATGTTTTATTTAATTATGAAATCAAAAAAATATCAATTAATTTAATGGAATCTCAAATGTATTTATCTTAAACAAAGATGAATGAATTACAACGTAATTCATATGAGGGCATGTTTGGGATAGCCCATAGTTTTTCTCAGTCTATTACAGCTTCTTTAATTCATGCACACAATGCAATTTATCATCTGCAAGCAAGCAAGCAGTCAAAGCATGAGCTGGCAGGATTGCATTATCCGTTTACCCTCTTCTGTTACATTGCCAGTCCCCAATCCTTCACTGTTGACTATGGGGAAAAACAATGTTGACTACAGGCGTGTGTGTTACACTCAAGTTCATTTGGCTCTTTCCCTCAGAGGTCAGATGCCTGCAGTAGAGCTGACAGTCTGCTTGTTCTGTTAGAGTGTGTCTGTGTGTGATAGGCATAGAGACATAGTCTAGTTCAAATTAAACAACAAATTATCTCACTATATTTCACTATAAAACGTCCAGGGTACTCCGGTCGTGCAGGTTTTCTTAACATCTTTATAAAAACGAATGTTGGCAAATGCTGTTTGACACACTGAAGTATGTGCTTGGATTGAGATATATGGTGGATCAGGGGAGATCCCGTCTCTGTTCCAGGAGAATGTGCTGGTTTTGAGCCATTTATCACGGATGTGGTCATAGCATCTGTTGGTAGTGATGCACGTGTTCTGAATAAGGTGTTGCGTGACACGGGTGTGAATCGGTCCTATGTTTTGGATACAGTGTTGCCTTTCTCATCAAAGTCTGAGACTGGTGATTCCATCCTTAAGACGGGAATGGAGTTGGGCTTGACCACTGTGCCACAACATGTTATAGAGATCGATTGTAAGCTGGTACCGAGTGTTTAAAGGTGTTTCTGTGGTTCTGGGTAATGACCTGGCTGGGGGTCGTGTGTGGGCAAAGGGTCCCCCTCCGCCTGTGGTTATTTCCTGGCCTAAGCCTGCCCCCCCCCCCTAGTCCTGTTGTTGCTGCTAGTTCACCCTTTGAGCATTTCATTATTGATTGTGTAGGTCTGGTTGTACTTGTATGTTGACGGTGATGTGTCAGACAACTCCATTGTTAAGGCTCTGACTCAGTTTGTGCATTGGGTGTGATTCAGAGTGATCAGGGTTCCAACTTCCCTTCACACATGTTCAAGCTGATTTTGCAGCGATTGGAAGCGAAACATTGTGCTGTCAGTTCTCAATTAGGCTTTTGTTTTGAAAAAAAATGAGACTTTTATTTTGGAAAATGGAAGTGGAGACTCATGGCAGGAAGAGGAAGTGCTGAGGACCCTGAGACACAGTGCTGAGACACAGGTAGTGAAAGGCTGTGGAGCACATGGTGTGGCCTGCTGATGGAGAGAAGCAGTTTGGAGGACTTTCTGGCCATTTCCAGGGATGCTACTGGTGGGGTAATCATTTGGTTTAAGTTAATATTTGGATGTTAAATAATAATTGTTGTTGGTAAAAGTGCTAAAGTGAATGTATTCCATTTCTAACTGCTGTGTGTTTGGTAATGTAACAGCTTATTAGTTGTAATGAATGGGAGTAATGTTATGGTAATAGGTGTGCTTTTGATTAAGTTTGCTTGAGGCATGAATGTAAGATAAAGGTTAACTTTATATTTGTTTGTATATTTGATCAAAGGAAGTTTAATTACTTGCTGTATTTTGTGTTTGTTTACTCTCTCCTTGTAAAAGTTTTCAACCTAATGGTCCGATAACTTCGTACTGAAATAACTACTAAAGTTTGAGTAATCCCTATAGGGGGTCAGATGGCTCAACGGGTTAAGGCGTTGGCCTCATGAATGGAAAGTTGTGAGATCGATCCCCGGCTGTGGCTATATGATGTTGTGTACTTGGGCAAGACACTTCACCCTACTTGTTTCAGGGAGAATGTCCCTGTACTTACTGTAAATCGCTTTGGATAAAAGCGTCTGCTAAATGAATAAATGTAAATGTATCCCATTATCACCCTGTTGATGGCCAAGGCCTTTTTCAAGTTTGGGCAGAAGTAAATTGTGAAACCCCCTGAAAACTTGACAAACATAATCGTACGTCAGCCTATAGAGTCGAGGGGCACTGGAGCGGTTTCATGGAACTTTGAAATCTATGCTGCGTGCTTTTTGTATGGATCTGGGCAGAGGGAAGAGGGGTTTCCCTGGCTTGTGTTGTCTGCTAAAGAGGTTGCCCAGGCTAGCACTGGATTTAGCCCCAATGATTTGGTGTTTGGTCATTCCATGTGTGGTCCTCTAGCCCTGCTGCAGGGTGGGCTGGTTGTGGGTGAACTAATTTGGTAGATTAGGTTAACGGCTTTCGCTGCCGTCTGTACACTGCAGTGGAGGTAGGGAGGGAGACCTTGGAAGGTGCTCAGGATATTCCAAGACGACAGTATGATCTTTAGGCTGGACGTCGCTAGTTTAGTCCTGGAGACCAAGTCTTAGCTCTCTTGCTAGTACAGGTCTCTCCTTTTCAGTCTAAATTTGCTGGCCTGTACGTTGTTTCGGAACTACACTACTAATTTCAACCCCAAATTGTGGGAAATCCTCTGTTGTGTCATGTGAACTTGTTACAGTTGTATTCGTGGGGTTGCTGACTCGGCTGAGCTTGGTTAACATGCATTTCTCATAGCTAAGTATGGCACTGTTCTGACAAAGGGTTAAAAACATAGAATACAATCATTTGACATTTACATTTATAATTTATCAGATGCTCTTATCCAGAGCGCCTGACAGAAAGTACAGGCACATTCCCCCCTGAGGAAAGTAGGGTGAAGTGCCTTGTCCCAGGACACAACGTCAAACAAGTATCCTTTTGTAAGCACTAACGAGCAGAAGTACTCAACAAGCAAGCACAACTGTACTTTGAAATCCAGTCAATCAATTTCAGTTGAATGTAATACAACTGTGTTGACTAACAGTAGCCTACTACTATTTACTGCATACTGTGACCACTACAGTACTGACACATGAGCTCGAAATGTACTCGCTAATACGTTAACATCCTGTAGGATGGACAATTGCAATATTTGGTTATTTGCATAATGTACATGTCAAACTCGTGTGTTGGAATGCAACTCAAATTCAGGGACACGTTATAGTCAATAAAATCTTTTTATAATAGTTTTTTCAGTTACTCTCAGCAGTGTGTAAAGAGTATTCAGAAGGTTGATTTTATTTTACAGCTTTGTGTGTATTTTGAATGCAAAGTTCGGTGTATAGGACAGATTTTATGGTTTAGACTACATTGTTTGATTTGGGTTCAAAAGTCAAGGGTTCGGCCAAAACTCTGTACGTATGAAGATGTGTTTGGAAGGAAGTCTGTGATCCACCTGCAGGTGGGGTCAGGCACGTTCACCTGGGAGAGGTTGTCCTGAAGCAGAACCGGGATAATGGTTTTGAAGGCAGAGCTTAAGTCCACAAACAGGATTCTGGTGTAGGAGTTTGGGGAGTCCAGATGCTGGAGGGTGAAGTGGAGGGCCATATTAACTGCATTGTCCAGAGACCAGTTGGCTCTGTAGGCAAACTGCAGGGGGTCCAGGAGGGGGTCCGTGATGGCTTTGAGGTGTGACAGCACCAGGCACTCAAAGGACTTCACAACCAGAAATGATTACAGTACAAAAATAATAACATACATGGTACAAAAGTGCTTGCAATCTTTTTCCGTATTCACCATACATTTTTCAACATCTCTGTCGTTTACTTTCAATCTTGTACAGAAATGTACACAGGAGCTTTTGGAAGAAGAGCTTCAGGTTTTGAATAACTGTGTATTATAAACTCTAAAATGTAATATTATGGCATTTATTAAGGTGTCTGAAATATAAGACAGAGGTTTGTCTTTGAAACATGTTTGTGATATTTCAAATGCAGTGCTTCATTTTGCAAGTGATGCAAGTCAATTCTTGAATTTACATGTCACATTTTGAAATGGGAGGACAAGTTGTAAAAATGTGTGTAAGCAGTTAAAAAAACTGTAATCTGGTAATATATTAAGCTTTGAGTGCATAATTTAGCTAACAATGCAGCTAGTATAGATAGTCTGAGCCATCCACTCTTCACAGTCTCTCATTCTCCTTTCCCACCTCAGCTACCTTGATGGCCCAACACAATTTGTTTTTATCCTAGAGACAGTAGTATCCTAAATTGCATCATAATTCAAGAAGTAGCACCTTCTGTCAGGCTGAGATGTGCAGCAGAGCTTGAAATCAGCATTGCTCTGTGACTGGAGCCAGACCCAAGAACTTATTTAACTGGCAGAAGTATGCAAATACTATACGCCTGAACAACTTTCACCAAATATCTATGCTTGGCTTGGAACTCACTTATTTCTCTCAGTCAAAGGTGATTGTTAAAGTACATGGCTGCAGGCTGGCATCAGACTGTGCTTTAATCTATAATGCTAGAAAGAGAAAAATGAGACAGTCTGTGTAACGTTGCCAAACATCTACAGGATACATCTTATTGCAGTAACAAGGAATTAACTTTTTTTAAAGCAAATCTATTTAATAATTTACAAAATAATAAATTAATAATGTTAATGTAATATTTTTTTCTAATGATTAAACTACTCAGATATAAAATCTCAGATTTTTAGTTATATCGACCTTGAATCTTGAAGCCGAATTAACTTTGCAATATTCCACAAAGAGAGAAGGTGGGGGGAATGACAGTGTTACACTGAATACAAATTTAGCACATAACAAAACGCAAAAGGCCTCACATCTCTTGCAAAATGAAGCTCTGCCTTAAAAGAAACACCAAAAAAACATCTAAAAAAACAATGTTTGCAAACACCTTTGCCACAATATAAACTTTAGTGATATATCTGTATACTGTAAAGCTTCAAATGCCACATTCTCAAAACAGAAGAAAACAAAAACAAAAAGGAATAAAAGAACCCTGACTATTAATTCATTTCAAGACTGGCATTATGATTTACTGCACCATGACTGCAATATGTCCTAATGCCTCTCAAGCCCCAACACTCCATGTACTTGTAGTGTCTTAAATCTGTGAATATTTGGACACTTTTTTTGTTTGGGACCCAGATGGTTCCATAGCTTTACTCCACATACAGACACACAAAACTCCTCTGGGTGGTTCTCACCTTCGGTAAAGTTTCCATATCCTCTCAGACTATGAGCCCTTTCTCTAACAGTGAAATACTTTTGTATGTTTACATTTAGTCTGATGTGGGTTTTCCATGATCATTTGTTGTCTAGTATTACACCTAAAAATTTATTTTCTGTTTTATTTGGACACCTTAAACTTTTATTTGTAATTCTGAATTGTAAAAAAAAAAAAAAAAAGCATGAACTAAACCTCTAAAACACCAATGTTTTTGCCATTGTAAACCATGTTTAAAATAAAAGAAAAAAAAATACAATTTATTTTATACTGCCCACTGTCCTATCACACAACCCTATATGGAACGCTATTAGCTACTATTTTGAAAACTTGGAAACTGGTTCCACAACACATCAAACCACAGATTGTACAATAGTTTGACATTCTGCATGGCAACAGCTGCTATGTGATAATAAAGCCAACAGATAAGACACAGATGGGCCGGCTTCAAAGGGAAAGTCAATACCTGTCAACAGAAGCAATGACTAACATGGAGCTCTAGCCTGACCCCCATAGCAGTGCTGTCAATATGCCTTGGGCTTTATGTCTATGGCTGTGATTGCACAACCCATGTTATGAGTCATTCTACTGGATTTCTCTTCCTCACTGTTAAGTACATTGTGTACTGCCAAGAGGTGGGGGGAAAGTCATAATTGTGAAGGACGTTGACATTTGATGTAGCTTCTGGTTTATGACTATTGTTGTTGCACAATATTGATGAATACTGATGAAGTGTGGTATGATTAAGTGTGGCATTAAGGTATACTGTATAGTTTTGTTAGTACTGGTGCATAGTGCCAGTGATATGATGGCACACAAAGTTACCTGGAATTATAGATAGGGCACAGTTCCTGTTCTTCTCTGTGGTTTTTATAAGCATGTTTTTCAGATCACAATTGACATTCTACAATATGTGGCTATACCTGCTTGCCAACGCCCTGTCAGATCTTGGAAGCAGTGGAATATCTGTTGAAAAAATGAAATAACACAATAGAATTTCCCCATTTTCTAACTACTCTTAGTTGTGAATACCTTTCTTAATCCTATTCGCCGTATTGCATTTTGTTGAATTATAAAAAGGGCATCTGTATATACATTATGCAAAGTGCCTGGTTCGCACTCTGTTGAATTATAAAAAGGTTTTTGAGATATTTGTAGCAAACTCACTGCAGACCAGAGGAACAATCAGAGGGCTGGGCTGGCTATAATATTTTCTTGACACTCTTTCAGCCCTTGGTACAAATTGAACATCATGTAATCTTAGATGGCTGCTTCCAGCTGGATAATGCATGAAGTCACAGTTTGATCTTAAACTGGTTTCTTGAACATGACAATAGTTCACTTTACTGAATTGGCCCCCACCATCGCCAGATCACAGTCCAATAGAGCTCCTTTGGGATGTGGCGGAATATGAGATTTTCATCATGGATGCGCAGCCTACAAATCTGCAGCAACTGCACAATGCTATCATGTCAATGTGGACTGAAATCTCTGAGGAGCACCTTGTCTAATGTGTACCATGATGAATTTAGGCAGTTCTCAGTTCTAAAGCAGTCCAAACCAGCACTAGCAAGGTGAGCCTGACAACGTGACCAGTGACTGTTTATCAAAAACATGTGGAATGAAATATTTTGCTTTGAAGAATAAACTAAAAGTAAAGAATGAGGTAAAAACCCTAGTTTTGAATGCAGGATGGTCATTTACAGCAAGTACAGGGACATTCCCCTTGAGGCAAGTAGGGTGAGGTGCCTTGTCCATGGAAACACAGTAAAGTTTGGCACAAGTTGGGGTTCAAACTGGGTACCTTCTGATCACTAGGTGAATTTCCTCACCACTCAGCCACTTGACAACCACATTTCAATGTGTTGGTTGGATGTGCCATACTGGTGGCTTTCAGCTTCTGCAGATTCATTTGCATGCTCTGATATCAAGGAACAGGGAATTGCAGCCATCTTGTCACTGTCTGTGCCTAATTTGAAAAACACAAACTTGGAGACACATTGCATGTATATTTCAGCACTGTTCACAGGATCACTGTTGTACTTTCCACATTGAAGACATGTCAATTTTCTGCCACCAATACAGCCACTTATTGCAGCTTCTTAATTTCTCAGTTTTTCAAACCCATCAACATCACACTTCATTGTGTCCCATTGAGCCATATGCTCTTCGGACAAACCTATATAAATGTTTTATTCCGAATGTAGCAATTGGTAGTCTTCCTGATCAGGGCTGCATCCTGTAGTATCATCTTTAAAGTATAAGACTCAATGAAATGTTGATTGGTTTATAATAAGATAGTTATTATTTTATGACTGTGGCCCTTTGTGAAATATGAATATGTTTATCCACCTTTGTAGCTTCGGGGCTTAAACGGTATGAGGACATTTTTGAGACTAGAAGATGAAGGCTACAGAATTCATGTCTTTCGCAACATAACCTGCCTTCATTTTGAAAAATGGAAAAATACAATATACAATGGGTTACAGCTTCACACCTCAAAATTGAGAAAATATAACCTTGAAAAAAGATAAAAGAAAGCAAAGTGCAGGCAATCCATGCAGTCCATGGCAGCGGGTTCTCAAACGTGGTGTAGGAACCCCTCTTCTGATTGTGGGGACACCGTTAAGTTAATATTGGGGGATCTAGAAAACAAATTCCTTAATATGTGCGCCTCTGAAATTTCCCCATTAGGGGACTATAAGGGATAATTTCTTTCTTTCTTCTAAGCCAACATGTAATTTTCATGATGTTACCAAAAGAGCCTACAAATAGCCTCAAATACATTTTACACTTACAATTAGTCATTTTAAATATAAAAATACTCAAATTAAACTAGTAATTGAAATTGTGAGGGTGTGCTTGCAGCTGCCTAGCCCATATAGAGGCCAGGGGTCTCATTTATAAATGTTGCATACGCGTAAATGAAAATGGGAGACGGACACTTCCCACGCAAAGGTTATGATATATAAAAATCGTGTTGTTAATTATACAGTTTACTGTTTGGAGAATATGTCAACTTTGATCATCGCACCTCTGCTATCATGTTACATCTGATATCTGCACCACACAACTGCACCACACAACTGCACCACACAACTACACAATGTTAATGTCTTTGAGTCTTGTGAGCATAATGTTAGCTTTCTGGCTAACTGCTTAGCCAAAGGAAAGGAGGTGTTGACATCTGTGCTGAGCGGACTAGAACACATCAATGGACTGGACGTTAGACTGACCTAGAACACATCAATGGACTGGACGTTAGACTGACCTAGAACACATCAATGGACTGGACGTTAGACTGACCTAGAACACATCAATGGACTGGACGTTAGACTGACCTAGAACACATCAATGGACTGGACGTTAGACTGACGTTAGTGAAGTTGTGATATTAGTGACTGTGGCCAGCTAGTTAGCAACTGTTAGCTTCACTTTTCGCTATACAAACTTAATTTCAGCCTAAACCGTCGAACGGAACGTTTGTGCAAATACAAGCAACACAATCGAGACCAAGAGTAAAATTTTGACACTGACATGTTTTTCTAAGGATAGGAGATAATAATCATAATAATAAATACATTAGATTACAGTAGGTTGTTTTCTTGCCAAAGGCACGCACACCTAATTACAATTGTGAGACTAATGTCTTGAGGATTGGATGTCACTACAGTCGCCATACTACGAATGAACCAGCAGATGTCCCTATGGAGAAAATGTATCATGCTCAGAAAAAGCTTTGAGACAATGTATGGCTGCCCTTTGTATATTGGTTTCCTGTACATTTAGTCTGTGGGTGATTTCCAATGAACATAGTCTGTGTCCACAAGGCCAGATGGAGCCTGAACTGGCAGACTGGAGGTTTTAAGGGGAGGAAAAAAGAGCTCCTACTGCCCCAATGAAATGGGAATTGTTATTTTGATTTAGCTTTTTTGTGTCAATGTTGGCAACAATTAGCTTTGTCTTTAACTATCAATATAAAAATATATATAAAAACATGAATCACATGAATGTAAGCATTCACAACCTTTGTTACGACACTAAGGTGCATCCTGTTTCAATGATCATCCTTGAGATGTTTCTAAAACTTGATGTCAGCCTTTGGTTAATTCAGTATATTGAGCATCATTTGGAAATGCACATACTTGTCTATATCAGGGCCTACAGTGAGAGTTCATGTCAGAGTACAAACCAAGCCATGAATTCAAAGGAATCGTCTATTTGTATTGTCTATATCAGCGGTTCTCAATCCTGGTCCTCAGGACCCACTGTCCTGCATGTTTTAGATGTTTCCCCCTTTCAACACACCTGATTCAAATTAATAGGTCAGTATCAAACTCAGCAGAAGCCTGATAATGACTCTTTATTTGAATCAGGTGTGTTGGAGCAGAGAAACATCTGAAACATGCAGGACAGTGGGGCCTGAGGACCGGAATTGAGAACCACTGACCAATATCTTATGACTGGCCTTATGACACACTGCAGTATATTAATTTACCCTACCATCAAATCCATTTGACAGATTATCTACCAAAATACCAAAATATCCACTAGTTATGTTTTGGGCAAATGAAGAATGAATTCAACAATGGTTGTGGTGTGTGATGCAGTAATCATACAGTGACTGTCTTCAGATTGTCTTCAGTCCCCAGGAGCCAACTTGTTCAAATCACATCTATTCTTGTCAAATTGCTAATGCTGCTTTAGCCTATTGAAATGCTTAGCCAAACAATGCCAACTGCTGTTGAGTTACGGAAAGTAGACCTGCAAAGACAAAGTGCCTGGTTCTGTCTCATCATCTTCATCATCACCTGGTTCTGTCTCATCATGGGATCTTAACCCATTCTAATGTGCACACACACAAACACACACACGTAGAGATGTCTGGAATTCATAGAGCGGTCATTCATGCACTGTGCATCTTACAGGAACAGAGATGATGCCATTGAAAAGGAAATTGTTTCTGTGTAGAATAAATCATGTGATTCACAACTACTGTATGTATAGCTGCACATCATGCATTGTACCTGAGAAGAAGTAGCCATCAGATGGCCCATAGTTTTTCCCCTCGGCAAACAAGGTCATGGTAGATGTGCCTGAACACAGATTGGCTAAATTATTAAATGGAGGCCACTCACTGCTGCCTCATGCAGTTCAGCTATAGAGGCTGTGACAGTAAGACATCTTGGAAGGAAAGCCATTTGGGGGGTAAAATATGTGGTCATCTTATTTCCCTCTTTATGAGTCTCTGTGTGACTGTGTGATCATACAGTGTATAACTGTATGATACATTGTGCTGTGTGCATGTTTGTGTGTGTATGTCTTGTGTAGTTGATCTCAAATACAATGGCATCATTTCTTCAACCTTGAGTGAATAAAACATCCTGGAAAATGTATTCAATCAGAAAACCTTACTGTTCACCATATTTCTATACCTCAACCAGCTCTTTTCTGAAGCTCTCTCTTGGAAGTTGCTTTAGATAAAAGTGTCTGCTAAATGAATAAATGTAAAATAATTGCTTCTTCCATGGTAATTACGTCACTTAGTATGAAATAGTATCCTACAGAGTGCCAGGCTTAATTAAAAAACCCTTACATTGGCCGAGCCAAATTCTAATTGATCACCTAATCATTAAATGTTTGGATTAATTTGAGATGACTGCTGCACAGTTTGGTTTTCATTCTTAAAATGTGTTGTCCAGCTATTGATCGCCTTATCAATCTGTAAACAGTTGAGCAGCTCACATCATGTGCATCAAACACTGTGGGTACCAAGTGCTGGGGGGGGGGCACCCAAATAACCTCATGAATAATCATCATAGTCAGAATAAGGGTTAGTCTTATTCTGTGTGTGCGTCTATTCTGGTCTATATCGACTATAATGTCGATATTATTTCAGTATTTCAATATTAGGCACTTTTTGTAGGGTGGGGAGGATTCATAAAGGAATTATGCAGATGGAACCAAAATATGTTAGTGATCACATTTATGATCACTGATTATAAACACCCTAAAAATGTGATACAGTATTGTGTCAATAACGAACATGAAGTGAGCTAATTAGAAGTCATTTCGTTTTGAAAACCTTTTGTTTTCTTTTGTCTGAACAAACACATTGGTGACCAAGCAGTCACAAGCTCTTCTCCTGTCTGGCCCCTCAAATCAACTCCCCACCTCCATCAGAGACACTGTCTCCCCACCTCCATCAGAGACACTGTCTCTCCACCTCCATCAGAGACACTGTCTCCCCACCTCCATCAGAGACACTGTCTCTCCACCTCCATCAGAGACACTGTCTCCCCACCTCCATCAGAGACACTGTCTCTCCACCTCCATCAGAGACACTGTCTCCCCACCTCCATCAGAGACACTGACTGTCTCTCCACCTCCATCAGAGACACTGTCTCTCCACCTCCATCAGAGACACTGTCTCCCCACCTCCATCAGAGACACTGTCTCCCCACCTCCATCAGAGACACTGTCTCCCCACCTCCATCAGAGACACTGTCTCCCCACCTCCATCAGAGACACTGTCTCCCCACCTCCATCAGAGACACTGACTGTCTCTCCACCTCCATCAGAAACACTGTCTCTCCACCTCCATCAGAGACACTGTCTCTCCACCTCCATCAGAGACACTGACTGTCTCTCCACCTCCATCAGAGACACTGACTGTCTCTCCACCTCCATCAGAGACACTGACTGTCTCTCCACCTCCATCAGAGACACTGACTGTCTCTCCACCTCCATCAGAGACACTGACTGTCTCTCCACCTCCATCAGAAACACAGACTATCTCTCCACCTCCATCAGAGACACTGACTGTCTCTCCACCTCCATCAGAGACACTGACTGTCTCTCCACCTCCATCAGTGACACTGACTGTCTCTCCACCTCCATCAGACACTGACTGTCTCTCCACCTCCATCAGAGACACTAACTGTCTCTCCACCTCCATCAGACACTGACTGTCTCTCCACCTCCATCAGAAACACAGACTGTCTCTCCACCTCCTTCAGAGACACTGACTGTCTCTCCACCTCCATCAGAGACACTGACTGTCTCTCCACCTCCATCAGAGACACTGACTGTCTCTCCACCTTCAAGGCTCAAGATGCACTCCAGATGCATTCCAGGAGTACAATGGTACTTAGGAATGATTTACTGGACCGGTTAGTTTCCTCTAAGATCCAAATGACTCTCATTGAGGCTCTTCTTGGTCAGCTGTAACCTATTTGTAATTCTTATACTCGCTGTGAGGTATTTTATTGTAGCTTGCTTTCCTACAGGTTTATTATATCATTTTAGCACTTTTTTGAGGTTTGCGTCAACTAATTGTAATTTGTTTAACTGAATGCCTGTGTGGCTCTTTCCTTTGGCACTTACAGAATGTATGCTTCATGTTCTGGCTACACGCTCTGTTATAATCAGTGACATATCCACCTCTGTAAAGCTCTTTCTTGGAAGTTGCTTTGGATAAAAGCTGCAAAGCCACTTAAGTGGTCTGGCTTTTCTTATCATTATTAGTGCTTCTCTGGTAGGAGACAAGTATTGTTCATTAATTCATTCATTGAATTCAATTATTGTTAGTTTTGTTGAAAAAGATTCATCCATCAGGAGGAAATTCTAAAACGGCCACATATTGGATTTGTCTGTGCAATTAAAATGAAGGAAACACGTTTTTTCACCACTTCTAAAATGTTTGTCCAATCTGCCCCAGAATTTGCTGGTATCGTCATCAGAACAACCCTCACTAACCGTTCAAAACCATTCCGATACAAAATTGGCAGCCAAGCAATATCTGAATTCAACTGAACACTTGAAATATCATGAAAAGACACTATAACATATTATCATGTGAAACGGCAGTCAGACAGTAGCTGGGGGATTCCTGTTTCGGACCACATTTCCATGTCCCAATAATGTCCTTACTTCTATGCTTTTCTAAAATTACACAAATATTTATAACAAATGCATTTCATTATGTTTAAGGGGTTTTCCAGCTTTATCATAGATTAATACATTTTTATTTGTTTACGTCTCTTTAAAGCACCTTTTTTGTGGTAAATGCGTTCAATTAACCATAACCATATATATATACCATAAAATTCACTTATCATTTATTACTTTGATAGACTCTGGCACATTTTATTTATTCAAGGAAGTAAATTTGGTGAAACTACAGTTTCTGTAATTATATGTCCCTGCGGTCCTTTTCCCCCAGTGTTTTCTTGCCTCCCAGTAAAGGATACAATTCCATACAGCCATTTGCAGGTAGTGACAATATTTGTTTTGGTAGGGAATTAAACTGGAACACTGAGGTAAGCTCCAACAGTCTCTCTCTTCTTTATTTTCAATTTAATATGACACACCTGCTTGAGGCACCCTTGAAAGTTCCATGCAGTTAGTGTATATTTTGAAAAATGTTCATTCATTCATTCATTCATTCATTCATTCATGAGTTTGAATCTCGGGCCCAACCATGATCTCTCTGGGTGGAGTCTGCATGTCCTCCCTGTGTTACTGTGGGTTCTCTCTGGGTGGAGTCTGCATGTCCTCCCTGTGTTACTGTGGGTTCTCTCTGGGTGGAGTCTGCATGTCCTCCCTGTGTTACTGTGGGTTCTCTCTGGGTGGAGTCTGCATGTCCTCCCTGTGTTACTGTGGGTTCTCTCTGGCTGGAGTCTGCATGTCCTCCCTGTGTTACTGTGGGTTCTCTCTGGGTGGAGTCTGCATGTCCTCCCCGTGTTACTGTGGGTTCTCTCTGGGTGGAGTCTGCATGTCCTCCCTGTGTTACTGTGGGTTCTCTCTGGGTGGAGTCTGCATGTCCTCCCTGTGTTACTGTGGGTTCTCTCTGGGTGGAGTCTGCATGTCCTCCCTGTGTTACTGTGGGTTCTCTCTGGGTGGAGTCTGCATGTCCTCCCTGTGTTACTGTGGGTTCTCTCTGGGTGGAGTCTGCATGTCCTCCCTGTGTTACTGTGGGTTCTCTCTGGGTGGAGTCTCCATGTCCTCCCTGTGTTACTGTGGGTTCTCTCTGGGTGGAGTCTGCATGTCCTCCCTGTGTTACTGTGGGTTCTCTCTGGGTGGAGTCTGCATGTCCTCCCTGTGTTACTGTGGGTTCTCTCTGGGTGGAGTCTGCATGTCCTCCCTGTGTTACTGTGGGTTCTCTCTGGGTGGAGTCTGCATGTCCTCCCTGTGTTACTGTGGGTTCTCTCTGGGTGGAGTCTGCATGTCCTCCCTGTGTTACTGTGGGTTCTCTCTGGGTGGAGTCTCCATGTCCTCCCTGTGTTACTGTGGGTTCTCTCTGGGTGGAGTCTGCATGTCCTCCCTGTGTTACTGTGGGTTCTCTCTGGGTGGAGTCTGCATGTCCTCCCTGTGTTACTGTGGGTTCTCTCTGGGTGGAGTCTGCATGTCCTCCCTGTATTACTGTGGGTTTTCTCCGGGCACTCCGGCATCCTCCCACCGTTCAAAGACATGCATGTGGTAGGTTAATTGGACACTCTGGAAATTGTCCCTAGTGAATGACTGTGAGAATGAATGGTTGTCTTTATGTTGACTGTCACTGTCTGTGTAATAGCCGTGTGATGGCTTTACTTAAGGCACACACATCCAAAGCTTTCTAGGGTGAGCGGACCAAGCCCACATCTCACTCTTCTGCTTGATGCAAAGACCCTTGTGGATCTTAGAGAGATTGCATTTCCAATTTGTATGCAATGGTAAATAGTTTTCTTAATCACTGCAAGTATAGGCCATACGTAATTACCACACCACAAATGGACCACCATTGTCCATATAGGGCACTTGTTAAGTGAATCTTCAAAAAAAGTCACTGGGTTCAAAGGAGGTCCAAGGTCCTATTGAGCCTGGTTGGCTTGTGGGACTCCCACAACAGTTGACAGGTATCGGCAGACCAAGCGTGGGAGGAGTTTGGAGGCCATGGAGGAGGATTATCGCTCTAAATGTTGTTAGACTATGAAGGGAATACTTCAAGGGGTCTCCTCAATCCTGCCGTCACGTCTTCTGAGGAGGAAGCAGAGACTGGGGACTCAGAGGTGAATCTGAGTATCTGAAGTCTCTGGTTGGCAGGCCTCTGCAGCATCACGCTCTGGAACAGAAACTCTGGACTGGCAAACCTGGGTGGTGCTCCTCCTGTTCAAGAAGGAGAACCAGTTACAGTCCAATTACAGAGGGATCACACTTCTCAGCCTCCCTGGTAAGGTCTACGCCCGGGGACTGGAGAGAAGCATAATAATGTGTCTAACATCTCATTTCTATGAAAGTTTGAGAAAATTGTATCCTAAAAATAGTATTGTGAATTGTGCTGCATTGTGAGTTTAGTGAATTGTTACATGCCTATCACAGGTAACCTTTAGTTTCTCTAGATTGGATGTGACAGATCAGTCTCCATCTCTTCCCTCCTCTTCTGACAGTGTGCTGGGTATATGGTTTCGTCCTTTACAGCTCAGGGGGAAGCTGAGGCTGAGGTTGAGACTGAAATATGCAGGGCAGTGGGGCCTGAGGACCAGGGATGGGCACTGGTGTATAGTAAAAAAAAACAATACTTTTCTAATTATCAAATAAATTATTTAAGACAAAAATACACTCACTTATAACAGGGGTGTATGATATTATTATAAAAGGGCTACTGGTGGTAAATATATTATAGATATATTAGATAGGTATATACGGCATAGACATTATGGATTGCTCTGGATAAGAGCGTTTGCTAAATAATAAAAAAAATTACTAAATGCATTTGTACAGCCTAACCCTGAAATGCCAAGGCTTCTGGAAAAATAAGATGAAATGTTGGATAAAGTTGGATGCGTAGGTGTGAAATAGAGAGAAATATGAACATCTGTCACCAGATAATAAGCAAAGCACATAGTAACGCACATGCCTGCAGACCTCACAAACATCTGAATGCACATGAGAACTTTAAATAGACTTCAAATTGACACAGGCGTTAGCACACGTCACATGGCACGGGCACACGTCAGTTATTGACTGTTGTGTACACGACACCAGATATAAGCCTCAAACCTGCTAAATGTGAACACTGTACCTAACTGTATGATGGATGTCTGGGCGTGTGCACAAGCTTGTGACGTGCGCTTCCCATTCATCACAGATGCAGAACAGAAATGCCTGTGAACACCTGTTCACCTAGATAACCCTACCCTTAGATACGTGACCTGTCAAACTATCAAGGCAGAACTTGATTCATGTTGTTGATGCACACCTGCCTGTGCACATGCTTTATCAAATATGAAATTAGATTAGATTCAACTGTAATGTCATTACACAGGTACAAGTACAGGGTAACGAAATACAGTTAGCATCCAACCAGAAGTGCAAAACAGTTATTACAACAGAATATAATAAATATAAGTAGACTCAGAATATACACAATATGAACAGTATAATCAGAATATACAGGGTATGTACAGATTAAAGTGATTTAAGACATATGTACAGCTGTATTGTATAAGAAATGAACAATTTATGGACGTTTATACACACACACACACCAAATTTTGTATCTAATTGTAAGCTGTAGTATTAATTTCCTTTAATTTTCACTTCATAAAGTATCTGCATACCTGTATCTGGCCCCAAAGGGCCCCTGGGCTACTTTTTTGTCAACATTCAATTTATTCTGATAGGATAAACATCAAGATCAAGGACCAAGCAATCCTTCTGGAGATCTTTTACGTAGCCACCCCCCCCCCCCCCCCCCCCCCCCCCCAAAAAAAATGCTCCACTCATAGAGGGTTAGAGGGCTTTATGTCCAAGGGCCCAGATTGGCCATATGGCAGATCTGGCCTGGCGTATCATGTGAACGCACTATGTACAGCTACTGATGCTGATTACACCACATAGAGACAGTGTGTGTGTGTGTGTCTGCACATGTGTGTGTTCCTGTTTGATTACACCACATAGAGACATAGTGTGTGTGTGTATGTTTGTGTGGGTCTGCACATGTGTGTGTTCCTTATGTTACCAAGTGTCAGAAGGAAGATGCTCTCGTCTCTGTATGAGATCAAAGCCCTGTGAAGGGGGGGCTGAATGCCTTGTTTTAGGTAAACGTCACGCTGATCAAAGGAAACTTTGGTTAATTTGAACTGTGGATAAATCCTTAATATCAAAGAGAAACCCTGCTCTTCAAACCCAAAGGCAAAATGTTCCTGACACATATTTGAAACAAATTACTGTTACAAAGAGGCTTGAGCTTAACAAGGTTTAGTGTGTGCATGGAAGGTATGTTGGACCATGCACCTGCCTACCTAACAGATCTTCAGACCATGGCTGTGCTCTAAAGCCATGGCAGCGCCACGGTCTGTGCAGCCATGACGCATCAGCACAAGGTCATCACGTGTGTCTGTTTTTGCGAGTGTGGCAAAGAGGGAGAGAGGGGGAGGGAGAGAGAGAGGGAGGGAGGGTGAGAGGGAGGGAGAGAGAGAGGGAGGGAGGGTGAGAGGGAGGGAGGGTGAGAGAGAGAGAGGGGGAGAGAGGGAGGGAGGGAGGGAGGGAGGGAGAGAGAGAGAGGGAGGGAGGGAGGGAGGGAGGGAGGGAGGGAGGGAGGGAGGGAGGGAGAGAGGGAGGGAGAGATAGAGAGAGATAGAGGGAGGTAGAGAGAGGGAGGGAGGGATAGGGAGGGAGAGAGAGAGGTAGAGAAAGAGTGAGAGGGGGGAGAAAGAGAAGAGAGAGAGGGAGAAAGAGAGGGAGAGAGAGAGACTGCACCTACATTATGGCCTCGACGCATTTTATGAAACGCTTTCTTTAGATCTACCCTGTTAGTGTCTTATCTCAGCTGCATTCAATTTAGCCAGGAGCCTATAGCCTTTCCTTCTGTCGATTGTGTGATTTAGGATCGCTTGAATGTTGACAATCACGCCGTGTTCTTGTATCAGAAAACAGACGTTTATCCACCTGAAAAGTCCGTCACGGTCTCGTTCATAGAGTATGTTCCCCCCTCCTCTCTGCCTCTAGCCTCATTCCTCCTCTCTCTCTCTCTCTCTGCCTCTAGCCTCATGTGGTCCAGTCCCGCCCATCACTGTCTAGAATAACCGTCCTCTACAATACAAAACAGGATTCTCAGTACCTCCCTCTACCTTCCTTTACCGCTGCACTGGCATTAGTGTGTAATTCTCTGCCTACCTTCCTAGATCTCTACCCTTTTGTCTTGCTGAGAAAATAAAACGCATAGGATCTTGCTGAGGTACTCCCGAAATATCGGAATATCTCTTCCGATGAACAGAGCTCCGGTCGACATCATTCCTCTGTTCTCTCCATGCTGACGACCTCGCCAAACCCAAGGATTCCTCTCTGGCATGACAAGGAGCTCCAACTCATCTCCTTTATCTACCTTTCATCAAAAGCAGGATCACTGGATACAGACACTCCAGCACCTTGGACATCCTAAACAGAGAGGAGAATCGTATTTAGGTAAGCCTGTAATCTTATTAATCAGGATGGTCTCGTTATTCATCCATGTTACTGTAATCAGAGATGAAGGCAATAAGGAAGCATGCTTAGTGCTGCAATGCTGCATGCTCAGCAAATTCAAATGCAATTTAACGAGAGAAAAAAACGCTTTTCAGCTCAGCGCGTTTACTGTTCTGCTTTCTCATACATTTGCACAGTGGACCTTTATCCTGTGAATCAACGTTTTTCTTGTGTTGTATTCTGCTTTAAAATCTCAATTCAGTGTTGAAAAACACAGATTGCCTAATGAAAGGCTGGATCAGAAATACCATGCAAGGTGTTCTGCTGGGTGCTTTTCCTCTGAATCCAGTCAGAAGAGCCCTATGGTATGGGGGGGGGGGGGGGGGGGGGGGGGACTGGAAGAAAGACTGAACACTGCTTATTCGTTTTCTGTTCACGCACAGCTTTCTTTCACAGATTCTCGCTTGAATGAATGGCCTTTCTGAGTCAGACCACATTCAAGTTCGAGGGCGTAACGACATAACAGAATATCCAAGGGTTAGGCCTGGTGAAAGGTGCATTTTACCCCCAAAACAAGCGACTGGTCGTTAATATAGTTTCTGCTCCGCGGCTTCTCTCATGGATGTGTCACATTTTCAAACCAAATCTAATTATTTGTGATACTCGTTAGCCTACGTGCTTTGGTGTTTATTAGCCTGATTACTGCGCATTACATTTTCTTTACATCTGTTTTATTATTTGTCCTTTGTAGCTTGAATGAATGAACCGATTTACTTTTGAGGAAAAAAATGCAAAATTATATTAATATACGGCCTAATGAGGTGTGTGTGTGTGTGTGTGTGTGTGTGTGTGTGTGTTTGTGTGTGCATGTGTGTGTACCTGCATGTTTTCCATCTAATGTGCACGTAATGAATTAGTCGTCACAGGACTGCAGGCCCAAAAATGGGTAAAGACGTTCAGTTTGGTTCCGTTTTTTCAAACTTTAATTCAGAATTCGTGATACACATAAGAACATTTATTTTGTATGTATTGTTAGTCTTTAGTAAGTGAAGTTCCCCCTCTCGTTATCTCTTTGAAATGGTCGAATTGCGTTTCTGTCTAGCAGCTGATGGGGGAGCTCTCATTCTGCTCTGCCAAGTGTCACGTTTTCCTGTGGTGGGAGGAGAAGGCATGGTGCTGATAGATCGCCTACTTCAGGAAATTATTGATCAAATTACTAGAATTCTAATTAGTTTGAACTTTTATTTGAGGCTTATTTATTGCAAGTGGTGTGCAAATGTTATCCCTAAAATGTGCATGGTAAAAGAAAACGTTAAACGAATGGGTTATCAGTTAGACGGTATGCAGGTTTCAATGCACAAGGATTTCAGTGTGCTTTTGATGCTCAAGGCCAGAATAGATTTATTTGGTCAGAGATATTAGTCATGGAACAACCATTGTTGTTGAAATGATAAGAGTGAATAGAGTGATAGAGCATATTCTTCTATGACAAATACTTAAATCAAGCTTGCCATCTTTTCAAGGTGATTTTGCTGTATAGAGTGTTCAGTCGTACATTCTGGTATATCTGAAAACAGACTTTTGGCTCATACTGTAGTTGTCAGTAGAGCCAATTTTCAATGACGCGCGTTCATCATGGAAATATTGTCAATGTGCCTTTACCACACATTGACTGTATGCCAACGATCTACATATCCACAGAGGAAGAACCTTCTATGATGGCCAAATATAGCTCCTTCCTGATCTAAAATGCCTAATTCAATATGTTGGCCTTTCAAATGGCAACATGCTTACAACATTCTGTCATAATTCTGAAAGGGAAAGGATTCCCCATCACATATTCCAAGAAGGAAATGCCAGCTGTAGCTTGAGGCTGGATTTGTGTCCCACTCCCTATCCCAGTGTTGACAAAGCCTTCAAACACCAGGGGAACACAGCAGCATAATGTTTCTGTATATTTGTGCAGTGCACCTCAAGGATGAATTGATTGCAGCCTTGTATGTTGCCATCATTCATGAAGGCAAAGAAAGAACATTGTACATTTATAGGCTCTTACACAAAATACACAAACATACACAATAACTGCCTGTCTGTCATGCTGTACTTATTTGCCCTGGGAGGAAGGCAATATTAAGTGACAAGAATATCAACTACAAACCTTTCTCTGTGTTGTATTAAGAAATCTTTTTTGCAGCATTTTATTCCGTCAGGCTGTGTTTTAGGTATTTATGGGCTAAATATCAGGAAAAGATTAGTGACTGAAGCTCCGTCATTCAAGTTGACAATAACTGGGAGCAATTTATTGGTAAAGATTAAAAAGACTAACATTACATGAAAAAAAAGTCTGAAACATGTTTGCCTCTGTCATGTAATTCTGATTCCTAACCACGCACAGTACAGTTGCTTCAAGTTAGTTGTGCAGTAATTTCAACTGACTTTGCATTAGAGCCAGAGATGTAGAGCGAAGTCTGCACAGATCTAAAATCATCCCCCATGAAGCAAAAATCAGCAGGTTCACCATTTTGATTCAGTTAACCTAAATTGTGTGACTGGACTTGCAAATACTGAGGAACACCATGGTTCCCTTAATTCTAACCCATAGTTGAATAAGAACAGTAAATTGGACATACATTGAACCTCAAACTGAGTCCATTGACACTACGTTCCTAAGCAAATCTCACAATGACATACTACCAATGTAAAATGAAGATTTTGGTATGAATGCTAGTTTTCACGTTGGAGTGGACATGAATAACCTGTGTTTCAAATAACCTTTAGTCATTTCTCAGTTACTCTTATCCAGAGCGACTTACAGAAAGTACAGGGACATTCCCCGCTGAGGCAAGTAGGGTGAAGTGCCTTGCCCATGGACACAACGTCACATAGCCACAGCCAGGGCTCGATCTCACAACCTTCCGATCATGAGGCCACCACCTAAACCTGCTGAGCCATCTGACCCCCCCATCCAGGTACATAAAAGGCACAGTCCATACTTTGGATTTCACTGGGGAAGACAGCAAGCATGAATTGCAGCAACAATTCTGCGGTGCAAAGGCTATCCGCGGTAACCTTTTTTCCACATTTTGTTATCAGTTGAATTGAACTTCTCAATACCTGTTTTATCTTTTGACAAGATTTCAGAGTTCAATCTTGCTCTGTCTTCAATAAAATAGGTATAACGAATTGTAGTAACTACAAAATCACACTTCAAGCCAAGGCAAACCGCAGTAATTCTAGTTACTGCATGCTGTATCGGTTTTGGCCTACATTGGATGCATTTATTGCGGTCTTCATAGGATTCCAATTATCCTTATTTTGGGCTCATCCATCACCACTATTATATGAATGAAATGGCTTCAAGAGAGAAAGAATGATGGAACTCGCACTTAAGCACAATCTTTCATAACTTGATAACAAAAATGATGTCCACAACATGAATTACATTGATTGGCTTAGTGAATTATATGTATACATTCTCATTCCTAACATGAACACATAAGAAAATATCCAGATAATGGTAAGTACATTTATGTTAATGAGCTACAAAACCAGCTGCGTAATAACTGCCCAAAACCCCCAGTTAAACACACTAGTGCTAAGCTAGTTAACGTTACTTTAGACAAGGAAATATGACGAAGCATATGTGGCGTTTGGCTTCACTGTGACTTCGGTGGGAAACGAGGAAAGACCGGTGTGTTTACTTGGTTTAAAAATGATGTCCGTGGGCAGAATGAAGCCAAATAAATGAAGGCGTCACTTAAAGACATTGGTAATGTCATTACACCACAATCACGCTGATCAGCTGCTTGAGTTTTTTCAGTGAAAACGTGCCAAACATTGCGAACAATCATCCTGCTTTGTGAATGCTACTTAAAGGAGCAGCACTGTTAGCATCATATAACGTGACCAAGTGGCTGAGTGCAACAAACAACAAAAACTGCACAGCGGAGGACTTGATACTTTTATTATTTTTTTGAGGCAAATTGATCTTTTTTGTTACAGACTAAAAACAATGTTTATAAAACATTTTTGTTAATCTATATATATATATATATTTTTTTTTTTTAATGTTAATAGGGATGTAATGTTATGCAGAGGTGTACTTATAAATTATGATTTTTTTAATGATACTATTTACAGTCACGGTGGAGAGTTGAGGGGCACGATGAGAGCTTGATGACCAGCACTTAGCCTAACTAGCTAGAGCTACTCCTCCATATTTGTTTCCATCCTCATAATGCAATAAATCCAATAGTTGTGTCACGATTAGCTAGCCAATAGTAATGTTGCCCAGGGTCTAACTCAGTGCTGCAGCTAAATTACCCTGCATTCTTTATCTCCGTGATGATGATATTACAAATGGCGTTTGTGTATTCTTGATTTGGACGTCAGTCTCTGTGCATCATGCACTGATCCAAACATAATAAAACCCAAAACCCACACCTGTCGAGACACTTGCAACCATCTGAGTTGCTGCTGATGAGTCTGATATCGATCTCTTTCTCGCTCACACACGCATAGAAATACAGTAACCCCTTGTTTATCATGGTTAATGAGGACCCAAACCCCCGCGATGTGGGGAAAATTTCAGTATGCGTGTGTGGGTACCAGAATGTTTAAAATCTGTATATTTATACTCAATATGTACTGTATTTTACTTAAATATATTTAAAAATAAAACCTTCATATACATTCACTCAGCGCTTTGGAGGCATTGTTAGGGTTTAATGAAAAGTTGATTTCTAACACAACAATTAGATACACAAGAAACAGTTGACAGCGTGAACTAGAGTGGCGAGATACAACAAGAAGCTGGGAGACAATACGCATCTGATCAGCTCAAGGGATTTACATTACATTATGTATGTATTCATTTAGAAGATGCTTTTATCCAAAGCGACTTACAAGAGAGAGCTTTTACAAAGAGCATCAGTCATTGAGCAAAGCACCGTGATAGACCCCGAACACAGTCGGATTTTTAGATCGTGAATCATACATCATGAGAACCAATAAGTGCCAAAGGAAGAACTATAAATGCATAACACAACGATTATGAATATAAAGCAAGAGATGCAACACACAATACATTAGATCAGGTGAAATGACATACTATTGGTAAGGTATTACTATTCATTACTATTGGTAATGAATGGGCAGATCAATTAATAAATACATATTCATGTTTTCAGTAAAAAATGTAGTCATGTATTTGAATTTAGACATAACAGCATTTGTTTGTAATTTCTTGCAATACAAAGTTCTGCAAAAATGTCAGTAGTCCCACTACCTCAGACACTGGATGAGTTATTTGCAGTACTGGAGGCATAAATCGATTATAAAGACATTGATGAGAATAAGGAGGATGATGAAGACGGTGACTGTGCCTGCCCCTGAATTACAAGATGTTGATACCAACACCTGAAATGACAGCACTGATATTGGAGAGGAGGGAAACTGGGATATGCAAAACCCATGGATGGGAAAGCCCTGTGGGCCAACATGCAGAAAAGAGTCCTAAGATAGAAGACCCAAAGACTGAAGGAAGGGGTTAATCCAGTTTTACTGGAACATCACCTACATGGAGAAAAAAAAAGTTATTCATCTTCTACACAGCAAGAGACAAAGAGGCAAACATCAGCTGGTCCCAGCAGACCCATGAATTCACTGATGTACCGTTAATAGATAACCTTGACCAGGCACAAGATATGTGCAAAACACTTTATCTAACAACCATTGGCTACCACTCAACTTGATATGGCCCCAATCCACGAACATACTGAATCCTTCAATCTGACAAGAGTTTCAGAGTAAGAGCAGGAAGTGGATGGCACCATTATAAAGCTGATGCCGCAAAATAGCAAACAGACGACGTCAGACAGACTGACCTTGTCCGAGGTGAAAAGGGCAGTTTTCACAAAGCGAATAACGGTCTTCCACGAGACCTTTACCACGGTTGGCAATAAATTTGGAACAAAGAAAAAGCATCCCTGTAGTCTGGCATGAGAGGATCGCTAGGAGGAAGACTGAGGAGGGGGTGGCAGCTTATGTCAGCACACTATTAAGGAGAGAGAGATGTCCCTCACATCACTCTGGATGGACTACTGCACTGGGCAAAACAACAATTGGTGCCTGTTCACGACCCTGGTCTCTTGTCAGTGACAAAACACATGCAATAAATTAGATGACCTTGAAATATTTTAAACCAGGGACCACCATAGGGGGGGGTGGGGGGGTGGGGGGGGGGTGGAGCAGGAAATGAAGAGGCGACCTTGGAGGTTTGGAACAACTGGATGATTATCTCTCCACTGTCCTGTACGTTTGGTTTATTTGCAACCCTGTTTTTAATCGCTAGTTTGCTGTACTAACATTACATTGCTGATTTGACAGTCCCACATTTCTCTGACTAGCCTGAAACGCCATGGATGCATGCATCAATAACCACGCATTGACGAACACACTCGCAAATGGCATGTTTGAATGTGTGATGAGTGATACTTGTCGCCTCAGGTGACGAACCAGCCAGTTAGCGACGATGTACGATCTTGTAACCAAGTGGCGTCCAATGTCTTTGTCTCAAGATTTCGCCCCTAGCCCTTACACTTGGTTTTTAAGTACTGTGTACGTACTTTTCACTCATACTGACTCACTCATACATTTTTATACTCATATTATATATTTTAAATATAGTGAATTCATTTCATTGTTTATTTATAAGATTTAGTTTATTGTACTTCTCTGCTTTTTTTCTTTTATATCCATGCATGTGTAAGCAAACAAGCAAATTTTACAGGTTGCATGGTTTTAACTTGCTGACCGCTAATAGCCCATGTTCACCTATAGGTGGTGCTATAAGATACAACCAAAGTGTACGCGATTTCCTCTACTCCCCTTTACTGAAAATGGGTATACATGCCTTATTCTTCATGGGGAACAAAACGCTTTAGAACCCATAAGATCCACCACAATAGATTTTGTTCTACTGTCTAAAGTTGATACAACCCATTTCCTTGTGAACCCTTGTCAACCAAAAGTACATCGCTTATTTAACAAAAGACTGGCATACAGTATCTTCTGCAATTGCAGTCCAATTAACAAGTCCAGCTTCGCACTCAAAACCATTTAACCCAACTGCGAAAAACATCTTTTGACGAGAGTATTTCATTGTCATTGCTGGAGGAACAGGATTTAATTGGACCACATTTTGTTTTGGGGTCAAGGTTTCCCAGTGGTGAGCAATGGCAGTCTGATGCTTTTCAGCATAAATGTTGTATGGATTTTTTTAAACCTTGTGTTTGGCTTCAAACCTCATGAACCACATGTAATAAGGGGAGACATTTTCCTATAAAAGATAGATAGTGAACCTCAAAATTATGCTTTGGTATCAGGATGTTTTTCACAAGACATAATGTCTGAATATAATTCAAACCAATGACATAATATTTGAGACTTTGAGACAAAACCAATTAATCCTGTGACTCAAGAAATCTTCTGATATAAAGATGTCCAAATGAAAGTTTATTAAAATGTAATACTTCAGAAACAGAAATACTTAAGTGAATTGAAGAATCACAGTTGTGGGTTATCCTGGAGAGACTGGCGATGCATTTCAAATATTTATTTCCCCCCAAAGGAACCATAGGATAATTTTCACTGTATAAAGTTTCTTATCAAACAAAGGTCATAGTAATGTCAGCCTATAATTGCATGCATCCCTAGATTATCTCTAGTGATTTTATAAGAGAGAGAAATCTGAACATTCTATAGGAATATAAATAGCAATAGAATGAAAATGGCTAATATTTGTGTTTATATTTGTTAATGTAAAGTTTTGGACAAAGTTTGAGCACCTTTTATTAGGTCATATTTTGACATATACGAAGGCAAAAGTAAGCTCCGATCTTCAGGATGTCATCTGAAAGCTTACACGTTTTGAAAAATCAATCGGCAAAAGGACATTGGCATCATTTACAAATAATACACAATGTGGAAACGTTTTTACTGTACAACAAAATCTATCACAGTTAACCTAATGGGTCTATGAGGTCAATTTTTTGTTCCTAATGAGAAATAAGGATTGTACACCAAGTTTCAGACAGATTGGAGCTCATCACAATGTTGAATGAGCAAAAAGCTCGGTTTTGCATTTGTTGACACTTGTTAGGCTGCGTTCACACTGGATGCGAATTTGCGGCGAAATTCACACATTTTTGTCTAGTTGGCCGCTTATATATTTAACGTACCAAAGTGTGTTCAGCGAAAAATTTGCGTCTAAATGGGTTAACTGCACTGCTGCCTGGGTTATCAAAAAGTCGGAGCTATTTCATCAATACAATATGCACCTTTTCAGAGACTACATATCCCTTTTTCCATCAAATTTTATTCAGATGCTGATTTACATGTACCGCATTTGGCTAAAATATGAATAGTAAAAACTTAGATCAGAATGGCTACACCCCGCTACGATCAGCTTGTCATCCATCTTGCTTCTTGGTCTTGCTGATTAGGTCACAGGTCACCACACGTCCAAAACCAGAGTCCCTGATTGGTTATCGCCCCTGCGAATATTTACCAAAGTTCAATTTGAACTCAGGCGGATTCGAGTTGCAACTTTGCAGCTGCGCAGGACCTTTAGCCACATGCTAATATTGACGTAATATGTAAATCGGTTTCCAAATTTGGGACCGGTGTGAACGCAACATAACAGAGCATAGCAGAACGATTGTCCTACCTTCTATTAGACTATCTGTCAATCACATCCAATTTTCCAGACGTGAGATAAATAATAATAAATCATAATTCTTTTATAATTAAATAGATTTTTGGTTTTAAAATGTAAATATTTTCACCACACCAGTAGAGGGTGCAAATGCCTACATATAATCTAAGTCATCGTTAATTTTTATATTAGCTAAATGTGAGGCTATATATTTTTCCAGTGTTACAACCCGTATCAAGGACACATTTTCCCCAATAATAACCTCACAAAGGAATCCAGGCAAAGAAAAGAAAGAGCTTCCCTCAGCACAAACGCACAAGCCTTTAACTCATATCAGGCCTGGAAATGTCTTCTTTGGATGCCTGTGTACATGCATTGTAAAAGCAGATGTGTGTGCATATTTACATTTTGTCTTCTATGCTGGTCTTGAAGCCCGATTCGTTAGGGTCCAGAAGGTTGTTCTGGGAGAGAAAGCTTGCCAGTTGGTTGGATACGGTGCGCTCAATTGTTTCTTCAATTGTACATTGTGACCATAATTTATTTGTGGAAGAAATAATATATTTATACCCGGCGTTGCGTCTTATCTTATTTACTATATCACCAGAGGGCTAAACTCCATCAGAGAGTTTCCTTCATCATCCCTCTCTTCCTCTCATCTTTTTTAAATTAATTGGGTGTTCCTTGATGCATCTGCTGTGACAGTGCCAAACAGTCTCAATAGCTTGCATCCAAATTATAATAATAATGTTGTATTCTTTGGAGTCTGGCATGATTATCATTGGCAGTGGAGCACTTGACACTAGGGTCATCTCTGCACTGATGTCCATCCAGATCTAAGGCAAAGCACTTCCTGTGCACTTCCACTGGAGGCTAGAAGAAAGAATACAGCTCAGTCTGGACCTTCATTAAAAACAGCAGATTGGTTGACAAAAACAGAAGCGCCAACACACACACACACACAGACAGACACCCTCATTCA
Organism: Neosalanx taihuensis; assembly: GCA_030340665.1. NCBI lineage: Eukaryota > Metazoa > Chordata > Actinopteri > Osmeriformes > Salangidae > Neosalanx > Neosalanx taihuensis. The sequence goes on from CM059311.1 coordinate 8,048,580, forward strand.
GACAGTTGACGGGTAGTCAGATAGTGTCATTTGGTACTATAGGGAAACAGGGTAGTTTGATATTGAAAGGAGTATGTCTGTGCTGTGTGTGTGGACATTGAGAATTGTTAATGTAGTATTGTTAATACAACATCCCTTTACTAATCACAAATTGGGAATTAACCTTACAGCACCTATTTCACCCTGATTGATACTAGACCCTTCAACATATTGATTGTTAGTGGAGCATAGTGGAAAATAAATCTTTTAGAACCCAAACTAAACAACTTTTGCAATATTGATCTACAAACACCTTGCATGGCAGAACATAGGCATTTCTGGGGGATTTGCACTGTTGTCATTCTGCAGCCTTTCATTTTGCAAGGAACAAGGGTGTGAAAGGTATAAGGCTTATTTTCCACCATCAGCCTAGTATCTGCCTGGTATCTGCCTGGTATCTGCCTGGTCTCTGCCTGGTCTCTGCCTGGTATCTGCCTGGTATCTGCCTGGTATCTGCCTGGTATCTGCCTGGTATCTGCCTGGTATCTGCCTGGCATCTGCCTGGTATCTGCCTGGTATCTGCCTGGTATCTGCCTAGTATCTGCCTGGTATCTGCCTGGTATCTGCCTGGTATCTGCCTGGTCTCTGCCTGGTATCTGCCTGGTCTCTGCCTGGTATCTGCCTGGTATCTGCCTGGTATCTGCCTGGTATCTGCCTGGTCTCTGCCTGGTCTCTGCCTGGTATCTGCCTGGTCTCTGCCTGGTATCTGCCTGGTATCTGCCTAGTATCTGCCTGGTATCTGCCTAGTATCTGCCTGGTATCTGCCTGGCATCTGCCTGGTATCTGCCTGGTATCTGCCTGGTATCTGCCTAGTATCTGCCTGGTATCTGCCTGGCATCTGCCTGGTATCTGCCTGGTATCTGCCTAGTATCTGCCTGGCATCTGCCTGGTATCTGCCTAGTATCTGCCTGGTATCTGCCTGGTATCTGCCTGGTATCTGCCTAGTATCTGCCTGGTATCTGCCTAGTATCTGCCTGGTATCTGCCTGGCATCTGCCTGGTATTTCAAAAGATTTCACAGATTCCTGGGACCCTCCATGCCTGCACCCTCCTCTTTCCTTCCACTTCACAAATGTATGATGTTGAATTAAGAACAATGGATGATTGATTGTTGCCTTAAAAGCCAGTTATACTCCTCTGGTTTAAGATAGCGTGAGAGATTGTGTTGTTGATTCTTCACAGTAAGGTGAAGTGAAAAAATTGTATGTGTCAAATATGAAACTGAAGATTAATATTGAGGTGCAGGGTGAAATTAGGTCAGTAAATTCAGATATTGTGCTACACATTAGGAACAGGGAAGGGAGGGGTTGTGTATGTGTGTTTTGGGGAGCTTAAAATAACGCACTGCAGTGGCAGGGGACTTTGAAGAAGTCTCTGCAGTGGTTTTACTTTCTGAGAATACTTAATACTCAAAAACAATCTGCGGGGAAATCTGCTGGTGACTTTTTACCGCTCCACCATTGAGAGTGTCCTCAGAGTGGTATTCTGTCTTTTCGTCTGCAAACAGGAAGGCTCTGCAAAGAGCTGTTAAAACAGCAGGGAAGTTTATTGGCGGCTCCTTGCCCTCTTTGGAAGACATTGAAAATTGTTAAATTTAGCCATTTTAGCAGAAACACTTATCCAGAGCGATTTACAGCAAGTACAGGGACATTTACATTTATTCATTTAGCAGACACTTTTATCCAAAGCAACTTCCAAGAGAGAGCTCTACAAAAGAGCATCGGTCACTGATCATAACAACACAATAGCCCCAAACACTGTGGGTTATGCGGGTTATGCACGGGTTATTGCAGATTATGAAGCATACATTGTGGAAAACCAAACAAATGCCGAATGAAAGAACCACAAGAGCATTTGAGGTAAACAGGGTGAAGTTCTGAATGGGGACAAGACATAACACAAGATCTACTATTCTGCTTTTAACATGCAATTACTTTTAACGTGTGATTTACAATTTTAACATATAATGTGTCTATTTTATTACATAAAAGAAAATTGCGATTAATTTATTGTTTTATTCATTTTTATTGGTGTGTGTGCTTAGTTCAGTCAAGACACTCACGTGATTGATTGATAATAATACAATATTTATTGATAACCATGACATGGAATATGTTTCACTTTGGCGGAGTGGAATGTCTAAGGGGGAGCGCTCCCTACCGCCTTGAGCGACACATACGTGCATACATATATGACATGAGGCATGGAGCAATAGATATATAATCCTCCTGACAGACAGAAGACAGATATACATATAGTCAGACAGACAGACAACTGGGGGAGAAAGGGGATGGTGGTGGGAGGCAACAGCACTGATCCTTAGCTGGTCTGTGTGAGTGTTAGATATCCGCGCAGCCTTTAAAGGCAGTCTTACCGGACGAGGCCCAATGGGCTTGCATGGATTGCATGGTGCCTATAGCTTGGTGCCTATAGCATGGTGCCTATAGCTTGGTGCCTATAGCATGGTGCCTATAGCATGGTGCCTATAGCATGGTGCCTATAGCATGGTGCCTATAGCTTGGTGCCTATAGCTTGGTGCCTATAGCATGGTGCCTATAGCATGGTGCCTATAGCTTGGTGCCTATAGCATGGTGCCTATAGCATGGTGCCTATAGCATGGTGCTTACAGCATGGTGCCTATAGCATGGTGCCTATAGCTTGGTGCCTACAGCATGGTGCCTATAGCTTGGTGCCTATAGCATGGTGCTTACAGCATGGTGCCTATAGCATGGTGCCTATAGCTTGGTGCCTATAGCTTGGTGCCTATAGCTTGGTGCCTATAGCATGGTGCCTATAGCATGGTGCCTATAGCTTGGTGCCTACAGCTTGGTGCCTATAGCTTGGTGCCTATAGCATGGTGCCTATAGCTTGGTGCCTACAGCTTGGTGCCTACAGCATGGTGCCTATAGCATGGTGCCTATAGCTTGGTGCCTATAGCATGGTGCCTATAGCATGGTGCCTATAGCATGGTGCCTATAGCTTGGTGCCTACAGCATGGTGCCTATAGCTTGGTGCCTATAGCATGGTGCCTATAGCATGGTGCTTACAGCATGGTGCCTATAGCATGGTGCCTATAGCTTGGTGCCTATAGCTTGGTGCCTATAGCTTGGTGCCTATAGCATGGTGCCTATAGCTTGGTGCCTATAGCATGGTGCCTATAGCATGGTGCCTATAGCATGGTGCTTACAGCATGGTGCCTATAGCATGGTGCCTATAGCTTGGTGCCTATAGCTTGGTGCCTATAGCGTGGTGCCTATAGCGTGGTGCCTATAGCATGGTGCCTATAGCTTGGTGCCTATAGCATGGTGCCTATAGCTTGGTGCCTATAGCATGGTGCCTATAGCATGGTGCCTATAGCATGGTGCCTATAGCATGGTGCCTATAGCATGGTGCCTATAGCTTGGTGCCTATAGCTTGGTGCCTATAGCATGGTGCCTATAGCATGGTGCCTATAGCTTGGTGCCTATAGCATGGTGCCTATAGCATGGTGCCTATAGCATGGTGCTTACAGCATGGTGCCTATAGCATGGTGCCTATAGCTTGGTGCCTACAGCATGGTGCCTATAGCTTGGTGCCTATAGCATGGTGCTTACAGCATGGTGCCTATAGCATGGTGCCTATAGCTTGGTGCCTATAGCTTGGTGCCTATAGCTTGGTGCCTATAGCATGGTGCCTATAGCATGGTGCCTATAGCTTGGTGCCTACAGCTTGGTGCCTATAGCTTGGTGCCTATAGCATGGTGCCTATAGCTTGGTGCCTACAGCTTGGTGCCTACAGCATGGTGCCTATAGCATGGTGCCTATAGCTTGGTGCCTATAGCATGGTGCCTATAGCATGGTGCCTATAGCATGGTGCCTATAGCTTGGTGCCTACAGCATGGTGCCTATAGCTTGGTGCCTATAGCATGGTGCCTATAGCATGGTGCTTACAGCATGGTGCCTATAGCATGGTGCCTATAGCTTGGTGCCTATAGCTTGGTGCCTATAGCTTGGTGCCTATAGCATGGTGCCTATAGCATGGTGCCTATAGCATGGTGCCTATAGCTTGGTGCCTACAGCATGGTGCCTACAGCATGGTGCCTATAGCATGGTGCCTATAGCTTGGTGCCTATAGGTCCTATGATAAGGGTAGGAAGTCTGAAGCTCTGTCTTCAAAAGGATGTTATCCACAAAGAGTTTATCATCACAGACAAGGTAGTCATAGGGAACAAAAGAAGCTGTATCAGTTCACACAGCTCAGCCATAACATTGTGATCACTGACTGATGACATGAATAACTGATTACCTTGTTACCATGGCAGCTGTCAGTGGGTGGATGATGCTTTGGGAAGTGGTCTTCTGAGAAACTCCAGATACCTGGTGACAGATACCACAGCTCACCTGCAGAGGACTATTGAAATCCATGGCTTGTCAGGGCTGTTTTGGCAGAAAAGGGGGACCTACAAAATGTTATGGCAGATTAGTGTATACAGTGTCAAGAATCTATACTATAATTCTAAGAATATGTTCCAGGGATATGGGACACTTTCCAATGAGAAGGAGCAGTTTGTCAGCCAAATCATTTCTCAGCTTTCAGATGAGATGGTTTTGTGTTCATCATTACAGAGCATGTCCTCTACACTGATGGTGGCAAAATATCTTCTTATTCTCTGTTATATCGCAGACAGGAGAATGGAGGCAAAGCTCCTCTCAAAATTTACCAGCAGCAAGAAACATTTTAAAGGTCTAGTAATCCTTTCACAAGCCCTTGACCTTTACTTTACCCTGCGTGTTGACTGCAGCAACACGATGCAGGCGATGCAATGCCTTCAATTCATTTTCAATGGATCCAGCAATTACTTGTATGGGGCATTGTGGGTCACAATGCAAGTTAAGACTAACTGTGTGCAAATAAGGAGCGCTTGTAATGGCCAGCTGGATTGTTTTTTTGTCTCTCATAATGTAGCAACTGTGGTTTCAAGATGGAAGACAAATGTCATGCATGGGGTCACTGGGTAAGAGACTTGGGTGGAGGGGGTGGAAGGTCTTCACCCTGCTGGACTCCAGGGCCACACTAACTTAACCCTCAAAGCCTTGGAGGTTTGGAAGTGTCAGTTTTGACTACTGAACATTTTTCACCCTATGTGTGACCGGGAGACACACATTCTGAATCTTGTGCCTTCCTGTGATCTGGCGGCATGTACACAAGCCACACCAGCTCCCAGACACTGTTACTGGCCTGAGGCCCCACATACTTGCTGCAGGATAACATATGTTCTGCATGTTTAGTTTTTTATCTGGTTTATTAACAGATAATCCAGCATCATGTGAGCGTGGGGACAACATGCTTATCGCAAACATATTCACAGGCACAAAATAGACTGCACTATGTATCTATAATTCCAGGACATTTTGTGTTTGTGTGTCACCAATACTTACACACGGCACTTGGAGTGTAGCCATGTGTTTAGTAGATAGAAAACAGTAAAGATCAAGGCAAACATACAGTACAGAACATTTGCTGGTAGCTTCAGTTCTTACAGACTTTGTCTGACACACACAGGAAGGAGTCAGCTAGCAGGGAGGTGATAAGAGCAGAATGGAGAATAAGCTCCTTCAATGAGATCTAATGGAAAGAAGTGGGGCATAAGGTCAGTGGATGTGTTTAAATGGTGGACTTCGGGACACAAACCTTCCTTGTGTTGTGTGCTTAGAGATGAATCAGGATCTTTTCTCTTATTCTGGTATTCAGAGATGCCAAAGCTCCCTGTTTCTCTCCGTCCTCTTATCACTCATTTTTAACTACCTGTCCAAATCTCCCGTTCTCTCCCTCTCACATCTCTCTCCATGTAAACACATCAACATTTAAAATACATATTTCCTGACACCTCAGCAAATGTGTGAAAACTGAAAGGAAGATTTGCTAGCGGGGATGGGAGCTTATGGAATAGGAGGCATCACATTTACATTTATTCATTTAGCAGACGCTTTTGATCACCATCAGGAATGACGAGAGAGGAAGTATCAGCTGCTGAGACACTTTCAAACCGTATATCAACACCTCTAAAACTGCCCTGCTGATTTTATTTTCTACTGTTTCTCACAACCAAGTGCAATATGCCTTTGTTAAATATTATATTGATACAAGGCTAAATCATCACTCAGGTGTATGGCATGATTCACTAACACATTTGCTTTTGACATTATAGTTGTTTCAGCAATATTCCAATATTTTGTCCATTTGACTGTAGAACATAATTCAGGGTTTAGACAGTGAAAACAACCCTAAATGTGAGATGTTGAGAGAACAGCGGAAACGGTGACAAGTTTGGGTAATCCTGAAATGAGAACTGTTCCCCTCTGGACTGAGATCTTAAGTTTGAAATGTTTTAGAGGGGGAACATCTGTTTCCGGGGAGTCAGATGGCTCAGTGGTTAAGGCGTTGGCCTCATGATCGGAAGGTTGTGAGATTGAGCCCTCGCTGTGGCTAAGTGACTTTGTGTCCTTGGGCAAGGCACTTCACCCTACTTGCCTCAGGGAGAATGTCCCTGTACTTACTGTAAGTCGCTTTGGATAAAAGCGTCTGCTAAATGAATAAATGTGAATGTTTATGAGCAGGGAGTTGTGTGCACTCAATGATACTTTTCAGAATTCTGGCTCAATGCCGCTAGGCTTTCAATCAGACAAGACGTGTACAGAATGGAAACGCAAATATAATTTAATTAAGAGGGAAAACATCTACCTGAATAAGGTTGTCTATTTAGTGAACCAATCATGTTATCTCTTTGGAGGCTCGTGTGTGTGTGTGTGTGTGTGTGTGTGTGTGTGTGTGTGTGTGTGTGGGTGTGGGGGTGTGGGGGTGTGGGGGTGTGGGGGGTGTGGGGGTGTGGGGGGGGGTGTTGGTGTGTGTGTGTGTGTGTATATGTATGTGTGTTGGTGTATACTGAATAAGTCAGTAACTGATCATGCTGTTTGCAATGCAGCTATAAATGAATGGGACAAGGTGTATTAAATTAAAATAAATCTATTAACTTTAAAGTTGTACTGTAGTATTAATTAGTATTCAGTAACAATGCCTAGGACAAGCCTATTCCCAATTCCTAGCAATGCGTGGTGATGGCAACATCATATCTCAAACACTAAAAGAATGATTAACGGAGCAATGACTTAAAGTTTGAATTCCAGATTATCCACGTTGCACAAAATATTGACCTGAAACACACAGCAAGAATGATGGCTTTGGATAAAAGCGTCTGCTAAATTAATGAATGTTAATGTAATGAAGTTCAGAAGTTACTCAAATCCAAGTTAAGGCATTAATACTTGCCACAGTTGTCCAGTATGTGTCATTCTGTTTCTACATTTACTTGCATGTGTGGTTGTGTTTGGATGAGTCTCAACTGCAGGTAGTCTGGACGGCTGCTGGTTGGTTGCTATGCCAGGAAGGTCTTGTACCAGGGATGCAGCTCACACTTTCATCTGTTGTCAGACTCAAACAAATGTGATCTGGGCCACAGATATGAGGCCTATTCAAATCTGGTTGCTTCAATTGGCTTGCTGTCTCAGAGAGAAAGAGAAAAGCATAGCAGATAACGATGCTTTGGATTTATTACCCTTTTGTAGTCAGTAAGAGGATTGTTGTTGCTCATACAGGTCATTCTCCATTTTTAGTTAACAGGGTAATATTTACTGAATGTCACATGGCAGCAGAAATGCTGAGACTTTAGTTAAGTCTGCAACCACAGCAAAAAAAAGTGGACTTCTGTAAGCAAAAAATCCTTAAGATACATTCCATAAGAATATCTTGTATTGAGAACGTCTGTTAATCAGTATTATATTTTCATATGTCTGAAGCTTTGAAACATCATAGATTGATGGATTAACATATAAACTCAATGATGAATGTGAAGTTATAAAATCGAATTATTGCACTAGACAGCTACACCGTTATGAATAAGGTCAATGATATTTCTGTATATTCACCCCCAGATTTGTAAAAGCTCACTGTGCAGTAACTGATCATCTTGTGGTTTGTAGCACATGATTAAATGTTGACATTTGATCCTTATATGTAGAAGACGCAAAAATACAGAATAGTTTTAGCAGTATAGTGAATAGTTTTGTACTTGGAAAATGGAGGTCCTTGTATTTTGCAAGACAATTCTAATACATGCTCTTTACTCTGTCTCAATGTGACATGCAACCTTGAACAAATCCAGCAGTGTGTTTTGGTGGCAAGATGTTTTTTGTTACCTTCTCACCCAGGATGTCAGTAGATGTTTCTTGATACCTTCTCACCCAGGATGTCAGTAGATGTTTCTTGATACCTTCTCACCCAGGATGTCAGTAGATGTTTCTTGATACCTTCTCACCCAGGATGTCAGTAGATGTTTCTTGTTACCTTCTCACCCAGGATGTCAGTAGATGTTTCTTGATACCTTCTCACCAAGGATGTCAGTAGATGTTTCTTGATACCTTCTCACCAAGGATGTCAGTAGATGTTTCTTGAAACCTTCTCACCCAGGATGTCAGTAGATGTTTCTTGATACCTTCTCACCAAGGATGTCAGTAGATGTTTCTTGATACCTTCTCACCCAGGATGTCAGTAGATGTTTCTTGATACCTTCTCACCCAGGGTGTCAGTAGATGTTTCTTGATACCTTCTCACCCAGGATGTCAGTAGATGTTTCTTGATACCTTCTCACCCAGGATGTCAGTAGATGTTTCTTGATACCTTCTCACCCAGGATGTCAGTAGATGTTTCTTGATACCTTCTCACCCAGGATGTCAGTAGATGTTTCTTGAAACCTTCTCACCCAGGATGTCAGTAGATGTTTCTTGATACCTTCTCACCCAGGATGTCAGTAGATCTCGTAAACCCAGCAAGCAGTTTTTCACATGATGGATTCATCCCAATATCAATGTGTTCAGTTCCTCTAATACACAGGTGTCAAACTCCAGTCCTCGAGGGCCGCTATCCTGAAGGTTTTAGATGTTTCCCTGCTCCAGCACACCTCCACAGAGCTTGATAACGACCCTTCATTAGAATCAGGTGTGCTGGAGCAGGGAAACATCTAAAACCTTCAGCACAGCGGCCCTCGAGGAATGGAGTTTGACACCCCTGCTCTAATATGTTATTTCAGGCTATTGATCTGATACTTGGTTCTCATTTAACATCACATTAGACCTCTTTTGAGAAACCATTGTTGTGACTGACCTCAACCTTCTCACGCCATTTACAGATAATTAGTGTCCCAAAACGAATGTTCTGTTTGATGTTTTGTAAAATTTAGTTTAATCTTGCTTATTACTAATAATATGGGATGTATCCTGTAAATGCAGTTATATTGTCATTTATAATATTGGGAACAAAAGTGTCATAATTCTATTCCCTTGTTTTACAGACTTAATGTCATAACGTATCATAAACCTTGTCTCTACTTTAACAGCATCAATTAATCTGAGGGGAGGGGGGGGGGAAGACTTGCAACGATGAATATTATCCCTCTTTAACTGCAAAGCAAACAGGCAACATTCCCTCTTTGAATGGAGAGTTGAAATATAGGGCCACAAGAAAACTATGAGCACATGTGATAAAGAAAATGAAAAATAGGGTTGATTACCCTAGTTTGAAATATACCTCTCATGTAATATTCTTCCGTCTTACCTGTATACCTGTCTCTTTCTCACTCTTCCTCTCTCTTTGTCTCTCCACAGGTCTCCACAGAATGGAGCGAGAATGAACAGAGAGTGGCTGAAAGAAAAGCATGAACTGGAGGTTTATTGAAGTAATCTGCTTCCTGTTTATATGGGACCATATAACAGTTCAGTCTTCCCGCCAGGACCTGTTGGCAGCAGAGCAACATGTCACCAAACAATTTGATTGGCTCATCTCTGACCGCGGACCTTTCCACCACTCTCGGACTTATCTCTCCTTCATGGAAAGATTCCGCCAAGGATTTACAACCCGATATAAAATTTATAGGTGAGTTCACTTTCAATCATGGCTTGATTTTAAAGGAACATTTTTCCCTTTGTTGTATTCAGAAAGTTACTGCGGAAGAGATGAACCGTGTAAAACATGTCATGTTCTGCAGTCGTCGCTCTGCCTTCACTTTCAAAAAGCTGGGATGTTTTTACCTGTTAAATAACCAAATCATTACGTGCAGCTTACGTGAAGGATCAGGGTTTCAAAATTGTATCAAAAGTTTCCCTTATCATTGACATACCTGTCAATGTGTGACTAATGTTTGTGATGTTGAGTGTGACAAGGTGAAACGCAAGGTGTTGTGTGAGAGTGTGAGAAATGGCTGAAATGTGTGTCTTACAGCGAATGTGTGAGATTTGAAAGCTCTGCTGATATTAATAGCCAATGCTTATGCCACTCTGGTGTTGGCCAAAGCACATTGTAGTTTGACTAACCACTCAGACATTGGTTGTGCATGTCAAAAGCAAACACACCCACTACTAACAATACTAACAATAACAATAGGCTTACTCCTCATGGAGGAATCCAAATAAGGAAAAGGTAGCAACACTCTAGTGGCTCCGGAGCTTTGCTGCTTGGCCACCGATGATACCTTCAATAACAAAGGGTCCTTCTTACCGGGGGAACCCTAAGAAGAAGAAGAAAAGGTAGAAACACTTCGATGGCTTTGCTGCCTGGCCACCAATACTTAGAGAGGGTACAATTCCTGGGGTAATTGTGGGGTGTGCTTGCATCGATTGGAAGTTGGTATGTTTGTCAGTTGCAGAATGGATCACAGCTATCAGTTGTAGAAAAATCAAGATTGAGTTGCGTATTGTAGAAACAGTTTCAGAGGTAGTCATCCGGACACCTTTTTCAAATTCACTTAGGTACTGAACCAGATTATTTGATTTCTTTAATTGTATTATTTATTTGTGATATAATTGTAAATCAGGCGACGATACAGCAACACACAAAACATATTTTTAGTTCAAATACATTATTCAATGTGTTATTATGTTCTGTACATTCTAGTCTTGTATAGGCAGGTATACGGTAGCTAACAATGCTAGTGTTAAATAACTATTCAGGTAAGTGGGACTCAAAAGAACGAAGGGGACCCACTTATGGATAGAAACGTTTGCATCTCAGTCCCAGTGATGACATAATAATCTATTTCTCTGGGGTATGAAGTTCATAGGGTTTTTAGTGAACAGAGAAAAATAAGCTGACATACAGCCAAAACATGTTCATTATTCAATCTGTCAAAAACAACATTATGCACAGACATGAAGTACTTTAGGAAGGATTACTGCTGTTCTGACTTCTTTAGTGAGGGTGCTTAGTGAGGGTGCTTTAAATGCAGTAGGTGATATCCTGATGTCTGTAAAAGTTTCTCCATTTTATCATTATATTCAGTTTGGACATTTCAAGTCAAACTGTAAAATAAAATGTTTATATGTGAAATATATTTCATGTTTGAGATACCATCCAAATACTATTACATACAGACGATTTCAATGTTAAATATGATTTATCTGCTACCAGTGAAACGTTCTTATTGCTTGAGGTGGGAATCTAAATGTAGGATAGCAGTATTGCTACTTTGTCTGAATCCTTTCTTCATTGTGTTCTTTGTCTTCAGGGAGAAATCTACAGGGAGTTAGATTTGAAACTGTCAAAAACGAATACTAACAAATATATGTCTCTCTCACACAATTTCACAGTATAGACACACACAGTATAGACACACCACAGACACACACAGTATAGACACACCACAGACACACACAGTATAGACACACCACAGACACACACAGTATAGACACACCACAGACACACACAGTATAGACACACCACAGACACGCACAGTATAAACACCACAGACACACACAGTATAGACACACCACAGACACACACAGTATAGACACACCACAGACACACACAGTATAGACACACCACAGACACACAGTGCTTCTCCTTCACTCATCCTGTCATGTTTTCAAGGGGCCCCTGTCATGATTTTGGGCGTGTGGTAGTAAGACATCTATGACAATCTCCTGGCAGGCATCAACTTTCATGTATTATTCCCGCTTCATCTTTTACGCTGTGTGTTTTGATATACAGAACCTACTGTTGGAGTCCCCAATATCCACTCTGTTTACTTTTCAAATCTCCTCACAATTGACTGACAGGATAAGGCCAACACATAACTAGGATCTCTCTTCCTTCTTCAGGGGATGTTGAATTTACTCTCACATACACGGTGTGCACAGTACAGAAACAAACAGAGAGAGAGAGACACAGAGACAGACAGAGAGAGAGAGAGAGGGAGAGAGAGAGAGAGAGACAGACAGAGAGAGAGAGACAGAGAGAGAGGGAGAGAGACAGAGAGAGAGGGAGAGAGACAGAGAGAGAGGGAGAGAGACAGAGAGAGAGGGAGAGAGACAGAGAGAGAGGGAGAGAGACAGAGAGAGAGGGAGAGAGACAGAGAGAGAGGGAGAGAGAGAGCTCATTGGTGACAAGTTCCAATTCATCTGTGGTGCTTTAGTAGACCATTCTGCAGCCCCAGGCCCCTGCTGACTTTTCATGTATTTATATTGTCACATGTAAATACAGCATTTGGAACTTGACAGACTGTGATGGTGTTAGAGAAGAGGCAGATGTCTCAGACTAGCAGCCTGTGAAAACCGTACCCACATGTCAATTGATTAATCTTTTTTTAGTTGAGTGAAAAACATACATTATGCATTTTTATCTGCGCCATTTTCTTGAGCTTCTTGCATGCCAACACAAGTTGACTAAACTAGCAGGTTTTTTCATGTAGGTCTACTGTGTTTGTTTCCTATCAAAGGATGGGCAGCATCAAATTTGCAACACTGTACTTGAACTTCTGTCTCAACTTTTGGGGGCTCCACAAAGAGTAAGGGCCTCAAGGGTGTTGGATTGACTTTGACATGGGGGGGACAGATTGGCTGTCAAAATCCAACATCTTTTCTGTCGCACTTTCAAAATAAAAGTTTTAAATTCACACTTTTTTTACCCTACGGTAGAGCCGCATACTGGAAGCTGCATTTTCCAATATGCAGGGACACATACCACATTTTCCCACCCCCCCTGGTTCCCATGGACAATATTAATTGTCTGACTTACCCCTATATATATATATATACATTATAATATATATATATATATATATATATATATATATATATATATATATATATTACCCCTATATATATTTACAGGACAGTGTAGAACAGGGGTCTCCAATCCTGGTCCTCGAGGGTTGCTGTCCTGACGGTTTTAGATGTTTTCCTGCTCCAGCATACCTGATTCTAAGGAAGCGTCATTATCAAGCTCTGTGGAGGTGTGCTGGAGCAGGGAAACATCTAGAACCTTCAGGACAGCGGCCCTGGAGGACCAGGATTGTAGAACACCAAACAAGACGAAAACACACATTTAAAGGACTCTGGATGATTAAGTAAGCTTGATTTTAAGGGGTGTTTAGCCCTTCCCCTTGGCCCTCGATCAAGATGAGAACTGGCACAGCTCTCACACTAACGTGCAAAACTAAAGGGAAGGGCTAAGACAGAGAACTGGGACTGGCCCTATATTGAGGAAAAAATAACGAAAACTTGAGTCTAACTGGCAATAAGGTGCAAATTGCTTTGTACATTTCCCCAAGTGCTCCCTCTGTCTTGGGGATTTACTCATTGAAATTGGCTAAATCAGATTTCTGGAAAGACAAAGCATCCATTCTCTGTTGCTCAAAACAAATGATTACCCCTGAAGGTAAACTGTTGGCCAATTCCCACCCGATCAGCATCAAACAAATCTCCACCTCTTCTTTAATAAAGTGGTCATGCCCTCATCAAGGCTTGGTCACTGTCGCTTGGAAGGGGAACAACTTTTGGGACTTTATTTCCCCTTTCCCCTCAGTAATTCCCCCTCCCAGAGACAAGAGTAACAACACTTCTGGAAGGTAATTGTTGGTGACATGGCATCATATATCTAACACAGTCTCTAACCCAAGAGCCTTTTCCACTTATACCCTTAGTTTGATTAAATATATGAGTGTTTAACTCCTATACATTATTCATAATGCATCAGACTGGGTCTTCTGGCAGTGTAGAGTGTCATCGTTGTCTCAGTGATGGTTTTATCCAGCAGTCTTGTTTTCACTTTTGCTCTCCCATCCTGATTCTCCACTGTAGCATTTTCTATTATCAGGTTATTGTATTAGATAATGTGTGTTGGCAGTTTTTTCATTGTTGGCATGCTGGCTCTATCTCAAATCCTCATGCTGCTTGTGGAAATTCAATATAAATGCAAATCTGTGGCCATTAATGCATTTTAAAATACTTTGAATTAGAATTGTACGATAATCAAAGGAGCTAGATGGTTGATGTTTTTAAAGATGAACATGGTTATAAAAATGGTATAGCGTTCATCGTTCAGGAGGTGAGATTGGAGTCATCAAATGAAAGTTCTTACCTTATCACTGAGGATCCACCAACTGAAAATCCATGTTTGAGGTTTGAAATTGATAAGGTCTACAACATTCTGGAGAAACCAACTGCAGGCAGTTGTCATACAGCTGTAATAATGGTAGTACTACTCTTACATTTTATGGTTGACATTTTTCCAATTGCAGGATGCAAAAATTGATTAAGGCATGGATTTTCCCCAAAAGGAAATAGATTTTCTGGTACCAATCGATTCTTTTTTGCTAAAACACAAGAGCGGAAAGGATTCTTTGGGTTCGTGGCTTGATCCTCTTGGCCATGTGTTGAAGTGCCATTGATTAAGACATTGAACCCCAAAAGGTTCCTGATGAGCAGGTTAGCACCTTTTATGTGTGTGTGTGAATGCCCGAGAGGCAAATGCAATATCAGTTCAGTCCATTTCACTGACAGCACCATCGTGACTGTTTCATGGTCAAAAGATTTGAGGCCCATAGAAAGGACAGACAGACCAATCTTTATACAAATACAATTTTTCATACAGCCCTTGAGCACCTGACCTGAATCTGCTTCGTGCTTAGTGCAAGATTGGTGCTTAGTGCAAGAGTGGTGCTTAGTGTTATATTTAATCCGGTATTTCATAAATCTGAAAATTTAAGACATCTTCAATCTTACACATAACTGGCACAGATTATTGTCAGACCAAGCCTGAAGATATCACATCTTTTTTGTCATATTTCAGGAAATACTGCTGTATTGACTTCAAACTTGGTGAACTCTAACCACTTTTTTGAGTATGTCTAAATCCATCTGACCTGCTTGGCCACCTCATCGCTGCTTGCAGCTATATTTGTCTTTCCTTCACTGCGGTGAAATGGTGCTCAATGCTTCTAATGATAACACAAAACTATCAAGCCGCTCGCAAGGCATAAAAATGTCTAAAATACTTGAAGCAGAATATCTGCACTGGACCTTTGCAGCTTTACTAACAGTCAGATATGCATATCTTCTCAAAATTGACAAAGATTTCAGTGTGAGAAACATCATTTAATGACACATCATCAGCACAATGAAAACCAGAGTTTCTAATCTGCACTTTTACAATCTATAAAAATGGATCCCTGTTAATCAAACTACTGCAAATGCATTTGCAGTTTGGTCTGTTGATGCCAGACTAATCTTGATCAAATCCTTACTGTCAACTCTTCTTGTCATAATTATTAAATACATACAGTATTTCCATCTTTACTCTAGGTAAAAAAGTTACATACACAAAGGTTTTACATGTGCCTACTTTGTGAAGTAAACTGCAGCGTCTTCTACAAGAACACGCAAGCTATTCATTCACCATATAAAGAAGGGAACATTAAAGCAGAGAACCAAAGGTGTCAAAGGTGTTCCACTTTGTGTATTTTATTTTGAAATAGGATTAGATTTATCTTTGACCAGAGGCTCACCTGAATGGGTCTGAATTATCCACCTGTACCTGTAGACAGATGGATCACGGATATGTAGTCTTAAAATGTTTTTAAATGATAGGGGT
The DNA here is from genome assembly GCA_030340665.1 of Neosalanx taihuensis. Taxonomy (NCBI): domain Eukaryota; kingdom Metazoa; phylum Chordata; class Actinopteri; order Osmeriformes; family Salangidae; genus Neosalanx; species Neosalanx taihuensis. Next base: position 8,064,572 of record CM059311.1, read on the forward strand.
GTCTACAGCAGAGAGAGAAGGTGAGAGACGAAAAGGTGAGGAGAACCTGTAGTTGCTAAATGGAGATGGAACGGATTTAAGGAAGTAGAAGTGGGGGAAAGAAATTATGTAAAAAATATCAGACTATGGATGTGAGACGCTCATAAGAACAGAAAGTTATGCTTCTTTCTTACTCTCTTATATTGACTGCCTGTGTATTTACTGTCTGCTTCATCCCCTTTCATGTCAGCATGGTATTTTGTCAAAATATACTGTGGTGCGAACACAGCAGTGGTGTCTGTCAGGAATGAAGGACAGGATCAAATACAAGCTGACCCAGAGTCCCACTCTTTCCTCTCTTGTGTGTTTTTGCCTTGTGTCCCCTCGTCTTTGCCCCTGCACACAGAACGTCACTATTCCATCCCCACCAGTCCCTTATCCTTCATCGTGGTTCAGATTTAATTTCCATGATGCCCATGACTGATACTGCCATTGACACATTTGACTGTCCCTCTAATGGCATGATCACTGCAATGTTTTCTGCTTGCCACTTTGATAATACGGTCTCCTTTGAACGAGACCTCCTGATTACGATAATGGGTTAGCTTGGTGCAGAGCGAGCTGAGTTTCAGGAATCAACAGTGCCAATCTGGGGGAGGGAATCATGTCTCTTACCCTCTCCAGCCCACCGATAATCAGCCTCACTGTGGGATGACTTAATTACAGGCAGGCAAACTATGATAATTAGCTTGATGAGGAAAGCAGAACTGAAGGAAGTGTCAAGGTTAAGTACTGACTAATTCACTAGGTGGGATGATGCTGCAGTTTCCTGAGACTTGGACACAATAGCGTTGCCGCCAACACCACTTTTGTTATCTTCACAGTGAAATAAAACTGTCTAAGAAGGGACAAAACTCATTATAGACCCATTAACAGTACAGCTGATTTGTGTGGTGAACACTAAGTATTCAGGACATTAAAACATTCCAATGGAAAAAACTAAGGTTAACCTATGTACACATACATTAGATATGCTTGTTTTGATTAATAGCGCCTCTATTACAAAATTAGCAGATTAGCTGAAAGTTCCCCCACAATAAAGAATACATTTGGAATCTTTTGAGATTGTGAATCTCTGTAAAATCATTCTATGATGATGTTGATGTTATATGGTGATATAGACACATTTAATGTTGATAGGAATTAAATGGGAAGAATTCACGTGTAAACTACATGCAAAAGAGGCGAAAAGGCAAAACAGAAGTGTAAACTTGTGTTATAGAGACATAGAAGTGTGAGACTGTTGGTTGTTTTTCTCTGATCGCACTGCAGCATCACAGAAAACTCAACACATCTGTGCTAACACATGCCACTTGTGAAATATGGGACGTCATATGGTCATTTTTAACAGTTGATATATAGAGTATGGTAGTTTAAAATCTTTAGTTACACACTGTGCTCATGACCACATTTTCCAGGTCAAACGAATCTACTTTTCGTGGCAAATGTGAGTGAAATGTTGTTTAAAGAAACATTCTCATACTAGGACAGGAGAATTATTCAGATTCAGATTCAGAATACTTTATTTATCCCGAGAGAAACTCCTTTGTATCAACGGCACACAGTCTTGCAAAGCACACAAGGGTAAGGGTATAGACTGTACAGACTATACGATTACAATTATACAAGTATTGGTCTTGTAGAGTATACAGTATTATATCAGGATGTACAGGATTTACAGTTTTTTTGCAGAATATACAGCAGAATATACAGGATATACAGGATAAGGTGCAGGTTACAGACTATACAGTTATAGTCTATACAATTAAACAGACAGAGCAATAGATCTTCATATGTTTTCAGTCTTGTTTCCAAACCCTTTTCCTCACCAGTAACTTCAGACAGTAACACTTATCAGCCATCTTTCTTCATTGGTACATTGCAGCACTGCTATTCGTCTCATGTTAGGTTCCTGTCAGTGGTCATTAGCCATGTGCTTTGAGCAGAGAAAGGAAGCACATTGCTAGTTCCATCTGCCTGCCTGCTTCATCAGGGACATAAGGGTTTAAGTACATATGGCCATTGCATATGTTGTCCTGCTAATGGCCACAGCCCTGAAATCGCACACTTAATGAATTAATAGGAGAAAGAAAGATAGAGACAGTTAGCTTGACAACTTAGCCCATTTGCTGCATGTTTATTGACTTTATTCTGTTTAGATAAGTGTGAATGTTACTGTTTATAAATCACACGCAAAGTAAAAGCTTGTTCTCAATAGTTGCCAGTTTAAATCAGTAAAAACATTGCACACCACCTGCCCACTACTCCAGGAAAACTCCTTATTATTCTGACATAACTGACAGACTTGTGATGTTGCTGGGAGGGTCTCAGAGGAAAGTGTTTGTGGAAAGCAGTCACATATCATCGGATATAAGATCAGAACTTTGATCATTCATTGGGTGACTGGGTGGGAAATAGAAAGACCGGTAAAAACACCAGCTTGTTGTACTGTAGCAGATCAGATTCAGTGAGGTCTACATTCAGGTCTTTTGTTCTACTGTAGACAGGTAGAAGAAGTACAGACAGAGAGATGTGGATATTCATGATGCTTCCTTGTTTTTTTCCATTTAGAAAGGCTTACATTTACATTTACATTTATTCATTTAGAAGGCGCTTTTATCCAAAGCGACTTACAAGAGAAAGCTTTTACAAAGAGCATCAGTCATTGAGCATAGCATAGCATAGCATAGCTTACACATGTCTATGCATGCCAGAGCACAGGCCTTCAAGCCAGTATGTCATCATGTGAATACAGGACTTCAATTTAGTCTCACCATGTGAGAAATTGCTGCACAGAAGGAAATTAATCACAGTTTAATTGTCACAACAGCAAGCTGAACTGGCCCAGTGCAAGCAGGCCACTGTAGATAGAACCTGGCTGATTGCCTCAGATCATTTGAAGTAATGGTTTAATTTGAAGGGCACAAGAAGATGTTCAAATGTAAATCATTTTAAAAGGAACTATTGCAGATAGGAGGACCTGTGTAGTAAAAGAAAAAGACTGACCAGTGAGGCAGTTGATCTACCCCCATTCAAGTACATTTCCTGTGCTAGCAGGCAGCATCCAAGGAGTCATTAGAGTCAGAGGCATTAGAGTCAGAGGCATTAGAGTCAGAGGCATTAGAGTCAGAGGCATTAGAAGCTAAGCTGAGGTTTATTTAGAACACCGATCAGGGCAAAACCAAAACCCCAAAAAATCTTGGCGACTAAGATGGGAAAACCAAAGTGTAAAAGACAAGAAAAAATAACATAAAAACAAAAGAGAAGATTGAAGCACTGTGGTAGCCAGACGTCACTCCACGACTAGACACAAAACAGGGAGCAGGCAACCTGAGACGATCTGACGAGTACCTGCACACAGGCATTAAATAGACAGATTAATGAGCAGGTCAACAAGACAAACTGAGCTGTGACCCTCACATTGAATCTGACAGACACAGAAACACACAAGGGGAGGGGGACAGACAGACAGACATAGACACAAGGGGGACAGACAGACAGACACAGACACAAGGGGACAGACAGACACAAGGGGGACAGACAGACAGACACAGACACAAGGGGGACAGACACAGACACAAGGGGGACAGACAGACAGACACAGACACAAGGGGGACAGACAGACAAACACAGACACAAGGGGGACAGACAGACAAACACAGACACAAGGGGGACAGACAGACAGACACAGACACAAGGGGGACAGACAGACAGACACAAGGGGACAGACAGACACAGACACAAGGGGGACAGACAGACAAACACAGACACAAGGGGGACAGCCAGACAAACACAGACACAAGGGGGACAGACAGACAGACACAGACACAAGGGGGACAGACAGACAGACACAAGGGGACAGACAGACACAGACACAAGGGGGACAGACAGACAGACAGACACAGACACAAGGGGACAGACAGACAGACACAGACACAAGGGGACAGACAGACAGTCATAACAGCATGTTATTCGAAAGCAGAACTCCTTTGTTATAAACAGTCAATTGCTGAAATACAAAAAAGCCACTGAGCTTTCAGTCTTTCAAGTTAAATAGGTTTGTTAGTTGGTGACTTGGGTGCAAATTTAGCATCTATTTTCCTTTCACCAAGAGCCATTGTTGAGAATCGCCTGTACTTCTGTGCAGTAGAGCTTCAGATTTACGCTGCGTCTGCCTGAAGTGACATATTCTGAACCCCACTGTATGAAGATAAGAGGAAAGAGAGAGGCCAAGGTCTACTGAACACTTTCACCACTTTACAGTGAACTGCTTTGAAGCAACATAGATGAGCTGAATAAAACACTCGATACAGTTGTTAAAATCAACTGTCAAGACAACATGATATTTCTGAGCTAGTAGCCCAAATGCTAACATTATGCTAGCAAGATTCAGAGGCAAGATTCATTGTGTACGGTTGACAAACAGTAAATCTTAAATTTTACAGTATGTTTGAAAATAAGATTCTCGAGCTTGAGTGCTATGTCATTGTCCCTAATTCGTTATCAGGATTTTCACTAAGTGTGTACGACAATCACAAAATAAAAAACGACGTATGAACTGGTGTTTTAATGTCTGATAGGGAAATGGCCGTGACTAAGGAAACCAGGAGGGTAGACTGTTCAGGCGCGTGGCAGAGTGGCAGTGAGGCAGGGGGGGCAGCAGGGGGCAGGGTGGCAGCAGGGGGGCAGGGTGGCAGGGGGGCAGGGTGGCAGCAGGGGGGCAGGGTGGCAGGGGGCAGGGTGGCAGGGTGGCAGCAGGGGGGCAGGGTGGCAGCAGGGGGGCAGGGTGGCAGCAGGGGGGCAGGATGGCAGCAGGGGGGCAGGGTGGCAGCAGGGTGGCAGCAGGGTGGCAGGGGGGCAGGGGGGCAGGGTGGCAGCAGGGTGGCAGGGTGGCAGCGGGGGGGGGCAGGGGGGCAGGGTGGCAGCAGGGTGGCAGCAGGGTGGCAGGGGGGCAGGGTGGCAGGGGGGCAGGGTGGCAGCAGGGGGGCAGGGTGGCAGCAGGGTGGCAGCGGGGGGGCAGGGTGGCAGGGTGGGAGGGTGAGTGTGAGTGGGTAATTGGGAAACCAGAGACATGGCCACACCCACCACAGGGAGACAGACTTAAAAACAAATATTAAAACAAGAATGTGCCATTAGGGAGCAGAGGTAGAGGACATGACAAGAAATGTTTAAGGGCAAGTCGAAGAGTCCAGGGACCTCACAACGTTGGTGTGCTGACCAATTGTGTGACATATTTCTGTATATTTTCAAACTTATCCTTAGTTCAACAGTTCCAAAAATGTGAAAACTTTCTGTCATTGTGCCTGTAGCCTAATGCAACGCTCCAAAATAATTTAATTACTATGGGCCTGTTGCATTAACCTCACTGGTCATGAAAAAGACCTAAGAACATTGAGAGAAGTTGTCCAGCTGGAGGTGAGGGGACTTTAGGTTAGAGGAGGTTAGAGGTTATAGGTCAGGCCAGTTCTTCACTGTGTCTCTGGGTGTCTGCAGTTGTGCATTTGCAACTTTATCAATCATGTTTGCTTTAATAATGAATTTACTGAGTGCAAATGGGTCAATATCGGAGATTGTACTGTTGAAACTTTAAGTGTTTGCTTGCATGAAATATATTTGTTCTGGAAGGACACGGCCATACCTATAACCAATTTAATACCCCTGTACTCAATTTAATTTCAGTCTTAAACTGGGGTTTATGAATCTGTCTTGACTGAGGTGTCAAAATCAATGAATCAGAGAGCAGGCTTGTGTAGATAGACTAAATTGTGCATTGAGACCAACCAACCTGAGCTGGCAAGTGACATTTCTATTGTGTCTTCTCCCCAGTCTGTATTGTGTCTTCTCCCCAGTCTGTATTGTGTCTTCTCCCCAGTCTGTATTGTGTCTTCTCCCCAGTCTGTATTGTGTCTTCTCCCCAGTCTGTATTGTGTCTTCTCCCCAGTCTGTATTGTGTCTTCTCCCCAGTCTGTATTCACACACCACCCCCACACCTTTCCTCTACATACTAGTTCTAAACATTTCTGTTAAGGAACATGAGTTCTTTTCGTTTTGCTGGTAGTAAATGTGTATAGAAATGGTATTAATAGTTCAACTTCTTGTTTATTACCTTACAGGGAGTTTGCACGTTGGAAGGTGAGGAACACAGCCATTGAGAGGAGGGACTTGATCCGGCACCCTGTCCCTCTGATGCCAGAGTTCCAGCGAAGTGTTCGCTTGCTGGGGCGAAGACCCTCCACTCAACACTTCATTGATACCATCATAAAGAAATATGGAACACACATCCTCATCTCTGCCACGTTGGGAGGTAAGATTATTACACTTACAAGTATTCATCTAGTACAGGGGGTCGGAAGTTTTAACAGAATTGTCATGTTTTATCGTTGGAAAATCTCTATTTTACTCAAAAAAGTACAATAATAGCATCCTGGTGGTTTGATCAGACAGTTCTGGAAGGTTCTAGTGTGCAAGAGTTACTTTGAATTCCTAAGGGATTTCTGCGTTTAAGAGCATGAATTATATCTCTCCCGTTTGAAATTTACCTGACATTTGGGTTTCAGGCACACATTTTCCTGTTACAGCACCCTGTGTGAGGCATCATTTTTGATTCAATATAGGAAGAAGGTGTAGAGTTGCCATATCAGACAGGCCTCAAGGTGAATCCACCTACTGACTAAATATGAGTCAGGAAATGCAATATTAGGGTGAAATATGATGGGATGGGGAGGTATAAATACCACTAAGTAAAGAGTATTCAAGGCTGCCATTCAAAGAGAAGTGATTAAATACGGGTGCTATATGAAGAAATTGTGATTCAGGGTTGGTTATAACATTGGTTGTTATTAGATTCTTCCATCTCTCTCCCCCTCTCTCCCACTACTGTCTCCACTGGTACTGTAAGTGGCACCAGATGATGTTTTAACCCTGAGGGCATTTGATGTGAGTTATGGTCTGGAAGTCTCTAATCTCATCCTTTCTAATCCATTAAAGAACTCCATTTGTGAGGAGATAAACCCAGAAAAGTAGAGTGTACTGAATGGTGGTCTGTGGGCCATCTCTTTGTCCATTACAACTCAATAGATAAATAAGAATGTTTATAGAAAATGTGGGGGAAAGAGTACCATGGTGAGTGCCATCTGGTTTGGATCTTCACTATGATCTCTTCTGTAAGCAAACCACACCCTGTAAAACTATAGTGAGGCTTCATTGCACCAGACGGTTGTCTGTTAATGATATACAGGTAAATCAATAGCTTCTCTGTCAGGTATTGCTTTTACATAAACACCAGCTCGTATTATTGTATTGCATGGTCCCATATTAAAAGTGATAGGTATAAAAACACACACACACACATCTATACACACACCTACAATCAACTACATGATTGAGTGGCACCCCTTGCCAAAGATGAGTAAAGAGTAGAATAAAAGGATTGGCTGTTATTTTAATGTCATAATGGAAATAATGAGAACAATCCAACCATCAATTGCAGTAAATTGATTTTGAGAAGATAATAACAATTCTGTTATCAAAAAAATAGTTTATAGCTTGAGCTTATGCTTGCAACTACATCTCCACCAAATCTATTGTTTAAATTAGCCTGATACTAAATGTTTGAATATCTGGAGAACATCCAGGTTTTCGTGGGTGTACTTACATTTTACAAGCACCTCAGCCTAGAGGTGATGTACGACTTACATTGTTGAAACAACTGCTTTTTAGCAGAAAAAGGTCAATCCTGTTTAAAAATGTGAGTTGCTTTTGGGATTGTTGAGGTACCTGTGCCAAATCAATACTTCAATCAATGCTACTGCTGCTGCCATGTTCATTGACACCCCCCCCCCCCCCCCCCCCCCGTGATTTCTTCTTTTATTCTTTTCATTCGAATTGTTTTTGCAGAATACAATATAATGTCAGCCCATGAAACATACGGGGAAATGTCAGCTACTTTGTTGGAATATATGAAGTCATCTATTTTATTATCAGCCAGAAGGTTTCTGTCTAATTTCCTAGAGGGTCATTCTAATTTGTAATAAGGAAAGGCAAGGTCTACAGCCGGGGTCAAACGTTTTGAGAATTACACAAATATTCATTTTCACAAAGTCTACTCTTCAGTGTTTTTATATCATTTGAGCAGATGTTACTGTTATTGAAGTATAATCGCAAGCATTTCATAAGTGTCGGTGGATTTATCGACAATCACATGAAGGTTATGCAAAGAGTCATTAATTCCAGGGTTGACCGTTCTTTTTCAAGACCTCGGCAATTCATCAATGGAAACTTGTCAATGGGAAGGGAGGATGAAAAGGGAGGATGAAAAGGGAGGGAGATAGGAAGCGGAGGTTGAAGGCACAAAGTTGCGAGGGAGAGACAGAGGATTGGATAAAGAAGTGATCGGAAATGTGTAACAATAACTATAATAATCTATACTACTTATATAGCGCTTTTCATGACACTCAAAGACGCTTCACAATTTCTGCATTATTCTTTCACTCCACACTTAGTGGTAGTAAGCTGCTATTGTAGCCACAGCTGCCCTGGGGCAGACTGATTGAAGCGAGGCTGCCAATCAGCGCCATCGGCCCCTCCAACCACCAACCAATCACTTACTCACTCACCACTTTCATACTAGGCAATGTGGGTGAAGTGTCTTGACTAAGGACACAATGACATGTACTGTAGTCGCCCCACTGTGTCCCATTCAAGTACTAATCAGCCCCTGACCTGCTTAGCTTACAAGATCTGACAGGGTTGGGCATTGGCAAGTAGGAATGGCCACAAAGTAGTGGGGTTACAGAGATTAAAGTCAGTGATACAGTTACGTGTCAGGATGAGGTTGAGCTGTTCTCCTGTCTTGAGGGTCGCCGCTGTGTTCAACAGCATCAGGTCAAAGGATGACAGAAGAGACAGGAAGTCGACGGCCTGCGTTCCTTCAAGGTGAATGTTGAAGTCTCCAATGATTATCAGTGGTGTTCCATCATCCGGGAGGACGCTGAGGAGCAGTTCCTGCTCTTCCACAAAGTCAGCGGCCCTGGTGGGCGATACAGGACAACCAAGAATGCTTTGATGGAATTAGATCTGGATAGGTAGCTAAGGTTAAAAGTAGATATATGTCCGATGTATCTATGAGTGGTGTGATGAACGTAAATGCTGAAGAGGCACATGCAAGCTGTGAATATGTTCTTGGTGGATTAGAATACAAAATGGGGCGATTATTAACGACTCTGTATTTGATCACCCTGGACTCCCTCAGGTAGACTGCCTGTATTTGATCACCCTGGACTCCCTCAGGTAGACTGCCTGTATTTGATCACCCTGGACTCCCTCAGGTAGACTGCCTGTATTTGATCACCCTGGACTCCCTCAGGTAGACTGCCTGTATTTGATCACCCTGGACTCCCTCAGGTAGACTGCCTGTATTTGATCACCCTGGACTCCCTCAGGTAGACTGCCTGTATTTGATCACCCTGGACTCCCTCAGGTAGACTGCCTGTATTTGATCATCCTAGGTAGACTCCCTGTATTTGATGGACCGAGTCTTCCTGCGCTGAGGCTGCTAGACGATTCTTCTCTTTTTTAAGTCTGATCACTGACAGCTCAGTTGACAGTCACGTTGTATAATCCAGCAGGACTGGATGTGCTCTGACTTCACTACAGAGACAGACACTATTTAATCCTTGTGTTCATATTTCTGTTACTCAGCCAGTGTTCATGGGTCTGGTGGACCTGTTCCATTTATGGGGTTTTAATTCAACACAATCAAAAATTTTAAGTAAAAAAAAAAAAACTAAACAGATTACTTGATCCTACTTACAAACAATATAAACAGTACATATTGCTAATAGTTGTATTTTGTCTGAGTTATAATAATTATAGAAAGAAAGAAATAATCGTATCATTTTTCTTTAGACATATATATTTTCTTTTCTTTAGGTCCCACAGACCCTACCAATGACCTTAACTATAAGAACAAATGGGCAGGTCTTTCAACGTCAAACTCGATCGTTAGCAAGGTGCTTGTTGGCATATCAAGCTGCTATCTCCTTCGGCTCAGCTCCTGACACTAAGTTTCAGCTAAACACAATAGATGAAACACAGTCTGATATACGTCTTCATTTTTAAATTAAAGTGGTTTAAAGAACACACAAATACAAAGAAAAGGAAAATTATAAATATAGCCTTTATTGGACAGTATGCATGGTGTTGGGCCATGAAAACTGAATTATGTTGTGCATTAAACTTGAATAGTATTTGACTGTAGTAAAAATGCACTGTATTGTACAGGCTGCAAAATACTTTGATGTAATATTGCATCTCACACATTATGCATACACTTAATGTATAGCAACCTATAGTATATTGCTTTATTCTCATCAGAATGTGTATGGTTTATTCTGTTTTGATATTTAACCAACAACAGTAATGCTGTATTAAAACTCCTAATTGTCTTTTTTCCTTTCCAGGGGAGGAGGCATTGACCATGTACATGGCCAAGAACAAACTGGACAGGAAGCTGGTCAACTCAACCCAGAATGTGGAAGCACTACACCAACTGGCCTCCTCTTACTTCATAGACCGAGATGGAACTATGAGGAAACTCCATGAGATCCAGATATCCACCAATGCTATCAAGGTACAGAAGTGCACTATGTCCCTCTGAAATTCTGCATAAAAGTGCACACAGACACACATCTGCACACCCATCGTCGTGCAATGCCACATATATACAGACTTTACACACTCCTGAAGAGCCTCTATTTCTGGCCTGTTTCTAAGCTTAAGTGATCGTTGGATGAAGTGGTTTTGTCAGACGGTGCTTGCAGTAGCAGGAAGTCAAGCATGACCAAATTAAACAGAATTGACAATGGCTGCTGAGTCAGGCCTTCAGGAAGAAGCATACGCTGCACATTCTAGTCTGGATAAAGTATTGCTACTCTACTACGTCAATGTGTGATAAGGCCTAGGTGCGCCATTGGGGTCTGGTGTGTGTATTTGTCCCTGCCATTTTAGGTTGACGTTTGCATTAAATAGGGATATTAAAATTCACTCTTCATTTTCAGTCAAATTTACATTTCTATCCATAAAAGTAATATGAACAATCAACAATTCTGTTTATTGGTAAACAGGAAGCAGACACTTCATATTTGTGAATGTAAACCAAAGGAGATTATTTCCAAAAAGCTATTTGAATGAAAATAAACATAGCTAACATGATGACCATAAGTAAAAAATCAATAATAACTTTAACTGACACCCAATTTCTAGTAATGGAGGGTGGGGGCCGCTGCTCAGGAGCCCCTAGGGGCCAGGAGGGTGGGGGCCACTGCTCAGGAGCCCCCAGGGGCCAGGAGGGTGGGGGCTGCTGCTCAGGAGCCCCCAGGAGCCCCCAGGGGCCAGGAGGAAAAGGTGTTGAGTTGGGGGTGTGAGTAAATTAAACAGGGTACAAAGATTTTGTGGGAAAGGAATGGTTTTATTTACCCACTGTGTGTAGAGATGAGACCTGTATGGAATCAAAGACCCCCCCCCCCCAGTCTGCCCTGAACTGGCACACAATTTCAGTGTCCAATCCAAAAATACAGTAGAGCTTTCCATCCAGGTTGCCAACATAAGAGGGGAGTTATTCTACCACTTATAATGTGTTCCCCTTCCCAGAGAGGGAAACAAACACAGCACAACATGAAACGAGAGAGAAAAACAAACAGCCAAACTGGCTTTTCACCAGAATGAGCATCAGCTGTCTGCTTACTGATGAGGGGGCGGAGACAGGCCAGGCAGTGAGCTGGCAATGAAGCCTCCTCTGCTGGGGAGGCCCCGGCCACCTGGGAGGCCCCGCCCACCTGGGGAGGCCCCACCCACCTGGGAGGCTCCGCCCACCTGGGAGGATCCAGCTGCTGGGTATTAGAACACAGAAGCACTGGGGGACTTAACACTTTGTCAGAAATACTGTGTTCCTAAATCATCTTTTCTAAAAATAGGAGGTGAGCATACAGTGCTTGGTCAACAGTCTTCAAATGCAGCAGAGACATGGCAGCTTTACTAAGATTTGTTTGTGTGCTTTAAAAGAAATGTGCGTACACACATAACTATGCCTTTATTTACAGAAGAAGTTGAAGAAGATGTCATTAAAAGTTAACTATGTTAATTAAGGTTAATAAATCCTTTCCTGTACATGTATTGACAGTTAACAATGCTTTTTGGGGATATTTGATTTAAAATGAAAACGATGCTTCTCACCAAGCTCACTGCCTTCCTGGGTTCAAATCCAGCATTTCATATTGGCTGAATGCCTTCCCCTCTTTCTTTACACTACATTAACTATCAATAACAATGGCAATTTGAGAAGGACATTTTAGTAATGATTTTTCACAATTTATAATCAGTTCACCCCAATGATGGATGAAGTCGGAGTAAAAATAGGATCCTTTATGTTACGTTACGTTTTATTCCTCAATGACATCTTCAAAAGATGGCTGAGTTTCCTAACTAGATTAGATTAGATTCAACTTTATTGCCATTACACAGGTACAAGTACAGGGTAATGAAATACAGTTAGCATCCAACCAGAAGTGCAAAGCAGTTAGTATAGCAGAATATATCAGTTAGTATAAGCAGAATATACAGAGTATGCACAGGCTATTAAATTGATTTGGTAGCAACAAATATACAGCTGTGTTGTACAAAATGTTACAGTATTTTTACAGAGTTTACAGTGATGTACGTACAGATGCAAAATGGTACTATATGTAGATGTGCAAAATGATACAGAAAATACAGAAATATAGGACATAATGGACTAATGAATCAAATGCAAACATCATAGTATGCATTCAACACCTGATGAGCAACTGAAATATGAAAGGGGCATTTGGAGCCCAGCTTTTAACATGCATCACTTTACCCCTCTAGTTCATGATCAACTAAGTTAACTTAAGGTCATCACTTCTAAACCTTCTAAAACGTCCTTGTTTGATGCTTTGATCATCCTTGAAAGATCTCACCTTGAAGCCCTGAAGGTCCAGCTGCTTCTCCCTCAAACTGTCCTACAGCATCTTTAGTGGGTTTGACAGTTTCCCATAAGTAATCCATGCTTTGTGTATTGTGACTGATTCTAACTTAAGGTATGTCAGTTCATATTCAGTGACTTGGTAATGTAGAGTACTGTAACCCGAAAAAGAACATATCCTATGAGAGGGAGCTGTATGTTTTTCATGTGTATGTAAGGGGAATGTTGCTCTGGATGAGAGCGTCTGCTAAACGAGTTTATGTAAATGCAGGCGGATGTGCCAATCAGCCGATACGTTACAGAACTAAAGCTGAAGTCATGCAAGTTTGGACTGTTGCAGGAGGCTTTTATAAGAGACCACATTTTCTATGTAATCACTCCAGATGCAAAGCGAGACGGACTTGTCAGAAAATGACCAAGCTTTGTACTGCGTCTGAAATATGACAAAAGCACAGATGAAGCACACGCATGATGAGGACGACACACACAAGCACATCTCTGGATGTGAAAGCATGTTGATGCAGTGAAACATGAGCAGACACTTAAACAGATGCTTAAGAAGGCTAAAGGCAGATGGGAAAGATCCTGTGTGAACCTGAGGAGTTCATGGAGGACATTGGAGCATCACCAGCTCAGCTGTTGACGGGTCCAAGACTGAGAACAAGACTTCTGATTACATCCTTGAAGTTTCTCCTGCGTAACTAGTCCAGCAGCTGTTAGACAATCAGACAAAAGAAGCAGAAGGAATATTTTGACCAAAGATCCAGACCTCTTCAGGAACATCGGAGGCGTGTACAAATCCAGATTTGGCGTTAACGAGGTAACTTTAGGTTCAGCCCGGTGTTTTATTTATCACAACGGTGGATCAATTGTTACTGAGTTCAGTCACCATGGTAACACTTTACCTGGCTGAGAGCAGATTAAATTGGAATCATTATTTTGGTTGTGACAGTGAATGGAAAGACAGGAAATAGGCCAGGCCTGACCCTGGTCCACAGCCTGGTGTGCTCTGTCTGGTGAGCCACTGACATGGCCTAACATACATATTTGAAGTGGTGGATTTCAAATGCATGTGATCTTGCTTGGGTTTCTATGAAAGACAACTAACAATGAGTTTTGTTTGTTTGGCCTTAAATCTAATTCTAAATGTTGAATGATTTAGGTACCTTCTCATATGCACAGTTACACGGAAAACAGCAGTAATAATAATCACATTCTAACTGCACTTTTAATGTGCCACGCAATTGCAAATTGTTCCTGACTTCTTCAGCATGAACATTTCATTACATGGAGGGAGGAAACATCCTTAGAGATCTCAGCATCAAGGAGAAATACAGTGGAGGCAGTCCCTCCATCTCGACTTTGCCATAAATAGCAAGTCATTAAGCCAGTGGCAGGTGAGAGACAGATTAAGAAGGCAGTGCAATGGAAATCCCATGATGAAGCCATGATATGCCATGATACATAAAGTAGCCCCTCTGTCCCTCCATCAGTCTCTCCAACCTTTTATGTCGCGATTAATCATCTTTTGCTACCCCAGTCATGGATTCTGTCTCTAGATTTGCTTTATTTAGTCTAATTAACTTCAAATGTACTTGCAGAAATGTCACTGCACAGAAATGCAGTTACAAACTTAAACAAAAATGAAAACATACTTCAATCAAAAACTGTTAAATTAAAGGGGCCTTATGAATGCAATCTAGCTCCATTATATATTATAAAAAATGAAGCTACAGCTACAATATTTTCGAATTAGAAGGTCGTAAAAAAACAAAGAAACCTAGTGGAATAAAATGTATTTAATATTTACATTTTTTGGTTAAAATAGTATACATCTCTAGCAAAATTGTAAGTTGCATCAAATGGGAAATTATGTTATTGAGTGTTAAATAAAAATACTGATAAATGCTTATGTGGAACTATCAAAATAAAAAGAGATGGATAGAATAGATGTGAACTAAGACTGGATTCATAGTTCCTGTACTCGCTGTGAGGTGTATCATTGTTGCTTGCTTTCCTACAGGCACACTTTTGCCATTGCTAAATTGCTTTGGCACTTGTTTGGTTTCTCACAATGTACAGTATATATCACGATCTTGTTGTTATGATCAGTGACCAATGCTCTTTTGTAAATCTCTCTCTTGGAAGTCGCTTTGGATAAAAGCGTCTACTGAATGAATACATTTTAATGTAGTGAATTAGATGCTGCAGTAGGAAGGAACTCCTCTTCACATGTTCAGTAGACAGGAAGGTCAGAGAGGCTTGGTTGTGATCACTTGTTCAACCCCCTCCTTTCATGGACATGATTGGAATGACAAAAGATTAGGATGAAACTCAGTCCAGTGGAATCACACTGGAGAGCATTCCTGTCACGTTCCGATCCTGTTTAGTGGGATGGACAGAGTTTGGGTGTCATTCAAAGTAGGCGTGGTTTTAACTGACAAATAACATTTAGTCATTTAGCAGACGCTCTTATCCAGAAATGGTCTTATCCCAAAGAAATAGACTCTTGTCCCAAATAGTAAGATAGAGGATGTTCCGGATTGCAATTATTAACTACAGCTTGGCAAGGAAACATTATGGATGCTCTGGGACTACTTCTGTGTTCTGTTTAATAATCCAGACCATCTAAATCCCTCTTGGCATGTTTCAGCCCTTTGTTTTTCTCCTTGTATATTTGACATGGTATTATATTTTATGATCTGCCACTATATTAATGGCATGTGTGTGCATGGGTGGATGTGTGGGAGTGTGTGGACATTATTACTGTGTCTGTGTTTTATGGTTGAAGTGCATTTCATGACAGTGGAATCAGGTCAGACAGATCAGACTTGTTACCAGACTGACAGGTAGAACAGCAAGTTAATTAGCACCACATTATGCCTGTTAGCTGTTGTCAGAAGTGTTAGCGAGTTCCCCACTGAGTCTGCTAGCCAACAGCTAGTGGCAGCAAGCTACTAGACTAGCTACAAGCCACAAGTATCACTCATCCAGATCCATTTAAGTGCATCAGTTTCTTGTGACTCCATATGTTTTACAACATATTCTCAGGTTCTACAAGGGCCTCAGTGATAATCATTTCGGTCTAACAGTATTTAATTGAACGTCAATCCTAACTTTGATGGCGATGAAGCAAGTCTCTTGAGACAGCAGTCTATGTTTGGGCAGGTTTATCCATTCATAGATGACTGCATCACAATGCAGAGAGTGACCTTTAACTATCCTGAACTCACTTTAGTTGCTGCCAATCTGACCGTGTTCATCCACTTTTTAAGATTCTTAGTTTTGCAAGAAAAACAGCAAAGCTTCTTTAGAGGGTACGTCCAAGTTTATAATAAAAAGAATGAGAACATTTCTCGTATGAGAACAAGTCGTATCTCCTCTGCTGTTTGAATGAATGCTCTTTTTCAGTGCTTGCCAAATAAAATGAGTAAAGGGGAATTCACTCATCATTGTCTCTTGTCTTACTGAGGTTATAGTGTATAATATACTCACAAGGTTAATCCATAACCATTCATTAAAGAATGGCGACAGAATTATGGTCTACAGTATTCAATATGTGAACATTTGAGCCACAGAACAGCAGTTTGTTGCTGATCTATGCTCCGATTTGATTCACTTCACATTTTCACACCACAGGTGTGTTTCTCCCTCCATTTCTCCTCTCAGTTGTGTCCTGATTTTCTTCCAGGTGACAGAGACTCGGACAGGTCCACTGGGATGCAGCAGCTATGATAATCTGGACTCTGTGAGCTCTGTCCTTCTGCAGAGCCCAGAGAGCAAGCTTCATCTACAAGGTAAACACACCATTCCACCAGGGCTCCAGTGTGTGTGTGTGTGTGTGTGTGTGTGTGTGTGTGTGTGTGTGTGTGTGTGTGTGTGTGTGTGTGTGTGTGTGTGTGTGTGTGTGTGTGTGTGTGTGTGTGTGTGTGTGTGTGTGTGTGTGTGTGTGTGTGTGTGGTGGGTCAATATTGGGGTAAATCTTAACTTCAACCCCCCCAAACATTCAGAACATTAAGATCACGTATACTGACACACCCAGAAAATCATTTATAGTGATTTTGTGTATATGATTATCAAAGCGTGAGTTGGGAATCAATTAATTTTGCGTAGACAATGATGAGTTGTGCTTTACAATAATGTCTGTATTTTATTTTATCTGACATGAATTTCTGTCTCTATTGATAACTTATACCTCATGTCCACTGAAAGATTATAGCATTTAAGATAGTATTTTTGTAGCAAATCTGTTGACCAAAGATGACATACTTGCTGAACAATTGATTAGATTAGATTAAATTCAAGTTTAATGTCATTACACAGGTACAAGTACAGGGTAACGAAATACAGTTAGCATCCAACCAGAAGTGCAAAACAGTTATTACAACAGAATATAATAAATATAAGTATACTCAGAATATACACAGTATGAACAGTATAATCAGAATATACAGGGTATGTACAGATTAAAGTGATTTGAGACAAATGTACAGCTGTATAGTAACTACAGTATTTAACAGAATTTACAGAGTTGCATGTATGTACAGTTAGTGCAAATTATGCAATGTTCAGATGTGCAAAATGAACAGATAGTGCAAATAACAACCAAAATGATGCAGATGATGCAAAATGAACAGATAACAACAGAAATGAAATATAGGGTGCAAATATAGGGTGGCGGGGGTTCTATGGGGGGGGCAGGGTTTATATAGGGGGGTGGGGTCTAGTACGGGTGGAGTTCCTCATCCCAAACCATTCAGTAGCATATTTCTGTGATGGATAATGTTGCTTCAGATGAATATATGGAAAAAAAGCTTGCTGTAGTTGCTGTTAAACTGTAAAGCAGCAGGGTAGCCTCTGCTAAGCAAACATTTGTTAATATTCAACATAGCTGCATTTCTGCATTCAGTAATGTGACATGTGACATTTTCTCTAGCTCATTCTTGATTTATAAAAAAATGCATAAGCTTTTGAAGGAATAGCTTATGCTAATAATGGACACCTTTTAACGTCTCAAGATAATGGGAGACATCCCATGTGAAATCCCTTTTAATCTCTCAGAACATTCTATATTGGGAGAGAGTGATGGAAGTAATTGTAAGAGTGGTCAAAGTTTAACAAGCTATCACTTATTCATCAATTCAGCTTACTGTCACCAAGGAAGCATTGAAAGCAAGGAACTCAGCAACCTAGAATTATTTTCACATTTGATTCCCCATCTCTCTACCCCCAAATAGAATCATAACAGCTCTTACAAATCCAGTATTTTACCTTGTCATGAAACACCTTTCAAATCCCCACAGACACTGGCTCAAAATAATTTATAGGTTTTGAACATCTTGATTTCCATGTCTTGGGTTGGTGACAGCATCACAAACTAATAGCCTTTATTTCCCAACATGATATATGAGGAGTCAGATTTCTTTTTAGACCTTTTGTTTTGGAATAAGTCTTTCATACAGCAGCTGTGTTTTGACATGTTTTCAAATGTAGGGTCTTCAAGACCCAATTAATCTAAATCTTTAAATTATATTTGTCATGGAAATATGTTGTCATGAAAATCCATATTGTAATACGCCTGGTGTTGCACAACTATTTCTAACTATAGGTCTCTTTACTCTCTCACTCCTTATGTCTGGTGCAGTCTGCATAGGCGTTCCCTTTTGATCACGTGGGTTTATGTGAAATCCCATTCCTTGAATCACTACTATGTCATTGGCACCAACGCCAAGTTTGTGGTCTTCCATCTTCAATGAAGGATCTATGGAGCTTTGGCCTCTCCACTGTTAAATGAGAGGTTTTATTTGCTCTAATTCAATAACTATAAGACAAATCAAAGAGAAGCATTGCATTGTAATAGTCATGTCATTTTGAAATAATCTTTTATATAATGATGTTTCAAAAACGAAATTAATTTACACATAGACACAGACATTTGGACCATGTGGAAATCTTCAAAAATACACACTATTTTTTAATACACACCTTTTGTTATTGTATTCCTTATTTCTCATCAACCTATAGAGAGACGTGTGTTCCACAGATACAGTGCATCTGGAAAGTATTCACAGCCATTTCATCCACATTTTGTCACGTCACAGCCTTATTCATATACATTTTGAACGGTGCTTCAGAGCCAAATTGACATTCGATTATTGACACATGATATTGAGGCAATGGGACATTTACATAAATACACCCCTTTCAACCATTTAATATTTCCTTTTTTAGTGTTGCACAAACCCAGACTTTATTGTGGCAGGATGGTGCAAACAATAAACACATACGGAACTTAAATTTTAAAAAGTAGGCAAGTATGATGAACTAACAATAAATTAAAAAAAACTATCTGAAGTATGAAATAAAGATATATAGAAAAATGATAACGTACAACAATATGCTTTCAAGCTCAACCAATGCAATTCAACCCTTCCAAGACCTTTACTTGTGTTGCGTTCAACTAGATAATTGGTGTCAAACTCCAGAGGGTGCAGGTTGTCACCTAAGCACTATACCAGTTTATTAACTGGTTTATTATTAACACTAACAAGTTTCTCTACTTGGTGAAATCATCAGTAGTGCTTGGTTGAAAACTTGCACCTTCTTGGCTCTCGATAACACGAGTTTGACACCAATGAACTAGATGATAAAATCAGACATTTCTTCCAAGCTCAAACAGCTGTCCTATTTTCACATATCAAGGTGAAACATTGGTACTTCAGGCGGGTCTCATCTTAAAGCATATTAGGTTTGAAACACCATCCTTCAAAATTACATTTAGTACCCAAACATATTACATATATATATATAACATATAACATGAAGTCATTTTTTTTTTCAATGAAAGTCCATAAGAAAGACCAATCAAGTATATTAAAGGTTTTTACTAAGGGACAAAACTACAGTTGGGACTTTTTAGTTTACTGCAGCTTTTATTAAACGGAAGAGGCCATTAACATTATCAGAAGCTAGCCTAGACTTTATCCTGCCTGATCACAATTGGTCAGTGCTGGTAAATTATACTGTATATTTCAAGTAATCACATTAATCACATTAAGCTACATAAAACTCAAAAGGCCTCCCATCAAATCCTGATGATATGTTTATTTCAGTGAATTTCCCCTGAGGAGATAGGATCATCAAGATGCATAGAATCAGCTGCTGCCAGCTTTGGCAGGTCCAGCTGTTTTTGTCCAACTGAATCTCTGACTGGTATAAATTCAAATAAAAGGTGTGAAATGACACATTTATCATTTATAATGTTGCCTGCAAAAT
This sequence comes from Neosalanx taihuensis, assembly GCA_030340665.1. NCBI lineage: Eukaryota > Metazoa > Chordata > Actinopteri > Osmeriformes > Salangidae > Neosalanx > Neosalanx taihuensis. The sequence continues at coordinate 8,084,886 of CM059311.1, forward strand.
AACCAAGCTTCTTCAAAGTGCTCAGTAGCTGAAAGTAACTTTCCAGTCCTGTGAATTAGAAATTCTGAGCATAGTTTTAATCAAATTTAATTCAATATAATTTATTCGCTTCCTAGTAAGTTCACATTGATATTCTATGTGGCGTAATTATATAGTAAAATGTTGTTTAGTCTGGCAAAGCTATCCTGTAATGTATTCCGAACTTAGCCTTACATGAAGTCAAAGAAAATCATAGCTGCTTATCAAATGTTTCTTCCATAATATTCTGGGGTCCTCAACTGAACCCATATTGAAATTAAGAATAGCTTGTAGGTGAGAGAGAAAATGTGATTAATATCTGTCACCCAGTTGAGGCACCATCCAATATCACGGTTACATAAGAATTTCATGTAACAACAGAATACCGCTTTGTGATCTGAGAGATTACTAGGACGTAAAATGACATTATCAAAGTTGTGGAGAGGAAAAAAGAGAATCTATCCAAAGAACAATTTGTACCTGGCTGAGGAAAAGAAATCCTCTTTTTTGTGTCAGTTTAAAAGACCGCCATATGTCTACAAAGCAGAAACTCTTGGCCCCAGATAGGACAGCAGCAGTAGCTAGGTCCTGATCTTTGGAGGTGATTGAACTTGACCCAACATTTGCATGACAAAAGGCATTCATAACCTCTGCTGCTAAAAATAGGTGTTCAGTCGTAACATCTGTTGTGTTAGCGAATCAGTCCTCATCTAATTTGGCAGAGATGGGAGCTGCTTTTCTCCATTGTACCTCTCATTTGTACCTCTTATTCTATTTAATGAATCTACCTGATGTGTCCATCTGTATGTCCACCTGCAGGTCCACCCCTGTCATAGTCATTTAGTCATTTAGCAGACGCTTTTATCCAGAGTGATTTACGTTAAGTACAGGGATATTCCCCCTGAGGCAAGTAGGGTGAAGTGCCTTGCCCAAGGACACAACGTCATTTTTATTTTTTATTTTATTAGTATGCCACATATATGTTGTATGTTTGCTCATTCATGCCAAAGTGAATTCTATGTTTGTTAATCTTGCCTAGCGAATAAACCCCCATTCTGATTCTGATGTGGTCACAGTTGGGAATCAGACTCACAACCTTCCGATCATGAGCCCAACACCCTAACTGCTGAGACACCTGACTGCCTGATTTTTAGGTTGCATTTATAAAAGATTGGTCACTCCTTTTTGAGGTACAGTAGCTGAAGAGGATACAACAGATGTATCTTGTACAGCTGTAAAAGAATCATGTCAGTTTTTTAACTAGTTCCGACTAGTCTGTTTATCATTTGCATTCAACCCATCATCGTTCACACAGTAATAAATAATTTTCCCGTTGTATCGTGCTGCTGTCAAAACAATACTTGTGAAGCTAGATGACAAACCACATTCACTTACAGACATATCTATAATAATAATAATATAAAAATACAATATGAAAGTTTAGCTGCAAGCAGCAGCTTGCTTTTTTTAATATAGTAACTGATCATGAAATATCCCGGCTCTGAGAATAGTGGGCCGCGGTGTCGTCCTGCAGAGTTCAAATCCAGACAGATGGTTTTTGGTCTGTCATAATTTAGATGATCTGTTTAGTTAAACAGAACTGCATAATTCTGTTAATTCAATTTTTGATATACGTCAAAATATGACTGAATTACATTTGCTTAAACATTGTCCCAAAGCTGTCCAAAGTGTAGACTCTGCCCTCTCAATTCATTAAATACTCAACTGTTGATGTGTGCATTCAACAGCAGCCATCACCAACGCCACTAAACAGCTTGAAGACATCTGAAGCACTCAAACAACAGACATGTCTCCAATTATACTGTCAAAACAACTTTAACTATCTGGACAGTGGATTATGAAAAATTCCCAATCCACCCTGTATTGTAGTTTGATGACAGAAAAACAATACAACTGATTGTGAAGTTAGCTTTTTTTATTCAATTGCAGTGAATTTAGTCAGATGTCAGATGCCAATCACAAGTTGAAGACAAAATTATAAATGACAAAAAAAGTATTTGTTACATATGTTTAAGGTGTAAAGTATGTTTAAGTGTGTCTTATACACTCATGTTGAGCATCTCAGAAGACTGGACAATTAATACAGAAATGAAAGACCGTTAAAGATTTTCACAATATGGGAGGTTTTACTCTTACTACCAAAGGGTATATATATATATATATATATATCACAAATGTTTTATTATATTCAGCATTCAAAACATTCAAAACAACAACAAACAATATAATAATAATCTTTCTTATTGTTAATTGAGCAGTGTTAATGATGGCCCTCTTCACTATGAAGGCTGTTACGAAAAACAATACAGAAAAGGAGTGAAACTGCTACAGCTAATAAATCAATAGTGCCCTTCTGCGTCCTGTAGTTGTAATCTTGCTGTGGTCTGGTACAGGGAGACAGAAAAAAGTAATCAGCGTTTTAATATTGCTCTGACTCACAGTCCTGTCTCTGTATCCAGTGTGCAGCAGCGCTGGCAATATTTCAGCACCACAGACAGCTAATCTTGCGCTCCACACCTGGTTGAATCCACCAATTGCTGCAACATGCAATTTTGGCCTTGCCCTTTTCTCCAGTAGGCGGAAAAACAGGAAACCCAAATTCCAGTGTGATTTACATGTTTGTTGTTGAAATGCCTCTACTTTTCTCCTCTTCTTATTAGTTATTTGTAATATATTATATTGTTTTGTAAAAAAAAATTCAGGCATGTTTCTTTTGTATTTACCTGCATGTATTCTGCACTGATATCAAAGTCCTAAGACTGGTCTACTTTGTCTGCACTTTCTCTGACAACCTAGTTTTGTCTTATTTTGCTACTCTTAAAGTATTAATGAATGTCTTGACGAAGTCATTGAAATACAATAGGCTGCATAAGAGATAATGTGAATATATCCCTCTTAACACCGTTATGATTCATTCATGTTTTAGGTGTTCAAGGATGGATGACAAGTCCACTCCAATGCTGTGTTTCAGGGTCTTTAGCAGAAAAGCTTCCCCATGCTAAAGTTCACCAAACTGTAAATGCAAGTAGATGGGTGAGAAACTTGGGGAGTCTGGTTGGCCAACCCTGCTGCTTTAGCAGTACTGGATTAACCCTCACCACCTCTGACAAGAAGGCCAGCCACTGGGCGGATTTCTAGTTTAGAGGCCTTTGACATTAATCTATCCTGTCTCAAGAGCTTTTATAGTAATTTAACACTCCCATTGAAGTGATGCACTTTAGTGCACCAGTGGATTAAGTAATGATTATTTTGCGAATCTGCAGGCAACACAATGGTCAATGAATCTTTAATGAAGTTGTTGCTTATGAGGCAGGGAATGGCATCACAATGTGTGGGAAAGCCTTGCCAAGGTGGCAGTACCAGGCTAGGCCTGTAGTACACTTCTCATCCATCACTGTGAAGAAAACAAAGAGCTGGAGTTAGGTGCTCAAAGAGTTACTGGGATATTTTGAGTCTTCTACAGGTTTTCATAGACATTCATACTGTTGTAAGGTTTGCTATAAACTACACAATATGAGGTGGCAGTGGACTAGTACTATGAGGTGGCAGTGGACTAGAACTATGAGGTGGCAGTGGACTAGAACTATGAGGTGGCAGTGGACTAGAACTATGAGGTGGCAGTGGACTAGTACTATGAGGTGGCAGTGGACTAGAACTATGAGGTGGCAGTGGAATAGAACTATGAGGTGGCAGTGGACTAGAACTATGAGGTGGCAGTGGACTAGTACTATGAGGTGGCAGTGGACTAGAACTATGAGGTGGCAGTGGACTAGTACTATGAGGTGGCAGTGGACTAGTACTATGAGGTGGCAGTGGACTAGAACTATGAGGTGGCAGTGGAATAGAACTATGAGGTGGCAGTGGACTAGAACTATGAGGTGGCAGTGGACTAGTACTATGAGGTGGCAGTGGACTAGAACTATGAGGTGGCAGTGGACTAGTACTATGAGGTGGCAGTGGACTAGTACTATGAGGTGGCAGTGGACTAGAACTATGAGGTGGCAGTGGACTAGAACTATGAGGTGGCAGTGGACTAGAACTATGAGGTGGCAGTGGACTGGAACTATGAGGTGGCAGTGGACTAGAACTATGGGACTGGAGTACAGTGAGGGAGAAAGAGAACATATATTGTGATCATGGGAAGGTAGGAATGACTGTGGATACAAACAGATACCCACTGAATATAATTCATGGGGGATGGGAGAAGGAAAATGAATCAGTGAGGGAGAGAGAGACAATGGGGGGAGTCAGAGGAACAAAGTAAGAGGTACCAAAACGCAGAGAAAAATAAAAAGACTTATGGATAAAGATAGATATATACAGAGACATAGAGAAAAGGATAAATACAGAGCAAACCAGACAGACATTTGCTGCTGGTTGTAAAGGAAATGGTGTTCAGGCAGACTCTCTCGGGAATAGTAAGGGTATTTTTTATTTCACCTGGGAAAGAACTCACTGAGATTAAAAATCTCTTTTGCAGGATGGTCCTGGCCAACACGACCATCAACAAATAAAAACTCATTCAAAACACAAACAACATCCGGGGTTTCTCCACTATTTGGAAAATAGTCTTTAGTCTTAGTGAAAGGATTCGATCTGTAGATGTGGGTGGAGTTTGGAGTTCGGACTGCAATACACTCAGTTTCATTGTGCATCCAGCCTCTGGCACCGGCTCAGTCAGTGAGTTGGGTCGATCCATGAACTCACCATCTGGAATCTCCCACAAATCACATTAAAGTTTCAGGCCTAGGAATACATCAAGCTGAATGAATAATGGCTCTGGAAGACTGCAGACAAGGCCTGGATGAAGAGACAGAAACAGACACATAGACAGAGCCTTGCTCAATTGCTGCTCTTTTTTTGGTCAGACAGGATCCATCCATCTAGTATCAAGCCTTTCCATCCTTCTAGTCTTCACGTATTAAGGAGATGGTCGTTGATTTCTGCAGACACCGACACAGATCTTCCCCCTCACTGGTGAACATCCAGGATATGGGCACTGAGAGAGTGGAGTCCTGGAAGTACCTGGGTGTTCACCTGAACCACAAACTGGACTGGACTCACCACACTGATGCACTGTACAGGAAAGGTCAGAGCAGGCTCTACCTCCTGAGGAGACTGAGGTCTTTCAGAGTGCAGGGGGCACCCCTAAAGTCTTTCTATGACTCAGTGGTGGCCTCAGCCATTCTGTATGGTTTGGTCTGCTGGAGCAGCAGCATCACTGAGAGGGAAAGGAAAAAGCTGGACAAGGTCATCAAGAAGTCCAGCTCAGTCCTGGGCTGCCCTCTGGACTCAGTGTAGGAGGTGGGAGACAGACGGGTTCTGGAATAACTGACATCCATGCTGAATCATATGTTGCACCCCCTTCAGGACTCACTGTCCACTCTGGAGAGCAGCTTCTGCTATAGGCTGATTCACCCTCGGTGTGTAAAGGAGAGATTCCCCAGGTCCTTCCTGCTGCTGTCAGATGACAAAGCTGTTGTACCACAATCATAACCACTATTGTGTGCAATACTTATGCAATATTACATGCAATATTTTTTTACATGGACTAACTTGACTGTATGCCACTCATTACTCATCCATAGCACCAGCCATCACACTAATTCTCACTCACTTTATATAAATATTTTTTTTGCATCCCTTCTTAGATCCTTTATCATATCTTCGTATTTTTATATGCTTCCTTGTTTCTTGTATTTTTAAATAAATAGTATTGGGATTGGCAATACTGGCCCTGTAATAGTATTGACACCAAAAGTTGCAGTATCACACACCCCTACTGGTTGCAATAGAAATTACTAATTTTTTGGGCAACAAATACTCTTTTAGATTTGTATTTTTTGCTTTATTTATTTTGAACCACATATAAATAAAGGAGCACATATCTTAGAGATGTGCTTCAACGGATTAAAGGTTAGTTGTTTAAGGTTGCTAAAGGCCTTAATCTAAAATGTACAGATTAATGGTTGCTATTGCTTTCAAAAGATGAGGAGTACATATTCAGACATATTTAAATGACAACAATTCTGCATGTAGTTATGTATTGTGTTTTTAACCCATTATGACTCGATGTACTTACAGGACTCCAGGTCATCTTCCCTGAGTACCTGCAGAAGAAGTTTGTTCAGTCGGCTCTCAGCTACATCATGTGTAATGGAGAAGGAGAGTATGTGTGCCAGAACAGCCAGTGCATTTGCCAATGCACAGAGGAGTACCCACAATGCAACTGTCCTGTTACCGACATCCAGATTATGGAAAACACTTTGATTGGGATGGCTGATGGCTGGGCCAACTCTTACAAGGACTTTGAGAAGTCAGGTAATTCAAAGTTTATTTGGCCAACTTAAGTGTGTTTGGACAGATGTAGTTGTTTAGATGCAAGTTAGCGGGCATGAGCCATACTGAAGGACTTATACATTGTTATTAACGTATATACGTATCACTTTCTTTACAACAAAAGGAGTGTGTATATTTATAATACAATGTAGACTTCTTCACCACTATTATGAGGTGCAGCATGTTACGTTAAAAACTTTTAACTCTTGACTGAAAAGAAAAAGAATGATAGTTAATTCAAAGCTTTATTCACTTTATTCGATCTCCAATCAATGTAAGACGTATCTCAGAAAGATTGCAAATGGTTGGCTTTGGATGAAAATCTCAAATCTCAAATGAAAAATATAAAAAATGTACATGTTGCATGAAATAGGCTCTGACTGTTGAACCTACAACCCTTTACTCAGCCAATTGACTGCACTTTGTTCAGTAACTGGATGGTAAAAAAAAAAAAAAAACATTATATTGGAAGCATAGTCAGATTCTTTCCAAGCTCAAACAGCTGTAATTCAGTCATATTTTCACAACATTACAAATTACGAATTGGTTACAACTCACCAACAAGTCCCTCAATAAGAGTCATTATGGTCCTGGAGGAAACTAACATCAGGTCCAGCAAATGATTCCTAAATACCGTTGTACTCCTGGAATAAGTGCATCTTGAGCCTTTTCTTGAAGATGGGGAGACTGTGAGGTGCAACATCGTTGTCACAGGCAGTGTCTAAGATGGAAATGCGATTTAACAGTACTGCCCCCACTGCCATTACCCCCAAAACATAAGCAACCTTAGACGATTATTTAGGGGGAAAATCAATCATTGTCAGTAACAACGCAATATGCAAACGGTCTCAGTTTAGAGTCCTGAGTGTAGAAGCTGGCTAGTGGAGCTAGACTCCAGGGTTCCAGCAGAACAGTGGAGCTAGACTCCAGGGTTCCAGCAGAACAGTGGAGCTAGACTCCAGGGTTCCAGCAGAACAGTGGAGCTAGACTCCAGGGTTCCAGCAGAACAGTGGAGCTAGACTCCAGGGTTCCAGCAGAACAGTGGAGCTAGACTCCAGGGTTCCAGCAGAACAGTGGAGCTAGACTCCAGGGTTCCAGCAGAACAGTGGAGCTAGACTCCAGGGTTCCAGCAGAACAGTGGAGCTAGACTCCAGGGTTCCAGCAGAACAGTGGAGCTAGACTCCAGGGTTCCAGCAGAACAGTGGAGCTAGACTCCAGGGTTCCAGCAGAACAGTGGAGCTAGACTCCAGGGTTCCAGCAGAACAGGGACCGTTCAGTAGCCAGCTGGCATGACCCACAGAGGTTGTGGCCGATGTTGAGTGAGTTTTCATGGTGAGTACAGTTATTACTAGCATGGTTCTTCCAGACTTGTACATTTCCACAGGGTCTGGGCTCTCTCCATTGACAAGCATTAACTTCCTTGAAGGGAGGTACTCTGTGGAAGTTTCAAACTAATGCACCTGCATAGAGGCACTCTGGATCTGACACAACCAGAGCTTTTCACCTTAGCCAACTCCTTCACCACTAACAGAGCAAGCTCGACAAAGATTGTCCTTGCTCTGGATTGTTCTTTAATTTCTGGATATTCAACTGTGATGGTCTCCCTCACTTCGCTGTGGTGGTTTTGTTGGATCCAGCATGAGTGAGTTGTCACAAGCTGTCATTTGGAACACACAAATATTTAGCGTCTCATACTTCGATCTGGCGAGCTACGAGAAATATTGACAGAGTTTTCAAATCTACTTTGGCAATCTCATAAACACATGGTTGAAAGCAACATATTAGTTTTTCTTCGGTGGTACATCAACTTCTGTTCCTGATACCATACAGAGAAGCCAGACGCCCACCCCACGCCCCTCGGCAATGCCTCCAGTGGATCTAGGTGGTATTGCATTTACGATTTGGCAACCAACTCATCCAGTCGTTTTTATTCTATTAACTCCAGTCAACATATCCAAAATTATCTGCCCCAATATTGTTTGTCCAATTCTCAAACCTGGCTCATTATACTAGCTTTTCTCCAGGCATAGATATGCTTATTTTTGCTAGTTTCTAACCCAATCCGAAATGGGCAAATTAGGACCCCACTTATTTGTTTACGTCCAGAAAAGATGTGCTTGCGGGTCCAAACAGGGCATGAGCAGAAAAGGGAGCATTATCTCATTATCTGATTTACCTGAGCAGAATGAACACACCTAAAGGGGCCCTGATGTAGCCAGTTTTACAAATGGCTGCAGACATACATGACAGTTGTTTAGAGTTTATTTCTGTTAGTTAACAGATTTGACTATTTTGAAATTAATGTCATGGCATGACAAACGTAATTATAACCCAATATAATTAGTGATACTGTGGCATGTTAATTGTAGTGACATTATATTGTTGACATATTCTTCTGGAGCATTTATCTTAAAGGTAATGCCCACTGTTAAAAGAGTCATTTTCTTTTTGTTTAGTCTTACGAACACAACAAATGGCAGCAGGTCTTTGAGAATACATGTAGTTCATCATGGAGAGTAGCAGTGACGGTGTTTAGACTGGTCGTTCACCCATTAGATGTGATCTTGCAGCACTTATAGTTATTATGTGTAACCCAGACAGGCTAGCACTTAGCAAGCTAGCTCTGAAAGCATACAGCCCTTCCTTGCTTCATAGGGGTCTTCATAGGGGTCGTCATAGGGGTCTTCATAGGGGTCTTCATAGGGGTCTTCATAGGGGTCTTCATAGGGGTCTTCCTAAATTCCTACATTTTTATATAGCATTGTGAGCCACATTCATGCTAACTTCAATGCGGTTGCTATCAGCATTCCAAAAAGTCTAGAATTATTTGCCAGTGGTTTAGCCTTAACCAAAACTACTGCATTATATTGTCCACCCAAGCAATAAGCATGCATTAATCAGGGTGCCTCCTGAAAAACATTCCGTTTCATAGTAGTAGCTAATTGTTGTTTTTAAATAATGTTAAAGTTAGGTGTTTTTAGCTTCATATCAGAGCAGGGAGATATGTTGTCACTGTGCCAGATAGTAAAACTCCTTTTATTATTAACTGCAATAACTTGACTGTATGCCCCCTCATTACTTATTCATAGCAGCAGCAATCACACTTAATTCTCATTTACTTTTATATATTTTATAATTGTATACCCTGTGCTTTTTCTATTCGCTGTGCCTTCACATCCTTTCTTAGTTCCTTTATCACATCTTTGTATTTTTATAGGCTTTCTTGTATCTTGTATTTCTTATATTTTAAACTGTTATTCTGAGTGCTGTACTGTACACTGCTGCTGTAGCAAACTGCATTTTCCCCTCTGCAGGACAAATAAAGGCTTATTTAATCATCTTAATGTTAAAATCTTAATTAACTAGTTAATTAGTTATTAGAATGAATCTAGATACAAAATCTTCTTTACAAAACATAATACATAGTTTCAGTTCATGAAACATGGGACCAACCATTTTTCATGTTGCTAAATACTTTAGCTTTGATCATTTGATCAAGTCATATAAAGGGAATTCAGATTCTAAGGTCAGGGACGAAATCCATTAAGAGCTTTTATCACACAGTTCACTTTTCACAGATTATTGGATGATTGTCATAAACTATCCATGTTATATGTTACTGAGCATTAGGTAAGGATGGACCGAACATAGAAGCACAAAAAAAGAGATTAACCCTAGTAACCCTCAAGTTTTCACCTGTCCTTTAATATCTCCCACTTTATCATTCTTTATCCTTTCCTTCTTCTCGCCTTAATCTTTCATGTTTCTCACTGACATTTATTTCTCCCTCATCCTCTCCTCTGCCTCCTTCCATCTCCCCTTCCCTTCTTTATCTCCCTTCCCTTTACAGATGAGTTTAAGTCCTTTCTCAAGAGGCTGCCTGCCACCCACTTCCTCCCTGTCAGCAGTGTTCACCTCTTGTGGGGCAGTGATTGGGACCTGCAAGCCCGCTACCGCCTCCTACAGAGCTCCCTGGAGACTCAGAGACTCAAGATCCAGAGAACAGCCCGGAAGCTGTTCGGTCTGAGCATTCGCTGCCACCACAATCCCAACCACCAAAGGCCTAGAGAGAGGTGGGTGTCATTAGGGAGATCTGGGATGCATGGAGAATGGGGGTAAGGTTACATTGTTTTCAGACAATGGGTATTGTTGTCTTGGGTCCGATTATAGAGTTGATATGGATTGTTTTCTGGCATGCAGATGGCCAAAGGAGAAATACCGCAATGCAAAAAAAAGATAACAAAAGATAAATGGAAGGCTTAGGAAAGTATACTGTTGTTTTGGTGGTTGGGTCCAAGTTAATTATAATGTGTCTTCTTGGCATATGTAATTGATCAGTCAGCCAGACAAGACCGGGAAATGTAGTTATACATTTTGACATAACTCTCAGGTATGTGCTGAAACTACATAATACACCACAGTCCTCATCTAGGATAATATTTAGCAATGATCTGTGAAAAGAATAGAGATGATTAAGTCCCTATCTATTGTGACAGCATGGTGAGGTTGAAGGTGTGCCAGATTTAACTGCAATCTGAAATTCATTCTAGGACAAAAACATCATCAAGTAAAGATGGAAATAGCATGTTAAGGGAACATTTAAAAGTACAGAAATATCAAGATGAAAGGCCCAAACATTTGGTTAATGTTTAATTCTGTTTGTGCCTCTTAGGTAGAGGAAACACCCACACACATTTTCAGGTGTTGTTAAAAGTTTGTACTTCTCAAAGCAGCGCAGTGCCGTTCACACAATCAACAAGGCCTCACAGTGCTTTCAAGAAAAACTGGGCTTGTGTCACTGTGTCCAGAACTCTGTGTTTATAAGATGAAATAAGCCCAAGGACTCATCATCATTGTCTGTGTGTACTTTCATGTGTTTCCCAAAACATACTTTATAGGGAGGAATTTTTTTGGGAACTATTATTATATCACAAACATCGGGTGACCACACGTCTTTTCAATTGTGTTGTAACAGTGTTAAAACCAGTGTTACTGTAATACAAACGTTAACACAGTGAAAAAGACTCTATTAGCGTAACAATAATATGACAGTATATACGGCATAAATATTATAGTTACGCCAATGTTTCCACTCAGCTGTCATTTGCTGCTACTGTCAAGCAACTGTTTGATGCATTTTGATGCTGAGCACAACAGCACTTTGCATGTTTATAGTGACTGTCAGGCAGGAGGCCCTGCAAGGCCCTTATAAATGACCGATCAAGTATCATCACATCCAAAGCCAAACCCCTGACATTATAGCACATTTAGAAATATTAGCAGGATGCTTTACTTGTGGCCACTACAGCTATTACTTCCAATCTATTGTTTAACTTATCACTCATCGTGTCTTTGATTTTGTAATAAAGAAATAAAAATACTGAATAAAATACTAATAAAAATACCTACAAGAGGTACTGCATGTGTCTTTACACAATAGAAAAATGTACTGCAGCTGTCACTTACCATTACTGCAGTTGTACTTGTGTTTGGTATGTCATTTAAAGTGTGCATGAAACATTAAGGCAATAAACAAAATTAGTACTAGTTCTCACAATATTTTAGGACGTTTTGAAGACATTTAAACACAATATTTATATATTTTCTTTGATAGTATTCAAGTCTATGTCGTGGTTGAAAAATTAATGTTATTTAATTAAGGGCTGAAGCCCCCTTAAATGTTCTTCAGCCCCCCTAAATAATTATCGGGATTATTATCGGTAACCCCCCCCCCCCCCCCCCCCCGGTAGTCATTTAGCTGACGCTCTTATCCAGAGTGATCAAGTACAGGGACATTCCCCCCTGAGGACAGTAGGGTGAAGAGTCTTGCCCAAGGACACAACATCATGTTCAAATCGTGATGTCAGCTTAACTTTGTTCAAGATTCATCTTCTTCAGGGAAAGACCTTCTTCAGGTCTGTCAATATGACAGGGACATTTTTCATTAGTTTGTCTTACTAGTTTGTCGATTGGCCTCTCTTTCTTCTTCATGTCTTTTGTCCTTATCCTTCTTTTCTTTCTTCTCCAGGTCGGTGATGCAGTGGCTGAACAGGGTTCAATCCTTCCTCTACTGCAATGAGAACGGTTTCTGGGGTACTTTTCTTGAGAGTCAGAGGACTTGTGTGTGCCACATGGGTGTCACCCTATGCCAGCGACCGATACCTTGTGTGATTGGAGGCAACAACAGCTGTGCCATGTGCAGCCTGGCCAACATCTCACAATGCGGCTCTTGCAACAAGGGTTATCGCCTGTACCGTGGGCGCTGTGAGCCACAGAATGTGGACTCGGAGCGCAGCGAACAGTTCATCAGCTTTGAGACGGACCTGGACTTCCAGGACCTGGAGCTCAAGTACCTGCTCCAGAAGATGGACTCACGCCTCTACATCCACACCACTTTCATCAGCAACGAAATTCGCCTGGAGACTTTCTTTGACCCACGGTGGCGCAAGCGCATGTCACTCACCCTGAAGAGCAACAAGAACCGAATGGACTACCTTCACATGATCATTGGACTTTCTATGAAGATCTGCCAAATGCGGAACAGCAGCATTGATCCAATGTTCTTTGTTTATGTCAACCCCTTCAGTGGGAGTCACTCAGAAGGATGGAGCATGCCTTTTGGTGAGCATGGCTACCCACGCTGGGAGAAGGTGCGCCTGCAGAACTCCCAGTGCTTCAACTGGACTCTGCTTCTGGGAAACAGATGGAAGACTTTCTTTGAGACGGTGCACATCTACCTGCGTAGCCGTGCCAAGGTGCCATCTGGTCTGCGTAATGACACAGGCCAGGGTCCTGTTGACCTCTCTGACCCCAATAAGCGTCAGATCTACATCAAAATCTCTGACATCCAGGTTTTCGGATACAGCCTGCGTTTCAATGCCGACCTGCTTCGCAGTGCAGTTCAGCAGGTGAATCAGTCTTATACCCAAGGGACTCAGTTCTACTCCTCCTCTTCTGTTATGTTGCTCCTGCTGGACATTAGAGATCGGATTAACCGCCTGGCTCCTCCAGTGGCACCAGGAAAGCCCCAACTGGACCTGTTCTCTTGTATGCTGAAGCACCGGCTCAAGCTCAACAACAGTGAGATGATCCGGGTCAACCACGCCTTGGACATGTTCAACACAGAGATACTGAAACAGTCGGATCACCTCACCACCAAACTGTGCTGAAATTCAATGAACAAACAAGACCAAGACGCTCCACTAAAATGGGCTATTACTCTACATTTGTTTTTTCCCTTTTATAATTTGGGCCTTTTTGTTCAGCCTTTTGATGTAATATTAACAACTTTGTAAGTGTAATTGTAAAATTGAAACGGAAAAAAAACATAATGATGAAAGGTATTTTAGGCGGATAAAGAAGAAGATTCATGAAAATCACTGTACCATAACTGTCCCAGCATGTCTGTCGTTTCCAAAAAGAACGAAAAAAAAAATAAAGAAAAACAAAAAAAAATCTAATCCATTTTATGGTGACAAAGAGGCCTTGAATTTACTCTGAGGGATCAAAGGTTATATCTGAAACTGCCATACTTCTGACGAGTCAAATATTTTTAAAGATATAGTCTTAAGGGCAGACCAGATAGCATCAATAAGTTTCATCAAAAAGCAAAATATAACTAACATTTAAAAGAAATCTTTTATGATCAAGTTTATACATTTAGGGGTTACGTAGCTAAGTGAGGAATTACTCAGCGTTAGCTACAGCACATCAGAATCCAAGACAAATCTGCATCTCTCTCTCTGGATGCAAGGAATGAGAACCTGAGAAGAGTAATCTCACAGCAAGCTGTCATGTGAAAAAACAGAAGCCAGCTGTTTATATATATATATATATGTATACCTTTTTTCGCTTAATACTTGTTGCTGTTTGTTAGTTGAATGTGTCATTTAAGAGCGAGTGACTCCAGTCTAAGGTAACATCTGTTGCTGGGCGCTGCCTCCCATATTTAGAATCCTCCCCATATTTCTCACAAAGTTGGTTCCTAGTGGTGCCTGAGTGCGATATCATGGTCTGAAGAGGAACAGTTAACGCTATTTCGTACAGCTTTGCAAAACGTACACCTTGTGACTGCTGATGTGTCAAGCTGTTTTGGCACCAAGAGCACTTGATCATTCACCCCCATATGTGACAGACAACATGAAAGCCATACATGTTCTTGAGGTTAACATAAGATGTGAAAAGACCCTTTCTACATACATGTGTTCCATTTGTGTGTAAGTTATTCGTTTCAAATTTAGGACAGAACACTAAAAACCAAGAGAATGTATATTTGGTTCTGTTTTAAAATTGTCGTTCCGTTTGATATTTATTTTAACATGAGTAAACCCATATAGCATGATAAATGATTGTTATTAAAGCTTACATTTGTTATTTTATTTTTTATCTGTTAATTTCCTTTGGTTCAAGTTTTTTGTGGGTAATTTTATTCTAATGATGAACTGAGATTTAATCCACAGGCAGAGTTTTATAGTCCTATTGTGAAATGCAAAACTTTCCTGAAAGAACTAGCATAGTTTATCGCTGTTTGACTACAGATTATCTCAGAAAACCTATAAAATATCTATGACCACTACCTACAATATATAATATTGCTATATTATTATTATTATTATTAAGTGCCTGTAATATATCCCTTTACCATATTATATTTTGTTTATTTTGTTTCCCAAACACACATCAAACCACACAACAATATAACAGAAGGGTTCTATTTACTAGAGCCTCAGAAACTACAACTGAAAAATAATTATTCTCAGCATGAGCAAATAACTATTTATCGGGTTATACAGTTTGCATATGAGGGAAATTAAGCCATTAGCAGGATATTGAAGTCTTGAATTGTAGGCACTATTACAGGCTACATTATAAATATATAACGTTTTCTTGGTATGACTATATTAAAAATGACAATTATAGGAGTAGCCTACCACAGCAGTGACCTAGACATTACAGTAGTACAAAGATAACCCAGAATTACAGTTTCACTATAAGTAACTTTAACTACAATTTAACCCCACTTTAACTACAACTTTTTACTGTTTTGCTCTTGTCTAAAATAATGTACAAACCATGAGGTACTTTTGCATCCATGACACAAGCACATATTTGATATATTTGCGTAACATTGTAGTGTTGCATATACCCATGAAAACATTTCACTGAAGATACAGCTTCTAATACCTTGCCTATGTAATTTTTGCTATTCTGTTTAAATCCAGCTTATTTCAAATGAATGTTTCATATATTAATCTATTTCTCATTAAAAGGCTATATTTAATAAGGAGAGCATTTTTTTTTGTCTGTACCAGTTTGACCGGAACACAACAGTACATGACGTGAGCAAAACAATCTGCAGGACATGTATTTATTTAGAACTACAAAGTGCTACAATATTACTACCTTAGTGGAGCTCATCAATTAGAACAAGTGTGTCCTTCTCTACTGAATGTATCAAATATAGTGCTTTGACATTGATAACCACTTTTTGGTTTTCAGATCCTGTAGAATTTACAAACTCAGAAACACAAACCAGACAGATCACATTATTACAATCTCGTCATAACTGGTATAAATATAGACTGCAATAGGTTAAAGTTGTTCTACTCAAGTACTGTGGGTACTAGACTAACTAGACTAAATGCAATTTAGGGAGTCAAGTTGCTCCCTGCTGTGCCAACATGGTGTTGTGTCCTTGGGCAAGGAACCTCACCCTACTTGCCTCAGGGGAATATCCCTATAAGCTTCTCTGGATAAGAGTGTCTGCTAAATGTAAATGTAAAAATAATATCTCTAGACAACATGAAAACACTGAACACAGTCCCTTAACAGTTCACAGTAAATACACACAGTTTATTTGTATGTAATTCTGAAAGGTTTGGCAGATATAAACAACTAATGTGGTAGAACAGCTGAGGAAACAAACATTAACTCACAGAAAATGTTTACTGCATCTGATCTTTCCTTCACCTCTTTCTCAACACGTTTCTTTGCGAAGGTAATAAGCTGTGGAGGCCACCAACACAGGGCAGAGCCACGGGAGGGGATGATTAACGCTGTCATTCATATTTGTTTATGAGGCAAAAAGTATTTGTTCATCAGCTCTCCCTCATTACTCAGCTCAAGCCTGATAAACCATGGTGATGCACCAACAATGTGTGTATGTATTATATATGAGAGAGACGTGGGAAAACTACGAGCGAAAAAAGACAACATTGCTGTAATTATTAGAATTATAGTTCTCAAATAAACCACACTGGTTTGAGTTTAATGTTGTGGAAGATAATGGCTAAGAGGGGGAAAGCAATTGATAGGGAGGATGTTGCCCTCTTTAATAGGTAAATGTCTTTAAATGCTCTAGTGATGCTTTGAAGAGAATAAAGTGTTTCTGTGTTTATGATCTGAGGCTCACATTTCGTATTCCTCGCTAAATTGAAAGGCTAAAACAAAATCCTTCTAGAGGTGCTTTATGTCAATATTTCTATGGAGGCATTCTTATGTGGCAATGAGTAGTGAAATTAATAGAAATCTGGATCTTGACATTACCTATTATGCTACCATCAATAACAAAATCATTCAGTGCCTGAATTAACTCATTGCTAAAGCAGAATTCAAGAGACACAAATTCTCATTGCTGACATCCTTTATATCACATATTCCTTAAAGTTTGCATCCTGTTCACAATATGCTTTTTTAAACTCTGCTAAAGGAGACACCTAGAGCCACAGAAGACACACACGTTTACAAGTCCCCCACACACACACACACCATTGAGAAAGCTGCTGAGAATAACAACAAAGAATTTTAAAAGAACAAACAAAGAAATTTAAACCCCATCCTTAAATGGATCAGAGACATGGACAATGACTTTCCAGGCCAATTAATGCAAAGCCCATGAGCACTGTGGATGTGTAAACGTTAGCTTTGTGTTTCTGTCCCAGTTAAACAAACAGCTGACAGGAATAAACACACTTGTTAGTGTGTTAGTGTTCGCTCTCACCCTGCAAGGAATTAGCAGCAACCTGGCAGGTCGCTCTTCAGACAGTTAAGATGCAACCGTAAACACCTTGAGGCGGTTGCTGTTCCCGTATCTTGCAGACAGCTATGAGACAAAATAAACACAACAAAAAACAAATCAAAGACAGGGGAGTGTTGAGACGCTACGACGCTTAGAGTTTTTAGACGAAAACAGAGATAAGGCAGAAATGACATTGAAGGATACATGCAATCTACTGACTGTTGTTTTGTCAGCTAAAAATATAGCAGGATTGCAAGTTGCCTTGAAAAACTGTTTCTATGTACCCATAACACATTACTAGGAACATGGCCTTGGATTCCAAAAGAACCTTTTAATGTTGTACTGTATGAATAGATGTTGAGTGCAGAGAAAATTATTTTCAACCATCCAAAAATGTGCACAAAAAATAACATGAAAAGTCTTGTAGGTTAAAATATGAGCATAGCAGAGGGTGGCTGATAAACAGTAAAAATGCTGAATATAAAAAACATAAATACACGCTAATTAACAAAAATAGAGCCTCATATCCCATTCTCCACAAGAATGGCCATCACATTTTTCAACATGGTGTTGAAAGCAGAGCTTAAGACTACAAACAGGATCCTGAAATATTATCGGAGGGAATCCATCTGCTGGAGGGTGGAGGGCCATGTTTTACTGCCATGTTTTACTGCTCCTACAGGGCAGGGATTTGAGGTGAGCCAGCACAAGACGCTCAGAAGACTTCATTACCACAGAAGTCAGGGCAACGGGTTTATAATCAGTTGGGGGTTTTGGGCACACTTATTAGTGGTGTCAATCTTGCTTCCAATCTTTCACCAAATCTAAAAGGTCCAAGTACCAGGATCAATTACAGGATTGAGAGTGACTGATATACAAGGAGTATTACAGAAGCTCACAAAGTTGAATGTGCTTTTCCTTACAGTGTGGACAGCCGGACCCCAGTCTTGGGGTCCAAAGGGTGTTGTTACTGAACAACGAATAAACGCATTACATTATCCAATTAAAAAAAAATACTAGTCAGGCTTATTTATGTTTTTTGGGGCCTATTTTCAGTTAGCAGATAATTAATAGCGACTCCAGCTGGGATACTGCCAGGGAAGTTAGGACCATTTAAACACTGATTTACTTTTTTTGTTGGTACTTTTTCACCCTATGAGGCTGCAAAATCTCCATTCCCACAAATCTATGCTTTTTAGTCTATTCCATCTTCATTAATACTAATATGTATTCTAGCATGCATGCTTTTGTTGTTTTCCTCTCCTTGTATCACAATCATTTAGAAGGTTTTGGGTAAAAAACACATTGATACCACAGGCCAGTGCTCCCACATCAAGACTGGCCCAGATGGTGCTTCTGCCAAAAGACTACAGCTTGTTCCCACAACCATCAAGTCCAAAATATCAGAGAATTGGTGAGAGGAACATGAGGAACACAAAAGCCTAAAGGACTGTAGAAGAAAATCCATGT
Organism: Neosalanx taihuensis; assembly: GCA_030340665.1. Classification (NCBI taxonomy): domain Eukaryota; kingdom Metazoa; phylum Chordata; class Actinopteri; order Osmeriformes; family Salangidae; genus Neosalanx; species Neosalanx taihuensis. Next base: position 8,103,751 of record CM059311.1, read on the forward strand.
CAGACATAACATTTCTCGTACAGTCCAAATTTGGGAGAGACTTCCTGCAAAAGAGGCCTGTTCCTGGAGGTAAAAGCCCCCTTTTACTGAATTTATGGGGTGAGGGTCACAATGGCAAAAAAAAACGTTGGCTTACATAAGGCAACATTTTATGTAGTAGATTTATACACCGTTTAATTAACAGTTTAACATGTATTGGTACTAACTATTTTCCTGGTGTAATACAATGTCCTGCCAATACAGCCCTGCTTTTAACATCTCTCAATTAAAATTGCTTAAGTAGCTAATTTTGCGACTAAGTATTTAACATATTTATATAAGAGTACCACAGGTGCTACATTGATGTTATCAATTTTGTTTCCACAATATATGGGGTAATTTCAAAGCCTTGTCCCTTTTTACATCAGACATAGCAGGCTCAAATTCCCAGATTTTAGCATTATTGTGTTACAGATGTTAAAATGTCAGTAATTGATTTAGGCGTCAGAGTTGCAAATACTTGATAGGCTAATGATCAGGGTTCGAACCCTATGAAAAGTTTGTTAGGAGCGTGTGAATGAACCACATTGACACTTAAGGCCAGAAAGTGTTGTTTCTGTGCAAAAAAACAACAACTTTAATTGGTGCTCTAGGTTATTGTTTTATGATCCAGTGCTCATAAAAAGAAACGCCCTAGTGAGACACTTGGGCTTCAGACGTTTTTCTGGAACCACCCAGCTAGCTGTAGATTTACACAACCCAGGGGAATAAATTAATGGTCCTGCAACTGGGAAAATGTATTCATCAACTCCTGTGAGTTCACAAGCCAGCCAGTCCTCCTTTAAAAATGTCTCTTCACTCACAAGAAATAGATAAGATGGATGTCATCAGGAATAATTGTCTGCATCTTGTTTGACCTGCCTAGTTTCACCCATCTTCATTAACATATTGTATATTTTCAGAAATAGGGGTTTCAACATAGATGCAATGTGACACATTTATGTCGAGATCAGGTCAAAACATTCAAATCATGTAAAGTATGTTGGTGTATGTGTGTGAATGAAGTTAACTACATGATGTACTGTATGTTACTGTGTTCATTGGTACAATAAATTAAATAGCATATGACTGAAGTCTCATCAAGCTAATGTTATATAGCAATATATCTGGATGTAATGAACTCTGTATAAATATGTCATAGCTTCCAGAAGCTAACCCTAAGCATACAAGAAATAAGATAAACCTTTATTTGTCATGCAGTTGGGAAATTGCAGTAGCTATGAAAAGTTTTTACATGACTAGATACAAGAAAATTCTTTATTGTGAAGGATGCGTGATGACGAGAAAATGCATCTTAAAGACTACAAAGAAGATTAGAGAGCAGTAACAACAAATAATGTTTAGCAAAGCCGACACACTGATTCAGAATCCATTTTGAAATGGCATTTTATGTTCACAGATAAATTGCATTTCACTTTTTGCAACGGAAACACATCCAGTTATAAAGTCTCCTCTCAGCAGTCCTTTGCTGAACAACTCACACCCTCACTGGACGAAGGAGGGTCTCTCAGGTTCTGTAATGTTGCTCTGTAAAGGTGGGCCTTAATCCAAGCAGAGCAGCCAGGGAGCTGCATGAGGCTGTTTGAAGACTTCCACTCTGCCTTGAACACCATCCTTCCTCACAGACTGCTGCTCAGACTGGAGGGCCTCCGACTCTCTGACCCCATCTGATCTTCCTGTCAAACACCCCCAAAGAGTTTGAGTAATTCCTACATCTCCACCGTTCTCAGCTTCAATGCCGGCTCTCCATAGGATTGTGTGTTGAGCCCCCTGCTATGACAAAGACATGCGTGACTGCACCCCCACCCATCCCAGCAACTCTGTCATCAAGTTTGATGACACCATCACTGTGGCCAAAAAGGCCAAAAACATCCTACAGAGCACTGGTGACATTCTGTTTGACCTGTTGCCTTCAGAAAGGTTGGAGTCTGAGTTACGCAGTGTTGCCACATATGCTATTCACTTTCCATATCAGATAGCTGATCTATTTCCATGCTGTGGACAGACTTACAACAAAAGCTTTCAAACCCTGCTGGCCCAAATCCTCCACTGTGATTGAAAAAAGAAGGTAATGTGCTTACATATGTATGACCATGTGTCTTTTGCTAGCAAGGTCAACATAATGGATGCAGACAAAAAACATTGTCACATATGGCCCAAAATGGTTGAACACTAACGCATTATACAATCACATCTGATCTTGTGTGAACACTAACAAACATTTTGGTGGTTTGTTATTGGTTGTTGCTCTGGATATTGATGTTCTTTCTCTTGATGCCTGTTTTTCAGCAACTCTCCCTATTTCCCCTCTGAAAACATTTGACAAACTGCTTTCTCTGGGGAATCTGATGGCTCCCAGTCCATCTGTCTCTGTCAGGCAGACACTAGTGTTAGGGTAGGAAGCTAGTTAGAGCTACAGAGAGAGGATGACTTAGAGAGAGTCGCTTCATTGCTAGTTCAAAGTGTGGGATGGGAGGGGAGGTCCAGAGCACTTCAGGTGCATATGGGGTTGGGGGTGGGAACTTTTTGTTTTCCTCCGTCATTACATTAAGTGTAATTAAATTGGTATTACACTTTATACCACTTATTACCACATTGTTACACAGTTATTAAGTTGTTTTTACACTTGATACCAGTTATTACTACATTGTTATACTGTTATTACTTTGTTATTAAACTTTTTACAAGATATTACCACGTTGTTACATTGTTATTAAGTTATTATTACTTTTTAAATAGTTTCAGCTGTGGTTAGTCGTCCGATTACTTATGCAGCAATTAATCCTGATGTGTCAGCAAGGCCAAATCAGGGTTATTTTGTGTTTTTTACTCACTGAACCTGGAAAAGAGAAACATTTTTCTTCGCTACTACTCCTACAACTGTTGTCCAATCTTGGCAGTTATCATCGTCAGAAGATCAACCCTTACAAAAGTTATCAATAGGATTTGTTCACAATCCTTTGTCTGTTACAGCACAGGGGGCACTACAGTCTTGGATGTATTCACACCAAACATGCAGATTGCATTTTGAATTACATATCAATTTCATAAATTGTTCTAGGATGAATCCACCATCGCTGCTTGCAGCCAATCAGAATCAGAATCAGGTTTAATCGCTATGCAAGATTAACAAACATAGAATTCACTGTGACACGAAGAGCAACATAGAACATGTATAGGAGTAAAAAATAAACATGTATTTATGCAGCTGTATTTTCTTTTCTTATCTTTTCTTCTTTTCTTATTAAGTTGTGGTTGGTCAGTGTACCTTACTGAAATGGTTCCTATGGATACATTAATGCATACTGGAATTTATGTCAGATAGCTGTAAGGTAAAACATACTTTGTGGAACAGTAGGGGTCTGAAGAAACTTACAAAGGTCAAACAAGTGACAAGTGAGTAGGATAAAATTATTTAAATCAAAAGTATTTTTTTACAAGAACCACATCAGGGTCTAGTGTCTGTTCCCTACGCTCTACGCTAGAGAGGTTATGATACTAGATAGAAGGAAGGAATTGAATCTGTTGGTTACTTGGAGACATGGTGAACCAAATGCAGCATAGTATTCCTGCTATTCTAGCACTTAGACTACTTTTTGGTTTCAGCACTACTTGCCTCTAAAATTTACCTCTCACCATGCAGCTGTATCCTTTACCAATGAAGGCAATAAATGAATGAGTGATTACGGATCCCATATTCCTGAATTCTTAGATGAACAAATAGACCTGTATTTTGATTGAAATAAGTCCCAACCTCTGTTAGTATAAGATAGGAGGCTTTCAGGGCCTTTATTGAAGGCCATATCATTTCGTTCACTAGCTCAAAAAAAATGCTTTACAAAACTTGAAGTGAAGACATTAGATGAGAAAATTATAAAACTGGAAAAAGATGTCTCTACAGATGTACATTAAAACTGCCACTGCTTAGATCTGGGGTCTCCAACCCTGGTCCGCAGGGCCCACTCTCCTGCATTTTGAAGATGTTTCCACCTTCCCACGCTCCTGATTCTAATGCATCATTACCAGGATTCTTCACAGCTAGATAACAACTCATTCATTTGAATCAGGTGTGTTGGAGCAGGGACACATCTAAAACATGCAGGACAGTGGGGCCCTGAGGACCAGGGAAACATCTAAAACATGCTGGACAGTGGGCCCTGAGGACCAGGGAAACATCTAAAACATGCTGGACAGTGGGGCCCTGAGGACCAGGGAAACATCTAAAACATGCTGGACAGTGGGGCCCTGAGGACCAGGGAAACATCTAAAACATGTAGGACAGTGGGCCCTGAGGACCAGGGAAACATCTAAAACATGCAGGACAGTCGGCCCTGATGACCAGGGAAACATCTAAAACATGCAGGACAGTGGGCCCTGAGGACCAGGGAAACATCTAAAACATGCAGGACAGTGGGCCCTGAGGACCAGGGAAACATCTAAAACATCCAGGACAGTGGGCCCTGAGGACCAGGGAAACATCTAAAACATGCAGGACAGTGGGCCCTGAGGACCAGGGAAACATCTAAAACATGCAGGACAGTGGGCCCTGAGGACCAGGGAAACATCTAAAACATCCAGGACAGTGGGCCCTGAGGACCAGGGAAACATCTAAAACATCCAGGACAGTGGGCCCTGAGGACCAGGGTTGGGCACCACTTGCTTAGATCATAGTACAATTAATTAGAGGCTAACAAAGCAGCTACTGATTTAGTGAGACTCAAACAGCACAACCATGACAGCATGCATGAACATAGCATGGTGCATTGAACAACAACAAACATAATTAATTAATTCATTAATTAATTAACTATTCAGAGTTTTCTTCGGGAAATTATACAGCTCTAAATGTTCTAACCTTCGTCTATTGTTCGACATCTTTGATATTCCTAAAATTTAGATTTTGTGTGCATAATATAGAGTTAGATCACTTAGGATGTGTAACTGGATTTTAAATTGCAGAAGCAATTGGGTGTATGAAGGCTGGAAAATCCCAGATGGCATCCCTTTAGACATAAAAAAAATCAAAACCAAATTAATATCACCCCTTTTGGAGAGGTTTCAGGATTCCTTTGAAAATGCAATCCAAAATGTGGAAATACGCATCCAATTAGCTTTCTGAATTCAGATACAAAAATTATTCCAAGGCGATTGGAGGGCCTTCTACCAGGGGTAGTGGGGGAAGACCAAAATGTGTTTGTCTTCAAGGAAGACAGGGTTTTCATAATGTCAGACGAGTGCTCAATGTTTGACACAGTCAGAGGACAGATACAGCCTTCCTTTCACTTGATGCAGAGAAGGCCTTCGACCTTGTTGACTTGCCTCATCTATCTGAGGTGTTAACACCATTTGGCTTTGGAGGTACATCCATTAAATGGGTTGGATTGCTTTGTAATGGGCTTATTGCAGAAGTTTTAACTAATAGTAAGATTTCTAAATCTTTTCACATACTAAGTTGCCTGCAAGCCCACTATCGCCATGGCGATAGCGGTGAGGTAACACAGCTATTTTTATGACATTTGAGATGGTCATTTAGAACATAAGACAGCACTCTTTGCCGATGATGTAATAATGATGTAATATTAATGATTACAAATCTACATAGATCAATCCCACGATAGAGCGCTAAATAGATACATTTATTAGATAGAGCGCTGGATATTGTTATATATTGTTGGCGGCAATAAATTTACTTTGTCTGGTTTCCTCTGTAGGCACAGTCCTGCCAAAGAGTTTTCCCTCTGAAATTAATAAAGTATTTCTGATTCTGATATCCTTACCTATCTCAATTATTGGCACGATTAATATACAAAAAATGACTATACTCCCCAGATTTCTTTATTCCAGAATATCCCCCTTCCCCCTCCCTCATCTTTGTTCACAAGAAATCAAGAAACTGTTTACCAACTTTATCAGGCAAAATCAATAACCCAGATTACATCTATCTGTACTTTATCCACCATATAATTGAGGAGACCTTGAATGCCCAAATATACAGTACAATAGTATTACTGAGCAACTCAAATGCAGTGGATCATGTTTTACTTCTCAACCAGAAGCCCTCCTGCTTGGATTGATTTGGAGTCCTGCTCAGATTAGATGAATTCAAACTTTTATTTTAAATTACTCCTTTATCAGACACTCTTATCTGGAGCAATTTACAGCAAGTACAAGGACATTCTCCCTGAGGCAAGTAGGGTGAAGTGCCTTGCCCAAGGACACAAGGTCATATAGCCACAGCCAGGAATCAAACTCACAACCTTCCGATCATGAGACCAACGCCTTAACCACTGAGCCACCTGACTCCCAGTTTTTGTACTCAGCAGAGCGTAAAAATCTGGGGAAAATACAGACAACCTTTTCATATTAAACATGATTGATATTTGGTTGGACACCTGTAGGTATTTAAATGTAAATGCTTCCCATTCACTCTGCAGTCCTATTTGGGGTAATGCCAATTTTCAACCAGGGCAAAATGATAGAGGATTTAAATGATGGTCTGAAAGGGGATTATGTAAAGTGCAAGACATGTACAGGGAGGAGAATGAAATATTGATGTTCTCTGAATTCACACAAACACGGAATTTATTGTGGCAGGATGGAGCAAGAAAAGAACATATAAAGGACTTAAATAAAGATTCAAATTTAAAAGAAGGCAATGGCTATACATGTATAGGGGTAAATAAGAACTATAAATAGAACAAAAGTATAAAAGTAGAGTATATGGGTGAGAATGGATGTATACTTGGAGGGGTTGTGGAGTATGGTAAAGGTAGTCCAAATGCTTTGCGGAGATATCTACCAAATAGGACATTCCAAATAATCTTTTTTTCAGATATCTTGAATTTATGAATTTTATATCCTCAGTTCAAAATCATTCATTGGATATACCGACCATTTCTGCATTAGAAGTAGCAGGTACAAGACACTGTTATAAAAGAGGTTTAATTTAAACTCTGTATGACCTCCTTAGTAAGGAGTCCTTACAGCTGGATCTATTGAAAGATCCAGAAGAGGGAATATCTTTATAGAAAAGGAAATATCTTCAAAGTATAAAGAGGCACAGAGGCAGCAAAATAAAACTCCTACAGTATTAATGGCTGATGCGTTCATATAGTATATAACTTCTGTGAAATTGCGTAAGTGTAATGACATATTCCTGTATTAAGTGTGGAGAGACAAGGGTGACACTGTTTCACTGTATATGGGCATGTGCGAAAGTGAAAACCTTCTGGCAAGAGGTTGTTAATATGATGGATCAAATTCTATCAAAAAAATTCCTAAGCCATTTATTCTTGGTTTATATCCTACCATACCACTTCTACAATGTAAAGAGTTCAATTCATAGATATGTGTATATTACAAGCTAAACGTATAATTGCTGGTATTTGGAAAATAGTTGATGGACCAAGAATTAGTATGTGGGTTAAATAAATGGCCTCAAACATGTAAATGGAAAGAAATCATGTATATTCTTTAAATGTACACAAAATGTGTTTGATAGTATCTGGGGACCTTTTATGTACTTCTGAAGGCATAATATTAATGTTTGTAACTTGCTTTAGCGAGAACAGTCTCTGGTGGAGTAAGACAACTATCTCATTATGTACATTAATTAGTAGGAAAAACCAGAACAAAAACAATCTTCATTCAGTTTGTTAAACATACTTTTGTGTTTCTTTTTATTATCTGTTTTGAAATCAATTATTATTTGGTTACTTTATTATTATGGGAGGTGGAACAGGGTGGAAATGTTTGCTGTGTACTGCTCCAATGTTATGTAATTGAATGTGATTTGCATGCTTCAAGTTAACTAATCATTAACTAATCATTAATGATGATTAATTAGTCTTCAAGTATACTAAAACATGCTAAGCTTAAATATAGTAATCATATTATTTTTAGTAGGACCCTTTATGTTGTTTTTTTTACGTACAACACATCTATTACAAAGTTACAGTTTCATCTAAAATCATCGTAAAATATTTGTTTATAATTAGAAAGTTAATGTCAACTTAAATCAAGTTCAATCAGTGTCACATCGCAGCCCCGTCTATTCTATCTGGCTGTTCTTAGTGATTGAGGATGGCTGCTGGGATGGTCATGCCATGAAGGATGCACATGGTGTTGCTGTTCAGGGGTGTGGCAGGGGCCTGGACCAAGACCAATTACCTGCAGTGGCAGGCTCAGCTTGGTGTCATGGAGAGGTCAATACAGGGCTGAGATGCCTGCTGTCAGCATCTTGACAAGAAGAGCTCAGCTGAGCCCCTGGGATGTGCTAGCCTGTCCAAACAACACTCTTTACACCACTACAATAACCCCATGCATGTGCACCCTCTGGCCCCATACCTAAAGCACAAGCTTTGGCTGGGAGTGGTGCCGCACTCCTCCCCTCCATCTGGTGCCCAGTGCATCTGTCAGGATGTTGGACATTACAGTAAGTAATGAAGGGTGTCGTCAAGGTGACTGCATGCTAAAATACAGCCCTCTTCTCTTTCCTTCTGGTTGCCACTCTGTTTTGGTCTGCCTCCCTCTCTGTCTGTCCCTGTCCCTGTCACTGGGTTAGGGTTAGTCCCTGTCCCTGTCCCTGTCACTGGGTTAGGGTTAGTCCCTGTCCCTGTCCCTGTCACTGGGTTAGGGTTAGTCCCTGTCCCTGTCCCTGTCACTGGGTTAGGGTTAGTCCCTGTCCCTGTCCCTGTAGCCTAAAATGTGTGCCAGTTCAGACAAGACCAGGGATACACAGGGAGAGGGAGGGAGGAAGAGGTGTGAAATGCTTTATTTTAATTTCCTTTCTTTGGTTCTGTACAGCCCCCCCTTCTTTACATACAGTGGGTAAATAAAACCATTCCTTATCCATGTGAGGATGTAGTGGATCTGTTCGCCTGGAATAATGACAAGGAGGACTGTTTTCTTTAAAGAGCTGCTCACACAACAATGGAAACAACGATAGAGACTGAAGGGTTAGATGATTTTTAAGCAGGACCAGTCTTGATGGATAGAAATGTCCAATATAGAGAAAGTTGGTTTCTTTTCATTTCACTGTGAGAATAATCGTCATCCACAGTCATGTCTGCCTTGTCACATAAAACAGAAGAATGAAGTCATGCTTAATTGATTTGTCTTCTCTTTCTTTTTTTTCTTTTTTTTTTTACAAACGTGCATATCATCAATGGCAAACTGTGTAGCATCAGGAACTCAAAACTAGCATCCCCTATATAGTTCAGTCCGGTCGTCATAAATACAAACCTTGTTTTTAGTTTGTTTTCAGTTTGTCCTCCCTACCAAATTCAACTCTGCTAACAGAGGTCACTGCACAATGTGTTCAAACACAAGTCCTCCATATTGACTTTGTGTCAACCTGCCACTTGTCCTATAGTTTCCTGGGGACAGCCTGTTATATCAAGAAGGGGGTGATTTCTCAGAGGAAGAAGGATAGCAGAAAGGTCATTGTGAATAAACGTTTTTTTATCGTCCCACTTCATTCTGCAGCCATGGAATATCTGTCGCGCCCTTTTTGAGATGGGTCAGGCCAGGTCAGGCTCCCCACTTCAAAGACTTTGATTTATTTTGGGTTACTGGATAGAAAACTTGAAGGAAAGGTTAGAAGCAGTGTGTTTGTTAAAGATATAGAGAGACAAAGTCTGTATATGTGTGTGCGCCTTCTATGCTTTGTAATGGAGGGAGGATTAGATCTATTTGAATATGTGAGATCTTAGGCTTAAGTTCATCTGCGAGAAGGTAAACTGGAAATGTACCATTTAGAAGATATTCTATAATTTACACAGCAACCTTGAAAAGCCAGTCAGACCATTCTATCAAAAAAGAGCTAGTTTAATTTAATTCGAAATGTATTATAATTTTCACCTAGTCATTTTTGCCATGTACGGTGCAGTTACACACAAATGCACTTCTCTGAGTGTGTGTTTGTGTGCTTACTTTGTAACACTTTTCAGCCAGAGTTTTGCTAGTTCCTTGTCCAGTGGATTCATGTTCTCCATAAGGCTAGTTCCAAACATTAATCTTGTCTCAACATACACAGAAAATAAATACATTCACGTTAACACAAATATATAAGGACATAGATATAAACACACACACACACACACATCCATCTGGTTCAGGCAGGAGGACTCAGTGTTTATTATATCCATTTATATTTATCCTATATACTATATGTAGTTATCCATATACTCAATACTTTGTAGTATTTATAGTTTTTATATACCCCTTTCTGTATAGCCTACTTTAAAATGTTAAATCTTTATTTAAGTCATGTATGTATGTAAGGAGGAGGATGTTCTTTGTTTGCTCAATCCCACCAAAGTACATTCTGCCAAAGTGAAGTGTTAATTTACATGGTGAATAAAAACGAGTATTACTTGATATTTATTACACGTCGCCCATCCATCCCTTTTCTTAGGGTTATCCGGGGCTAGGTGATGGGGGCAACAGGCTCTCTCCACACCTCCTCCTCCAGCTCCTCTGGGGCGATCCTGAGGGGTTCCCAGGCCAGCTGAGAGACAGAGTCATAGACTATGTAATACATGATTTGGCATAATGGTTCCACACCCAATGGAGACACCGAGCAGAGAGCAGCGACCCACAGGAGGCCAGGGAAGAGGAGGAGGCCAGGGAGGAGGAGGCCGGGGGAGGAGGAGGCCAGGGAGGAGGAGGCCAGGGGGGAGGAGGAGGCCAGGGAGGAGGAGGCCAGGGAGGAGGAGGAGGCCAGGGAGGAGGAGGCCGGGGGAGGAGGAGGCCAGGGAGGAGGAGGAGGCCAGGGAGGAGGAGGAGGCCAGGGAGGAGGAGGCCAGGGGGGAGGAGGCCAGGGAGGCAGCAGGACAACTGACGTCTGTGGGTTAGGGTTAGCTGTGCATATGCTGAAACCCTGCTATAAATACGCCCTGACAGAGGTGTGTCCTGAAGCACAAGGTCACAGAGTCCCCTGCCTGAACCAGCTCCGCTTGATTTTTAAGAGAACATTTAGAAAAGGGAGGAGGCAGATTTTCCTAAAAAAATAACTGTGGATCACACGAATATCATATTTATTAGCTTATTTTAGATTCAACTTTAATGTAATTACACACATACAAGTACAGGGTAACTAAATTAAGTTCTCTCTGCTGTAGGCTCACACAGCCGAGGTGTTTCAGGGTTGTCTTCTGCATTAACACTTATGTTGTCTGGTGATTTTGGTTGTGTGGAATGTGCCATAAAACTGTTTTAAGACCATTTTCAATTTCCTGTCTCTTCCAGTCTCTTTTGTTGAGAAATGTCTTATAATTTCTTGTTGTCTATTTGGCATTTCTGTCACAAATTTAACAACACCTTGTTGTTTTTTCTCCAGGTATCATTCTCTGTCCTTCTTAAGGGACATCTTTAAGTGGAGCCGATTTTATTCTTTGTCTGTATGATCTTGACATTGTTGTATTATTATAGCACAAATAATTTGCTTTTACCACTAAAATAAAAACTGTGGTGGAAATTACCTTTCCCTCCAAAATATCATGCTAGGTTAGCATCCGGATATTAGAGTTAGCATTTAATATACACAAATGATACATTAATAACTTCAATTTCCAAGTTATTTTTACATACACCCCCTGAAGAGGTCTCACTTTCATACATTCATGAGTTCCACTGTGGAGTTTCTGTTGCTATGGTTACTAAGCATAGATACTTTAAACCACAGGTGTCAAACTCATGCCATCGCCATGAGGCCTAAGTGGAGAAACTCGTTCTGGTTTAATCAGCTGGTTTAGTGGCTTGGTTGACATGAAAACCTGCACCCTCTTGGCCCGCAATGGCACGAGTTTGGCACCACTGCCTTAAACAATGATCCTAGGATTGGATTGTGTACAGGTGTGGTGGAAATGACAGTGAACCCAAAACACAAGGGTTCTACTTATGAAAAATACTGTAACATATAATAAATATGTCCAAATATAATATGTATAGTTCAAATAGACAGTATTTTATCATTTGTACTTGAAATATACTTTATTTAAGTTTAAGTGATGTAAGATACAACGTCTAGCTTAGGGACAGAGGTCAAACAGTCATAAAAAACATGCATAAAAGCTCTCACACTATGTAATATTAAGAATGATTGAGGCATAATACATTTTTATAGTTGAAGTATGTGAAAAAAAAGAATACATGTTTTTTAAATCTTATTATTTCACTCAGGGACAAAAAAAGTACCATAGTTTAAGAATCACCCCTGTAGCCAATGGATAACAGTTCAGCTAATGCAGAGGAAGACTGTAACTTGCTTCTCGCTGGTCTCCCAGCATGTTCAAAGCATCCTCTTCAGTGAATTCAGAACACAGCTGTGTGCGTGATCTTCAACCAATTCAGACAATTTCATGATAAATGTAAGAAGAAAATAAGAATGAGTTTGCAATAGCAAGGTACAGTACAGCACTCAGGAGTAACAATTTAACATGTAAAAAGTACAAGATACAAGGAAGCCTATGAAAATACAAAGATGTGATAAAGGATGCAAATGATATAAAAGTGAGAATTAGTGTGGCTGCTGCTATAGATGAGTCAGGTGGCTGAGCGGTTAGGGAATCAAGTTAGTAATCAGAAGGTTGCCGGTTCGATTCCCGACTGTGCATAATTACGTTGCGTTACGTGTTCTTGGGCAAGGCACTTCACCCTACTTGCCTCAGAGGGAATGTCCCTGTACTTACAGTAAGTCTCTCTGGATAAGAGCGTCTGATAAATGACTAAATGTATGAAAAGTATTGCACTTAATTGCATAATAAACAAATAAATGTGAATCCGCTTTCCATCTCCCTTCACTGGCTTCCCATCTTGGCCCAAATATATCTGGTACTGACCTTCATAGCAGTGAACAGGACTTTGACTACATCTGGTCTCTAGTCCAGCCTCACTCCCCCACCTGCCACCCTCGGTCCTCTGCTGACAATCGTCTGGTGGTCCCACCCCTCAAGAGCATCAGCTCCCAACCTAAGATCTTCTCCTGTCTGGCCCCTCCCCACCTCCATTACTGATTATCTCCACCTTCAAGAACAGGCTCAAAATGCACTTGTTCCAGGAGTACAACTGTACTTGAGAAAGACTTGCTAGATAAAATGTTAATTTGGTTCTTTCAGGATTTTATTGACACTTATTGAAGGACTTGTTGCACCTTTGGTTAATTTGTAGCTGATTTAACTACTTGAACTTGAGTATTTTATTGTTGCTTGATTTCCTCAAGAGTCACTTTAGCACTTTAGAGGGTCATGTTGTTTAACTGTAATTTGTTAACAAGAAGCTCTTGAGAACTTCCTTTTGGCACTTATTAGTGTTTCACAATGAATCGATCCCTTCAGTCTTATAACCTTACTCTTCAACAGCCTCCATATAGATTCTATGGGGGAGAGGGTTTTCTCTGTTGCTGCACACAGGTTATGGAATATGCTTCCTGTTGCTGTTAGAGATGCTCACATACTAGTTTCAAGAAGCTGTTTTTATATAGCTTTTACGGATTGTCAGTAAATTCTACTGTGGTGTATTGTAATGAGTATTTTGTTATTATTGCATTTTTTCTTCTTCGCATCGTTTTTTTTACATTCTGTTTGTAGTGATTTGGGTTATAGATAATAGCATTATAAATAACATTCGTGATTATTACTACGCTTCATGTTTAGGATAATTGTAGTATTTTAATGCTATCTTTCTGATAATGATCACCGACGTAGGCACTTTGTTTAAAGCTCTTCGTGCAAGTTCTTTGGATAAAAGCTAAATCAATACATTTCTCATTCATGTGAATGTGAATGCAGACAACTAGTGAATGTGTGCATCATGTAAGATACTGGTTTTCAAACTCGTGACTCTTTCATAGTTTGCTTGTTTGATCCATCCATGTTCTTTGATAACAAACTTTGAGCCTCCGCAAAATCTGTGGTTGCTGTAAATTTCACAGTGTGTTCATGTTAGACTAATCTAACACATTTGATTTTTGATTCGATTGTTTAACCATTCTCTGGCTGTTAGCATTTTGTTTCCTGTGCAGCGGGTGTAAAACCTCTAAGAAGCCGTCTATCTAATGAATCAGTGCTCCAGAACAAGTTGGTATGAGACACTTGTCAGATGGCTGAGTGGTTAGTGTGTAGTTATTCAGTTTTGTTGTGATATGTTGTACCTTTACGGTGGGAGTTACAAGGTTAGTAGTTAAGTAAAAACCCTACAGTTAGTGTGTCGGACAAGTGATCAGAAGGTCGTCAATTTGATTCCCGGTTAAGACAACATGACCTTGTGTCCTTGGGCAAGACACTTCACCCTACTTGCCTCAGGGGGAATATCCCTGTACTTACTGTAAGTCACTCTGGAATTTGGACCGTTTTATGGAGGTGACATGGTGAATAAAACCAATAATGAGAATAATAATAACAATAACAGGAATATTCATAAAACATTAGATAACATTAGGTTTCCTATTAGGAACGCTAATAATAATATGAATACTAACAAAAGATCTACTTGGTTGTATTACATTTTATTAAAATGGGTATTATACAAGTAATTCATTTTAAAACAAAAAGATGACACAATATGACACAGGATTTTATCACTATACTGTACAACAAAAGCACATTTATATTTAGGTTAGAAAAACTACTACATTGGGTACAGTACTGTATTGTTTTTCACTGAGTATATAATAAGCATAGCCATTTTGTTCACATCACAAACTCGAAACATCCACACAAACAAGTAGCATAAGACACAAATCTATTAAGCAAGTTGCTTCCAATTTCAGTGAGTATAAATACCTCGTGTCTGCTTTCCCTTATTTCAAATATAGGACACAGTGTGAATGTAATGTTGTTAATATGATTTGGTGTTTCTTTACAGGTTCTATGCAAAGCTGTGCAAGTCTACATCACCCAAATTCGGTTTTTATAAACAGCCTATCAGCAGGTAATAAAATGATCTGAGTCAGTAGATAATTTGGATTATAGGTAATCGTTGAAGAGGCAAAGCAACAGTATCTTCAAGTAACAAGTTGTGGATGCACTTTCAATGGCTGTTACTTATGTAGTGTTTTTTTTACTGGACATTTCAGCCATATAAGTGATTGGCCAACTTCTTAAAAACCAATCAAAAAATACATAACTGATGCAATGAAACTGAAAGACAAAGACAAAATACTGTATACTGTACTAGTGCAAAATAAATGGAATGAGTTTTGCTTAAGTTTCTTGCATCGCTTCTTCATGTACTTTAATGAGTGCGCCCACACACACACACACACACATCCAATGACATGTGTTGAATACAAGAACCTGTAGGTGAAAATGGTGTCCTTGGTCAAGGCACTTCACTCTACTTGCCTCAGGTAGAATGTCCCTGTAATTGCTGTAAGTCGCTCTAGATATAAGTCAATGCTAAATGACTACATGTAAAATAGTTGGGCAATTAACTTATGCGACACGTTCTAATTTGGAAGCTAACATGGGTTACAGTATCTATCTTTCAGACAAATACAATTTTCAAATATTCCACATTTGCTGACTTGAAGAATTGCTGATCTTAAAGGGTATTCAATATATTTAAGACTGTGGTATATTCCAGAAAGACACTTTAACAAACGAGTCTAACCCAGAGTCTAACCTAGAACCTAGAGTTGGTTTACCCTTACCTGCTTTTTGGAATACACACCTGATGGACAACAGGTAATATTACAAATGCATATATACATCTTTTTTTTCTTTTCTTTTTTTAGGGGGGGGGGGGGGGGAAATGATATTCCTCCACACTTTGAGTTGAAGGAATTTCTTGATTGAAAGACAATTTTTTAATAGAAATAAGCCTGAGGCAAAAACAAATCTTATATATGTTTTTACATGTGTGCAATTAAAAACACAATAAAAGAGGGGTTTACAGTTATGGTTCAACCATCTATTTTTACCCTTTCTAATACTCTCAGTAATTATAGTTCTCAATAAGCAACATTAAATTACAATACTGGTAATTGTTATGATTCCTGAGTAAATTTTGTATATACAATCTTAGATTTTTATCTTCTTTTTGTGAATCCTAATTTGTGGCCCCATAAAGGTTTTTTTCTGTAAATAACTTAAAACAACTTTTTAGGCCCCCATGGGAAGATCAACTTGTGAATGAAAGTAGAGTTACAAAATCTGTTACAAATGGCTCAGACTAAAGTAACATTTTCAGAAAATGAAACGGATGAAAATAAGATACTATTCCACTAAAGAAGCATTTTGTTTAAATCATACTTAGCCTTCAGACTACATAAATGAAGAGGTAGCCTTTTCCCAATTTCTCATTTGAATTAAACATTTACCCCCTTGGTATGGGAAGATTAGGAACATTTAGTATTTTGACTTTGTTGATATGCCCTAAAGCATAATCATGATGACTCTCAGGATATATTGTCATCTGTCACCATTTCCAAAATCAAGACATTTCAACCCCATCCAGAAGTCATTCTTAATCAGAGAATCATAGTCTCACCTACATTATGTAACATTCCTTGCAAGTCTTCTCTTTGCGTTAGATTGAATAAACCACATTGCTCTGCTTTTGTCTCATCATTTTATTTGATAGAGAATGACTCCTGGATGGGGTTTGACACGTCTTGATTTTGGAAACATTTTCTACAATGGAACATTCCTGGACGAATGAGGGTCTACATGAGGGTCTACATGAGGGTCTACATGAGGGTCTACATCGATCTACACCTGATCACGTTTCGTTTGAATAGGCATCGGCTCTGAATTTAAATAGTAATAAGACAGGAGAAAGTAGGACCCCCCTGACGATCTGAGAAATAGTGAAGCAAAAATGTTTCTCTAACATAATAGATATATCTTGTCCATTTTACCCTCTAAACAACTGTTATGCTGTTATTGGAGATGCATAATTCATCGAAAAGTATGCACGTAGTTATCTTATGAACATAGTGGGACTGCAACAAACACATACTAAATGACAGAACAGGATGGTAAAAACAGTGATGACTTCCTCATGCCATACTGCTGGTTGGCGTGCTCTGTGTGCTGCCAATGCTGGCGTTGGCACTACTGTTCTCAGATGGGGAGGGATTGGTGTGGACCGGCTGTTTGGTTAGAGAGCAGGAACATCCTATAGATAGAGAGGGAGACAACAACAGATCCTCTTGATAAACAATGTGCATCTCCATCACTGAGGCAACTTGATTTGTGTGTGACTTGACTTGTGTGTGACTTGACTTGTGTGTGACTTGATTTGTGTGTGACTTGACTTGTGTGTGACTTGACTTGTGTGTGACTTGATTTGTGTGTGACTTGATTTGTGTGTGACTTGACTTGTGTGTGACTTGATTTGTGTGTGATTTGTGTGTGACTTGATTTGTGTGTGATTTGTGTGTGACTTGTGTGTGACTTGTGTGTGACTTGGCTACGAGGCTTGACCAGAATTGGCCACTGATGGCAGTGGAGATGAGAAAGTGTTTTCAAATCAAACCAACATTTATTTGTATAGCCCTTTTTACAAGCAATGTCACAGAGGCCATAGAACTGCCCCTCAACCAACCTAAACCCTCAAGGAAGACAAGGAAAAACTCCCAGAAAAACTCACTAGGGAGAAGAAATGGAAGAAACCTTGGAAGGAGCAATTCCAACGGATTGAGAAGGTATCAATTCTACATATTTATTTATTTATTGACCGCTAATTCTTAGTTACATGTCAATATAAGAAAGTAATGAGGCCTATGCTCACAATATTATAGACTAAATCAGATTTAACAGATGCAGGGTTAGAATACATCCTAAATCCAGTGCAACTTTTATCACAATACTCTGATGAGTATCCAGTAATCTTATCATCTCTACAATGTTATTGTTTTCAAGTTCTTAATCCTGAGTTAGTTCTTAATATGCATAATATTATCTTAATTGACCTAACTGGATGAGAATTGCTGTCCAAATCAGTTTAGTATTGTTAACTTAGCAGCAGTTTCAATGGCTCTCACCTGAAAGATTTGCTGCAGTTGAACTTATATCCAGTCCCGTAGGATATCCTGTAGCCAATAAAAGATAAACAAACAATATAATTTTTTGTTAAAGAAAGACTGCATCACAATGCAATTAGCATATTCTAGCCATTCTAGGCCTTTTAAAATACAAACCCACCTGTTCGAACCTTGATTAACCACAGAGCCCCGATGAGTAGAATGCCAATCAGGAACCCTCCAAAGGCGATGCCCAACACAGCCGAAAGACCAAAGTCCATACATGGTCCTGGAAAACATAGAAAACACTCAGATGTTAAACATTGGGAATATTTGGGAGGGAGCACCAAGATGCGGTTTACGTCCATGAACTTCACGCTTTACTATTATCAATACTGCATTTTGTTACCGTGTACTTGGGTAATGACATTAAAGTTGAATCTATAATTAAAAAATGTTTTATCGATAAGTCACCTCTGCACTGGAGTATTCAAGTTTCTATGATGCATTCGCATGTCAAACAGAAATTGGCTTTAAAATTTTTTACACATGAAATCTCGATTACATCCATTCATTCAACAAATGAATAAATGAATCTCGATTACCTGGAATCTAAATGTCTAATTCTTGGATTTTAAATAATTTCCTGATATTTCCCAGTTTGTCAGAAGAACATGAAATACCTCTAGCAACAAACTGAACAGATACAAAATCAGTACAGTCAAGGTCAAAGATTTTAGAGAACAAAACCATATGACAGCTTCCTTTGCAATAACGACCCTTTGATCATGCAATAGTTTTATGTTGTCCACACTGAACAAACAAAAAATAAGATTCAGATGCACAGTTGGGGAAGGAACAGGGACGGCCATTTTATGAAATCCTCTCTGCAAGGAGATCCTTGACCCCCTGAATACAGCAAACCAATAAAGAGAGCCTTGTACATGTGGACACATCAGGAAGTGTCATAATCCTTCAGCAACTCACCTTTCCTTGACATGAGTAGTTCAAAAACACCAAACAGGAAGACCAAAGAAATGCAAGCTTGCACTTGCAGCCACCTTCAACATTGATAATGATGCCGATAAATCTGTATCCTTTGTTCTTCCACCACAGGAGACGGTGAGGGAGAGGAAACTGTGCCAAGTCATAACAAAAGATTCACAATATTTTTCCCCTTATTTGTATTTTTCCACAATTTTCCAATAATGGACTTCCCCTGTGGCCTGCTGCAGCTAATGAGGAATGTTCTGGATTCTTCCTGTCTCATCTGCCCAGAAGTTGTTCCCCCAACTTTAAAGGGAAACACCTTCCCCTCTTTGTTTTTATCAGACTCTGACAATAGTGTTGGGTTGTCCAGGCCTTGTTTAGGTGGGCGCTGAAGCAGACTACCTTGGACACAATGGTCGCACACATCAACAACACACACACACGCAGACGACCCCTAGGGGGTCATTACTGCTGATTATGGCCACAAGGTCAGGCAGCAGGCCTTCCTAAAGGATGAGACCACACCCTTAACAACCCCATGGCACGTCCTGACACCACTGCCATGACGACAACGTGTAGCTGTTAAGGGATGGCGTTTCTATAGAAACCAAACTCCAGCGCTTAATGACTGTGCAGACTAAGATGGAATATTCCAAAAGTGGTATTCTTGAGAATGAGCTGGTAGCCAACTTTTATTATTGTGTTATCCAGTCGTACAGTTTTTTTTTTCAGTATGCTCACTATTCCAAGGGAGCAAAAGTAAAGGGGTGAGTTTAGGAATAGAAAGATATCTGCACTGCAGTTGGTGGTTGGTGTCTGATACGAAGTATGAAGGAAGTCAGATGGCTCAAGGAAGTCAGATGGCTCAGCGGGTTAAGGCGGTGGCCATCTGATGGGAAGGTTGTGAGATCAAACCCCAGCTGTGGCTCTGTGTCCTTGACTTCACCCTGCTTGCCTCAGGGAGAATGTCCCTGTAAATACTGTAAGTCGCTTTGGATAAAAGCGTCTGCTAAGTGAATAAATGTAAGTATGATGAGTGAATCATTTTTGAAGACTTGCACATCAAAGCACACAAAGTGAGACAGGAGTGACACATCACTGTTTAAAGCTGAACTCACTTGGTGGTTGAATATATGCCTGACTGACTTCCAGGTTCCTCTTCACTCTTCCTCCATCGCCACATTTCTATAGAAAATCACAAAATAAATGTGCACATACGTTGTTTAATACATAAATACACAAAATGCCTTTTGAACTTGTTTAGTTTGCTCGGTCAGCATCTAAGCCCTCTTGTTTTGGTTCACTTGAGTTAATGGACAAAGCGCAGGTACCTCACTGAAGCAGAGTTTGACAGAGCACTCCAGGTCCCAGTTAGTGGACGCCAGGTCCTGCAGCTGTTCCAAGGAAAAGCTGACTCTGGAAGTGTTTGGGCAGACCGTGGCTGAGCAGGCCTCCGGCCTGAAGGGCATGTCCCGCACCACCGGGCACGAACCCTTGGAGCGGACTGAACAATTGATGACCTTAATGGTCAGCACGATCATGCCCAGAGTCTGGCCTGAGATCTTAGGGAGGGGAAGGAGAGAGGGAGTTAAGTACTGTCAATCATAAGTATACTGCATACATACATATAGAAATGCATTGATGAAATCTAAATAAATGGACTGAATTTATATTTACATGGAGTTATTTAACAGACGCTCTTATCCAGAGCAACTTACAGTGACATTCCCCCTGAGGCAAGTAGGGTGAAGTGCCTTGCCCAAGGACACAACATCACTCACCCACAGCCAGGAATCAAACTCGCAACCTTCATGACACTTTAACCGCTGAGCCACCTGAATTTCTGTTTAAAGTGGGTTTTTTTCATTGCCACCTTAACACCTCTTTCAAACAAACTCTTTTCTCTGCCTAAAATCTTCACCTCAGTATCTTAGTAGAGGTAGGTAGCGGTGTTACATTTCAGAAGGTTAAAAGAGAAGACTGGAAGGTTGCTTGCCTTATAATTGTAAATTGTTTGGCTGAATGCTCTTCAGCTTGGCACTTGTTTGGTTTCTCACAATGTATGTTCAATAATCTATAAACCTGTTATGTTTGGGGTCTATAATGTTGCTATGATCAGTGATCGATGCTCTTTTGTAAAGCTCTCTCTTGGAAGTCGCATTGGATAAAAGCATGTGATAAATGAATACATGTTAATGTCAAATGTTTTTCTTTGCTCCTCAAGATAGTGGCACAAATATAATGCTATAACCAATAGGCTACTTCCCAACTTTGATGATTCATTTGGTGTCATCCATCATCCCAAATGTCTCAGTTGGTTTGTGATGGGTTAGGTTTACAATAGGTTGCCACTTGCTTTCCTACAGGTACACTGAGGTTCATGTTGTTTAATTGTAACTTGTTTAGCTGAATGCTCTTGTGGTTCTTCCCTTTGGCACTTGTTTGGTTTCTGCCAAGGGTCTGTACTACAAATCAAGATTTAGCATTAGCAAGGTAACTTCAGGTCTAACCCGATTAAATCACTTTAATCTGTGCCTACCCTGTATATTCTGATTATACTGTACATACTATGTATATTCTGATTATACTGTTCATACACTGTATATTCTTATTATACTGTTCATACTGTGTATATTCTGATTATACTGTACATACTGTGTATATTCTGATTATACTGTACTTACCCTGTATATTCTGATTATACTGTTCATACACTGTATATTCTGATTATACTGTTCATACTGTGTATATTCTGATTATACTGCACATACTGTGTATATTCTGATTATACTGTACTTACCCTGTATATTCTGATTATACTGTTCATACTGTGTATATTCTGAGTATACAATTACAATTATATTCTGTTGTAATAACTGTTTTGCACTTCTGGTTGGATGCTAACTGTATTTCGTTACCCTGTACTTGTACCTGTGTAATGACATTCAAATTGAATCTAATCTAATACCGAAACCATATTACACAGGAATGTTATTAACTGGTATTTCATTTGGTTATAAACGGTTCATAAACAGGTTCAAGGTTTAACGACAAATCTAAAATTAAAATAATGATTCTGCTCAGAACAAATCAACTGAAAAACAAATCTAGTTTTTAAGGCCTGTTGGTACCTCACCTCTGCGTAAATCCTCTTGTCGCTCTGGACCTTGGTGTTGGGGTCCAGGGGTAAGGAGTAGTCTGGGGAGGTGTACAGCTGCATCAGCAGGAGGGGCTCCGCGTGGCTGGGAGTGGTGGGGACTTCATCCGTGGGGGTCGACTGTTGGTCTAACATAACCAAAATTTACCATCTCAAAAAGTGATCAATACATTTGTATTCCTACCGTATGAATACATATTTGTTGTTGATGTGTTACCTTTAACATCATCTTGCTGACCGAGCACCAGACTGATAGTAGAGCCAACAGGTTGGATCTCAAAGTAGCTGGTGATGCTGCTGGATTTGAAATGTTCCAGGGCTCTCCCCTGTACCTCCTCTGCCATGTCACTGCTGGTCAATACCGATGGTGGGATTTTGTGGTTACTCATGCCTGGAAGCTCAACCTCATTGTTGGACTAGGGTAAAGAAACAGAGAGGGAAGAAATACAAATCCAAAAGACCTAAAGCAATCTAAAGATTGAAGAATGGGATTAAATGTAATATTATGCACTACCTAGCTGCTGACTAGATATGAGATGGATTATTCAGATCAATATTAAAAAAATGTACAGCTGATCCAAAGGCCTATGTTACAGTAATAGGTCTGAAATCATCAGTATTTTTGGTTTTATTGTTTCATACTTACACCAAACCTGGTGTATAGTGTGTTGTGGATTGTCCAAGCAGTGCCATTGGGTCCTCTCAGAAACAAAGCGATCTTCTTCTCTGTGATAACATTCACCGATACAAAACTGAAACAACATGAGAAAGGATCTTCAACAACTCAGGATCACTGCAATGTCATGTTTAAAATCAATAGGCTGCTATGCAACAAAGTTTTTTCCTAACATGAATGCTATCAAGCTGCACGAAAACCATTTCTATATAACATTGTATGGACTCTTAGTAAATACACTGTGTTTATATCCAAAATATGTTTATATCCAAAACAAATATTTGCACTGTATCTTACCGAACGCTGCTTGTCTCTGGGATGTTAACGATGTGCAATTCCTCAGCATCATTCTCTGGTTGGATGGAGCAATACTTGATATGTTTCTGCTCAGATTCCAACTCCACAAAGTGTTTTAAGGTTGGATCCTCATTTTCAAGTTGACATGTGGTGGAGATGGGGAGTTTAGTTCCTAAAAGAACACATCATCCATGACTTAAATGTGAAGATCTAAACCACTTAACTCCCACCACTCTGGGGCCTCTCCTCTGGCCTTACCCCCCTGCCCACCACCTACGGTCCTCCTCTGACCTGGGGCCTCTCCTCTGGCCTTACCCCCCTGCCCACAACCTACGGTCCTCCTCTGACCTGGGGCCTCTCCTCTGGCCTTACCCCCCTGCCCACCACCTACGGTCCTCCTCTGACTATCATCTAGTGGTCCCACCCCTCAAGAGCGAGAAGAGAACTTGATGGCACTTAAAAAATACAATAAACAGCGTCTGCTAAATGAATAAATGTAAATGTAATAGTGGGACACACAGTCCCAGACAGAATCTAAAAGATCTGCCACCAAATATATATATTTACTGTCATTTGAAATTACATCGTTTATTTATACATACTAGTTCATTAATAATATTGAACATATGACCGTCATTTTGAATAATAAACATTCAGTGCGTAAAAAAAAGGTGAATATTTGTGGTCTAGGATTCATTTGCTTTCTAATCGCTTGAGTTTCATGTCAACGTATTTGCCTTACCCTCTCTTCCAGTGAAGATGATGTTGTTTGGGTTATGCACAGTGGTGAACGATGTCACTCCCCCGAAGGTCTCTGTAGCCCACTGGACCAGCTCTGTAGAGTTGGTGGGCAGGTCTTTGCGATTGATTGGTTGTGGTGAGTGAATGACCAATGAGCTGTTGGTTACCTGGTTAAAATACAGTATAGTTGTAAGTGTGCTTGTTTAACATTTAACAATCAAAACCACAATCCCAGTTTCTCTACCACAAAAATAAACTCAGTTTTACTAAGATATTCAACAAATGAGGTGGACATCTTAAATGTAAACATTTGATGGTGATTCTGAACAACATCATTGATCGGTAGAAGTAGCAGGCTGCTTCAAATGTTGAAATTGGCAATGCATTTTCTACTCCACAAGATGTTTACTGGGGTAAAACAAGTATTATTTATTTTATTTTATTTTTACAAACAATTGAACCTTTAATGGTTTGCAGGATAAGTTCTTACTAATGTGTAAAAAGGCTGAGTATGGAGTGGGGATTAAGTGATGAATGTTGTAAAGAGGCAGGTGAAGGTTGTTTAACCAAATAGGTTTTGGTACATGTGGTATAGTAGTTTACACACTAGCTTAGGAATGAGTGACACCTTATGTATTTAGTATAAGGATACATTTTTAATTAGGTAGTTAATATACTTTCATTAGTTTGTTTTGGAACACTTCATTGTTCCATTGCTCCCTGGTGGAATAATAAATAAATACAATAAAAAGTGTACTATATCTTTTAAAATGGTATTTTACGTTGAGGTAGTGCTGCATTGTGATGGCTGAGAGTCTCACTGCCTCGTTTCCATGCTGTTGAACTCATGAATTAGCATGTTGGTGCTGACACCTGATTAAAGGTGAACTTGTTGGTCTCCTCACTTGTCATCAGCATGGTTGACTTGTCACTGTGCAGAGCAAGCGTATGAATGGAAGGTAAACTGCAGCTACCTTATGTTCCTCCTCAACCACCAATAAAAAATAAAAAATAAACAAGAAACTGAAAGACAGCACAAAGCGATTCATTCCATCAACATATCTCTCCTGGAATTTACAGTTTGTGTGTGCATGTTTGATATAGAAGATGTGGTTTTGAAGACCCCTCTGAAGTGACTCTGCTTTCTAAAGATAGCTTGCTAAATGCTAGTGCACTCTGGTGAAAAGTGCAGGTATTTATTTTTTGGGCCATTTTTGTGACAGTGCAGATTCTCAAATATAAAAGGATGTGTCATACTTCGAAGTCTGAGAATAGTCCATTAAGATCGGCGTATCTGAATGTTGGTAACTCAGGATGACTCATGTCTCTCATGTTCATACAGGTTTATAAGACGTGATGCTAGAAACACCATGCTTATCATCTCCATATCTACACTTCATGTAGGATACTATGTACCAGCTACACTACATACACTAACCCCCTACATTACTTTTACTAATCCCGCTCTCATCCCTCCCCCTCCTGCTGTTTCTCTCTCTTTTGACCACTATTCTCTAAGCTGGGCCTATTTGAAAAGGAATGTTTATTATGGTAAAGTGTCTACTATCCGGGTTGCACAACCCCATTGGAGCCAAGGTCTTTCCTTCGCTTCCTGAGTTGGGGCCGGGGAAATGAGACCTTTTTAACTTTGTGCGTCAGCCGAGTCAGACTGTGGAATCTGGCTCGACCAGAGTATAAATATCTACATCCAGTCAGCCTTCCCCCAAGATCAGACATCATTCCCCTTCTGGTGGGGGCTGGAATGGATGAAGCGCTCCCTCCCCAACCAAGAGGAAGAAGGAGGGGCCAAAATATGGCAATTAACAGCTTATATTCCTTTACAAAACATCTTGAACATTACTAAAGTGCCATCAGTCAAGTAATTAAGGAAAAAAGGAATTCAGTAATTTGCCTGAAAATATCAGCCTGTCACTATTTCTGTACATGCCGTATATTCATGAGAGATCGATGGAGCGATGCCAAATCCGTTTAGATACCGTCTCATGTTTGTGTTATTCCCAACCACATTCCCCACAAACCAGCTCACAGATGAAGATCTTGTTTTGGGTTCTGGGGCGTCTTGTTGGGGGCCTCAGGAGAAAAGGGAACGTTGTCATTGTGTACTTGAATGTGTTTCTGAAAGTCTGTTTACGGTATTTTCTGGTTATTTAGGGTTAAAGCATGTGCCAAATAAAATAAATTATATAAATGGCATCTTTTGTTACTTTCTTAACATATTAGATAAGTTTTAAATATGTGTGTGTTCAAGCCAAATAAATGTGCCAAAAATGAAGAAAACTCCAGTAATTTATTGGTCCTTTTCAAGCCTGTATTTTGGTTAAGTGTGGTTCAAAATAGAAAGATGGGAAACTAATGAACAGCCCAACACAGAGGTGGAGCAAAGAGACATGTGACAAAAAACTGATTGGCAAAAGACAGAGGAAACTGCTTTGACAAGCCTGTGATAGAACTGTCCTGGAGCGAGAGTTAATCGTGGCTCAGCCTTTGGGTCAATATTGCATGACAGTAAAGAGTCACAGGCTCCATTCATGGCTTGGATCCAAATACATCCTTTCCTTGTGTGTGAACCAAATAGTAATGCAGGCTCGCTTCTCCTGTCTCTCAGTATCACTGACCTGCCCAAGAACCCTCATTTGACAGCACAGTATCAACCCTGTACTGACATTATCATTGTGCTCAGCAGAGTCACTGTGTTTTATCAGTTTGGCATGGAGTACCTATCGCTGTCATTTGCTGAAGTCAGGGGAATATTATTCTCAGATTTGCTATCTGTCAGTTGTCTGTGGAAGCCATTCAAAAGATAATAGAAGAGCCACTCACTTTTGTCTCTGAATGCTACTTGTCTGTACATCCTGAGTGTCTCCAATGAAAAAAATAAGTTATATGGTCACAAATGCATTACAGTATAAGTACAGAATAAGTATACATTTATGGCACAATCTGATCAAAAAGGGCCAATGTTGACCAAGGTAATTTAACTGTTTTTACAGATATAAGTGCAGACTGCAAGCTTTCAAGATACGATTCATATATTAAAATCTGAAAATAGTCGAAGAAGATACACGTTAGAAGATTCTAGAAATTTTCCCAGGGTGTGATTGTTTTTGTGTTAATCAAGAGAAGACCTGCATGCTGATAATTAAATATTCGGTTATTTTAAGTAAGAGAAAAAATGTTTTTTACATAATATATTTTAGATATAAATGTTATATGATTTGAATATGTATATAATTATTACACCTGTAAACTCCTGTAAACACCTGTAGACTGTGGACAGGTTGGGGGCCTTTAGTCTGTCACAGTCTTGGAGAGGACTTGTTGCTATGACAGCTGGATAAAGGACTTGGCCCGTCTCCAACCAAGCTGTCATGTCTTCATGCTCTTCCTGAGAGTCAGACCACACACTGTTGTTCCCCAGTAAAATACTAATCCACAGTGATTACTCACCATAAAAAGAACACATTATTTGGAACATACTTAGTATTGAACATGCCATGACATCTTTTAAAAAAAAATTCATGGCCAATCTTGAGGGTCCATAAGCAAGTTGTATCATGTGTGTTGATTTAAATGACAGAAACAGGGACTCTTTTGGTCAAGCCAAATAAACAAGGATAATTGCTTCTTTAAACTGTCCTGGAGTGCTGAACAGCTGCTCCTGGGTCCCTGTCAAACAGCTGACTCTTCTGGAGCTACTAAGAGGCAGTTTAAGATGGAAAGCTTTAAACAAGTCCAAACACTGAAAGGGAGTTGCTCAAATGGCAAGACTGGGAAGCTGTATGTCAGAAACACACACCATACTTAGCAAACGCATTTCTGTTGATACCTTTTTTTTAAATATACAAGCATCAAAACGTACATTTTCAGAATGATATTTTTGACATTTATTTTCATATACTTTGCATTCTACTAAAGAAAATCCCCCTACAATATTTATAATACTATATATAATAAAGTATGAAATATAAATATAAAATAGTTAAATACTCACAGAAATGTTGACGTTTTCATTGGCTCTGATAGCAGCATGAATGCCTCTGGTGTGTTTTGAGTCTGTTGTGAGGATGAGATGCATCGGTCTGGCAACAGTGGCGTTCAGATTAAACATGGACTGGGGAAAAACAGGAAATTCCATTATTTCATTTTCCTCACATTTCCTCCAGCATGAAATCACTTGGAACACAGAATATCAAATATCAAATTTAGCTACAAACAGCGATGTGTGTTCCTCCTCAAACTGGGAAAATCTCATGAAAAATGTAATTGTGGATGGTCAATATTTGGACAAAAAGAGAGTAAAGTTAATTTCTGCTAATCAAACAGGCAGAATGGAGATTAAAAAACATTGTGGTTGCAAGTCAGCCTCTCTATCCTCCCTGCTCCAACTATGGAGGTTAAAAAGGGCAGAATATTATCTTTGGTCAGCTTTGAGACCAAGTTTAAACAGCTGTAATTCAGGCATCTTCTGACAAATCAATGTGGAATTGCGCATGGTACTTCAGAGTCATGCCTACATGTACATAATACATTTACACAATAAACTATTATACATTAATAAGTCAATTATACCTATGGTTCATGTGGGGGAGATTTGTGTAGGTTCTCCAAAGTTTTCACCATACAGCAACATCTATTATGGTGGACCTTATGGGTCCTTGCGACTTTGTTGTTCCTAATGAGAACTAAGGCATGCACACCAAGTTGCAGAAGAATTGGTGAAATGGGGAAATGCCATCGCAAAAATTGCCCAAAAATGTCAAGTCAAATGTGGATCATTACTGGCCGCAAAATTTTAGATACTAAGGATAGTTGCTATGTTTAATTCATTTTTTTTTCAGTTGTGTTTGTCAAGTAAATGTTTATTTTTTCTTCACAAAATGTGGATTGCAACATAGAGATAGGAACAGAGCCTGCAAGATAATACATTTTATTTATGCCTCCACACTGAAAGAGCTCCAACAGGGTTATTACATTTCTGAGCACCAGGAACAATGATCTAAAACACAATAACTCTATAGCGATCCAATAATGACACAGATGGCTTTCAGGATAAACAAATAGAATCTAACAATGTCTTCTTTTCTGGCTGGGTTTTAGTATTGCATGGCAGAAAAGAAACTTGTTTTTACACTTATCTGTGGTGCGTCATCTGTAGAAAAATATGTTGCAGTTTTTCAAAATTGCTAACATTTATTGAAATAGTTACCTATTTTCTCAAAACAGTAAAGACAAAATCCTACAAAATCCTTCCAAAACCTTTTTGTCAACATTAAACGCTTGCTCCTAAACCAAGGGTGCCCAATACTGGTCCTCAAGGGCCACTGCTCCAGCACACCTGATTCTAATGAAGAGCCATTATCAGGCCATATATCCCCCAAGGCAAGTAGGGTGAAGTGCCTTGCCCAAGGACACAAC
Source organism: Neosalanx taihuensis (assembly GCA_030340665.1). NCBI lineage: Eukaryota > Metazoa > Chordata > Actinopteri > Osmeriformes > Salangidae > Neosalanx > Neosalanx taihuensis. The sequence continues at coordinate 8,133,055 of CM059311.1, forward strand.
ATCATGTTGGCATGGCTGAGACATCTGCAAACGGGTAAGAAATGGTCTAAGATCTTAGAAAGTCCTGCTCTCTGGGAGCAGTATACCTTGGGTAAAAACATAAATAATTGAGATCCAACAGTAAGTACAGGGACATTCCCTCCTAGGCAAGCAGGGTGAAGTGTCTTGCCCAAGGACACAACGTCACACAGCCAGGGTTTGATCTCACAACCTTCCGATCATGAGGCCAACGCCTTAACCGTTGAGCTATCTGACTCCCCTGTACATAGAACAGCTTCCGGGCCATTTTCAGCCCAACAAATGTTACATACCCTTTTCTGAGACTTTAAAGACGACTGTGAAATACTCTATAGGATCATTCTATCACCCCCCCAAAAATTCCAATCTATCTCTCAATTTTTTTTCTTCTACTTTTTCTCCATTCCTTTCTACAGTCCTCCATCCATCTCCCCCTTTCACTTTCTCAGACGGAACAATGAACAGCAGACCACTGCCAGCCCTGATCATTCACCCTTGCTATTTTTGGTCATGTGCTTTCAAGATACAATTGTTTTCCTCTTCAGACATTTTTTCCCTCTTTCGCGACAGCCATTTTCCTTAGGGGACTTTGCTGATGCATAACAGCTTCCCGTTATTCTTTTGACTCTCTTCCCTTACCAGGAGCCGGCTCCAATGCTCCAGTCTCGGCCTTTTGCCAAAACTCCCAACATCCATGCCAGATTGTGACATCAATGGGCTTCTGGACAACAGCTCACCCACCCCCCCCCCTTTCTCCTGCCCTGTCTCGCTCCCTTCTGGCTAGACCTGACACCATCCTTCCCATTCCCTCTCTTTCGTGTCGTTCCTCACTTCCATTCCCCCCTCAATATCTTCCTTCTTTCTCACACCTTTCATTTCTCAGTCTCTGTCTTCTTTGCCACCCCTATAATTGTTGGCTATGGATCGACTGCCAAGCTAGACTCACTCTGGACTCCCTCGTCTTGAACCCCTTTGGACCTCCCTACCCTCACCAAGCAGAGGACTTCCAGCATGCTTGTTTATAAATGCATAACAAACTTGTTAAATCCTCAAAAAAGGGGGAAGAAAATGTGTTTGATCCCATGTGAAGTGGATGATCTTATTATGGAGGGATGGTAAGATTTATCACCCGCTGGACAGTCTTGAATTACATTTTAGAGAAGACCAACAAAACGGATGTGAAAAAATAAAAGTGGAGAAAGGGGGACAGACAGGACAACCAGTCAGGAGGAGGGGGGGGGGGATGGGAGACTGAGAGAACAGATCATCTTAATTCCCAAACCATTTAATATCTCAAGATACAAATGTTGTCTCTAAATTGGTTCAGTAACCACTTTTGTATCTGCCACTAATTTAACGTGGCCGGACAACAGTGTTGTGTTGAGAAATGCCCTAGCGTCTGTTTCTCCTAGCAAACATCCACTCAGTCCCCCAGGAGGGCAGGATACGCAAGCTCTCTGGAATGTCCATGGACTCTGAGACCAATCTATGTCCATGACTTCACTGCATACACAGAAACACACACACACACACACTTATCCAGTACACACTTACACACAATCTCATTCGTACACAGACCATGGTTTCATCATCTTAGCAGATAATACATCTCAGTAGCGAGCACAATCACTTAAAAATCATCTCTGTCTTCCTGTCTTCTTTAGATTTCACAAGGACAGCAGCCTCTGGCCCATGTGTGTCAGTGTCCTTGAGCTACTCACTGATCCACTAAGTCCCTTCTGGAGCCCTGCAGAGTAACACTGCCAGTACTGCTGTGTGCATGTATGTGAATGGCAGGCCAAAATGGAAAGCACTTGAGCACCATTTACCATTTGATTAGCTGCGTTCTTCACTCAGTGGGTTTATAAGAAGGAAACATTTCTACTGAGAAGCCACATGTGTTTTTTTATGTGGTCAGAACATGTGCCTGAGGGTTCAGGACTGAGGGTTTGATACTAGAGCTAGAGATTCAGGCAGGCATCTTCAGGTGCTGTATAACGTGTCTATGGTGACAGATTGGTGTGTGTGTGTGTGAGAGAGAGAGAGAGAGAGAGAGAGAGAGAGAGCGAGAGAGAGAGAGAGAGAGAGAGAGAGAGAGAGACAAAAAGAGTGATAGTGGGAAATGAGTGAGCAATGATAAAGAGGAATAAACTAATGATACTTAGTCAGAAGTCGCCTATGGCAGTAGCCTCTCAAACTCTTAGAGAAATGTTTTTTTTTTCTTTTTCGAAAATATGATTTTCTCTTGAAATTGTTTAAAGTGTGCTTGTCACTTATTTCTTACCCTTACAATAACATGCAATAACTTAACCATATCTGCAATCTCAATATTACATTCATTTAAAGCCTCCATGAAAACAGCATTATAACATCACAGATAGAGCTGTAGAGTATGGCAGGCTAGCTTTCCCACTGCAGTGAGGCAAGTTAGCATGAAACATTCCCAGTTAGTTACCAAACATGCAGATCTTCATCTGCATCAGACGTTTGGCCTGTTACCAGATATCAAGCTGACCCCAGGGGGTGGGGAAGGGGGGGGGTGTTACCACTGTTTATTCATTTCTGCTGAAGGAGAAACATAATGTGTTGCTCATATGGTATCAATCTCTGGCGAACACATTCTCACAGAATACAGTCCACCCTCACCCTCCCTATAGAATACAGTCCACCCTCACCCTCTCTATAGAATACAGTCCACCCTCACCCTCCCTATAGAATACAGTCCACCCTCACCCTCTCTATAGAATACAGTCCACCCTCACCCTCTCTATAGAATACAGTCCACCCTCACCCTCTCTATAGAATACAGTCCACCCTCACCCTCTCTATAGAATACAGTCCACCCTCACCCTCCCTATAGAATACAGTCCACCCTCACCCTCCCTATAGAATACAGTCCACCCTCACCCTCTCTATAGAATACAGTCCACCCTCACCCTCCCTATAGAATACAGTCCACCCTCACCCTCTCTATAGAATACAGTCCACCCTCACCCTCTCTATAGAATACAGTCCACCCTCACCCTCTCTATAGAATACAGTCCACCCTCACCCTCCCTATAAAATACAGTCCACCCTCACCCTCTCTATAGAATACAGTCCACCCTCACCCTCTCTATAGAATACAGTCCACCCTCACCTTCTCTATAGAATACAGTCCACCCTCACCCTCTCTATAGAATACAGTCCACCCTCACCCTCCCTATAGAATACAGTCCACCCTCACCCTCTCTATAGAATACAGTCCACCCTCACCCTCTCTATAGAATACAGTCCACCCTCACCCTCTCTATAGAATACAGTCCACCCTCACCCTCTCTATAGAATACAGTCCACCCTCACCCTCCCTATAGAATACAGTCCACCCTCACCCTCCCTATAGAATACAGTCCACCCTCACCCTCTTTATAGAATACAGTCCACCCTCACCCTCTCTATAGAATACAGTCCACCCTCACCCTCCCTATAGAATACAGTCCACCCTCACCCTCCCTATAGAATACAGTACACCCTCACCCTCTCTATAGAATACAGTCCACCCTCACCCTCTCTATAGAATACAGTCCACCCTCACCCTCCCTATAGAATACAGTCCACCCTCACCCTCTTTATAGAATACAGTCCACCCTCACCCTCCCTATAGAATACAGTCCACCCTCACCCTCTCTATAGAATACAGTCCACCCTCACCCTCCCTATAGAATACAGTCCACCCTCACCCTCTCTATAGAATACAGTCCACCCTCACCCTCCCTATAGAATACAGTCCACCCTCACCCTCTTTATAGAATACAGTCCACCCTCACCCTCCCTATAGAATACAGTCCACCCTCACCCTCTCTATAGAATACAGTACACCCTCACCCTCCCTATAGAATACAGTCCACCCTCACCCTCTCTATAGAATAAGTGACAGGGATTCAGAGTGTATCTTGCTAGGGAGAGTTTGAGATCTATTGCTGCGATATTCTGGTGTCTGCAGACAGAAAGGTTTTGGTTCGCTGCTTAGCCATGATGTAGTGCTGTGAAGCAACTTTACTATGAGAAGAACTGTGTATTTAAACAGAGGTTTGAGCTTGAAGTCTAGTGTGCAGTAAATGTAATGTGTTGAGTTCACATGTAGGAGTTTCCTTACCCCAGGACTGATATGCAGGTTGAGGATGTGCACCTCAACATTGTCATCCCTGATAAAGGCCGTCCAGCAGCCGATGGTCATTTCTCGCACCTGGATCCATGGGATCTGATTCACAGGCTGATCCACCGGCTTGCAGGTCTGGCTGGAAGCTGGTGAGAGGGAATGAGGAAGCACATTTAGGAGAGACTGAGTGGGAAGGTCCTGTGTTTACCAACAAAGAAGAAAGATGGGGATATATGGGTTACAGAGGAAACTGGGAGATCCATTTTGTTCCCATTGAATAAACAACTCAATTAAGAAGAGCATGTAAATATATTATAATCAGTAACGCATCACAGCATCATCCACACTATGTTCAGACACACATCCAGTCAGCCTTGAGGTCTAGACCTGAACAGGATGTTGCTTTCCTGACACATTCATATGGAACGCCTCCACACTAAAGTCAACTTGGAATTACTGGAAGTCCTAGTACAGACATGTAAACATTTCTATAAAAATGACACTATTTTGTAGTTTATCTTAATGTCACTTTGAAAATCACTTCTATAATCCAACCTTCATCTGTGTGGCCGGACCAAAAATATACAATCTGTCATCAAAAGTGTTTTTTTTTTTTTTTACGAAACTAGTGTCACATGTATTGGCACCCCTACATGTAATTCTTTGCACAAAGTCCCGTTACTAATAAACAATTCTGTATCATCTAAGATCATCCAGGGTCCTTCTCCACATCACAGAACCTCCAGCATCCTTAACCCTGGGGATCCTGTTCTTTTCAATTTAGCCATCCTTTATGCCAAACCCATCTGGACTGATTGGTGCTAAAACATTGTTTCATCGGACCATTAAACATCATTCAAGTTCAAGTCAAAAGTCCAGTAGCAGGTAGCCAACTCCAGAGGCCTCATGTAAAAATGTTGTGTATTATTATACTGTGAGACTGCACCACAATTAGTGGTGTTCGAGTCAGCTTCAGTACAGTAACATTCAATATTTATACAAAAATCAAAACAAAAAAAACTAGTGTGTATTGTACACAACATCCTTCTACATCTATCCAGTGCATAAGATTATTGCTTAATGTGTGTAAAAGTAGTATTTTGATGGATATTGTGATGTAAACCTCAAAATCGGCACACTGTGTCATGACATTATATGAACTACAACAGTGACTTTAGAGAACTACAACTCTGCATTAATCTGACATGACCTTGAGGAAGGTGCACGTCCTCCACTTCTGTCAAGACCTCTAGATCACATTGTGCTTTTTTGTGTGTTTAGCTATTTTAGCTTAAGCGGCACATTTACAGACTATCTGCATTTATTCTGCGTAATCATTTATGGTACCAGGCAAGCCAGAGTCAGTGGATCGTTCTTATACAGTCAAGCTCACCTTCAAACACAAAGTCATGGATTACTGTATGCAGGATACCAAAAACTCTGACTAACTTCCATTTTGTTCATAGGAATTTACAGGAGTGGCTCTACTTGTGTCAACAAAAATGCTTTTGTTAAAAAATAATTATTTCGTAATTACTGAATTTTCTTTCAAAATGAATGTACTTGAAATTTTCAAGTTTCAAGTTTCAGTTGAGTTTTTTTTCCTCAGACGATGAATCTTTGAAAGATGACAGAGCTTCTGGAACTGCGTGTTCATCCTCCCTGTCTGAGTTATCGTCTAAGGGAGGAGGAAAGGTTACCGTCAGGTCAGGGAATGGATAAACCAGACTACCTTCTACTCACTGGAGGAAAGTATGTTGGCATCAATACTATCTTTGGGTAGGTCTGCTCATCTTACTATCTTGGTTGATGGATCATGGTTCATGACCCACCACGACCCCCATTTAGTCAGCAGTAAATCAGAAGTAATCTTCTTGCTGTATGTTTGTGAGTTTGATCCTCAGCCCTGGAGTGTCAAGGAGATGGAGGACCTGGCTGAGGTCAAGGGTGAGAGTTGATAGGAGAACCTGGACTTGAGGCATGTGTGCGATCTGTCAGTTTCTGTGTGTCTGCATGTCTATATTTAGGAGTGTGTGTGTGTGTGTGTGTGCGCACGTGTTTCTGTTTGTCAAACAGTCAGACTGGAACTGTGTGGAGATTCCTGCTAGAAGCCACTGAAATAATGATTAGCTTCATCTGTTCCTTTCCCTTTGTAGTGTGTGTGTGTCCTGTTGTAGTATAGATGTGGATTGGATGGTAAGAATATGACAGAAGAATTCAGGCAGTTAGGCTCTACCTGCTTGGGCAACGACAGGATATAGAATTATAAATGCAGACAATGGATCAAGGTTCTATGCAGTTCTTTTGCTGAGTTCTCCATTCGTAGCGCCCAATCGGATTTCTAGTGACGAAGTTCCATAGAAATCAGACACAGAATTAGATAATGACAGTCAGTGCTGGGATTACAAGGACAATAATAAACAACAAAATGGAATACACAAAAACGTACAACTCTTACAGCTCAGACCTTGTCAAACTATTGAAACTTCTGAGGGCAAGTGTTCTAAAGTGTTCTGCTTGGTGAATGAGATGGAGGGAAGAACCAAGGAGGAGGGATGGGGGGGGGGGGACAGGAAACAACAACGTTCTTGAGGGCAACAGGAAATGCCATGTTTAAACGGCTTTCCAAATGATGACAGAGTAGCCAGGCCTTGTCCACATGAAGAGAGGACAGTCAAAAGAAAAAGAACAAAAGGAATGAGGACACTGGTCCTCTAAAAAGACACTCGTTCATCTTCCCCTAATCAACGGTTTTCTCAGATAGAGAGCTGCAGACCTTCCCTGGTTACTGTCCTTCTTTACTGCATGTCCTCCTGGAACAGGCCTGCTTCCTGTTATTCTGGCCCTCTTTGTCCCCTCGGCAGCCTGATCCTCTTCAGACAAATATATTGCAATCTTCCCTCCTCTCTGATAGTCAGCATGTGTGTGCCTGTAGCATTGCTTGAGAGTGAGCGTGTGGATGAGCCACTGTTTATGCATTTGTGAAACGGATAGTGACAGACACGCTCTATGTGCAGCTGTGATGTGATGGCCAAGTTATTGGAGATATGAACGCCAGCTAGACGGACCTCCATCCCTGACCCGGAAATGCCTGCAATCCCTTTAAGCGGTTTTGTGGTAAATGAGGTAAAGAAACAGGGCTCTCTGAAACCCTAATGTCCATTTATTTTTTATCAGACCTACTCCATTTCCTTTTCCCAAGACATGCTTAGGGACCGTTGTGATGCCCATCTAGATAAGATGTATTAAGGGAGAATGCTGAGGTCCTATGGGATTATTTATTTGTTGCAAGGCTCTGCTTAGTGTCAAGCAACAAGGTTTCTTGTCACAGTTATGTCAGTATGTACACACTCCTTCATATGTAGGGTGCTTGTTGACATGTGCTTATTACGGAACAGGCTGCTAGTTTTGTTTTTCAAGTGTTATTTTATTTGTCAGGACGAAAGCACTGAAACACCCACAGACAAACTCTGACATAAAAGATGCAGGCGAGAAAAAGATCAATGACCAGCCGGCAAAATTCTATTTCCAATAAATGGTCATTTTCGCTATCAAGTCGTCCGACAGACTCCAAAGATCCACCTACTATTCACACTGACAAGGTGTGGGTGGAGATTTTTCGAATGGAAAATAAATGGCATAAATTAGTTTTGTTGTGAGACATGTTTTGCATCTCATCAATCTTCTGGATTATGGAGTTTATTCTTGGGGTATAACAACCTACATTTGCTGTTAGAAATATTACAATTTATAGGTTTGAATCTTCTGGCCAGCTATAAAGGTCTTTTCAGATCAGGGTCTCATATGGTCAACACTCCCCTGCTTGGCAAACATTCATGTTTGGTAGCAAAGATATAGAAATAGAGACAGTGTGCATGGGCTGTGTCAAACATGAAGCACACAGTCTAGATGAAGTAACCCTGGATCATTTCAATCTGACAGTCATTCACATGGAAATCTCAAGTAGACAGAGACTAGGCCTCAACCTACTGTCTCCATCAGGAGGAAGTCAACTGTGTTTGTCAGGGTCGGGCAGAGGAGTCAAGATGGTGGGGGCTGGGAGAGATGGGGGGGGTTAAAGACCCCACCCCCCACCTTCCCGCCGTCACACACACATGCACACACCTATTGTCCCACCATTTCCGCAGCTGTAGACTGAGGCCTGACCATCCACAGGAAGGTAAACAAGCTCTTATCAGCGCTCTGCAGGGGCCTGTCCCCTGGCCTCTCACCCCTACAGTCAGCAGACTAGCAACTATACTCCCACTATACTCCCTCAACTTACCTTACTAGACAGGCCATCAAAGCCCTGAGCTCTATCAAAAAACACTGATTAGTAGGGATAGATTTAGGATCTATACATTTGGGAGTGAAGTTAGGATTCTGTGACTTTGTGTGTACTGTAAGTGTGTACTGTATGTGTGTACTGTAAGTGTGTACTATATGTATGTACTTAATGTGTGTACTGTAAGTGTGTACTGTATGTGTGTACTGTAAGTGTGTACTGTAAGTGTGTACTGTAAGTGTGTACTGTGTGTGTACTGTGTGTGTGTACTGTATGTGTGTGTGTTTGTGTGTCACTGTGTTGATTCTGGGTAGGATATGAAAGCAGATCTGGAGACTGTTTGTCTTCCCCTGCAGCCTGTTTACATCTCTGGGAGACATTTTTCAGACGTCTGATCCAGTTGCGGAAGACGGCACAACAACAAACCCAATGGTGCATGGTCACACACACACACACACACACACACACACACACACCGCATTTAATCTCTCACAAACACAACATATTGTAACTGTCTCTCAGTTAGTTTCCATGCCTGTCAACTCACATTCCTGAAGAGCTCAATGTGTTCTAATACTGAGTGCAGTAAGCCGATGTGTTTAGCATAGCAACATAGCTGCAAGATAAGCAGTCTTGAACAGACTGTCTTGATAAGGGGTTGAAAGCTCTATTCTCTCTTCGGGTTGACTATAAATCACACACTATCTAAAACACACACACACACACATAAACACATAAAATTCCCAGGAACATCAGCACGTCTTCAATAAGTTTGGTTTCTTAAATAACACTTCAAGACACTTTATGAAGATGTGTCAGCGAGTTGGTGCAGGAATTAACTTGGGACAAAAACTAAACAAGCAAGCTATGTCTCCAGCAAGAGTCTGCTAACCTTCTTAACATTAATTAGCAGCTTTGGGAAAGATTTGTGGGCGTACGGTGTGGGCGTACGATGTGGGCGTACGATGTGGGCGTACGATGTGGGCGTACGGTGTATTTGGAAAACATTCACAATGCTTAACTTTTTATACATGTTATGTTACACCTGTGTTATTAGGTGTAATATTTATTATTGCTTATTAGCAGTGCTGCCTATTCCCGTTAGGGGTCACAGGTGACTGGAGCCTATCACCAGGGGTCACAGGTGACTGGAGCCTATCACCAGGGGTCACAGATGACTGGAGCCTATCACCAGGGGTCACAGGTGACTGGAGCCTATCCCAGTTACTTTGGGGCCTTAGGTGGGGTACAGCCTGGACTGGGGCCAGTTTCAGGGCAATCACACTGACATTGCCAACCAATCACTGTCATACACAAGGGGCAATTTCTAACAATGTCCAGTTAACCTCCACATGCATGTCTTTGGACGGTGGGAGAAACCCAGACTGCCAGGAGAGAACCCACGGTAACATGGGGGGGGGGGGGGGGAATACAGACTCCACCAATCTGTGATGAATTCAGTTGGTTGGCCATTATATGGCAATGCACCTGTCAATATAAGGTCCCATTGTTGTAGATGTAAAGGACTCTCAGCCCATGATAAACAATATTCTGATGAAACACAAAGATCAAACGTATTTGTTCCTGAATGCCACACATCATGTCTGGACAGCAGGTCCCACTCATCACCTGGCCCTACAGTGAAGCATGATGATCATGATGATCAGCATCATGCCTGGACAGCAGGTCCCACTCATCACCTGGCCCTACAGTGAAGCATGATGATCATGATGATCAGCATCATGTCTGGACAGCAGGTCCCACTCATCACCTGGCCCTACAGTGAAGCATGATGATCATGATGATCAGCATCATGTCTGGACAGCAGGTCCCACTCATCACCTGGCCCTACAGTGAAGCATGATGATCATGATGATCAGCATCATGTCTGGACAGCAGGTCCCACTCATCACCTGGCCCTACAGTGAAGCATGATGATCATGATGATCAGCATCATGTCTGGACAGCAGGTCCCACTCATCACCTGGCCCTACAGTGAAGCATGATGATCATGATGATCAGCATCATGTCTGAAGGACAGCAGGTCCCACTCATCACCTGGCCCTACAGTGAAGCATGATGATCATGATGATCAGCATCATGTCTGGACAGCAGGTCCCACTCATCACCTGGCCCTACAGTGAAGCATGATGATCATGATGATCAGCATCATGTCTGGACAGCAGGTCCCACTCATCACCTGGCCCTACAGTGAAGCATGATGATCATGATGATCAGCATCATGTCTGAAGGACAGCAGGTCCCACTCATCACCTGGCCCTACAGTGAAGCATGATGATCATGATGATCAGCATCATGTCTGAAGGACAGCAGGTCCCACTCATCACCTGGCCCTACAGTGAAGCATGATGATCATTGGATATCCTGGATCAAAACTAGTTCAACACACTCTATTGCGTCCTCCATATTCAGTTATATACATTTCCCGACCAATTTAGAATGACACAGATTCACAACATAATCACAGATTATCTTGCAACCAAGTCTCACCAACGTTATAATGTTTTTACAGTTTCTTTGTTACAGCCAATCAAAATAAGGGGCAAAGAAAACAGGAAGTTGGGTTGTGTCTCACTAAATCTTTCATGTATGCACACATCAATCTTGGAATCATTTTGGGGCATACTATAGTAATTTAAATGACTGTTTAATTAATCATTTTTAATCAATCAAATTTGCTGGTTTATAATTTAGTGACAGAACAATTATTTGGTAGACTGTTAGAGGAGTACTCAAAGAGAAGAAAGAAGGCAGTTTAAATGGAAAAAGGAGGAAGATAGAAATGGGCTTGGGGTAGCGTTGTTACATCTCCTTACTAGTCTGGCTGCAAAAAGTGCAAATTGCATATAGACTGCCATATTGTTATTCGACTATGACTGCTATGTTGTTATTAAACTATAGACTGCTATGTTGTTATTATACTGTAGACTGCCATGTTGTTATTAGACTATAGACTGCCATATTGTTATTAGACTGTAGACTGCCATATTGTTATTAGACTGTAGACTGCCATATTGTTATTAGACTGTAGACTGCCATATTGTTATTCGACTATAGACTGCTTTGTTGTTATTAGACTATAGACTGCCATATTGTTATTAGACTGTAGACTGCCATATTGTTATTAGACTGTAGACTGACATATTGTTATTAGACTGTAGACTGCCGTGTTGTTATTAGACTGTAGACTGCCATGTTGTTATTAGACCATAGACTGCTATGTTGTTATTAGTCTATAGACTGCCATTTTGTTATTAGACTGTAGACTGCTATGTTGTTATTAGACTGTAGACTGCTATGTTGTTATTAGACTATAGACTGCCATGTTGTTATTAGACTGTAGACTGCTAAGTTATTATTAGACTGTAGACTGCCATGTTGTTATTAGACTATAGACTGTCAGTTGTTATTAGACTGTAGACTGCCATATTGTTATTAGACTATAGACTGTCAGTTGTTATTAGACTGTAGACTGCTATATTGTTATTTCCCATTGGGAGGATTTGTGGATGAGGCCCTCTGAAAAATCATCTTCCTTACATCTTTTAATTTCTCTCTATGTAGGGGTACTGCCGCCATGTTTCCATGTGTTCTTCCATCTGTCTCTCTAACTGGTTACCTTTTAAGACTTCTCCCCTCTCTTCTTACCCATGATTTATCCTTTCTTTCCCCCTTACCTTAAAAACTCCAGCTCTTATACCCCCCTCATAACGTACAGCTAATATGCTTTTACGGTGATGTAATAACCCCCCCCACCCCTGTTCCCAGTAGAGGCTCCCATGCCTGCTGTTAAGCTTTTGTACTTTTTCTTCTGCCCATGATGTGAAGGGACCCTGGGTTGGCGGAAGTGCTTCAGGAAGCCCTGTAATCACCGCTGTCAAGCTCCCAATGTAGCTCAAAGCAGAAGGGAGCACAGTTGACAAAGCCCCCCATCAGACAGAAAAGTAGTACTTCCCTGTGGAGTTTCTACAGACGGTGCAGCAGATAACAGACTACACCACTGAACACCAAGGGGTCGCAATGGGATTTAAAGTCAACATTAACCTCTTCCAGCTTCTTCAATGATGGCATGTTTGCTGTCAGGAGTCCAGTACAGCAAATAGTCACCATAACATTGTCCCTTTCAACCACAGCAGTTCAGCCAAACAAACTACAGGAATGCACTAGGATTCATACACATAACTCAAATTAACTCTGCAAAACTGTTCTGTGGAAGCTATAATGACACAAATAGTGGTTATCACAAATAAAGGCAGATGTTTGAGGACTATGGTTCTGCAACATTATTGTGCAGTGTCCTTGATGCTCGGATGCTGGATCAGTACGTCAGTGAAACACACAAACACAGATTCCTTGAAATATAGAAAGTGCTAAAGGCTGTGATACTTTTGGTGAAAGTGCAGTGCCTATGATGCAGCTGGTTTCTGTGGTTTTGGTCCTATACTTTTCTGATCACCTTTGAAATCTTGTCATCTGTGAAGTACCTGTTCAACCTCCACATATTTTCTAGTTAAACTGCCAATGCTATGGTAGCCTACATTCAAGCAAATTATCATGTACATTTTCTCTGTTAAATTTGTAACATAAATCATTACATGGACAATGATTGAGCCAGTTTTAGTAAATCACCATACATTGCTTGGCAGGCCGGTTTTACATGTTGTTCTGTTAGCTATCCAGCCGCTTTGAAAGCAGATAATTGTTGGTTGTAAAAGCGAATTTGTTTCTAAATAAAGAAACGGAATAACCCTGTGACCACATTACTAGCTGTGACCACATTATCAGCTGTGACCACATTACTAGCTGTGACCACATTATCAGCTGTGACCACATTACCAACTGTGACATTACCAACTGTGACCACATTACCAACTGTGACATTACCAACTGTGACCACATTACCAACTGTGACAACACATTATCAACTGTTATAACAGTTCATAACACTGCCAATACACTGTTACATCAGACGTATTTCGATGGAACATGACTTCCACCACCAGTGGCCAGAGAAAGCACAACAGGAGTGTTTATCACTTTCACTGGTGCCAAAAGAATCCAAAATATAAAACGTAATCTTATGTTCATCCATAGCTAAAGCTGACAGAGTTGTATGGACCTGACTTTAATACCATACATATATTGTTGTGTTGGTATGAATAAGCATAGAAATACAACAAGATGCAATGGTTCAACAGAAAAATGTAATATTCATTGTGGGTCCATGGTTCATTGTTGTACTTTGTCACACATGATCAACAAGCTATGACAGTAACTTGTGCAGTAGATAGGTTAACCGTCATACCTAAAACTAATGGACAACATCATGTTAAATCCAAAGGTAATCCCAAATTACTCCAAATTAGACTCAAAACATCTGTTCAAATAAAGGCTCTGACTAGTCTCTAGAAAAAGGGACTAAAAGTGATCCACGACAGGACGTTTAATAAAGATTAAACTACGGTTTCAACTCCATTAGTCTCTGCTTCCTCTGACTCCAACTCTCTGAATGATCTGTTCATTAAAACCCTCTACAGATGGCTTAAATAAAGATTAGGTATTGTAGGAGATCAATCATGGTTTTTACCTGATGGTGCAATGGTAAAGCACAGCATGAACACGAAGAACATTTTGAAGTAATTCTCCATCTTCAGCTCTCCAAGCAAGTGTATTGGTTTTCCAGGCGGTTTAAGAACTCCGGTGTCAGGGGGAGCAGTGGTCCAGTGACTGTGGCCGTAGTTCTGCTCCAGAAGGATGATCACACAACACCAGCCTTGAGAGGTCGAGGGTCAACTGTAGGTATGGAAACAATGAAGCATCACAAGTGGGTGAAAATAAGAAGGTAACTTCTGATGGTCTATTAAGATAAAGCATATTGAAATGTGTACACTACCCTGCGATGAAACACATGAACACTTGGACAACTGAACAAATGGACAACTTTTTCAAAACACTGCATTTTACATTTACTTGTATTCATTTAGCAGATGCTTTTATCCAAAGCGACTTCCAAGAGAGAGCTTTACAAAAGAGCATCAGTCCCTGATCATAACAACGAGATAGACCCCAAACATTGTGGGTTTATAGATTATGAAACGTACATCATGACAAACCAAACAAGTGCCAAAAAAGAAAAGACACAAGAGCATTCAGTTAAACAAGTTACAATTACATAGCATGCATCTCAAATGTGCAATAGTGTCAAAGGAAAGCAAGTAATAATAATAATATACCTCACAGCAAATATAAGAATTTTAAATCAACTTCATGAAGCAAAAGCATACATACAAATATGATTTATGTGGAAGACCTGACATCTGTGAACTTCCCAGGAGATTGGTGTCCAATAAGGCTCACAGACTGAGTTTATGAAGCGCTCAGTCACTCTGGGTATGAGAGGAAAGTGTGGCGTCTCTTTCTTTAAATAATATCACATAATGTGAAGATCTGATAAGCTGCGGAGCCTGCCGCTGTTCATGTAGTATGACGGAAAAGCGTGTATAAAGGGTTGCTGTTTTAGGACTGCAAAACGAGCTTCATCAACAGATTGTTAGGTAATTATTTCCAAAAAACGATTGAAGTCCTAAATGTATGTGTAGGCCTATGTTCTGTTTTCCTGTTCTAACGTTTCAGTTAAACTCAAACAAAACGCGTGTTGTATAATATAAATGCTAGTTTGAACGTTCTAATTACTTTCCTATACAGGATTATAAACCTGAATCTACCGGTTTTACTGAACAGACCTGGAATTTAAACTGCACATTTAAAACAATCCTGACTTTTCCAGCAGACTTGTACTTCAAACACATCAAGCATCCCCCCGCATCTCTATCTTACTGTGACCCTAGTTTAAACAATGCAACTCACATCTCAGTGTATTAGTCCTTAGTGATGATCATTTATAATCCACTAGGTCGAAACACCGGTCAATCATGAGAACGAGTGAAATAACTTTAAACCGTGTTTGTGTTGAGGTGGTCGAGAGGTCCAGCCTTCTTCACCCCGCCCACTGCCCTGCTGACGAGCTCACATCTGGACAAGACGAGCTCTCTTAGGGTATTCTGATCTTTTCCCTAAAGACATTAATACCCAAAAATGATTCATGGAGGAAAAATTAATCATCGAGTTCTGAACGTTATTTGGTTAAGATAGCAACTCCACGGTTGCCCTCCACGTTCTTCATTGGAAGTATCAGAAAGCAGGGTTAACATAGTGAAACTCCAGATTGACTAACGGAGCTGTGGTGATAAATACTAGTTCAGTCAACTCCGAGTTCAATAAACTCTGAGGAGAGTGGAATGCTGTTTTAGTCCAAATTAAATTAATTAATAGATATACAAATAAATAAGGCTATGAAAAAATATGGCAACGAATATACTTATATTGCAGAGGTAGGCAACTCTGGTCCTGAAGGTTTGAGATGTTTCCACGCTCCAGCACACCTGATTCAAATAAATAGGTAATTAGGAGGCTTCCACAGAGCTTGATAATGACCCAATCATTAGAATAAGGTGAGCTAGAGCAGGTCTAAGACCTGGAGAACTATGGCTCTCAAGGACCAGGGTTGCCTACCCATGTTATATCATATAATTACGTTGATTCATCAATTTACCTACATCAATACATACAGAAATACCTTTATTTCAAAATGTGTTTTTCGTAAACACAACATTAATTTATTTCATGGGACTTTTATTTCCCAACACAACATTTATGTATTTCCTAACACCACATTTATTCATTTCCTAACACCATATTTACACAGACAGACTGGAACACAGCTCACAGACAGACAGGAACACAGATCACAGACAGACAGGAACACAGATCACAGACAGACAGACAGACAGGAACACAGATCACAGACAGACTGGAACGCAGATCACAGACAGACTGGAACACAGATCACAGACAGACTGGAACACAGATCACAGACAGACAGACAGGAACACAGATCACAGACAGACTGGAACACAGATCACAGACAGACTGGAACACAGATCACAGACAGACAGACAGGAACACAGATCACAGACAGACAGGAACACAGATCACAGACAGACAGACAGGAACACAGATCACAGACAGACAGGAACACAGATCACAGACAGACAGGAACACAGATCACAGACAGACAGGAACACAGATCACAGACAGACAGGAACACAGATCACAGACAGACTGGAACACAGATCACAGACAGACTGGAACACAGATCACAGACAGACTGGAACACAGATCACAGACTGACTGGAACACAGCTCACAGACAGACAGGAACACAGATCACAGACAGACAGGAACACAGATCACAGACAGACAGGAACACAGACCACAGACAGACAGAAACACAGATCACAGACAGACTGGAACACAGATCACAGACAGACAGGAACACAGATCACAGACAGACTGGAACACAGATCACAGACAGACTGGAACACAGCTCACAGACAGACAGGAACACAGATCACAGACAGACTGGAACACAGATCACAGACAGACAGGAACACAGACCACAGACAGACAGGAACACAGATCACAGACAGACAGGAACACAGATCACAGACAGACAGGAACACAGATCACAGACAGACAGGAACACAGATCACAGACAGACAGACAGGAACACAGATCACAGACAGACAGGAACACAGATCACAGACAGACAGGAACACAGATCACAGACAGACAGGAACACAGAAGGTAGCGATGGCATGTTGGCCTTAGTCTTCAGTGGATATCATTTTGTCACACATTTAAGATTTGGAAGGGGTAGGCCTACTTGAGGGGATAAGTGCTCTACAATGACAGCCAACAATGGTCTCTCATGCCAGTTCTCTCCTACGATGCTACAACCATGTTGCTATTATTTACAGAATATTGGACCAGATTCACCGTAAATACAGAAATATCTGAAGTGTGCTGAAGCAGGACAAGGGTTGGTGTTTCTGGGGGCCATGATGGATCATCACAGTTTCATGGATGTTGACTTGTAACAGTGCTCATGCCCGCATGTAACTGGACATTCCCTGAATTTATTGAACTCATTAAAATAAGCTTTTCCGGAACCAAAATGTCATGATTTCCAATTTTAGAGTAAATCAGCTCTGAGTTCAGAGTTAGGTTCAGAGTTTGTTGAACCCACCTACTGGAGTACCTCCTAGGACAGAAACATAACCCCTGACAAAATGAATATCCAATACGATTCAACAAATACATCTTCCTTCATCAGCTGATTATAATTAACATAAGCACATCAAAAATACTATATCTTCCAGAATGTTAAGTAATGTGCTTATCGCTAGTGTGCTAGAATATTCATGATGAATGTGATACTAACTGAATTTTATAAACAGACTTGATCTTGTCACTTATGGTCCTCTAGGAGAGGGAAAATATCTTCTCATTTATTCTCTGGAAATTCTCAAATGTTCATGCAATTTTTAAGAAATTGCTGTTCTGAATGAAGTAGCAGATAGTGTACGTGCAGCAACATTATAGCATGATCCTCTGACCTCTGGGGACATGTCATCTGTATTGAATGAGTTCTCTCTGAGCTACTATCATTTTAATACTATTCCTTCCTATGTCAAATATGTACTTTGCCTAAGCGTGTAAAGAATGCTGATTTGGAACATGAGATAACCACCATCAATGTGCAATCAGACAGTTGAATGGTGAATTCATGCTACTCTGTTGAATTAATATACTGTATTTGTAAATCTGGTTTTGAAAGATTCAGTACCTCCTGAGCCACAAACCTCACACACTGGACTGGTGTGAAGATGTACTGTAGCAGGAAAGGTGTAAGTGGACTGGAGTGGTGAGGACTTTGGGATGATGAGTGAGAAACCCATTTGAACACATTTATATCATAAAGTATCAACAGATGTTGACAAGTCTCCACTCAGACACACATCACAGGCCATCTCCACTTCCCTTTCTCCCTTTATCATTTCTCTTTACATCTCTACATTAGGTAAAACTCCACAGATGCTAGTACCTTCTTTGCCCAATTACTTTGGAAGGTGATTGCTTTCTTGACAGCCTGATTGCCTTTCCAGTAGACATCCTCTCTCCCCAAGAAGTCTCTTGTCCTCCTCCTCCTCCTCAGCAGAGTCGTCCCCAGAGGATATCCCAGGTACCTGTTGAAAAGTGTACGTGACTTGAAGCAGGGTAGTGTGTGTGAAGGGCAGGAAACAACTGGGTTGTTTGTTGGTGGTAAAAAACAGAAGGGAAGTTTCCAAAGACTGATTAAAAGAGGTCAGGCAAAAAAAGAATGGGAGAAACTGCCTCGAAATAGGTTCCCTTAAGGCATTCTGTGGAGAACTTTGAAAGCATTTAGGAATAAGGCTGTAACTTGAGTGAAGCACTGCCTTTCAGATGCACTGCACATATAAAACACATATCTGTACAGAAGTTGAAGATGATGAAGACAGTGATGAGATAAAAGG
Source organism: Neosalanx taihuensis (assembly GCA_030340665.1). NCBI lineage: Eukaryota > Metazoa > Chordata > Actinopteri > Osmeriformes > Salangidae > Neosalanx > Neosalanx taihuensis. Next base: position 8,151,973 of record CM059311.1, read on the forward strand.
TTACCAATCCAACCTGTCAGTTAATTTTGGTTTTGGAGTAACTATTTTGGATAATAATGCTGTGCCTCTATTTCAAATGTATGGCGTTCAAGGAGGTAACTTATTTTTTTCATATCCCAGGGTCTATAAAGACAGTGATGATGTAATGATGTGAAGATTTTTGAAACCTCTCAAAGAGATTCTGAAACCTTTTTAACTAAGTGATTCATTTACTGCATTGAAAAAGTGAGGTTGGTTATTATGTTGTAGTCCTTTAAATCCTGTTCCTATCCTGAACACAGACTGTGTTTGAATTCTGTACAGAGTGGAAAGACACAGACATGATGGATGAGGACAACACTTGAACACTTGATTACAGATGTTCTGCAGTTTGAATACAGTTTGAGCCAACAATGCAGTTAGGATCCAAGAGGAAGAGTATATCTTGAATAATGATCCCATATTTAACAACATCATGTTGTTAGCTGTCTGTCAGTCATAGAACATGTCCTTCAACAGCACCAAGTGTTGATGAAACAACTTTACTACAAGGTTTGAGGAAAACTCTAACAGTCAAAAATCAGCTAAATGGGAGGTAAGATAAGAATAAGATAAGATAAGAAAACCATTATTTGTCCCCCAGTGGGAGAAATTGCAGTTCACAACAGCAGCAGGGTAAAGTACAACACACAGAGGTATGTGGATACAACACTACACAGAACAACACTACTGCAGACGTACACCATGAGCTCATCTGTACATCCTTTAGTCTGTCCATGTAACTCGCCATGAATTTATGTATGTGGATGAGGTCGGCTTGAAGCTCACCAAAACCAGCGGCTGCAGAACAAATTGACTGGCTTAGAGGACAATTACCAATGTCCCTGGACAGCGTGGGGGTAACTGAGTGCTGCCATCACTTAAAACAGGGTCATCCATCACAATAACACACTGGGTCCGTACAGCACCAGCCATGCACTCACCTTTCTGAGAGCACACAACGCTTGTCCCTGATCCAGATCAGGATTTGTGATTATATGGACCGTTTTCACCGGACTGTTCTGGTTCAAAGCTGCTACCTCCATGTTCACCTTTGTAGTTTTGTACCTACCTCGATGTTCACCTGTTGGCTGGTGCTGGGAGGTGGTCACCAGCCCTCTGCCCACATGCTGTTTCATGCTGTAATGGAGAAGACATGAGAGGAAATGGAGGTGGCCTCTGTCCAAGGCTGGCTGCTCCAGGACATGAGATGCTCCCCTCTAAAACATATCTTGTGCTATGAAGGTATTGTGGTCAGATCTCCAGACCCCCCCCCGGCCCAACCCCCTCTAACCCCCCCCCCCAGCCCCCCCCCCCTAACCCCCCCCCCCCCCTGGCCCACCCCCCCGGCCCAACCCCCTCTAACCCCCCCCCCAGCCCCCCCCTCTAACCCCTCACCCCCCCGGCCCAACCCCCTCTAACCCCCCCCCAGCCCCCCCCCCTCTAACTCCCCTCCCCCCCCCCGGCCCACCCCCCTCTAACCCCCCTCCTCCCCCCCACCCCCCCCCCCCGGCCCACCCCCCTCTAACCCCCCCTAACTCTTCTGGACTTCATCCCTGGAACGCCACACACACATAATTGTGTTTTTTACTGTATTCTAAACAATATACATGAGTGTGCATTTTGTATGATACTGTACACAACAGCAATGTTTGGTGTAATCAATATGTTTTTATTTCTACATTGCATTGGTGTTCATAGTGTATTTTTTACCCCTCTCAGCAGATTACTTTCACTGTACGTCGTATGGAAATGTCACTATAAGCCTACAGAAGACAAAAGCACTTTGTGCATAGATTTCTGGAAAAAGGTGATAGTTCTGAAAATGCTTTTAAGCAGTTGGATAAAAAATCGATTTGTGTGCTTGAACCTACGACGCCCTTGTCATGTAAAAGAAATAACCCAGGGTAAACAAGTCTACGGTCAGTCTCCTGTAAGTCGCTTTGGATAAAAGCGTCTGCTAAATGAATACATGTAAATGTGAAATGTAAAGGGTAACAGTTTAATTATAGGTCAGAAAAAGGAACAGCAGGTCAGAACATTTTTATACACAAACATTCAACTCTCACACACAAAAGACAATTAATAGACATTGTGCACCAACAGCACACAGCACACTAAATCTGGTGAATGCTGGTTTTGGAACTGTAAGTGCCCTCATACAGTATGTTATTGTCAAAGGTGAGTTAAGGTATAGCTGCTCCTCTATGACCTTTCTTTTAAACCAAATAAAACACAGCAGTTTGTTGCTTTCTTTGTCATGAGATGTACACATAGACGTAAAAACCTTCAAAACATTCATGGTTTTACTTGTTTTTTTTTATTTTAGGGCATCGATAGCTTTGGCAACATGACCAAAAACTTCATCCACTGGCAACTCAGAGTCAATCTGGAGAGAAAAGAAAAAGAAAGATTAGAACATTTTAGAATGATCTTGTCTTAATGTTAGACAGGATGGCATTCCATCTGGGAATATCATGTTCCCTGTGTGATCTGGTCCCACCTTCCTGACAATGCCCCGGCTCTCGTAGAAGGCAATGACCGGCTCAGTGGCTTTGTAGTACAGGTCCAGGCGCTTCTTGATGGTCTCCTCGTTATCATCAGCTCGACCGCTGGTCTCACCGCGCTTCATCAACCTCTTCACCATGGTCTCAGCCCTGGCATCAATGTACAGCAGCAGACAGGGGGCGCCGATCTGGAGAAATACAGAAGAACAAAGGTAGCATAGAACCCAAAAACTGAACAGGATTCAGGTGGCTGAGTGGTCAGGGAGTCGGGCTGCTAAGCAGAAGGTTCCCCATTTAAATCCCAGCCATGCCAACATGACGATGTGTCCTTGGGCAAGGCACTTGACTTTACTTGGCTCAGGGGGGAATGTCCCTGTACTTGCTGTAAGTCTCTCTGGGTAAGAGCGTCTGTTAAATGACTGAATGTAAGTACAGGTGTGAGACTCCACTGATGTATCCTTCTTTCCACTTACCTTTTTTTCGAACTCTTCTCCCTGTTGGACCTCCCGGGGATAACCGTCGATAAGGAAGCCCTTAGACACATCAGCCTTGGCTATCATGGCATCCTTGATCATGTCTAAGACTGTGTCCTGCAGAGAGAGGCACCAGGTTTAAACCAACTCAAGGACATACTCAGTATGAAAAGAAAAGAAGCTTTCTATGATAATGAATGACTTACTATAGGAAGTGTTACACACATGTCTGATAAATCACACATTAACAAGTGGAAGAGTAACAGCATGGATATTTGCTGTAGAGTCAGAGAGGAACCATGGTCATGTCCTGGCAGAGGAACTCACCAGAGGAACCAGTTCTCCTTTCTGCATGATAGCCTGGAGCTGCTTGCCCCTCTCAGATCCAGAGGACACCTCAGCACGGAGCAGGTCTCCAGAGGACAGGTGGGTGTAGCCGTACTTAGCCACCACCTTCTCACACTGGGTGCCCTTCCCAGAACCAGGACCGCCTGTGGACAACACACACATGTTGGTGTCAATCTGTGTCTTTGTGTAAATAAACGTTATTGATTTGTAAGCTGATTTCCTCATTTTGTGTTGGGGTTGTAACAAGCAATATGGGTTCACACAATTATGCAAGGTATACTAACACATGTGATTCTTATAAAGAATTCTCAATATATTTCTGAATAATTATATGTAGCGCAATTTTATAGTAGGTAGATCACTTTGACTCGGTCATTTTGTAAGTAGCTCGCATGTTGAAAAAGTGTGTGCACCCCTGATCTATACCTTGTACTTGATTTTTTTTTTACTTTGTATTTTATTGTATCTTCCTTCTTGTTACCCTGTCACTCTGAGTGCTGTACTGTTATCTGCTGCTGTAAACTGCAATGTCCCCTCTGGGAGACGGATAAAGGATTTTTATTTATGATCTTGATCTTATCTCCAAAGATACATGTTGATTAGCATTCATGTTGTGTGAGTACTGTATTGCAGTTCTATCTTGTACACTTAAGTGTTGTAATATTTAGAAATCTTCTTATACAGAATGCAAAGTTGATGTCACACTGCGTTGAATTCTGAGTAAATGGCAAAACCATTTAGTTTGGGCACCATTTGGTAAGATCAATGACCGACACACAACACAGAGAACATTAGGCGTGTTGTTATCTGGATGTTTCTGAGCTGCCAGTATTCAGCACATCTGGAGGCAGAGCCTCTCTGATCCTGGTCATCTGTGGAGGATGGGGTCAAACCTGGTTTATATAAGTCAACTACTTGCTAATGCCTCTAAAATTACTTTTTTATGGTGTTTTTGCAACGACGCTCTTGGTTTTCAGTTTGCAGACAGAGGGCTCATTTTGTTCATATAATCCATGTTTAAGTTGCTACTGAGGAACTCCTGTTTATTTTGATATTGTATTGGATGTTAGTTTGCTCAGTTTGATTGTTGACAGCAAGGGTTAAGGTGATTATTAAAGTTAAGGCTTGAGATATGCTAATCAGGTACAGTGACGAGGGAGTTACTACCAACTAACAATACATTTACATTTACATTACATTTATTCATTTAGCAGATGCTTTTATCCAAAGCTTCTTACAAGAGTGAGCTTTTACAATAGGACTGACTGGCCCATTACAGGGCGGACTAGTAAACAATAAAGGTTAGTTTCAGGTGAAACTAGAGTTGATGCTACAGATTAATACTAATACTTGAGACTAATACTAAGGTCCACTGTGCCCACTAGATAATTCAATTTGTCTCTTTAACCTGATTTCCACTGGGACATCACATATTTGATTGTAGGTTTTGCAAGTTTAATATGAATTATAGGTTGAAAGTTTAATGAACAAGTATTTATGCCTTTTAAATTTTTTCAGGGTAAATCGTTGTTGCCCATAACACATTAGGGCTTTTTAAAACAATAAAGACAGCAGTGTGTATTTTCTAACACCCAGCAGTGTGTTATACTTTCCCTCCCCTTTCAAATGCAACATTGCAATTACCAGACAAAACATGATATCCTGAGTAAGGTGGATTTTGAAGGGTACAGCTCCACAGACCTCCATTCACTCTGCACTTGCCCGTGAGCGCCCTCTTATGGACCTGCAGTGGAACTGCAACCAGTTACAGAACCTGGAAGTTTCCAGAAAGTTGGCGTTCTCTCCTTATTGGACATTCTCTGTCCATCCCTTTAATATGTGATTGGGATGTCCCATAAATGTGTAAGTGCCAACATGCACCGTGAACTGGAAGCTTTTAACAATAACCCTGTTAGCTGATTGTCTAGACTGATTGTTAGCTGTAGTAGCAGTGCTGTGCTGTCCAGTAACCTGCTACTGTCTATAACCTGCTTACGAACATGGATGTTTCATTCTTCTCACCATTTCTCTTCACTTCACATTTCCAGCACCCCTCGCTGAGCGCTGTCTCAGGTTATACAGAGTTTAATGCCCATCTATCGAGCCATATGGGGAGTCAGATGGCTCAGCGGGTTAAGGCGATGGCCTTGTGATCGGAAGGTTGTGAGTTTGAACCCTGGCTGTGGCTATGTGATGTTGTGTCCTTGGGCAAGGCACTTCACCCTACTTGCCTCAGGGGAATGTCCCTGTAATTAAATGTAAGTCGCTCTGGATAAAAGCGTCTGCTAAATGAGGAATTATTATGATTATCTATATGAACATATCCCAACCCCATCTCAAGACTAAAACATTTGAAAAAAATATTTCACTCACCCACCACAAAGATAATCTTGGCATCCTTAATTTTGTCTGAAAGGAAAATTGGGATGAAACAGAACAAAGTACATTAATCTTTAGAAACAATGTTATTAATGAACACACTTTTTGTGATTAGAAATCACAAACCATTAGAAGTGTGAGTTTAGGAGAGAAAGGTCCATGTCTCTGTAGTATAAATGCAACATTGTTGACAGATTGTGGATCAGACTGAAGCAGCCCATCAGGATACTGAGCTGTAACCATGGCAACTGTCGTCAAGCTACAGTAAACACCTTCACGCCACCGCAGCGCCCATTATCAGGTGATACTGGACACGTCCTCGGGCATTATCCGGCTTATACCATGGTTACCTTTTTATACAAACATTAAAGTATGTTTCCATGCGGCTCTCTTATCTCCAGTCTGCTTTTAAACAACAGCAGCTTAGATTCAGAGTTTTTAGCTCTAATGCTAGCTAGCTTGGAGCGTCTCTGTTAGGTGAACACTGACACAGTAAATGAAGAAGAAGTCACTATATTATCCTGCCAAGTTCAAACTAATGTTGAAGTCACTGGCTGGAAAAACACTGGATCTTGTCCAAGTGTTTCAATACATTGGAAACGGAGGCCTTGACTGCGTCTCTGTTGCTATGGTTACACAGGCTCAGACAATAATTTAGATTCCAGTTAGACTGGAACAGCAGGTGTATCACCTGAACTACAGCAGGTGAATCACCTGAACTACAGCAGGTGAATCACCTGAACTACAGCAGGTGAATCACCTGAACTACAGCAGGTGAATCACCTGAACTACAGCAGGTGAATCACCTGAACTACAGCAGGTGAATCACCTGAACTACAGCAGGTGAATCACCTGAACTACAGCAGGTGAATCACCTGAACTACAGTAAGTGAATCACCTGAACTACAGTAAGTGAATCACCTGAACTACAGTAAGTGAATCACCTGAACTACAGCAGGTGAATCACCCTGCAGCACTTTTCAAACATTTCTGTTTGTGTTTGTCTTGCAGCGTAGTCATGTGTTGTTATTCTTGTCAGATTGCTGCAGTGTAACCTACCATCCACAAGAGGGCACAGTAGCCCCAGATAAACACAGGCAAAGCCTTCTAGCGAGGCACACTGACAAAACCCAGGATTATTCATGTTTTAAATGTCATAGTTACCTGCCATGTTGATGTTTTCTTTTAACTGGAAGAAGAGAAAGAAAGAAAAGGTTAGCCCTGCAGATGGCTGCTTCCCTTGTTCTCTAATAGGAGGTTGTTAGTGTAAGCATGATATCTGACCACAAGAGGGCTTTGCTACAGCTTGATGAACATTCACCATGACTCACTCTTCAGAAAGATTGTTGCAAATATGTCTTATGTGAGCCCCCTTTAGAATACATGGCAGCTTTCTATCTTATAGTGTCTCTGAATCAGTTTCTTTATATGTTTCAGGGTGGGGAGTCAGATGGCTCTACAGGTTAAGGCGTTGGCCTCATGATTGGAAGGTTGTGAGATCAAACCCCGGCTGTGGCTGTTGTGTCCTTGGGCAAGACACTTCACCCTACTTGGCTCAGGGAGAATGTCCCTGTAAGTCACTTTGAATAAAATCATCTGCTAAATGAATAAATGTATCTAAAATAAGAACACTGTCCAAGAACTGTCAGACTCGTGGGACTGTCTGGGGTCTAAATGGGTGCATATCGTTTATCAAGTATTATAGCATATAGAGTTTAGTTATATAAAAAAGAAGTAAACAGGCCTTTCTTTTGTTGCTCTCTCTAGGCTTTCTGAAGAGTGAGAGTTCTGGGAGGGGAGAAGGAGCCATGCCTGGCTGTGCCAGGGGGTGGCATGTGTAAGCAGATCCCTCAGGTCAAGTCCATGGCTCATGTGACCAGGGAAGACCAGACTGAACGCTTGTTCAGAATGTGTCTATAAACTGCAACAGCGGCTGGGACTGGTGGACTGGATCCACACTGGATCCCCTTATTACATTGAAAGTATGTTTCTTTAGCAATGTTACTACTAAAGCTTAGCTATGTCTATCTACACAGTTCATATCCAGTACCTTCAGATATGTACAAGTTATTATTACTGTAAGAACAGGCGTTGATTTTGAACCCCAGTATGTGTGAGGGTCATAACGTCAGGGTTGACTGTACATCTGTTATGCAAGGCTTCTTGTGGAAGGATTCCTTTGCTACTGGGCTAGTACACAATGTCTCAGGCCTCAACACAAACACATAGATACATCCAGAAACCCACACACACATACAGTCTGATAGATCCATGCTATGGATGTTTGGTCCAATAAGATGCAAGCTGCTCTCCTGTTCTTTATGACTTTGGCCTGGTTTCAGCCTTACAGGGTAACGTGTGGTTGAGACGCTGGATAACCTTTGCAAATGCCATCCTGAGTCAGCAATGTTCCTCTTTGGGACCCCCCCCACAGAAGCACAGCTCTCCTCCTACCATGTATGCCATGTATACTTGGGGGGTAATAGGTAGAGTGACAACCTGGCTACTACCTTTTCCAGTTCCAGTTTCAGTGTGTGAGACAGATTTAACCTGAGAAGTTGCGTGCGGAGAGAAATACATGAAATGTTTAAAGCCATGACTGTAGATGGCATGGAATAATCTGAACATTGCATCAATAAATGCTTGCTTGATCCTGTACTATGTGAACAATAATAATAATAGGGTTATCTGGCATGATAATGTTATACAAAAATGTTACACCATTTTTAGAGTAAAATTATTCATTTTTAGCAAGTGTGACACATTGAGATGAAAATGTCTTTTTTTTCAAGAGATGTAAATGTAATGTTAAATGTGTTCTTTATCAGTGCTACACTGCCTATATGCATGAAACTGTAGATCTGTTTCAATACAGTAGACTGTTGGAATATGTTATTGATCATGTTCTATAATAAAGCATGAATCCCCTTCACACTACAAGGTATCATTCTGGCTCCAACTGCGATCCTTTTTGCACTCTCATATTTGTTGAATCAATGTGACGCAAACTTTTCACACACTCTCACCATCCAATCCAACTTCTATAATGTGCATGCCAAACATGTCAATTCAAACCTCAAATAGTGACCAAAGAAGTTCCTACAAAAATGTTCCACCAATTTAAACCACAGACAGTATCAGTGTCAGTGATCCTACAGTCCTGATATATAAAGCCTCTGTTCCTCTTTGTAGCTGTCAAAAGCACATGTGTCGTCTAGCCTGAACTTGCTTTAGACTCTAGGAATTCCACTGAAGTGACAACATTTAATTCCATTCACCAGAATGGTACTAAGCTATAAGCAATTAATCCACCATTGCAACTCTCCCTGTTTCCTCCCTGGGAAGCAGAAGCCTTCTGTGTGAAGTGTAATGCTCTTTTAATTTGAGCTCATACCCCTTTTAGGCAAGACAGGACACATGTCTGACGTCAGTGCTGTTTGGGTTAGACATAGTGTGTCTAGATATCCATGGTGAGTATCTGTGTGTCAGTTACAGGGATAATGGTGGCTGTTGCCATCGATGATTTGCTGTTACAGGTCTTAAGCTTTGGGGCATTCTGGTGTGCAGCTGTGTCAGATGTGTGGATCTACAGCATTAAGAAGATGTGAAGATAAACACATGACAGTGAACATGATGAAGCCATGACTCTCTGCCTCTGGCTCACTTGCATGTTAGCACAGCTTTCTTAACCCCCCACTAACCCAGAGCCTTAATTCAGAATAGATCTCTGGAAAGCTACATTAGCAGGAGAGAAGGAAAAGCATAACATATTTATTTCAGAGACTGGTTTCCTAATAATGTTTGTGTGTCATTAAGATATCTGACATCAGATGTGCTCCTCATGGTTGTCCAAGACTCTGACCTGCCACACTAATGTCCTCTCTTTCCACTCCAACCATGAAATACTTTGCAGCACAGAAGCACTTACTGGGATACAATGAGACTCTCTCTCTGTCTCTCAATGTCCAAGCAGTCCTTTCCACTCACACACACACAACCATCTTTCTCTCTTTATCATCCTACATCCTCTCAGGGACAACAAGCCTCAGTGGTTTCTGCCACTGGTTCCTGACTTGTGTTGTGTTATTGTTCTCATGTGTGTCTTCTGTACGCACCTCTTGATGAGTTGTGTGGCTGTAGTCCTGTGCTTGAGGCTCTGCTGCTCTGTGCTGCTCTCTGCTGCTCTGTGCTGCTCTGTGCTGCTCTGTGCTCTGTCTCTGCGACGCAGCAAGCCTCTCTTCCCCTCCTGCTTTTTATAGCTCAGCTGAGCCCTGCTCAGACCCAGCTGCATTCTGGGTAAGAAGGAGACAGACAGAGGAGGAGGCGGAGAGAACGGATTAGTGCGTAATGTGAAAATGTGTTTGTGAATTAAAATGTGTGTGTTTAAATTGTTACTTGACACTCTGGGCTCAAACATTTCTGTCAAAGATATTATGCAGAAAAAATACAAATAAAATGAATCATGATGTTGAGTTAGATCATAATACAGTAAATATAGCTGCAAGTGCCAATGGTGGATTGCCCTTCAAATACAGTACACATTCTTAGCAAATATTTATATTAACTGTATTATTACATATGTTACATATATACATTAAAAATATAATAATAATAATTAATATGTTATTTCATTATATTACATAATTTATTATTTTATTTTGTATTATATTATATCATAATTCTTGTTAAACTCTCCTGGGGTGGAGTACACCGTATCTAAAGACCAAAACCAAAAGCTATCTAGTATTGTGTCTTTTCCAGTGTCTGTAAGGACTTGGTTAGTCATAATGTTTCCTCCCATTCTGTGATTCCATAACCTCTCCTGATTTCCTGTATTCTGGGTCCTTCTGTGATATTCAACCTGAATGGAACATCTGCACCTCACTTATGTGTAATAAAAACATTGATTTGGTCTTGAACTCATCTTATCAATTCCTTTCATTGACCGACACTTCCTGAGCAACTGGGTGATATTAGATATGTCTTCATTGACACATCCATCACAGTGGTACCATGGTCATTTAACAAGGTGCAGGTACTCCTGACAGTGTGGACAGATTACACATCTTGTTGGAAAATGAAATCAGAATCTCCATTAAGCTTGTCAACAGAAAGAAATAAACATTTCCTGGAGAAGGCAGGCAATATTGAAAAAATGGTGTTATCAACAAATAGTGTTTTTTAAGTTTCTTAATTGAACCCTAACGCTACTTCCATTTATCAACAACTCAACAAGCACAGATGACTCCTCCCACTAACGACAATCGAGTTATGTTGTCATCTACTCACTCTTTTAATAAATCCTTTTGTAATACAAGATGCTAAGTTCAGGACGTAGCCTACTAACAAACTGTTAGCAGCTAAACACTTCCTGCAAGCTTTAGTCAGGGGGAGATGTGACTAACTGTCCTACCCCAGATTAATGCAACAGACAGCTTTAATGACACTAGAGAACCTGACAATTTGAGACTATCTAAGTCTAAAACTAGTCTAAACTGTATGGTTGTCCATCCTGAATGCATGTTGTATGAGGGAGCTTCTGATGCACTTCAGCCTCAGTCCCCTCCTTGGGAATCTCCCTCAGATTCTTAAATGGCCGTTATTTCACAGCTCTACTTGTCTCTAAATTCATGTGTTCACAAACCACAGACTGCCATCAGCCCTGTTTGGGCACCTTTTTTTACCACTTTTTCCTTCCACTCAACTTTCTATTAATATGTTTGGACACGGTACTCTGGGAACAGCCAGCATCTTTGGCAATGACCTTTTGTGACTTAACCTCTTGTGGAGGGTGTCAATGACTGTCTCCTGGACAGCTGCTAGGTCAGCAATCTTCCCAATAAGTGTCCTGCCTACTGAACCAGCCTCAGAAAACTCTCAAAGGCTCAAGAAACATTTGCAGTGTTTGTTTATCAACCGATTAGAATGGGACATCACGACTCTACAATATTGACCTTTTTACTATTACATTTACATTTGACATTTATTCATTTAGCAGACTCTTTTATCCAAAGCGACTTACAGTAAGTACAGGGACATTCTCCCTGAGGCAAGTAGGGTGAAGTGCCTTGCCCAAGGACACAACATCAAGTAGCCACAGCCGGGGTTTGATCTCACAACCTTCCGATTATGAGGCCATAACAACATGATAGACCCCAAACATTGCAGGTTGTCAGATTATGAAACATACATCGAGTGAAACCAAAAAAGTGCCAAAGGGAAGAACCACAATAGCATTTAGTTAAACTAGTTACAATGACATGGCACGCATCTCAAAGATGTAATAATGTACCTGTAGGTAAGGAAGTAATAATAAACACCTCACTGTGAGTACAAACATTCCAAACTGGGTTAGAAACAGACAAACAGCAACAAGGCCTCAATAAGGGTCATTTTGGTCCTGTGGGAAAGTAAGTCAATATTAACATGGTTGATCAAATCTGATTTAAAGCTCATTTAGAACTGATCATCAATGTTCAACCTCCACACAGTTCTGGCTATATGAACCATCAGTGAGTTTAAACTGACTAATGTTCACTAACTGTGTTTCTGTCAGGGTTGGATGCTGCTTCTGTGCTTTTTAAGAGAGGGAGAGAGAGAGAGGGTGAGGAAGAGAAAGAGAGGGAGGTAGAGGGGAAAGGAGAGAAGGGAGGTGGGATGGGAGAGATTTAAAAGAAAGGGAGGAAAGGATGGACATAGGGAGGGAAGGCCGGTGATGGAGGGAAAGACAGAGAGAGAGGGCAGAGTAAGAGAGAGAAGGGAGAGAGATAGAGAGAGGGAGAAAAGGGGAGGGAGGGGGAGAGAGTGATGGAGGAAGGGAGGGTGATGGAGGTAGAAAGGGAGAGAGGGAGATGGAAGGAGGGTGATGGAGGGAGAGAAAGGGAGGGAGGGTGGTGGAGGGATGGGGAAGCAGGGAAGGAGGTAGAGAGGGGGGAGAGAGAGGGAGATGTAGGGTGGGAGGTACAGATGGATAGAAAGTAAGGGAGGGAGGAGGGAGAGAAAGAGAGAGGGGAGGGAGAGAGGGTGGTATAAAGGGAGGGAGAGAAGGGCGAGAGACTGAGAGAGAGAGGGGAGGGGGAAGAATAGGGAGGGAGAGAAAGGGAGAAGAGGTCTGATGGGAAAGATGGATAGAGGGAGGAAGGGAGAGACAGAGAGGGGGAGGGAGGGAGGGAGGGAGGGAGGGAGGGAGGGAGGGAGGGAGGGAGGGAGGGAGGGAGGGGGTGGGATAGATTGATAGAGAGTGGAAGGGGGATAGAGATGGAGGGAGAGAGGGAGTGGGAGGCAGGAAGGGTGGGAGAGAGGGGGAGAGAGAGAGAGAGAGAGGGAGGGAGAGATGCATAGAAAAGGAGGGAGGGAGAGGAGCATTAATTCAATTTTGTTCACGTGCGAAACAGCACGAAGATGGTGAGAGGAGAGGTGGGGGAGAGAGAGGGTGAGAAGGAGAGACAGGGTGAGAGGGTGGGGGGAGGGAGAGAAGGTAGGAGGGTGGGGGAGAGAGCGAGAGAAGGTAGGAGGGTGGGGGAGAGGGAGAGAGTAGGAGGGTGGGGGAGAGAGAGAAGGTAGGAGGGTGGGGGAGAGAGAGAAGGTAGGAGGGTGGGGGAGAGAGAGAAGGTAGGAGGGTGGGGGAGAGAGAGGAGGTAGGAGGGTGGGGGAGAGAGAGAAGGTAGGAGGGTGGGGGAGAGAGAGTGAGAAGGTAGGAGGGTGGGGGAGAGAGAGAGAGAGAGAAGGTAGGAGGGTGGGGGAGAGAGAGGAGGTAGGAGGGTGGGGGAGAGAGAAGGTAGGAGGGTGGGGGAGAGAGAGAGAGAGAAGGTAGGAGGGTGGGGGAGAGAGAGGAGGTAGGAGGGTGGGGGAGAGAGAGAAGGTAGGAGGGTGGGGGAGAGAGAGAAGGTAGGAGGGTGGGAGAGAGAGAGAAGGTAGGAGGGTGGGGGAGAGAGAGAGAGAGAGAAGGTAGGAGGGTGGGGGAGAGGGAGGAGGTAGGAGGGTGGGGGGGAGAGAGAGAGAGAGAAGGTAGGAGGGTGGGGGAGAGAGAGGAGGTAGGAGGGTGGGGGAGAGAGAGAGAGAGAGAAGGTAGGAGGGTGGGGGAGAGAGAGAAGGTAGGAGGGTGGGGGAGAGAGAGAGAGAGAGAAGGTAGGAGGGTGGGGGAGAGAGAGAAGGTAGGAGGGTGGGGGAGAGAGAGAGAGAGAGAAGGTAGGAGGGTGGGGGAGAGAGAGAAGGTAGGAGGGTGGGGGAGAGGGAGGAGGTAGGAGGGTGGGGGGGAGAGAGAGAGAGAGAAGGTAGGAGGGTGGGGGAGAGAGAGGAGGTAGGAGGGTGGGGGAGAGAGAGAGAGAGAGAAGGTAGGAGGGTGGGGGAGAGAGAGAAGGTAGGAGGGTGGGGGAGAGAGAGAGAGAGAGAAGGTAGGAGGGTGGGGGAGAGAGAGAAGGTAGGAGGGTGGGGGAGAGAGAGAGAGAGAGAAGGTAGGAGGGTGGGGGAGAGAGAGAAGGTAGGAGGGTGGGGGAGAGAGAAGGTAGGAGGGTGGGGGGAGAGAGAGAGAAGGTAGGAGGGTGGGGGAGAGAGAAGGTAGGAGGGTGGGAGAGAGAGAGAAGGTAGGAGGGTGGGGGAGAGAGAGAGAAGGTAGGAGGGTGGGGGAGAGAGAGAGAAGGTAGGAGGGTGGGGGAGAGAGAGAGAAGGTAGGAGGGTGGGGGAGAGAGAAGGTAGGAGGGTGGGGGAGAGAGAGAGAGAAGGTAGGAGGGTGGGGGAGAGAGAGAGAGAAGGTAGGAGGGTGGGGGAGAGAGAGAGAGAAGGTAGGAGGGTGGGGGAGAGAGAGAAGGTAGGAGGGTGGGGGAGAGAGAGAGAGAAGGTAGGAGGGTGGGGGAGAGAGAGAGAGAAGGTAGGAGGGTGGGGGAGAGAGAGAGAAGGTAGGAGGGTGGGGGAGAGAGAGAGAGAAGGTAGGAGGGTGGGGGAGAGAGAGAGAAGGTAGGAGGGTGGGGGAGAGAGAGAGAGAAGGTAGGAGGGTGGGGGAGAGAGAGAGAGAAGGTAGGAGGGTGGGGGAGAGAGAGAGAGAAGGTAGGAGGGTGGGGGAGAGAGAGAGAGAAGGTAGGAGGGTGGGGGAGAGAGAGAAGGTAGGAGGGTGGGGGAGAGAGAGAGAGAAGGTAGGAGGGTGGGGGAGAGAGAGAGAGAAGGTAGGAGGGTGGGGGAGAGAGAGAGAAGGTAGGAGGGTGGGGGAGAGAGAGAGAGAAGGTAGGAGGGTGGGGGAGAGAGAGAGAGAAGGTAGGAGGGTGGGGGAGAGAGAGAGAGAAGGTAGGAGGGTGGGGGAGAGAGAGAGAGAAGGTAGGAGGGTGGGGGAGAGAGAGAGAGAAGGTAGGAGGGTGGGGGAGAGAGAGAGAGAAGGTAGGAGGGTGGGGGAGAGAGAGAGAGAAGGTAGGAGGGTGGGGGAGAGTGGATCACACTACTAGATCCAGACAGTGTGTATTCAGGTGGGTAATACTTGTAAGTGGCGATAGTTGTCCACTAGATGGGGATAGTGCCTAACAAGATCTTTCCTCTCAACCGGAAGTGAAGGACTTTGCTCACGGCATTCAGCGAGTCTCTCAAAAAAGGTGAATGTCTGCTGCCACACTAAAACCACGCCCACTTTGTGTCCAGTTACTGCAGTGGTCAACTTGCAGCCCTCAGAAAGCAGAGCGAGGTACTTGTTTTATTGCACATGTGTATGTTTGCTATTTTATTAGAAAATTGTACAAGTTTTGACATAAAATGTAATGACTTCATGCTGTTAGCCTTTAATTCGTTAGCCTAATAATAAATGTAGTTTATTCTGTTCTGTACAGTTTTCACGGTGCTTTGATGACTCCAAAGTAAAATGTTGCACCTGTTGAAACTCTCTGCATCTTCATGAACCCTGAGGGCAGCAATAATACTGTTATATTACTGCTCCTAAATGTACAGTTTACATTGTGTGTGTCTATAGGGACACTGGCTCATCAACAAACACACAGCATGTCTTCTATCATCCTGGATTAAACATCTTTATTTCTCCTTATTTAGTCAGGAAGACACTATTTAGTTCATCACATTCAGTGGAACTGACATTAAACACAGGATTGTTGTTTGTCAACAATTCAAACTAAACAAACATTAGATATTATTTGTCCTCCAGAGGTGGAAATGTCAGTTCACAACAGCAGCAGGGTAAAGTACAGCACAGAGTTGCAGGGTAATAGAACAATAATAACAATAACAATAGGCGGGCACGATGAAGTCCAGTATAAAAAAATAAGAAAATAAGTAAGTTAAGTAGTCCAGTATAAAAAAATAAGTTCAACACACCAATACTGACAAACACTGTGGAGATCAATTCCAAGTGTGTACAGTTCAATGTTCAGTAGCATCTATGTGAGCACAGTGTGTGAGAGTGTGTGTGGGCTATTCTACCTGACACAGGGACACTGAGGAGCCATAGTCATAAACCCTGAACCCAGGATAGAGGGGCTCAGTGAATGTGCTGTGGAAGGTGTGCAGGTGGGTCAGTGTGTCAGAGGAGACTGTGTAGAAGGACAGAGTGCCGGCCGGCCAGTCCAGATACACTCCTACTCTGTGGGAGGGGGGGGCAGGTATGACAGTGCTATTGTTATTGTGACAGGCATAGTAACTGTTACCATCACAGTCCAGACTCCAGGACTTGTTATTGACTCCAAGCCAACAGTCAGCACCCCCTCCTCTCCTCCTGATTCCTTTATATGTCACTGCTATAGAAACCCATCTTCCACTCCACTCTGCCTCCCAGTAACAGCGTCCAGACAGACCCTCTCTACACAGCACCTGTGGACAGTCAAATCTCTCTGGGTGATCAGGATACTGCTGCTCCTCTCTCCTCCATGTCACCTTTCTGTTCTCCTCAGACAGAGAGAGTTCTCTGTTTACTGTGTTTGGGTCCAGTGTGAGATCACAGGCATCTGATGGGGGAGACCAAGACACAATATATTACTGATCAGCATCATTCACATTAGAATGACTCCCTCTTCCTGCCTCCCCCTTTCATTCTCTCTCTCCCCATCTCCCTCCCTCTCTGTCTCTCCATCTTCCCTCCCTCCCTCCCTCTGTCTCTCCCTAACCTCTCACACTCTCTCCCCCCTCCCTCCCCCCCCTCTGTCTCTCACTCTCTCCCTAACCTCTCTCACTCACTCCCTCCCTCCCTCCCTCCCTCCCTCCCTCCCTCTGTCTCTCCCTAACCTCTCTCTCTCACTCCCCCGCCCTCCCTCCCTGTCTCTCCCTAACCTCTCTCACTCTCTCCCCCCTCCCTCTGTCTCTCCCTAACCTCTCTCTCTCACTCTCTCCCCCCTCCCTCCCTCCCTCCCTCCCTCTGTCTCTCCCTAACCTCTCTCTCTCCCCCCTCCCTCCATCACCCTAACCTCTCTCTCACTCCCCCCTCCCTCCCCCCCTCTGTCTCTCACTCTCTCCCTAACCTCTCTCTCTCACTCACTCCCCCCTCCCTCCCTCCCTCCCTCTGTCACTCCCTAACCTCTCTCTCTCACTCCCCCGCCCTCCCTGTCTCTCCCTAACCTCTCTCTCACACTCCCCCCTCCCTCCCCCCCTCTGTCTCTCACTCTCTCCCTAACCTCTCTCACTCACTCACCCCCCCCCCTCCCACCCTTCACCCCCTAACCTCTCTCACCTCTCCCCCCTCCCCCTAACCTCCTCACACTCCCCCTCCCCCTAACCCTCACTCACCCCCCCACCCTCCCTCCCTTCTCCCCCTAACCTCTCTCACTCTCACCCCCCCTCCCCCTAACCTCTCTCACTCTCCCCCCTCCCCCCTAACCCTCTCACTCACTCCCCCCTCCCCTCCCTCCCTGTCTCTCCCTAACCTCTCTCACACTCTCCCCCCCTCCCCCTAACCTCTCTCACTCTCTCACACTCCCCCCCTCCCACCCTCCCTCCCTCCCTCTGTCTCTCCCTAACCTCTCTCACACTCTCCCCCCTCCCTCCCTCTCCCTAACCCCACCCACTCTCTCCCCCTCCCTCTCCCTAACCTCTCTCTCACTCTCTCCCCCCTCCCTCCCTCCCCTAACCTCTCTCTCCCTCCCTCCCTCTGTCTCTCCCTAACCTCTCTCTCTCACTCTCTCCCCCCTCCCCCTAACCTCTCTCACTCTCTCCCCCCTCCCTCTGTCTCTCCCTAACCTCTCTCTCACTCTCCCCCTCCACCTAACCTCTCTCTCTCTCTCCCCCCTCCCTCTAACCTCTCTCTCACTCCCCCCTCCCTCCCCCCCTCTGTCTCTCACTCTCTCCCTAACCTCTCTCTCTCACTCCCTCCCTCCCTCCCTCCCTCTGTCTCTCCCTAACCTCTCTCTCTCACTCCCCCGCCCTCCCTCCCTCCCTGTCTCTCCCTAACCTCTCTCTCACACTCCCCCCTCCCACCCCCCCTCTTCTCTCACTCTCTCCCTAACCTCTCTCTCTCACTCACTCCCCCCTCCCTCCCTCCCTGTCTCCCCCTAACCTCTCTCACCTCTCCCCCCCCCTCCCCTAACCTCTCTCACCTCCCCCTCCCCCTAACATCTCTCACTCTCTCCTCCCTCCCTCCCTCTCCCTAACCTCTCTCACACTCTCTCTCCCCCCTCCCTCCCTCTCCCTAACCTCTCTCTCACTCTCTCCCCCCTCCCTCCCTCTATCTCTCCCTAACCTCTCTCTCTCACTCTCTCCCCCCTCCCTCCCTCCCTCCCTCTCTCCCTAACCTCTCTCTCACTCTCCCCCTCCACCTAACCTCTCTCTCTCTCCCCCTCCCTCCCTCTCTCTGTCTCTCACTCTCTCCCCCCTCCCTCCCCCCCTCTGTCTCTAACTCTCTCCCCCCTCCCTCCATCTCCCTAACCTCTCTCTCAAACTCTCTCTCCCCCCTCGCTCCCTCTCCCTAACCTCTCTCCCCCTCCCTTCCTCTGTCTCTCCCTAACCACTCTCTCTCACTCTCTCCCCCCTCCCCCTAACATCTCTCACCTCTCCCCCCCTCCCTCCCTCCCTCTGTCTCTCCCTAACCTCTCTCTCACTCTCTCCCCCCCTCCCTCCCCCTAACCTCTCTCTCACTCTCTCCCCCCTCCTTAACCTCTCTCTCTCACTCTCTCCCCCTCCCTACCTCCGTCTCTCCCTAACCTCTCTCTCTCTCCCCCCTCCCTCCCTCCTCTCCCCTTACCTCTCTCTCACTCCCCCCTCCCTCCCTCCCTCCCTCTCCCTAAACTCTCTCTCTCTCTCACTCCCCCCTCCCTCCCCTCCCTCCCTCTCCCTAACCTCTCTCTCTCACTCACTCCCCCCTCCCTCCCTCCCTGTCTCCCCCTAACGTCTCTCACTCTCTCCCCCTAACGTCTCTCACTCTCTCCCCCCTCCCCCTAACCTCTCTCACTCTCCCCCTCCCCCTAACCTCTCTCTCTCTCTCCCCCCTCCCTCCCTCTCTCTGTCTCTCACTCTCTCCCCCCTCCCTCCCCCCCTCTGTCTCTAACTCTCTCCCCCCCTCCCTCCATCTCCCTAACCTCTCTCTCACACTCTCTCTCCCTCTCCCTAACCTCTCTCCCCCTCCCTTCCTCTGTCTCTCCCTAACCACTCTCTCTCACTCTCTCCCCCCCTCCCCCTAACATCTCTCAGTCTCTCCCCCCTCCCTCCCTTCCTCTGTCTCTCCCTAACCTCTCTCTCACTCTCTCCCCCCTCCCCCTAACCTCTCTCACTCTCTCCCCCTCCCCCTAACCTCTCACTCTCTCCCCCTCCCTCCCTCTGTCTCTCCCTAACCTCTCTCTCACACTCTCTCCCCCCTCCCCCTAACCTCTCTCACTCTCTCCCCCCTCCCTCCCTCTCCCTAACCTCTCTCTCACACTCTCTCCCCCCTCCCCCTAACCTCTCTCACTCTCTCCCCCCTCCCTCCCTCCCTCCCTCTGTCTCTCCCTAACCTCTCTCTCACTCTCCCCCTCCACCTAACCTCTCTCTCTCTCTCCCCCCTCCCTCCCTCTCTCTGTCTCTCACTCTCTCCCCCCTCCCTCCATCTCCCTAACCTCTCTCTCACACTCTCTCTCCCCCCTCGCTCCCTCTCCCTAACCTCTCTCGCCCTCCTTCCTCTGTCTCTCCCTAACCACTCTCTCTCACTCTCTCCCCCCTCCCCCTAACATCTCTCACTCTCTCCCCCCTCCCTCCCTCCCTCTGTCTCTCCCTAACCTCTCTCTCACTCTCTCCCCCCTCCCTCCCCCTAACCTCTCTCTCACTCTCCTCCCCCTCCCTACCTCCGTCTCTCCCTAACCTCTCTCTCCCCCCTCCCTCCCTCCGTCTCTCCCTTACCTCTCTCTCTCACTCCCCCCTCCCTCCCTCTCCCTAAACTCTCTCTCACTCCTCCCTCCCTCCCTCTGTCTCTCCCTAACCTCTCTCTCTTTCACTCTCTCCCCCCTCCCTCTCTCCCTCTGTCTCTCAATCTCTCCCCCCTACCTCCCTCTGCCTAACCTTTCTCTCTCACTCTCTCCTCCCTCCCTCCCTCTCCCTAACCTCTCACTCTCACTCCCCCCTCCCTCCCTCTCCCCCTCCCTAACCTCTCTCTCTCACTCTCTCCCCCCTCCCCCCCTCTCACCGTCCCTCCCTAACCTCTCTCTCACTCTCTCCCCCCTCCCTCCCTCCCTCCCCTCTGTCTCTCCCTAACCTCTCTCTCACTCTCCCCCTCCACCTAACCTCTCTCTCTCCCCCTCCCTCCCTCTCTCTGTCTCTCACTCTCTCCCCCCTCCCTCCCCCCCTGTCTCTAACTCTCTCCCCCCTCCCTCCATCTCCCCAACCTCTCTCTCACACTCTCTCTCCCCCCCTCGCTCCCTCTCCCTAACCTCTCTCACTCTCTCCCCCTCCCTTCCTGTCTCTCCCTAACCACTCTCTCTCACACTCTCCCCCCTCCCCCTAACATCTCTCACTCTCTCCCCCCACCCACCCTCTGTCTCTCCCTAACCTCTCTCACTCTCCCCCTCCCCCTAACCTCACACTCTCCCCCCTCCCACCCTCCCTCCCTCCCACCCACCCTCCCTGTCTCTCCCTAACCTCTCACACTCTCACCCCCCTCCCCCTAACTCTCTCACTCTCTCCCCCTCCCCCTAACCTCTCACACTCTCTCCCCCTCCCTCCCTCCCTCTGTCTCTCCCTAACCTCTCTCACTCTCCCCCCTCCCTCCCTCTCCCTAACCTCCCTCTCTCCTCCCTCCCTTCCTCTCCCTAACCTCTCTCTCACTCTCTCCCCCCTCCCTCCCTCTCCCTAACCTCTCTCCCTCCCTCTGTCTCTCCCTAACCTCTCTCTCTCACTCTCTCCCCCCTCCCCCTAACCTCTCTCACTCTCTCCCCCCTCCCTCCCTCCCTCTGTCTCTCCCTAACCTCTCTCTCACTCTCCCCCTCCACCTAACCTCTCTCTCTCTCTCCCCCCTCCCTCCCTCTCTCTGTCTCTCACTCTCTCCCCCCTCCCTCCCCCCCTCTGTCTCTAACTCTCTCCCCCCTCCCTCCATCTCCCTAACCTCTCTCTCACACTCTCTCTCCCCCCTCGCTCCCTCTCCCTAACCTCTCTCCCCCTCCCTTCCTCTGTCTCTCCCTAACCACTCTCTCTCATTCTCTCCCCCCTCCCCCTAACATCTCTCACTCTCTCCCCCCCTCCCTCCCTCCCACTGTCTCTCCCTAACCTCTCTCTCACTCTCTCCCCCCTCCCTCCCCCTAACCACTCTCTCACACTCTCTCCCCCCTCCTTAACCTCTCTCACTCTCCCCCTCCACCTAACCTCTCTCTCTCTCTCCCCCCTCCCTCCCTCTCTCTGTCTCTCACTCTCTCCCCCCTCCCTCCCCCCCTCTGTCTCTAACTCTCTCCCCCCTCCCTCCATCTCCCTAACCTCTCTCACACTCTCTCTCCCCCCTCGCTCCCTCTCCCTAACATCTCTCCCCCTCCCTTCCTCTGTCTCTTCCTAACCACTCTCACTCATTCTCTCCCCCCTCCCCCTAACATCTCTCACTCTCTCCTCCCTCCCTCCCTCTCCCTAACCCTCTCACCACACCCCTCCCCCTCCCTAACCTCTCACTCACTCTCACCCCCCACCCACCCTCCCTCCCTCTCTCACACTCTCTCTCCCCCCTCCCTCCCTCTCCCCCTCCCAACCTCTCTCTCACTCTCTCCCCCCTCCCTCCCTCCCTCTATCTCTCCCTAACCTCTCTCTCTCACTCACTCCCCCCTCCCTCCCTCTGTCTCTCCCTAACCTCTCTCTCACTCTCCCCCTCCACCTAACCTCTCTCTCTCTCCCCCTCCCTCCCTCTCTCTGTCTCTCACTCTCTCCCCCCTCCCTCCCCCCCTCTGTCTCTAACACTCTCCCCCCTCCCTCCATCTCCCTAACCTCTCTCTCACACTCTCTCTCCCCCCCACTCTCCCTCTCCCTAACCTCTCTCACTCACTCCCCCCACCCTTCCTCTGTCTCTACCACTCTCTCTCACTCTCTCCCCCCTCCCCCTAACATCTCTCACTCTCTCCCCCCTCCCTCCCTCCCTCCCTCTGTCTCTCCCTAACCTCTCTCTCACTCTCTCCCCCCCTCCCTCCATCTCCCTAACCTCTCTCTCACACTCTCTCCCCCTCCCTACCTCCGTCTCTCCCTAACCTCTCTCTCTCTCCCCCCCCCTCCCTCCCCCGTCTCTCCCTTACCTCTCTCTCACTCCCCCCCTCCCTCCCTCCCTCCCTCTCCCTAAACTCTCTCTCACTCCTCCCTCCCTCCCTCTGTCTCTCACCTCTCTCCCCCCCTCCCTCCTCCCCTAACTTCTCTCTCTCACTCACTCCCCCCTCCCTCCCTCCCTCCCTGTCTCCCCCTAACCTCTCTCACCTCTCCCCCCCTCCCCCTAACCTCTCTCACTCTCCCCCTCCCCCTAACCTCTCTCACTCTCTCCCCCTCCCTCCCTCCCTACCTCCGTCTCTCCCTAACCTCTCTCTCTCTCCCCCCTCCCTCCGTCTCTCCCTTACCTCTCTCTCACTCCCCCCTCACTCCCTCCCTCCCTCCCTCTCCCTAAACTCTCTCTCTCACTCCCCCCTCCCTCCCTCCCTCCCTCCCTCTGTCTCTCACTCTCTCCCCCTCCCTCCCTCTCCCTAACCTTTCTCTCTCACTCTCTCCTCCCTCCCTCCTTCTCCCTAACCTCTCTCACACTCTCTCTCCCCTCCCTCCCTCTCCCCCTCCCTCCCTCCGTCTCTCCCTAACCTCTCTCTCACTCTCTCCCCCCTCCCCCCCCTCCCTCCCTAACCTCTCTCTCACTCTCTCCCCCCTCCCTCCCTCTCCCTAACCTCTCTCTCACTCTCTCCCTCCCTCCCTCTGTCTCTCCCTAACCTCTCTCTCTCACTCTCTCCCCCCTCCCTCCCTCCCTTTGTCTCTCCCTAACCTCTCTCTCTCACTCTCTCCCCCCTCCCTCCCTCCCTTTGTCTCTCCCTAACCTCTCTCTCTCACTCTCTCCCCCCTCCCTCCCTCCCTCCCTAACTTCTCTCTCTCACTCTCTCCCCCCTCCCTCCCTCCCTCTGTCTCTCCCTAACCTCTCTCACTCTCCCCCTCCACCTAACCTCTCTCTCTCTCTCCCCCCTCCCTCCCTCTCTCTGTCTCTCACTCTCTCCCCCCTCCCTCCATCTCCCTAACCTCTCTCTCACACTCTCTCTCCCCCCCTCGCTCCCTCTCCCTAACCTCTCTCGCCCTCCCTTCCTCTGTCTCTCCCTAACCACTCTCTCTCACTCTCTCCCCCCTCCCCCTAACATCTCTCACTCTCTCCCCCCTCCCTCCCTCCCTCTGTCTCTCCCTAACCTCTCTCTCACTCTCTCCCCCCTCCCTCCCCCTAACCTCTCTCTCACTCTCTCCCCCTCCCTACCTCCGTCTCTCCCTAACCTCTCTCTCCCCCCTCCCTCCCTCCGTCTCTCCCTTACCTCTCTCTCTCACTCCCCCCTCCCTCCCCTCTCCCTAAACTCTCTCTCACTCCTCCCTCCCTCCCTCTGTCTCTCCCTAACCTCTCTCTCTTTCACTCTCTCCCCCCTCCCTCTCTCCCTCTGTCTCTCAATCTCTCCCCCCTACCTCCCTCTGCCTAACCTTTCTCTCTCACTCTCTCCTCCCTCCCTCCCTCTCCCTAACCTCTCTCACTCTCTCTCCCCCCTCCCTCCCTCTCCCCCTCCCTAACCTCTCTCTCTCACTCTCTCCCCCCTCCCCCCCTCTCTCCGTCCCTCCCTAACCTCTCTCTCACTCTCTCCCCCCTCCCTCCCTCCCTCCCTCTGTCTCTCCCTAACCTCTCTCTCACTCTCCCCCCTCCACCTAACCTCTCTCTCTCCCCCTCCCTCCCTCTCTCTGTCTCTCACTCTCTCCCCCCTCCCTCCCCCCCTGTCTCTAACTCTCTCCCCCCTCCCTCCATCTCCCCAACCTCTCTCTCACACTCTCTCTCCCCCCTCGCTCCCTCTCCCTAACCTCTCTCACTCTCTCCCCCTCCCTTCCTGTCTCTCCCTAACCACTCTCTCTCACTCTCTCCCCCCTCCCCCTAACATCTCTCACTCTCTCCCCCCTCCCTCCCTCTGTCTCTCCCTAACCTCTCTCACTCTCCCCCTCCCCCTAACCTCACTCTCTCCCCCCTCCCTCCCTCCCTCCCTCCCTCCCTCCCTCCCTGTCTCTCCCTAACCTCTCTCACTCTCTCCCCCCTCCCCCTAATCTCTCTCACTCTCTCCCCCTCCCCCTAACCTCTCTCACTCTCTCCCCCTCCCTCCCTCCCTCTGTCTCTCCCTAACCTCTCTCACTCTCCCCCCTCCCTCCCTCTCCCTAACCTCCCTCTCTCCTCCCTCCCTTCCTCTCCCTAACCTCTCTCTCACTCTCTCCCCCCTCCCTCCCTCTCCCTAACCTCTCTCCCTCCCTCTGTCTCTCCCTAACCTCTCTCTCTCACTCTCTCCCCCCTCCCCCTAACCTCTCTCACTCTCTCCCCCCCTCCCTCCCTCCCTCTGTCTCTCCCTAACCTCTCTCTCACTCTCCCCCTCCACCTAACCTCTCTCTCTCTCTCCCCCCTCCCTCCCTCTCTCTGTCTCTCACTCTCTCCCCCCTCCCTCCCCCCCTCTGTCTCTAACTCTCTCCCCCCTCCCTCCATCTCCCTAACCTCTCTCTCACACTCTCTCTCCCCCCTCGCTCCCTCTCCCTAACCTCTCTCCCCCTCCCTTCCTCTGTCTCTCCCTAACCACTCTCTCTCATTCTCTCCCCCCTCCCCCTAACATCTCTCACTCTCTCCCCCCTCCCTCCCTCCCTCTGTCTCTCCCTAACCTCTCTCTCACTCTCTCCCCCCTCCCTCCCCCTAACCTCTCTCTCACACTCTCTCCCCCCTCCTTAACCTCTCTCACTCTCCCCCTCCACCTAACCTCTCTCTCTCTCTCCCCCCTCCCTCCCTCTCTCTGTCTCTCACTCTCTCCCCCCTCCCTCCCCCCCTCTGTCTCTAACTCTCTCCCCCCCTCCCTCCATCTCCCTAACCTCTCTCTCACACTCTCTCTCCCCCCTCGCTCCCTCTCCCTAACATCTCTCCCCCTCCCTTCCTCTGTCTCTTCCTAACCACTCTCTCTCATTCTCTCCCCCCTCCCCCTAACATCTCTCACTCTCTCCTCCCTCCCTCCCTCTCCCTAACCTCTCTCACACTCCCTCTCCCCCTCCCTAACCTCTCTCTCACTCTCTCCCCCCTCCCTCCCTCCCTCCCTCTCTCACACTCTCTCTCCCCCCCTCCCTCCCTCTCCCCCTCCCTAACCTCTCTCTCACTCTCTCCCCCCCTCCCTCCCTCCCTCTATCTCTCCCTAACCTCTCTCTCTCACTCTCTCCCCCCTCCCTCCCTCTGTCTCTCCCTAACCTCTCTCTCACTCTCCCCCTCCACCTAACCTCTCTCTCTCTCCCCCTCCCTCCCTCTCTCTGTCTCTCACTCTCTCCCCCCTCCCTCCCCCCCTCTGTCTCTAACTCTCTCCCCCCTCCCTCCATCTCCCTAACCTCTCTCTCACACTCTCTCTCCCCCCCTCGCTCCCTCTCCCTAACCTCTCTCACTCTCTCCCCCTCCCTTCCTCTGTCTCTCCCTAACCACTCTCTCTCACTCTCTCCCCCCCTCCCCCTAACATCTCTCACTCTCTCCCCCCTCCCTCCCTCCCTCCCTCTGTCTCTCCCTAACCTCTCTCTCACTCTCTCCCCCCTCCCTCCATCTCCCTAACCTCTCTCTCACACTCTCTCCCCCTCCCTACCTCCGTCTCTCCCTAACCTCTCTCTCTCTCCCCCCTCCCTCCCTCCGTCTCTCCCTTACCTCTCACTCACTCCCCCTCCCTCCCTCCCTCCCTCTCCCTAAACTCTCTCTCTCACTCCTCCCTCCCTCCCTCTGTCTCTCACTCTCCCCCCTCCCTCCCTCTCCCTAACTTCTCTCTCTCACTCACTCCCCCCCTCCCTCCCTCCCTCCCTGTCTCCCCCTAACCTCTCTCACTCTCTCCCCCCTCCCCCTAACCTCTCTCACTCTCCCCCTCCCCCTAACCTCTCTCACTCTCTCCCCCTCCCTCCCTCCCTACCTCCGTCTCTCCCTAACCTCTCTCTCTCTCCCCCCTCCCTCCGTCTCTCCCTTACCTCTCTCTCACTCCCCCCTCACTCCCTCCCTCCCTCCCTCTCCCTAAACTCTCTCTCTCACTCCCCCCTCCCTCCCTCCCTCCCTCCCTCCCTCTGTCTCTCACTCTCTCCCCCTCCCTCCCTCTCCCTAACCTTTCTCTCTCACTCTCTCCTCCCTCCCTCCTTCTCCCTAACCTCTCTCACACTCTCTCTCCCCCTCCCTCCCTCTCCCCCTCCCTCCCTCCGTCTCTCCCTAACCTCTCTCTCACTCTCTCCCCCCTCCCCCCCTCCCTCCCTAACCTCTCTCTCACTCTCTCCCCCCTCCCTCCCTCTCCCTAACCTCTCTCTCACTCTCTCCCTCCCTCCCTCTGTCTCTCCCTAACCTCTCTCTCTCACTCTCTCCCCCCTCCCTCCCTCCCTTTGTCTCTCCCTAACCTCTCTCTCTCACTCTCTCCCCCCTCCCTCCCTCCCTTTGTCTCTCCCTAACCTCTCTCTCTCACTCTCTCCCCCCTCCCTCCCTCCCTCCCTAACTTCTCTCTCTCACTCTCTCCCCCCTCCCTCCCTCCCTCCCTCTGTCTCTCCCTAACCTCTCTCACTCTCCCCCTCCCCCTAACCTCTCTCACTCTCTCCCCCCTCCCTCCCTCCCTCCCTCCCTGTCTCTCCCTAACCTCTCTCTCACTCTCTCCCCCCTCCCCCTAACCTCTCTCACTCTCTCCCCCTCCCCCTAACCTCTCTCACTCTCTCCCCCTCCCTCCCTCCCTCCGTCTCTCCCTAACCTCTCTCTCACTCTCCCCCCTCCCTCCCTCTCCCTAACCTCCCTCTCTCCTCCCTCCCTCCCTCTCCCCCTCCCCCTAACCTCTCTCACTCTCTCCCCCTCCCTCCCTCCCTACCTCCGTCTCTCCCTAACCTCTCTCTCTCCCCCCTCCCTCCCTCCGTCTCTCCCTTACCTCTCTCTCACTCCCCCCTCCCCCCTCCCTCCCTCCCTCCCTCAACTCTCTCTCTCACTCCCCCCTCCCTCCCTCCCTCTGTCTCTCACTCTCTCCCCCCTCCCTCCCTCTCCCTAACCTTTCTCTCACTCTCTCCTCCCTGCCTCCTTCTCCCTAACCTCTCTCACACTCCCTCTCCCCCTCCCTCCCTCCGTCTCTCCCTAACCTCTCTCTCACTCTCTCCCCCTCCCCCCGTCCCTCCCTAACCTCTCTCTCACTCTCTCCCCCCTCCCTCCCTCTCCCTAACCTCTCTCTCACTCTCTCCCCCCTCCCTCCCTCCCTCCCTCTATCTCTCCCTAACCTCTCTCTCTCACTCTCTCCCTCCCTCCCTCTGTCTCTCCCTAACCTCTCTCTCTCTCTCCCCCCTCCCTCCCTCCCTTTGTCTCTCCCTAACCTCTCTCTCTCACTCTCTCCCCCCTCCCTCCCTCCCTCCCTAACTTCTCTCTCTCACTCTCTCCCCCCTCCCTCCCTCCCTCTGTCTGTCTCTCCCTAACCTCTCTCTCCCCCCCTCCCTTCCTCCCCCTCCCTCTCCCTCCATTTCCCTCCCTCTCCTTCATTCCCCCCTTTGCTACACTCTCCCCCACCCCCTGACTTCCCCTCTCCCAGTCTCCCCCACCTAATTACCACTCCTACACTCACCTACTACCTCCCCCAATCTACTCTCTCCCCCACCTCCCCCATTCCCACTCTCACCTCCTCTCTCCTCCACTTCCTGTACCCCCCTCTCTTACCCCCACCCCCACCTACTCTCTCCACCCACCTCCTCTCACCCTCATTTAATCTCTCTCCCCACTTTCTCTCTCCCCCACCTACTCTCTCCACCCACCTTCTCTCCGCCCCTCTTCCCCCCACCCTCACCTTCTTCTTTGCCCACATCCCCCCAGGGAGGGGGGACAGGGGAGGGAAGGAGGAGGGTGGAGGAGAGAGGGGAGGGAGGGGGGACAGGGGAGGGAAGGAGGAGGGTGGAGGAGAGTGGGGAGGGAGGGGGGACAGGGGAGGGAAGGAGGAGGGTGGAGGAGAGAGGGGAGGGAGGAGGGTGGAGCAGAGAGGGGAGGGAAGGAGGAGGGTGGAGGAGAGAGGGGAGGGCACACACACACTAGGGCTGTCAACGAATATTCTACATTCGAACATATATTCGAATAGTGTTTAAAAAACGAATTTCGAACATGAAAATTCATATTCGAATGTTAAAAAAACACCAAAAAACAGCGGCAGCAGGCGAAACTGTTTGAGACTGCCATATTTGGGACAAGAATCGCGATCTTAAATTTCTTGCACAAAACTTTTGATCAACACTCAGCATTTGTTTATTGTTGTCGTTCATTTAAACGGCTATGAGCAGAGAGAGCGACAGTGCGGGAGAGAGAGAAAGAAAAAGTGCGTGTGTGCGAGCGAGAGGCCAAGGTCTGCGGTCTTGGCCATTAGTTCATCTACTTATATGTTGTTAAATTAACTTAAATATATTACCTATACAATTAGTTATGTCTCGTATTAATTTGTCCTGTTATTGACGTGCCTAATGCACAACCGGGAAACTCTAAAATATTCGAATACATGTGTGGGGAATATTCGAACGTGTATTTTGAGCAGTTTTGACAGCCCTAACACACACACACACACACACACACACACACACGTGTCCATTTCTGACAGTGTCCAAGTCACTAATGATATTGTCCCTTGTATGATATTGTGTGCTAGAACCAAGTAACAGTCAATACTCACATCTCTTAGGGCCAGGTTTGATCCTGAACTCTCCACCATGATCCA
This sequence comes from Neosalanx taihuensis, assembly GCA_030340665.1. Taxonomy (NCBI): domain Eukaryota; kingdom Metazoa; phylum Chordata; class Actinopteri; order Osmeriformes; family Salangidae; genus Neosalanx; species Neosalanx taihuensis. Next base: position 8,181,010 of record CM059311.1, read on the forward strand.
CACTGCAGGGATAAGCAGAGGAAGGATGAAAATACACTTCACCTGTTGATAAGGGACTTAGCAACTGACTTTCTAAGTAAACATGTAGTTTCTCTCTAATCATCAGAGGTGTATTCCAGAAAGCAGGTTTGACAAACTCTGAGCCTAACCCTGAACTCTGACTTGATGAACCCTGAGATGGGAAGCTCCCAGTTATCACTTCCAGAACAGCTCATCTGACTTAGTTCAATTCTAACTCACTGGAATTAGACATTCTCTTGTGTGCAGACGAGTGTGAAGACATTTTCTGAAAGATAATCAACAACCGTAACAGCAAGAGAGAGACAGTTGGTCACTGAGTACATTTCAAAGCAGCATATTAATGTGCCATTAAACCACATGTTTCATATTTGACAGCATTAAACCATAACCTGTAGTAGCTTTCATCCCTAACAGAATCCATGTGGTGTCAGTGTTGCACCCCTGAACACAGGGAGAAAGAATCACCTGAGTGATTTAAAAGGTGTTTCTCTCTTGCAGGAGTTTATTACAATTGCATTAATTGAACATAACTGTACAAGCAAATGTTTGCGACCTTAGTACAAAATGGCGGAGCGCAAGTTCACATGTACAGAAAACGTGTTATCTCAAAATAAACAAAATAAAATAGCGTCAGCTTAATTTATCATGTTGGACAAAGTGCAAAACGTCTCAACAATATATATAAGGGCTGTTAATCGATTAAAAATTAGTTTTCACGTCTATAGGCTGTGATTAATCACACAATTAAAAAAATACTATTTACGGTGTTTGAGTACAGAAATGTATGACAAAGTGGTTAGGGCTTTTTAAAACTAAAACTTTTATTTTACATCTCAGCCAATTAGAATTTCAGTCAAGACACTCACGTGATGATTGATATAAAGAATATTTATTGATAACCATACATGGAATATGTTTGATTTTGGCGGAGTGGAATGTCTAAGGGGAAGCGCTCCCTACCGCCTCGAGCGACACATACGTGCACACATATATGACATGAGGCATGGAGCAATAGATATATAATCCCCCTGATAGACAGATATACATAAATTCAAACAGACAGACATACAGATATGCATAAATTCAGACAGACAGACATACAGATATGCATAAATTCGGACAGACAGACATACAGATATGCATAATTTCAGACAGACAGACATACAGATATGCATAAATTCAGACAGACAGACGACCGGGGGAGAAAGGGGATGGTGGTGGGAGGCAACAGTAATGATCCTAACCGTTCTGAGTGAGTGTTGGATATCCGCGCAGCCTTTTAAGGCAGTCTTACCGGGCGGAGCCCCAATGGGCTTGCACTAGCCAGGTCAGGTGTGTTCATGATTGATTGTTTGCGCTACCTGTGTGCTTGAACTGTTACTGTACGTGAACTGCGGTGTGTGATGAGTAATAGTGTACTGAATGAGTGAAGTGTATGCTGAGTGTATGAAGAGTTATGTGAATGAATGATGATATGTACTTGATGACTGAGTGATGACGCGGGCAGCCCGAGTGTCGTTGCCAGAACTAGCTTCGCCCATTTCAGTCAAGACACTCACGTGATGATTGATATAAAGAATATTTATTGATAACCATACATGGAATATGTTTGATTTTGGCGGAGTGGAATGTCTAAGGGGAAGCGCTCCCTACCGCCTCGAGCGACACATACGTGCACACATATATGACATGAGGCATGGAGCAATAGATATATAATCCCCAAACCTACGACCACTCCGCCGGACTATGTGTAAGCGGAGCACCACTGCTCCTGAGCCTTGACATCCCACTTGGTACTAGTGGCGAAAAACAAGTGTTCTTCTGGATGCTTGGGTCATGCTAGCATTAACGATGACTAAACCAAGTGTGCATAACTTTTGTGTTACATACCATCTGATGTGCGGTTCACCTGACCGTCCCAAAAACACACTCCGTCCAGACTAATGCTGGACGGAAGGTGAACATGCGGCTAGCCAGATCCATCGACCATCTCCCCGGTACCCTTCTCATCCGACCTTGGGCTGATATCGCTGATATCTAGGGAGCTGCCCCTCTCGCTCGTCAGCGACACACCATGGATGTACGCAAAGGCAGCTGAAGTGCTGGAACACAAAAGATATGTTATCTAGTGTGAAGTCAATGTGTCAGCAGAGCGTCTGCTGTTCCCCGCCGGTACCAGGGTATCTCCGCAGATATCCTGACTCGCACGCTGGCTTCTGATCGTTGCTACTGCATCAGACGCACGTCTGCGAATCACCAGTGCCGAGCCCAAGATCTAACGGAAACATTCTACTACATATTGGTCCGGTAGCCTCTCAACCATACGGGGCAGGTTTACAGCTACCTCTAGAAACACGACCTCTAGCGCCCGTCGGTGACCCCAAGGATGTCCGCAAGGCTGTGTATGCACCCAGTGTAACTATATGAAATCAGAATGGACTACAAAATGTGTCGGCAGACATCCACCGTTCCCCATCGTATCCTGAGGTATCTCTGCAGATATCTCGACTCGAACACTGCTTCTGATCGTAACCTACTGCATCAGAGCACGTCTGCGGACCACCAGAACTGAGTCGAGATCGTACAGAAATATCCTACCATTATGTGTAACCCTCTCATCCAAAGGGGCAGGTCTACTGCTACCTCTAGAGGCCATCCTCTAGCACCCGTCGATGACCCAGGATGTACGCGAGGGGTATGTCTCGAATGTAAATGATCGAACAATGTGTCGACAGACGTTTGCCGTTCCCTGTAGTACAGGGCATCTCTGGAGATATCCTGATTCAGACCTATGGATTCTGATGGAGCCACCATCAGAGCACGTCTGCGGATCACCACGTCCGAACAAGATCAAAAGAGATATTCTACCTTTATGGGTTAATAAAGCCACCCAACCACCAATATGCAATGCTTCATTACTTAGCCGCATGGCCGCACTTCTTTCATAGCACATACACATCCAAACTCCCACTATGTCCATTGCATTGGGGCGTACATGCACTCGCACGCTGCCGAAGAAACATGCCCAGTTGCTTTTAGCGTGGCTGTGGGCACACTGGATGATGCCGAAGCTGCCGCCCCAATCCGAATCAGCGAGCTGTAGACGGCTCCGGGAACAATCCACGGCGAGCGTGCAGAGCGGAGTCCTTGTGCCAACCAGGATCTCGTCATGGCCTGACTGCATCTGTGATGGACAGGGGCTCAGATGGCGTCGCCCGGGAGCAACATAGCAGGTCCCGTGACATAGAAGAAGTGGGCAAAATGCACCATTAGATTGAGCAATCACAATATGAGTACCGTAGAAACAGCAGCAGTTGCAGTGTTACAGGACAACGTGAACATGTCGCTGGATGCTAGACCAGCTATATCAGAATAATGAGGTCCCAACAAAGATCAATAGTGGCATGCCTGTTGGTTAATTCCCCACCCATTAAGACCTTTGAGAAACAGACTCAAGAGTATCACTGTACGTCCAGGGCACTCTCGTCTTAAACTAGACATACAGCCTTATTAGTTCAAGATGCGAGGTTATAGGTAGCCGTTTATCTTTAATATCAGGACGCTGCTTCTTCAGCCCCTTCATAAGCAGCGTATACAGAGCAATTAGCAACATCCTTTCTTAGAGAAGACGGGAAGCGATGCCGGCGCAACGCTCAACAGGCAGAGGACTGCTGCCGCACCCAGACTCCCCAGCTTGCTTAGCGGCATGGCGCATCCGTAACGCGGGCAGCGAGCAGACACAAGTGTCCACAGGCAGCCGCGCCCGAACCTACGCCACGCCACAAGTGGGGGGAAGGAGAAACGGCAGACAGGAGCCTCTGTCCTGAAACCCGCGAAACGTCAGTAAGGGGTCTGCCAGCGGTGCCTGTTCTCTTCACCCACTGTTTAATAGTACAATGCATCCTTTTTTAGGGGAGTGCATACAGCACCAACTTCGACAATCCACCGAGGTGGAAAACGAAAGGGAAGGAAAGGCCCAACCGGTAGTTGCCGCACTCTTCTGCCGTACGCGCGCCCCTTTTAGAATGTTTAAGGACCACAGTAAATATATATTAGACATAAAAACATCAGACATGGAGAGGTCACGATAGGGATCGAAAGTAGCACCTGGTGGTGAATTCCCCGCACCTCAAAAACCCATAGTAAGCTGTGAGAAACACCGACACGAGGAGTGTGTCAACATAGAGCCCAAAGCACCCTCGTCTTAAACTAGACACCATAAGTGCAAAATGGGTAGGGTTATTGGTAGTCGTTTATCCTTAGCCATGGAACGCTGCTTCAGTAGCCCCTTCATCAGCAGGCGTATACGGGGGCTCCCAAGCGGCTGCTCGCAGACGGACCCAACACTGAACGTTAAATTGAATGCCCAACACCAGTGTTTACCTGCTGGACGATGCAGCTCCTGATTCGAACCACGAACAACGACACAATCATTTAACCTACAATTCACATGTATAGGACTGAATCCAGATTCAGAACGAAGCTTGATGATTGAAACCATGCGCTGTCATATGATTTTTTAGGTGGAGGGGCAATCCCCTTGCGCATGTATTCCCCAACCAACACTACATACCTTTCTGGGGCACATGGGCCTAGTCTTGCACAGTCCTAGTAAACAAGCAGACAACCCCACAATGCGATACAGCTCGTGGAGCGCTGTGGCAAAGACTCTGGATCCAGGGAAGCCGTCTCTGCTGCCACTTGTGAACCATTAGTCCCCGTAATATCCCTCAAAACCCGACAGATAGAAACCCATGCCGTTCCACAGATGCACGACGATCCCTAGGAAGCCAATCTGACCAGCAGGACACCATTGGTGAGATTAGGTAACCTCTTGGCTATGTTCGACAGATGGGAAACGAGTGTTCTGCCTAGGCTTATGACGCGCATGCAATTGAAATGCCCCGGTCAGAAGCAGGTCGCAGTTACCCGTTGAAACGGCGTCTGAAGCCATCCTCCTCAGGATACCACGGACGCGCTCCGATATTATCCTGCAGACTGTCATCCTACGCAATTGACAAAAGAGAGCACCATAACCGAGCATCGGCCACCGAGCAGAACAACATGATAGACCACGACACATAGCGGTTAAAACACCCAAGCTTGTAATACTCCCGAGCTCGCTTTATTACTTTATTAATGAACACCACCTGAGCTGTCGGTCTAGCCACAACTCACGCTTTATTAGCACTTCAACAACAGTCCGACTTCTAACAACCTTCTTCAACAAACTCCTGCTCAATCCCCCTCGCATGCGCCTTTACCCCAAAACTCAAGCATGCGCGCCTCCCACTTCCCAGCTTCCTTTAAAGGCCCAACTACACAAAAGAACGCCATTCATTATAACAGAACAGATTTAACCAGGCTAACACAATATATATAACCTATACCCCACACCATATAAATATATAAAACTTATATATAAGAAACTTATAACCCCTGCCACCCTATTTTTTCACCATCTGCATATCACTATTGTTACTTTGCCACCCTATATTTACATGCACCATCTGTACACGTACGACTGCATCATTTGTTATTTGCCCCATCCGTTCATTTAGCACATAGCATCATGTGCGCTACCGTATATACGATTATGTGAATTCAATAAAATACTGTAATATTTCGAACAATACAGCTGTACATTTGTTGCCACATCACTTTAATCCCACCAAACACCCGCAAATACGTTCAACATTCCTTACAATTTCGTTTTACCTTGTGACAATGACAATAAAGATCCATCTATAGGGCGGACAATGAACAAATTTTACCTTGCCACCTAACCAACTGTCGAACGATTCCAGAGCGCAGGTAACAACACTAGAACCGACTCTGTGACGTCATCATCAGCCTGAATGTGGCAAGTGAATGCTAAGAAATGGCACCGGATCGTCGGTTCCACGTCCTGTTCATAGCTCAATACGTGCGACCACTTGCAATAAATCAAAACAAACGCAACAGTTAATGCGTAGACAGGAACACCTTAATGCTAACAATGCTGGTTGCAATCAACATTCGAGAAAGCAGACGTAAACGCCGCCTATAGGTTTACCTGCAGGTCTAGCTTTGTAGCTACCTATTTAGCTTCAGTATACAGTCTCTGTGCTCACCATCCTGCCTGCAACTGCATGGCAATGAACTCCTAATCTGAAATTGTGCAAAGACAACGCTTCCGTAGCAGAAACAGTTTAGTAAACTCCAAACGACGTCCCGCCACACCGCATGGTGAAACGGAACTCGGAGCCAGACGTCCATCCAGCTCCACACGTTGATCTGGGCAAGCGGAGCGTGTCACGGTATACTGAAGCCACGCAGAACTCGGCAAGAGTCAAGGTCGGCATCCGGGGTTCATTGTCTGAGAGGAACATGCACGGGTCCCCGCGACCGACCAAGGTGGAGGAGCACAGCAAAATAGAAGTCTTATCTGCATCCGTACCTGTGAGGATTTGGCCACGCAGAAGGGCGGAAATGTTGCAGCGGGAAACGGGAGCGGTGCCCAATTCTTCTGCCATGAAGTCCTAACATCCAGCAGCTTCGAAACACTGCGTCCCGCCGGAACTCGGGCCTTTTCGGTCTTTGGTTGTCCCCACCGGGGCGGCTGGATTAGCAGAAAGAAACGCTCGCCGTACTCCATGAAAAACAAGTTCCCTAAAGTTGCATCCGCTAAGGTAAGCACCCTGTCCGTATGAGCAGTCAGCAATTCGATAGACCTTACTCTGGAACCTGGCTGCTAGCATAGTTACAGAACACTCCACTGCAGATCCCGAGGGATTGTCCATGGCAAGCCCCGATGCAACCATGAAACACAGCCGAAGTAACAAACCCAATACCTCAGCAACAAGAACAAAACACGGTAGTAATGACGACCCCCACACGATAGCAACACAGAACCGCCCGCAACGATCCTGTCAACAGTAATGATCCTAACCGTTCTGAGTGAGTGTTGGATATCCGCGCAGCCTTTTAAGGCAGTCTTACCGGGCGGAGCCCCAATGGGCTTGCACTAGCCAGGTCAGGTGTGTTCATGATTGATTGTTTGCGCTACCTGTGTGCTTGAACTGTTACTGTACGTGAACTGCGGTGTGTGATGAGTAATAGTGTACTGAATGAGTGAAGTGTATGCTGAGTGTATGAAGAGTTATGTGAATGAATGATGATATGTACTTGATGACTGAGTGATGACGCGGGCAGCCCGAGTGTCGTTGCCAGAACTAGCTTCGCCCATATCTTAATTGACAGAGCAACCATACATCAGGGCACCTGTGTGTCACTGTAGTAAACACGCCTCCATTGGCCTCTAACAACATCCATAACGAGTCTTCCTTGTCTTCAACGATGTTAATGAGTCTGCAGTCCGTTGCGACTCATTAGTGATCTTATAACATTAGTGATTTTATAACATTAGTGATCTTATAACATTAGTGATCTTATAACATTAGTTATCTTATAACATTAGTGATCTTATAACATTAGTGATCTTATAACATTAGTGATCTTATAACATTAGTTATCTTATAACATTAGTGATCTTATAACATTAGTGATCTTATAACATTAGTTATCTTAGCTGTTGTCGTCGTGTTGACTGCTGCACTCCGCCAGCCTAGTTTGACGAGCACTGCTTGAACTCGTCTCTGTTTTAGCATCTGTGTTTAATAAGATGTGCTTTGCACGGAGATGATACTTCAGACTCGTTGTACTACGACGGAAAGACAGTTTATCACTGCAGTATTTATAAACAACTCTGGTTTTATCTAAACTCCCATTCGGAAGCTTTTTAAATCTAAATGTTCCGTTAAGCACAGCTGGGTCCATCTCCTCACTCATCACTTCACTACAGGTTCACTTCTCTGAGGTAAACGTCCGCGCTCGAGGACTACGGCAGGAGATTGTGGTCAGATTTGGTGACGTAATTAATTTGCTTTAAAAAATAAATAACGCGTTAAGGTTTCCAGATTAATCACACGCATTAACGTTGACAGCCCTAATATATATATATGACAACAAAACAACATTAGCAACCTTTACCTGAACACAGGGAGAAAGAATCACGAGAGTGATTTAAAAGGTGTTTCTCTCTTGCAGGAGTTTATTACAATGAGGAGAAACAGCGCGAAACCCCTAGTGGTGGTAACAGGCATTACCAGTCGATATCGACAAACAGATTCAGGCTTTCTAGAGGATCACTGATGACAGCATCATAAATAGTTCAAAAAAAATTATTGTTTTTAAACTTCTGTAAATTTATATTTATTGCAAACCTTTTTTAACTGTTTTTAAGCATGAACTCACTTTATAAATGTAATAACTGTATTAATGTGAGCCCGTACGTATCATATTTGATACATACATTTCTGGAGCTCATTGCATTACCATCAAACGTAAACTTTGCATGAAACCCTTTTGTATGAACTCTTTTACATGTATGCTGCCCCCTAGTGGACACACTTCGCTTTCCCAATGTTTGGATGTGTGCTTTTTCTGTCATTCAAAGTGGGTCGCATCGTGCGAGCGCACATCTGTGATTCTCACCATCAAGAAACTTAGCTATTTCATGGTTTTATGGTCCGAATTTCTCTAAAATACTTAGCAATAATTTTAAATGGACAGTTAGTTTGTCCTTAAAACGTTGTATTACACAGTTTTATAATTACAGTTTGTAGTTATATCGAGCAGAAAGTCGGTGTATCAAATTTGATACTTTCGGTATTTGGCCAAAAATCAACAATTGTTATGGGTATATCTGTCCAGTGTTTTACATGGATTATGTCTTCCATAGGCCATCATGCAGTGTTTGAATGAGTTAAATACACAATTTATAGATTGAAATGGGTTCAAGAATTTCACTTAGACTATCTATATTGGCTGATCACCATTCATAGTTATATTTTTTAATACCTGTAGTATCAAATGTGATACAAAAATATATATTTTTTTGCATTTCTTTTTGTCAAATTTCTTTTTACATTTTGTCAAAGGGCCAAATAAATAGTTCATATCCAAAAAAATTGAATTTTCTGACCATTCTTTCATAGTTCAGGGCTTACAGGGTTAAAGCAAATAGGATTGTTTTAGAGACAAATCGTACCATTCTCACCTATCACATCAGCTAATATCCTGCTTAGTAGATGAACATGTGACTTGTAGTGTGCTAACAGACAGAAGGCAGAGGAGGGCACCACCTCTGACAGAGGCAGAAGAGCTCTGAGCCAGAACGCTGACAGACCAGTGGCTGAAGGCATCCCTGGAGGGAGCTCATCCAAGCCTATCACCTGTCAAGGAAGTTTTCCCACCACACTGTATACCTGGATTGATCTGACTGCCAGATTCATGCTCATTGTTTCTTCTGGACAGTACATTGAACAGAGCGCTCTGTTGATCCTGGTCTACTGAAGGACGTAGCACCATTCAGGAGAGAGAGTCCCCATGCCACCACATATCTGCTCTTATATCAACTCACAACATCTGGGAACAATCCATCAATAGAAACATCAGTCAGATTCTCCTCCTATCATGAACTCCCTCTTAGGACATTTATAATGAAGCTGAAACAGCCTCAGAACCTGATGTCCAAAGCTCCTCCCCCCTGCAGTTCATCTCCACGTCAGGACATCAATAACTATTATAAGCTCAAATAAAGGCCCCCAAAAATGGACTGGCATTCCATATTCAAGTCCCTATATACCTTAAACTACTGAATACATCTGTGGTTGGAGCCCCGAATGTTTACAGCCTCTGCCTCAGCGCCTGGTTAAGACTGTCGGTGACAACATGAAAATAATACAGTCGCTTTCCGAGGTTCAGTCATCTTGGTCCTAATGAATTCAGGTTCAGATTCAGATTACTTTATTGATCCCGAGGGAAACTCCTTTGTATCAACGGCACACAGTCTCGCAAAGCACACAAGGGTAAGGGTGTGAGGTAAAAGATTGGAAAGTGTACACAGGGGTAGGGGGTGGGGTCAATAACAATAAGTTAAAAAAAAAGGTGGGTGAGGTGAATCCTCCCAGGGAGCATAATGATTATGTACAGAAGCTATACATTTACAATTATACAGTAATGGTCTTGTATAATATACAGTATTATATTAGAATGTACATGATTTTCAGTTTTGTACAGAATGTGCAGAATGTACAGCAGAAGCTGTATTGAAGAAGAAAATATTGAAACAAAGACTGTTTCACCTTGATACTATACTGCCCCTTCAGAGATCTCTGCACGGCCCTGTCAAGAACGCTTCACAGCTGAGGAGACCGACGTCCCTGTGGGCACTTTTCTAATCTTTTACCTCACACCCTTACCCTTGCGTGCTTTGCGAGACTGTGTGCCGTTGCTGCGAAGGAGTTTCCACCGGGATAAATAAAGTAATCTGAATCTGAATATCAAATATCATAATGATTTCCCTTGTTTGGTAATATTTTTCCTTGTAATTCTGTTTGCCAGAATAGGAACTGCTGCATCATGCTGTAGATGAGAAGCAAAGATCATGTGTGTTGTGCACAAGCTACATTATGGTCAAGCCTGCACCCTTAAAATACCATTTGAATAACGAGCCACTGACTTTTAACCAGCTTTTCCTGGATGGTGGAGGAACAGTTTTCTCCAAACCTCCCCCTGGAGCGCAAGTTCATTCCCTAATTTACTGACGTGTGTCTGTGGATGGAAAAATCCGCTGTACGTCTGGTGCACAATAGGAATGATACATGTGTTGGTGTACAGAGTCTATTGTGCTGGGTGCAAGATAAAGCCCCCAGTCTAACATAGACTCACAACATCTGGTCATTCTAAACAACTGATAAAACAAACAATGAACTCCCTCTTCTCCACAATGGATTGTAAACTCCAACAGGTCTCAACAGCTGCTTCATTAGCACCTTACTGTAAGTGTCCAACTGACCCTTTAAGAACTTCCCCTTAGGTCATAAATCTAGACTGAATCCAGAATCTTAGATAGAAGGCTGTACTGACCCTTTGCACGTGTTGTCACGCTTGTCTGAGGAACGCCCACTCTGCCATGACGGACGGCAATAGTATTACATGTGCGCGGTAAAGGTATAGAAAGTCTCCCTTGTTAAGCCAAGTTTAATTGATTTTACCTTTTAAAATGGTGATATCATGTTGTGCGGTTGGCTGCACTCACAGGCAAGGCTGTAAACCTAAATTAGCTTTTTATCATATTGCTCGTATCGATCGTATCTACCTGCTGATGAAGACAGAAGACGGCGAGGGGTAGCAGCAATAAATCGTAAGAATTGGAAACCCTCAAAGTACGCACAGATTTGCAGTGAGCACTTTTTACAAGGTAAGTCAAATGTATGACATTTGACATAACGCAAATTGTTTCGTTGTGTTTTTATGCGTGTCACGTCTTTAGCTATCTATTTACAGGGTGCCAACTCGGGTAGAAAAATAATTTGTGAATAAAGTTTTATATTAGTGCAAGTATCCCACACCTGCCTCACAGGTTATATGAATTTAGGAGAGTAGGCCTACTTCTAGTATTACTAAGTATCTGATTGTTTGACTGGTTGGTTTGTTTTAGATACCATTTATAAAGGCATTAATTATTTTTTCCAGGAGAGAAGAGTGATGACCCCTTATCACCTGATTATGTGCCTGGTGATTGCGAGGATACCTCTCGTCTGACGGAAGTCACGATTAAAAACTGAGCCCTGAAAAGTTTGCTTGGTTACAACAATACGTTTGCTTTCAAATGTTTTCAGTTTGATTATTTCTGAATGTAATTATATCCTGTATGTTTAATGAAGATAACTTTATTTTGTTATATTATTTTTTTGATTTATTGATTTTTTGATAATGTGATTGATTGAATAAGCACATGAGCAAAAACGTAGACTTGTATTGTACATCAACAGTTTATTATTAAATAAAATGTTTTATTCATGCCTGGAAGTTAAACTGGGAGTTGGTACATATCGTGGGGGGTGAATTTGGGTAAAGTTGGCGATTTGATTAAATCGGTGAATATGGATGGAGGGAGAAGGTACGGGTCAGTTCCAGTTTCCAGAGTATCGATCTTGACTTTTCCCAAATATTGCGCTTTGTGAACGCCTAAAAGATGATTTACTTCCACTGACAACAGAACTGAACATGCCCTAGAAGAAGTCATGATTGCTGACAAAAATAATTGCGATCACTGTAAGTTTAGAGAGACTAAACTTGCAGTTTCGTATGTTTTGCGCTCCCTGCAATGCTTCGTTCACTCACTCTTGCCGTCCAGCATGGCACACCCACGTGATCATGTGACATAGGTGCAATGGGTCAATAAGATGCTCCATCCATCCCCCAGGGTCTACTGTCCTACAGGGTGGTTCAGCACCTTAGGTCAAACAAACATTCCCCTTCATCCTGCCCATGTTGCCCTAAAACTAGTTGCTTGTAGTTTATACAAATAAACGTTGATTTGATTTGAAAAACCCAGAGTTTCACTCATCTCAGGGTTAAAAAAACTCTGATTTCACTAAAGCTGCTTTCTGGAATAGACCCAGGTAATACAATTAGCATTCTAGCTACAATCACAGTTGCACCATATTGTAGACTATACAGTTTCCATCCTGTTATTAATTGAAACATCATAAAATGCAGGGCCTATTAAAGTAATACGATGTGTATTCAGTGTTAAGCAGCATTCTATAAAAACAAACATGTCCTTACTTGAGTTTCTCCAGTGTGCAGTGTGGATCCTCCAGTCCAGCAGAGAGCAGCTTCAATCCTTTTTCTCCTGGATGATTGTAGCTCAGGTCCAGTTCCCTCAGGTGGAAGGGGTTGGACTTCAGAGCTGAGGCCAGAGAAGCACAGCCTTCCTCTGTGACCAGACAGAATGACAGCCTGGAGAAAGAGGATCAATATTGGGACGGAATCCATCTGGGCCTCCCTCCACAGTGAGTCAGCACAGAGGGGTTCATGTGGCAGGTGCTGTCATAGCTGCACCTCCCCCTCATTAGACAGTGACCCTTTCCCCCAGTTCAGGAAGCTTGTGTTCAGTTTGGTGGTCGTACTTCTATGGAAGCCTACAAAAAAACTAGGATTGAATTCCCAAACTTGATTTGAAAGAACAATTCAGTCTGGGTCATAGTGGTTCCATAAAGGCCAATTCCAGATAATGTAATCTGACTAATTCAAGCCAGGTTCAAGTAGTCAAGGTCAATGTGGGTGCACCTTATTCTTAAGCAGTCAGAGGAAGAACATGGATCATATGATCCTACAGAAAGCAATGTTCACAGCCACTCTCCAAGTTCTCTCTAAACCCAGTACTAGAACAGCTCAATGGAGCAGAAATCATTGCCACCGCTGCTTCACAATTCTCTGTAATATCACGATATCACAAAATAGGTGTAAGAGCCCTTGGAGTTGAATTGGGGAGTTGGCGGGGTTCCATCTTATGTGGGTGTGGTTTAGGGCTGTCAAAACTGCTCAAAAATGAGGTTCGAATATTCCCCACACATGTATTCGAATATATTCGAGTTTCCCGGTTGCCCATTAGGCACGTCAATAACAGGACAAATTAATACAACAAGACATAACTACTTGTATACGTAATATATTTAAGTTAATTTAACAACATATTACCTACACAAAAATAAGTAGATGAACTAATGGCCAAGACCGCAGACCTTGGCCTCTCGCTCGCACACACGCACTTTTTCTTTCTCTCTCTCCCGCACTGTCGCCCTCTCTGCTCATAGCCGTTTAAATGAACTACAACAATAAACAAATGCTGAGTGTTGATCAAAAGTTTTGTGCAAGAAATTTAAGGTCGCGATTCTTTTCTTTTTTTTAACATTAGAATATTAATTTTCATATTAGAAATTCGTTTTTTAAACACTATTCGAATATATATTCGAATGTAGAATATTCGTTGACAGCCCTAGTGTGGTTTGTGGTGGTGCTGATTGTGATTTGGCACAGGTGACTTATATTGGATGGCGTTGGAACCTTTAAGGGCACGGGTTCCACTGTTTAAGAGGCTAGGGCAGTGGTTCTCAACCCTGGTCCTCAGGGCCCACTGTCCTGCATGTTTTAGATGTTTCCCTGCTCCAACACACCTGATTCGAATGATTAGGTCCTTATAAAGCTCAGCATAAGCCTGATAATGACCCTTTATTTGAATCAGGTGTGTGGGAAGGGGGAAACATCTAAAACATGCAGGACAGTGGCCCCTGAGGACCAGGGCTGAGAATCACTGGGCTAGGGTGACGGGAGGTCACATGGTTGTTACTGCTGTTATTTACAGTCCTTTACTGCTCAGCCACATCCATCCTGCTGCAGAATAAAGTATGTGAGCCATATTCAATAAACAGGAACACCTCAAATGAAGACTGCAGTCTGGACATTGGTCTGTCAAGAGTGTTATAACTCGATCCCTGCACCCAGAAGAGACTAACCACTGAAGGATTTGATAGTCTCTACAGTAGGACTGTGCAGAAGTGTTGGCTCATCAAACACACAAACGGTGTTGTGCTGCTCCCTGTGCTTGGAGGATGAGTAAGTGACCAGTGTCAGGACGTCAACACTCACCAAGTCATGACAAGATCCTAACCAACAGTGACAGTCCAGCGGAGCACTTTGTCCTCTCCGCTCAGCCTGGCAGAGCAGCACTAGACTGGAGGCTCCTCCAGACAGCTAGACTAGAGACAACTCCACTGAAGTTACCTGGATGAAACACACTAAGACGTCTCCTTCCTGAGCGAGCTGAAAAACTTCTACGTTCGTTTTGACAGGAACAACAGAGAGACTGCCACCCCAATCACTCCATCTACAGACCACCAACCCCTAACACTCAACAGACATCCTCACCGCACTGAGCGGGACCAATGCACGCAAGGCTGCTGGACCAGATGGCATCCCTGGCCGCATGCTCAGAGCATGCATGGAGGAGCTTGCAGGAGTTTTGACGGACATTTTCAACATGTCCCTTGCTCAAGCAGCTGTGACGGCATGCTTCAAATCCACCTCCATCGTCCATCATCCACCTCCAAATCCAGAACTCCAGCCCGTCGTGCCTGAACGACTATCGCCCTGTAGCACTCACACCCATTATCATGAAGTGCTTCGAGTGACTGGCCCTGGCACACCTGAAGACCAACCTTCCACCCACACTTGACCCTCACCAGTTTTCCTACCATAGCAATAGGAGCACAGACGACGCAGTTTCTTCAGCACTGCACTCTGTGCTCACACACCTAGACAATAATAACACTTATGCCCGTATGTTGTTGTGACTTCAGCTCTGCTTTCAACACTGTCATCCCCCCTCATCCCCCACATCTCGGATGACCTGTCCTGGATTACTAACACCTCCGGCCTGATCAAGAAGGCTCACCAGCGTCTCTTTTTCTTGAGAACACTGAGGAAACACCACCTGTCCTCAGCTGTCATGGTGAACTTCTACCGCTGTGCGATCGAATGCATCATAACAAACTGTGCTACAGTGTGGTACGGGAACTGCACAGTCACTGAGCGCAAGGCACTGCAGCGGGTGGTGAAAACCGCCCAACACATCACTGGGACTATTCTTCCATCCATTGAGGACATCCAGAGGAAGCGCTGTCTGCATAGAGCTCACAGGATCCGAAGAAATTCCTCACACCCCGCCCATAAACTGTTAGCCCTCCTGCCCTCCGGCAGGCACCTCAGGAGTCTCCGGTCTAAGACCAGCAGACTGAGGAACAGCTTCTTCCCCAGAACTGTGACACTCCTGAACTCCACCCGCACTAGACCCCGCCCCCATATATAACCCCCGCCCCCCCCGTAGAACCCCCGCCACCCTATATTTGATCTACTATCATTTCTGTTGTTATCTTGCACTATCTGTTCATGTTGCACATCTGCACATTGCATCATTTGCACTAACTGTACATACATGCAACTAAATTCTGTTAAATACTGTAGGATCTTGTGCAATACAGCTGTACATTTGTCTTAAATCACTTTAATCTGTACCTACCCTGTATATTCTGATTATAGTGTTCATACTGTGTATATTCTGAGTATACAATTACAATTATATTCTGTTGTAATAACTGTTTTGCACTTCTGGTTGGATGCTAACTGTATTTCGTTACCCTGTACTTGTACCTGTGTAATGACAATAAAGTTGAATCTAATCTAATCTAATATACAGACATTCCTAGGGGGCAAATCTTACTTTGCAGATTTTCCTTAACTGGACAGACACCCTGACTGGTGTACCATTGGGGTCTTAACTGGACAGACACCCTGACTGGTGTACCATTGGGGTAACTGGACAGACACCCTCATTGGTGTACCATTGGGGTCTTAACTGGTCAGACACCCTCACTGGTGTACCATTGGGGTAACTGGACAGACACCCTCATTGGTGTACCATTGGGGTAACTGGACAGACACCCTCACTGGTGTACCATTGGGGTAACTGGACAGACACCCTCACTAGTGTACCATTGGAGCCTTAACTGGACAGACACCCTCACTGGTGAACCATTGGCTGTTTTCCAGAATTTATACAATTTGTAAGATTCCTTCAAGACACTAGTGTGTATTTGTGTGTGTGAAGTGTTCTCCTCAACATCTTCAACAATCACTTGTGCAACAGCAACCACCCTCTGAACCTGAACCTTCTACCAGCACATCCACACGTGCTCCCAGATCCTGTTCAACATCTCCAGGGTTTGATCACTGATGTGGTCCTGGACAACCAAGAGAGAACAGGCCAAGCACCGGCACAGATAGCCTCAATACTGACCACCATCTCCCAGTCCAGGGGGTGGAAACCCTGGTCATAGAGACCCATAGTCCAGAAGGTTTTAGATGTTTCCCTGCTCTAGCACACCTGATTCTAACAGGTTGTTACGTATAACTAAGGGAATCAAGATTTGGCGTTAACCAGGTAACTTCAGGTTTAACACAGGGGTTTCTGTATTGAGTTGAACATGAAGGTTCTTTGTTAACACCAAATCTCGATCCGTAGTTCCTAAAAGTGACATCACAAACATTTAACCAGTTTATCCCTTTACCCTCCAAGGATGAACTCTGTCTCTTGGTTTGTAGTTTTTACACCTAAAGAAAGATCAAGCTTAAGTGTCCCAGATTTATTTACCCTATTTTAACATTTTATATTTTTATAAAAACAAATATGATCTCACAATAGTCGTATCTGCATTCTGTTCTCTTTTTGCTTTAATGTTGCATTACATGAGTCTTTCTTGTGTTTGAAATCTCACTTGATCTGGGGCATTTAGTTGCCTATTCCTGCATCTCAGATGGAATACTACCATCCTATGAAGTAAAATATGTCAGAATAAATGTGAATAGCCAGTTACATACGTACAGTATCTACCGTAGTATGATACAACAAGCACACTTTTCTTGCCGTTCCTAATTTGAAACCTTCATGCAAAGGAAGAGGCATCAACCACAAGGACAACTGCCTCCCGATGCTGAACTCACTGCCCAGGTAAATGTACAGTAATGTGATGAATAGTAAATCTCAACCCTTGTGTTGTCTTCAGGGTCAAACAGGGAAACAGAAAAACCTAAAATAGTTTTAATTTAAATGTCTTACTTTTCATAGTGACCCAAGCACATTACATACCTGAGTGTCTCCAGTTTGCAGAGTGGATTCCCCAGTCCAGCAGAGAGCAGCTTCATACCAGCATCCTTCAGATCATTGTTACTTAGATCCAGTTGTCTTAGGAAGGACGTTGACTTTAACACTGAGCCCAGAGAATCACAGTCTTCCTCTGTGATGTGACAGCCTGACAGCCTGTAGAATGTTATCATGATACAAATAATATCAGTCTGATCATTTCCTATAGGTGCTGTGTTACCTTTAGTGAAATGCTGCAAATAACCAATAAAAGACTGACTTATTTAACTTCCTAAAGAGCAGTGTTGCACCTGACACTTAAAGCTGAAATCTACTTCACAGTAAGTACGTGTCCACATGCTGAATGGCTGCAGCACGTATCCTGCGGTCGTTTGGTGCATACTTTGTGCATGTCTCCCTGGCCCTTAAATGGACCTATAACCAAGGTGCAATACCAACAGAAACCATGGGGCAGTAAACTATCCCTGCATCTCTGATGGAATACTACCATCCTCTGAAGTCAAGTATGTCAGAATAAATGTGAATAGCCAATTACATACGTACAGTATCTACCGTAGTATGATACAACAAGCACACTTTTCTTGCCGTTCCTAATTTGAAACCTTCATGCAAAGGAAGAGGCATCAACCACAAGGACAACTGCCTCCCGATGCTGAACTCACTGCCCAGGTAAATGTACAGTAATGTGATGAATAGTAAATCTCAACCCTTGTGTTGTCTTCAGGGTCAAACAGGGAAACAGAAAAACCTAAAATAGTTTTAATTTAAATGTCTTACTTTTCATAGTGACCCAAGCACATTACATACCTGAGTGTCTCCAGTTTGCAGAGTGGATTCCCCAGTCCAGCAGAGAGCAGCTTCATACCAGCATCCTTCAGATCATTGTTACTTAGATCCAGTTGTCTTAGGAAGGACGTTGACTTTAACACTGAGCCCAGAGAATCACAGTCTTCCTCTGTGATGTGACAGCCTGACAGCCTGTAGAATGTTATCATGATACAAATAATATCAGTCTGATCATTTCCTATAGGTGCTGTGTTACCTTTAGTGAAATGCTGCAAATAACCAATAAAAGACTGACTTATTTAACTTCCTAAAGAGCAGTGTTGCACCTGACACTTAAAGCTGAAATCTACTTCACAGTAAGTACGTGTCCACATGCTGAATGGCTGCAGCACGTATCCTGCGGTCGTTTGGTGCGTACTTTGTGCATGTCTCCCTGGCCCTTAAATGTACCCATAACCAAGGTGCAATACCAACAGAAACCATGGGGTAGTAAACTATTCCTGCATCTCTGATGGAATACTACCATCGTCTGAAGTCAAGTATGTTAGAATAAATGTGAATAGCCAGTTACATCGTAGTATAACACACCAAGAATACTTGTTATTCCTAATGAGAGGCATCAACCACAGAGACTGACAAGGAAATTGACACCATGCTGATGAAATGAAATAAAAATGAAACTCTCAAATCACCTCTTTAAGTATTATGCTATATTACTATGAACTTTATCTTAAGCTGGTTAGTTAGGTTTATTTCATATTTTTTAAATTTACAATCAAGAAATATAGTATTTAACCCAGATCTACAAGTGACCACGTACACACTACTGCTGACTATACTGGTTCAGGCAGTACCCCACTGTGGAGTCATTCTGCTTCCTGGGCACTATCACCTCCCAGGACCTCAAGTGAGAGCTGAACATCAGCTCCCTGGACACTATCATCTCCCAGGACCTCAAGTGAGAGATGAACATCAGCTCCCTGGACACTATCATCTCCCAGGACCTCAAGTGAGAGCTGAAAATAAGCTTCCTGGGCACTATCATCTCCCAGGACCTCAAGTGAGAGCTGAACAAATAAACAAATAAATGTTTACTGTACATTATTTTGTATGTATTTGTTTCTACTTTTGTCACACCTCAACCAACCACCTTGTGTGTGAACTTACCACAGATGGGAATTCTGCCCTGTTACCTGGAGCTGTCTATGGAACTGTCTTTGTGTACTGTGTGAAACTCTTAAGAATTGTGAAAATATACTGCTAGATATTTCATTATCTTATTATTTATTATTATTATTATAACTGAATACAGACCCCAGTGTCTCCAGTTGGCAGTTTGGATTCCCCAGTGCAGCAGAAAGCAGCTTCATTCCTGAATCCTGCAGGTCAGTGTCTCTCAGGTCCAGCTCTCTCAGATGGGAGGCGTTAGAGGTGAGAGCTGAGAACACCACTTCCCATGATGCATCAGTGAAATTACATCCAGAGAGTCTGTTGATACATAATAACCATGAAACAACTGTATGTGCTTTAAAAAGACATGTTCAAAATGTGTGTAGTTGACATGTAAATGGAATGTTTACATCCCTACTTACACAGCTTTTCTGCAGACCTTCACAGCTGGCAGCAGTCTCCTGCGCCCCTCCATGGATGTGTTGTATTTCTGCAGGTCAAATTCATCCAGAGCCTCTTCTGACATCTGCAGCATGTAGGCCAGTGCTGAGCAGTGGGCCAGAGACAAGGCCTTGGATGATTTCTTCTTCAAGTGTGCCTGGATCTCCTGCTGTACTGAATGGTCTTTCATCTCCATTAAGCAGTGGAAAAGGTTGATGCACCTCTCTGGGGAGATATTCTTCTTCTGCATCACCTTGAGGGTTCTGCTGGTCTTCTTCAGGCTCTCTGGACTCCTCTGGGTCTGAGTCAGCAGGCCTCCTAACAGCTTCTGATTGGATTCCAGTGAGAGGCCGTGGAGGAAGCGGACCAAGAGGTCCAGGTGTCCATTCTTACTCTGCAAAGCTTTGTCTAATGCCCCCTTCAGCAGGTCCTCCAAAGATAGATTCTCAGGTACAGCTTTATTACTCCTTTGTAGGAACGGCCTCAGTGCTTCCATGTTTTTGGTTGCGTGACAATGTAACATGTAGACAGCTGAGAGGAACTCCTGAATGCTCAGATGAACAAAGCAGTACACCATCCTGTGGAAAAGCACAGATTCTTCTTTGAAGATGGCCGTGCAGACTCCAGAGTACACCGAAACCTCTTGGACATGGAGGCCACACTCTTCCAGATCTTCCTGGTAGAACAGCAGGTTGCCTTTCTCCAGATGTTCAAACGCCAGCTTCCCCAGCTTCAGGAGAACTTCCTGGTCGGACTTCAAGGGCTCCTCTTCATCTGTCCTGTTTCTTTCTGGATACTTCTGGTTTTTCATCTTGGTCTGAATTAGCAGGAAGTGTGTGTACATCTCAGTCAGGGTCTGGGGCATCTCTCCTCTGCTGTCTGTTCTCAACATGTGCTCCAGGACTGTCACACACATGCTTGAGAAGACTGGTATGTGGCACATGATGTAGAGGGTCCTTGATGTCTTGATGTGTGAGATGATTCTCCTGGCCAGGATCTCATCACTGCATCTCTTCATGATGTACTCCTCCTTCTGCAGGTCATTGAACCCTCGTACCTCTGTCACCAGGTCAACACACTCAGAAGGGATCTGACTGGCTGCTGCAGGTCGAGTGGTGATCCAGATGAGAGCAGAGGGAAGCAGGTTTCCTCTGATCAGGTTGGTCAGCAGCACATCCACTGAGGTGGACGCTGTGACATCACACCAGCTCTGGTTTCTTCTGAAGTCTAGAGGGAGTCGACACTCATCCAGACCATCGAAGATGAACACAACTTTAGAGACTGCAAGGGCCTGTCCATCCTCCATGTGAAGTTCTGGGTGGAAATCTCTCAGCAGTTGAAGGAGACTGTACTGGACATCTCTGATCAGATTCAGCTCCCGGAAAGGAAGCACAAACATCACATCCACATCCTGATTTGCCATCCCTTCAGCCCAGTCTAGGATGAACTTCTGCACAGAGACGGTTTTTCCGATGCCAGCGATGCCCTTAGTCAGCACAGTCCTGATGAGTCTCTCTTGGCCAGGTAGGAGCTGGAAGATGACATTGCAGTTGATGGGTGTGTCGGGTGTCATTTGTATTCTGGATGCCGTTTCCAGCTGCCAGACCTCATGTTCATTATTAACCCCTTCACTGTCTCCCTCTGTGATGAACAGCTCAGTGTAGATACTGGTGAGGAGAATGGCATTCTCTGTTGCCATGATGCCTTCAACCACATGTTCAAACCTCCTCTTCATTGTGGCTTTGTGAGTCGCTAACAGTCCACTCAAAACTATGGAAGAACAATAAGTTAATTATCTTCACATTAATACCAACAGTCATGACAAAGTAGTGAGAAGACCTGAGAAAGATTTCAACCATGTTGGGGAAAGCTGAAGTGAAGCACGTACTGGTGTCAGTGTTCCTCTGAATGTCCTCTTGTCCAGGTGGCAGCAGTCCAGGTTGGGTTCTGGGTCTCTTTCCACATTGAGGGCAGGTGAAATCTGCTGATGAACCAGGCTGCTGGCAGGATGAAGAGATGCAGGCTCTGCAGAACCAGTGTCCACAGGGGAGACACACTGGATCCCTCAGCAGCTGCTCACACAGTGCACACCTGGACTGGTCCTCTGCCAGGACAGCTCTGCTCCTCTTACTGCAGAGACATGATCCCATATGAACACTAGCCTTTCCCTCTCTCTCACACACACAAACACAGACCCAAACACACACTCACACACACAACACACTCACTGCACACCTCAACTAGTACACCTGAAAGCTTCCACTACAATGAGAGGTCTGTGTGAGCTCAAATTCAGGTTAGCTGAATTAGTCATAGCTGGTGTTTGTCTCTCCAGGAGCAGGGTTGAAGTGGACACCTGGACCTTCACACCAAGTCACTTTCATCACATAACAGTGAATACCAGCAGAGGTCAGTACTTACCCTTCCTCATTAGAAGGTCCTCTATCACTGAAGTGGATAGGTCGATCCATAGACCAGTCACTCTTCATGGACACACAGCTGGGTACAGGTGAGGCTGGTCTCTGCTGGCTGATTCTGTCAACAAACACAACAAAGTGTCTCACCAACATAGAACATTGAAAGTATAGCCTAGACATTGATTATAACAATACATGTTGCTAAAATAATTCATTGGAATTGTTAGAACCAGGCTTGAATGTGGCTGTTCAACAGGAATAAATCAGACAGGCAGGTTTCTAAACTATTGTTCCTCTGTATCTCTCAGCTCCAGTTATGACCCTGCTGTAGTTATGACCCTGCTGTAGTTATGACCCTGCTGTAGTTATGACCCTGCTGTAGTTATGATCCTGCTTCAGTTATGATCCTGCTTCAGTTATGACCCTGCTGTAGTTATGACCCTGCTCCAGTTATGACCCTGCTGTAGTTATGACCCTGCTCCAGTTATGACCCTGCTGTAGTTATGACCCTGCTGTAGTTATGACCCTGCTTTAGTTATGACCCTGCTGTAGTTATGACCCTGCTGTAGTTATGACCCTGCTGTAGTTATGACCCTGCTGTAGTTATGATCCTGCTGTAGTTATGACCCTGCTCCAGTTGTGACCCTGCTGTAGTTATGACCCTGACCCAGTTATGACCCTGCTGTAGTTATGACCCTGCTCCAGTTATGACCCTGCTGTAGTTATGACCCTGCTGTAGTTATGACCCTGACCCAGTTATGACCCTGCTGTAGTTATGACCCTGCTGTTGTTATGACCCTGCTCCAGTTATGACCCTACTCCAGTTATGACCCTGCTGTAGTTATGACCCTGCTGTAGTTATGATCCTGCTTCAGTTATGACCCTGCTCCAGTTATGACCCTGCCGTAGTTATGACCCTACTGTAGTTATGACCCTGCTGTAGTTCGGAACCTACTGTAGTTATGACCCTGTTGTAGTTGTGACCCTGCTCCAGTTATGACCCTGCTGTAGTTATGAACCTGCTGTAGTTGTGACCCTGCTCCAGTTATGACCCAGCTGTACTTATGACCCTACTGTAGTTATGACCCTGCTCCAGTTATAACTCTGCTGTAGTTATGACCCTGCTGTAGTTATGACCCTGCTGTAGTTATGACCCTGCTATAGTTATGACCCTGCTGTAGTTATGAACCTGCTGTAGTTGTGACCCTGCTCCAGTTATGACCCAGCTGTACTTATGACCCTACTGTAGTTATGACCCTGCTCCAGTTATGACCCTGCTGTAGTTATGACCCTGCTGTAGTTATGACCCTGCTGTAGTTATGACCCTGCTATAGTTATGACCCTGCTGTAGTTATGACCCTGCTGTAGTTATGACCCTGCTATAGTTATGACCCTGCTATAGTTATGACCCTGCTGTAGTTATGACCCTGCTCCAGTTATGACCCTGCTGTAGTTATGACCCTGCTGTAGTTATGACCCTGCTATAGTTATGACCCTGCTCCAGTCTAACCATCAACATCTTGATTTTGGAAATATTGTCCAGATGACTACCTCTGAAACCTTTTCTACTATGGAACACTCCTGGATGAATGAGGGTTTCCACCAGGTTAAAAGACAAACATATTCTAATATAGGAAGGTTGAGTCCCAGTAAAGAGGGCTTCTTCACACCAAGTCACTTTCATCACATAACAGTGAATACCAGCAGAGGTCAGTACTTACCCTTCCTCATTAGAAGGTCCTCTATCACTGAAGTGGATAGGTTTATCCATAGACCAGTCACTCTTCATGGACACACAGCTGGGTACAGGTGAGGCTGGTCTCTGCTGGCTGATTCTGTCAACAAACACAACAAAGTGTCTCACCAACATAGAACATTGAAAGTATAGCCTAGACATTGATTATAACAATACATGTTGCTAAAATAATTCATTGGAATTGTTAGAACCAGGCTTGAATGTGGCTGTTCAACAGGAATAAATCAGACAGGCATGTTTCTAAACTATTGTTCCTCTGTATCTCTCAGCTCCAGTTCTGACCCTGCTGTAGTTATGACCCTGGTGTAGTTATGACCCTGCTGTAGTTATGACCCTGACCCAGTTATGACCCTGCTGTAGTTATGACCCTGACCCAGTTATGACCCTGCTGTAGTTATGACCCTGCTCCAGTTCTGACCCTGCTGTAGTTATGAACCTGCTGTAGTTCTGACCCTGCTGTAGTTATGACCCTGACCCAGTTATGACCCTGCTGTAGTTATGACCCTGACCCAGTTATGACCCTGCTGTAGTTATGACCCTGCTCCAGTTATGACCCTGCTGTAGTTATGACCCTGTTGTAGTTATGACCCTGCTGTAGTTATGACCCTGTTGTAGTTATGACCCTGCTGTAGTTATGACCCTGCTGTAGTTATGACCCTGCTTTAGTTATGACACTGCTGTAGTTATGACCCTGCTCCAGTTATGACCCTGCTGTACTTATGACCCTGCTCCAGGTATGACCCTGCTGTAGTTATGACCCTGCTCCAGTTATGACCCTGCTGTAGTTATGACCCTGCTGTAGTTATGACCCTGCTGTAGTTATGACCCTGCTGTAGTTATGACCCTGCTGTAGTTATGACCCTGCTCCAGTTATGACCCTGCTGTAGTTATGACCCTGCTGTAGTTATGACCCTGAACCAGTTATGACCCTGCTGTAGTTATGACCCTGCTCCAGTTATGACCCTGCTGTAGTTCTGACCCTGCTGTAGTTATGACCCTGCTGTAGTTATGACCCTGCTGTAGTTATGACCCTGCTGTAGTTATGATCATGCTGTAGTTATGACCCTGCTGTAGTTATGACCAGGCTGTAGTTATGACCCTGCTCCAGTTATGACCCTGCTGTAGTTATGACCCTGCTGTAGTTATGACCCTACTCCAGTTATGACCCTGCTGTAGTTATGACCCTGCTGTAGTTATGACCCTGCTGTAGTTATGACCCTGCTCCAGTTATGACCCTGCTGTAGTTATGACCCTGCTGTAGTTATGACCCTACTGTAGTTATGACTCTGTTGTAGTTGTGACCCTGCTCCAGTTATGACCCTGCTGTAGTTATTCAGATTCAGATTCAGATTACTTTATGAACCTGCTGTAGTTGTGACCCTGCTCAAGTTATGACCCAGCTGTACTTATGACCCTACTGTAGTTATGACCCTGCTCCAGTTATGACCCTGCTGTAGTTATGACCCTGCTGTAGTTATGACCCTGCTATAGTTATGACCCTGCTCCAGTCTAACCATCAACATCTTGATTTTGAAAAGTGTCCAGATGACTACCTCTGAAACCTTTTCTACTATGGAACACTCCTGGATGAATGAGGGTTTCCACCAGGTTAAAAGACAAACATATTCTAATATAGGAAGGTTGAGTCCCAGTACAGAGGGCTTCTTCACACCAAGTCACTTTCATCACATAACAGTGAATACCAGCAGAGGTCAGTACTTACCCTTCCTCATTAGAAGGTCCTCTATCACTGAAGTGGATAGGTTTATCCATAGACCAGTCACTCTTCATGGACACACAGCTGGGTACAGGTGAGGCTGGTCTCTGCTGTCTGATTCTGTCAACAAACACAACAAAGTGTCTCACCAACATAGAACATTGAAAGTATAGCCTAGACATTGATTATAACAATACATGTTGCTAAAATAATTCATTGGAATTGTTAGAACCAGGCTTGAATGTGGCTGTTCAACAGGAATAAATCAGACAGGCATGTTTCTAAACTATTGTTCCTCTGTATCTCTCTGCTCCAGTTATGACCCTGCTGTAGTTATGACCCTGCTGTAGTTATGACCCTGCTGTAGTTATGACCCTGACCCAGTTATGACCCTGCTGTAGTTATGACCCTGCTCCAGTTATGACCCTGCTGTAGTTCTGACCCTGCTGTAGGTATGACCCTGCTGTAGTTATGACCCTGACCCAGTTATGACCCTGCTGTAGTTATGACCCAGCTGTACTTATGACCCTGCTATAGTTATGACCCTGCTCCAGTTATGACCCTGCTGTAGTTATGACCCTGCTGTAGTTATGACCCTGCTGTAGTTATGACCCTGACCCAGTTATGACCCTGCTGTAGTTATGACCCTGCTGTAGTTATGACCCTGCTGTAGTTATGACCCTACTCCAGTTATGACCCTGCTGTAGTTATGACCCTGCTGTAGTTATGACCCTGCTGTAGTTATGACCCTGCTCCAGTTATGACCCTGCTGTAGTTCTGACCCTGCTGTAGTTATGACCCTGCTGTAGTTATGACCCTGACCCAGTTATGACCCTGCTGTAGTTATGACCCTGCTGTAGTTATGACCCTGCTGTAGTTATGACCAGGCTGTAGTTATGACCCTGCTCCAGTTATGACCCTGCTGTAGTTATGACCCTGGTGTAGTTATGACCCTACTCCAGTTATGACCCTGCTGTAGTTATGACCCTGCTGTAGTTATGACCCTGCTCCAGTTATGACCCTGCTGTAGTTATGACCCTGCTGTAGGTATGACCCTGCTGTAGTTATGACCCTGCTGTAGTTATGACCCTACTCCAGTTATGACCCTGCTGTAGTTATGACCCTGCTGTAGTTATGACCCTGCTGTAGTTTTGACCCTGCTCCAGTTATGACCCTGCTGTAGTTATGACCCTGCTTTAGTTGTGACCCTGCTGTAGTTATGACCCTGCTCCAGTTATGACCCTACTGTAGTTATGACCCTGTTGTAGTTATGATCCTGCTTCAGTTATGACCCTGCTCCAGTTATGACCCTGCCGTAGTTATGACCCTACTGTAGTTATGACCCTGCTGTAGTTATGACCCTACTGTAGTTATGACCCTGTTGTAGTTGTGACCCTGCTCCAGTTATGACCCTGCTGTAGTTATGAACCTGCTGTAGTTGTGACCCTGCTCCAGTTATGACCCAGCTGTAGTTATGACCCTGCTATAGTTATGACCCTGCTCCAGTTATAACTCTGCTGTAGTTATGACCCTGCTCCAGTTATGACCCTGATGTAGTTATGACCCTGCTGTAGTTATGACCCTGCTATAGTTATGACCCTGCTCCAGTTATGACACTGCTGTAGTTATGACCCTACTGTAGTTATGATCATGCTGTAGTTATGACCCTGCTGTAGTTATGACCCTGCTATAGTTATGACCCTGCTCCAGTCTAACCATCAACATCTTGATTTTGAAAATATTGTCCAGATGACTACCTCTGAAACCTTTTCTACTATGGAACACTCCTGGATGAATGAGGGTTTCCACCAGGTTAAAAGACAAACATATTCTAATATAGGAAGGTTGAGTCCCAGTACAGAGGGCTTCTTCACACCAAGTCACTTTCATCACATAACAGTGAATACCAGCAGAGGTCAGTACTTACCCTTCCTCATTAGAAGGTCCTCTATCACTGAAGTGGATAGGTCGATCCATAGACCAGTCACTCTTCATGGACACACAGCTGGGTACAGGTGAGGCTGGTCTCTGCTGTCTGATTCTGTCAACAAACACAACAAAGTGTCTCACCAACATAGAACATTGAAAGTATAGCCTAGACATTGATTATAACAATACATGTTGCTAAAATAATTCACTGGAATTGTTAGAACCAGGCTTGAATGTGGCTGTTCAACAGGAATAAATCAGACAGGCATGTTTCTAAACTATTGTTCCTCTGTATCTCTCAGCTCCAGTTCTGACCCTGCTGTAGTTCTGACCCTGCTGTAGTTATGACCCTGCTGTAGTTATGACCCTGCTGTAGTTATGACCCTGACCCAGTTATGACCCTGCTGTAGTTATGACCCTGCTGTAGTTATGACCCTGACCCAGTTATGACCCTGCTGTAGTTATGACCCTGCTGTAGTTATGACCCTGCTGTAGTTATGACCCTGACCCAGTTATGACCCTGCTGTAGTTATGACCCTGCTCCAGTTATGACCCTGCTGTAGTTATGACCCTGCTGTAGTTATGACCCTGACCCAGTTATGACCCTGCTGTAGTTATGACCCTGCTGTTGTTATGACCCTGCTCCAGTTATGACCCTACTCCAGTTATGACCCTGCTGTAGTTATGACCCTGCTGTAGTTATGATCCTGCTTCAGTTATGACCCTGCTCCAGTTATGACCCTGCCGTAGTTATGACCCTACTGTAGTTATGACCCTGCTGTAGTTCGGAACCTACTGTAGTTATGACCCTGTTGTAGTTGTGACCCTGCTCCAGTTATGACCCTGCTGTAGTTATGAACCTGCTGTAGTTGTGACCCTGCTCCAGTTATGACCCAGCTGTACTTATGACCCTACTGTAGTTATGACCCTGCTCCAGTTATAACTCTGCTGTAGTTATGACCCTGCTGTAGTTATGACCCTGCTGTAGTTATGACCCTGCTATAGTTATGACCCTGCTGTAGTTATGAACCTGCTGTAGTTGTGACCCTGCTCCAGTTATGACCCAGCTGTACTTATGACCCTACTGTAGTTATGACCCTGCTCCAGTTATGACCCTGCTGTAGTTATGACCCTGCTGTAGTTATGACCCTACTGTAGTTATGACCCTGCTATAGTTATGACCCTGCTGTAGTTATGACCCTGCTGTAGTTATGACCCTGCTATAGTTATGACCCTGCTATAGTTATGACCCTGCTGTAGTTATGACCCTGCTGTAGTTATGACCCTGCTATAGTTATGACCCTGCTGTAGTTATGACCCTGCTGTAGTTATGACCCTGCTGTAGTTATGACCCAGCTGTACTTATGACCCTGATGTAGTTATGACCCTGCTCCAGTTATAACTCTGCTGTAGTTATGACCCTGCTATAGTTATGACCCTGCTATAGTTATGACCCTGCTCCAGTCTAACCATCAACATCTTGATTTTGGAAATATTGTCCAGATGACTACCTCTGAAACCTTTTCTACTATGGAACACTCCTGGATGAATGAGGGTTTCCACCAGGTTAAAAGACAAACATATTCTAATATAGGAAGGTTGAGTCCCAGTAAAGAGGGCTTCTTCACACCAAGTCACTTTCATCACATAACAGTGAATACCAGCAGAGGTCAGTACTTACCCTTCCTCATTAGAAGGTCCTCTATCACTGAAGTGGATAGGTTTATCCATAGACCAGTCACTCTTCATGGACACACAGCTGGGTACAGGTGAGGCTGGTCTCTGCTGGCTGATTCTGTCAACAAACACAACAAAGTGTCTCACCAACATAGAACATTGAAAGTATAGCCTAGACATTGATTATAACAATACATGTTGCTAAAATAATTCATTGGAATTGTTAGAACCAGGCTTGAATGTGGCTGTTCAACAGGAATAAATCAGACAGGCATGTTTCTAAACTATTGTTCCTCTGTATCTCTCAGCTCCAGTTCTGACCCTGCTGTAGTTATGACCCTGCTGTAGTTATGACCCTGCTGTAGTTATGACCCTGACCCAGTTATGACCCTGCTGTAGTTATGACCCTGCTGTAGTTATGACCCTGCTGTAGTTATGACCCTGCTGTAGTTATGACCCTGCTGTAGTTATGACCCTGACCCAGTTATGACCCTGCTGTAGTTATGACCCTGACCCAGTTATGACCCTGCTGTAGTTATGACCCTGCTGTAGTTATGACCCTGACCCAGTTATGACCCTGCTGTAGTTATGACCCTGCTGTAGTTATGACCCTGACCCAGTTATGACCCTGCTGTAGTTATGACCCTGACCCAGTTATGACCCTGCTGTAGTTATGACCCTGCTCCAGTTATGACCCTGCTGTAGTTATGACCCTGCTGTAGTTATGACCCTACTGTAGTTATGACCCTGCTGTAGTTATGACCCTGCTGTAGTTATGACCCTGCTGTAGTTATGATCATGCTGTAGTTATGACCCTGCTGTAGTTATGACCAGGCTGTAGTTATGACCCTGCTGTAGTTATGACCCTGCTGTAGTTATGACCCTGCTCCAGTTATGACCCTGCTGTAGTTATGACCCTGCTCCAGTTATGACCCTGCTCCAGTTATGACCCTGCTGTAGTTATGACCCAGCTGTACTTATGACCATACTGTAGTTATGACCCTGCTCCAGTTATGACCCTGCTTTAGTTGTGACCCTGCTGTAGTTATGACCCTGCTCCAGTTATGACCCTGCTGTAGTTATGACCCTGCTCCAGTTATGACCCTGCTGTAGTTATGATCCTGCTTCAGTTATGACCCTGCTCCAGTTATGACCCTGCCGTAGTTATGACCCTGATGTAGTTATGACCCTGCTGTAGTTATGACCCTACTGTAGTTATGACCCTGTTGTAGTTATGACCCTGCTGTAGTTATGAACCTGCTGTAGTTGTGACCCTGCTCCAGTTATGACCCTGCTCCAGTTATGACCCTGCTGTAGTTATGACCCTGCTGTAGTTATGACCCAGCTGTACTTATGACCCTGATGTAGTTATGACCCTGCTCCAGTTATAACTCTGCTGTAGTTATGACCCTGCTATAGTTATGACCCTGCTATAGTTATGACCCTGCTCCAGTCTAACCATCAACATCTTGATTTTGGAAATATTGTCCAGATGACTACCTCTGAAACCTTTTCTACTATGGAACACTCCTGGATGAATGAGGGTTTCCACCAGGTTAAAAGACAAACATATTCTAATATAGGAAGGTTGAGTCCCAGTAAAGAGGGCTTCTTCACACCAAGTCACTTTCATCACATAACAGTGAATACCAGCAGAGGTCAGTACTTACCCTTCCTCATTAGAAGGTCCTCTATCACTGAAGTGGATAGGTTTATCCATAGACCAGTCACTCTTCATGGACACACAGCTGGGTACAGGTGAGGCTGGTCTCTGCTGGCTGATTCTGTCAATAAATACAACAAAGTGTCTCACCAACATAGAACATTGAAAGTATAGCCTAGACATTGATTATAACAATACATGTTGCTAAAATAATTCATTGGAATTGTTAGAACCAGGCTTGAATGTGGCTGTTCAACAGGAATAAATCAGACAGGCATGTTTCTAAACTATTGTTCCTCTGTATCTCTCTGCTCCAGTTATGACCCTGCTGTAGTTATGACCCTGCTGTAGTTATGACCCTGCTCCAGTTATGACCCTGCTGTAGTTATGACCAGGCTGTAGTTATGACCCTGCTCCAGTTATGACCCTGTTGTAGTTATGACCCTGATGTAGTTATGACCCTGCTGTAGTTATGACCCTGTTGTAGTTATGACCCTGCTGTAGTTATGACCCTGCTGTAGTTATGACCCTGCTGTAGTTATGACCCTGCTTTAGTTGTGACCCTGCTCCAGTTATGACCCTGCTGTACTTATGACCCTGCTCCAGGTATGACCCTGCTGTAGTTATGACCCTGACCCAGTTATGACCCTGCTGTAGTTATGACCCTGCTCCAGTTATGACCCTGCTGTAGTTCTGACCCTGCTGTAGTTATGACCCTGCTGTAGTTATGACCCTGACCCAGTTATGACCCTGCTGTAGTTATGACCCTGCTCCAGTTATGACCCTGCTGTAGTTATGACCCTGCTGTAGTTATGACCAGGCTGTAGTTATGACCCTGCTCCAGTTATGACCCTGCTGTAGTTATGACCCTGCTGTAGTTATGACCCTACTCCAGTTATGACCCTGCTGTAGTTATGACCCTGCTGTAGTTATGACCCTGCTGTAGTTATGACCCTGCTCCAGTTATGACCCTGCTCCAGTTATGACCCTGCTGTAGTTATGACCCAGCTGTACTTATGACCATACTGTAGTTATGACCCTGCTCCAGTTATGACCCTGCTGTAGTTATGACCCTGCTGTAGTTATGACCCTGCTGTAGTTATGATCATGCTGTAGTTATGACCCTGCTGTAGTTATGACCCTGCTGTAGTTATGATCCTGCTTCAGTTATGACCCTGCTGTAGTTATGACCCTGCTGTAGTTATGACCCTGCTGTAGTTATGACCCTGCTGTAGTTATGACCCTACTCCAGTTATGACCCTGCTGTAGTTATGACCCTGCTGTAGTTATCACCCTGCTCCAGTTATGACCCTCCTGTAGTTATGACCCTGCTGTAGTTATGACCCTGCTGTAGTTATGACCCTACTCCAGTTATGACCCTGCTGTAGTTATGACCCTGCTGTAGTTATGACCCTGCTGTAGTTATGATCCTGCTTCAGTTATGACCCTGCTGTAGTTATGACCCTGCTGTAGTTATGACCCTGCTGTAGTTATGACCCTACTCCAGTTATGACCCTGCTGTAGTTATGATCCTGCTTCAGTTATGACCCTGCTGTAGTTATGACACTGCTGTAGTTATGACCCTGCTGTAGTTATGACCCTGCTCCAGTTATGACCCTGCCGTAGTTATGACCCTACTGCAGTTATGACCCTGCTGTAGTTATGACCCTGCTCCAGTCTAACCATCAACATCTTGATTTTGAAAATAGTGTCCAGATGGCAGTCAGCAGCTCCTGTGTTTTAGTAGAGATGTGATGAGGGATACTTTAGTATCTCCAGTCAGCAGCTCCTGTGTTTTAGTAGAGATGTGATGAGGGATACTTTAGTATCTCCAGTCAGCAGCTCTAACCCTGTGTTTTAGTAGAGATGTGATGAGGGATACTTTAGTATCTCCAGTCAGCAGCTCTAACCCTGTGTTTTAGTAGAGATGTGATGAGGGATACTTTAGTATCTCCAGTCAGCAGCTCTAACCCTGTGTTTTAGTAGAGATGTGATGAGGGATACTTTAGTATCTCCAGTCAGCAGTTCTAACCCTGTGTTTTAGAAGAGATGTGATGAGGGATACTTATGGCGCTTTTCCA
This sequence comes from Neosalanx taihuensis, assembly GCA_030340665.1. Classification (NCBI taxonomy): domain Eukaryota; kingdom Metazoa; phylum Chordata; class Actinopteri; order Osmeriformes; family Salangidae; genus Neosalanx; species Neosalanx taihuensis. Next base: position 8,214,279 of record CM059311.1, read on the forward strand.
CCGCATGAAATCAGCTCGCCTCGCCTCGCATTTTTGGCGTTTCCACCGCAGTTCCATGGTACCTGGTACCTGCTAGCGGGTACTTTTTTGGTACCTTCTTGCTCTAGGTACCAAGCGAGCTTAGTCGAGGTAAAAGGTGACGTCGGCAGACGGCCGGCCATTGATTGGCCAGAAAGTGTGACGAGTCACGAGAGCGACTTAAAGCAACAGCGCCGCAGCTTTTTACTATCAGATACAGTCCATTAAACCAACAGTCTACAAGCTTTTTAAAAATCAGATAATTTACAAAAGAGTTCGTCAACATGGCTACAATTAAGTCTTCGCCGTGGACCACATCTGAGGTGCAGACGTTTCTGTGTCTTGTGGCCGAGGATAGACTAACTCTGGTCGCGTACAAAAATACGTCACGGTCTACGTCACGCCCCTTTCGCCGACGACCAAGAAGTACTATTTGGGGTACTATTTGCGGTGGAAAACCACCCTTGTTTACGACAAACCGAGGCGAGTCGAGTATAGTCGTGCTACATTTGCGGTGGAAAAGCGCCATTAGTTTCGAATATCCAGTCAGCAGTTCTAACCCTGTGTTTTAGGTTAACCAGTAGAGGTCAGTACATACCCTTCCTCATTAGAAGGTCCTCCTCCAGAACTGAACATGATAGTTCGATCCATAGACCTGTCACTCTTCATGGACACACAGCTGGGTACAGGTGAGGCTGGTCTCTCCTGGATTGAGCTTCAACACAGCAGAGACAGACCTTCAGTCTCTCCTTTATTCTGACTAATGATGATGTCACATTATCACTGCTGAGCTCTGAGATGGAGAACAGTCATGATCAGTTATGGATTCTCATCTTACCTCTTAGCTTTGGTGTCCATGTCATGTTCACCTGAGAGACTCATTTTAGAGGCAGGGACCTGCTCCTCTCTCTCCTTAGAGAGACTCATTTTAGAGGCAGGGACCTGCTCCTCTCTCTCCTTGGAGAGACTCATTTTAGAGGCAGGGACCTGCTCCTCTCTCTCCAGAGAGACTCATTTTAGAGGCAGGGACCTGCTCTTCTCTCTCCCCAGAGAGACTCATTTTAGAGGCAGGGACCCCCTCCTCTCTCTTTAAGTCAGAACTTCTCTCCTCAGGGTCAGATTAGACACATTTTGAAGCCAGACCTGTAGACCTGTAAACTAACAACAGTTACAATCCAACCCTATTAGACTGTTACCTCAAGAGAGGAAGGAAAACTAACTGTATCCCCTCATTCAGAACACACCACTATGATGTAAACAGCCCAGTTAAAAGGTATTCAGTTCCTCAGTCATTTACCTCATACTGACATGGAACAACAGAAGACAACAGAGAAGACAACAAGCTCCACTCCATCATACTGCACCATCAACTGTACTGAGCACGTGAGTCCACTATAGTCCGATGCAAGGTAGCCAGCGATTCCCAAAGACGTCAGTTTTTTACTCGCTTTTCGAACGCTCAAGTGACCGACATTTAACCGAGAACATACGGTAATTTTTCGAAATAAAAGATTGTTATTAATTATAGTATTTCTTTGGTACCAACCGATCCGCGGCGGCCCCGGCCCACATTGGGTCAACGGCCCACCAGGACGATGCCCGGTATGCCAGATGGCCAGTCCACCCCATGTGTCTGTGGATCACTGATTATATACAGTATGTTGATGTAGTGTACAGGATTACACCAAAGTCATTGTAATGACAGTATTTAGAATAACTAGTTATGATGTTAAAGGCTGTGAAAAGTCTCATTCAAATGTATTTCTTTCGATAGATTAGGTTTTATTGCAGGACCCAGCTATACAGGAAGTGAACAGGTTTTACTGATATGCTAAAAATGGTTACAAGGTGAAAAACACCTTCTGTGTTTTATCAGGCGTCCCCGGAACTCAAAAGTCGGAGTTCTGTTGCTGTTCGTAACTGTCTACAGATCTACTTTCTTACTGACTAACTGACTGAAATGTGAAAGTAAAATTAATCCAAAGTCGCTGTTATGAAACAAGTAACAAAGTACAGAATAACAGAAGTAGCTTCGAGGCCACAATAAAAACCCTTCAAAACGTCTAAACTTCGCGAATATTGTCGATATCATTGTGCACACATGTTTTAGTATAGTACCTATGTGATTGAATTCCACCGTTTCTCCAGGAACAACTATTAAACGTATTTCAGAAAAGACTCTCAAACGTGTTTGTCCTCCTAGTAAGAAGTCAGTCAGTCACACTTACTTTGTCCAGTGAACAAAGAGGATACTTGATGTTCATTAGATGTCCAAGAAACACACGGAATGTTCCATCAAAGTTCAGGGCAGTTTGGTGGACATGTTTGATCAATATGCCAGAGAAATCCGAGGTTGAGTGTTTCCTCTGGTTAATCCGTAAAATGAAAGAGGAAGTTTGTCGTGGGGGTTGGGTTTTATACAGTACTAAGAAGGGATGTAGGTGTGAAAGGTCTCAGATGTGAAATATTCAAAATGTCCGTCGAAGTGCTTAACTTAACTATTACTGTGACGAAGTGAGATGTTCACTCCACTTGTCCCTCTAGTGTTTACCTGTGTCATGGCTGGAGGTAAAAGGGGAGGGCCGCCCAGCCATTTCCTTGTTTGTCACCCTTCCCTGGTGATGTCACTAATGACGGGGTGTACTATGTGGTGCAGGGGTGGTAATGGGATGAGGTTTGTAATTCCCATGTGATTGAGATTATGGTTTGCATTTATGAACATTTGTTGATGTCTGTCACAGTCTGTCAAGGGTTTATGGTGTTGCCAATGTTGTTTTGTATGATGTTTCATGTTTTGTAGTGTTCCAGCTAAGTGGAATGGACCGGCCCAATTGGCCTTTATAGAAGGCAGGTGTGTGCCTCTGGGGGGGGCTGGTATTGATGATATGGTATTGTGGGAGCACTAAAAATAAAAGCATATTTTGGAGATTACTTGGACCTGAGACTCTTCCTAAGCCACTTTGTAGCCGCCCATCGTCACACTACCTCACAATTACTAACAATAAAACATCAGTCAGAAGAGTTTGCAGATGAGTTTTGTCAGAGTGGGGCACAGCTGTGGGTCTTTAACAGTTCCTTATAGATAGGATGGGTGGAAGAGATAATGTATTGGATGAAGAGATGATGTCATCATTAGATGTCATGGGCTGGCCCATAATCAGAAGCTGTGTTCACTAGCTCCCCAGTCTATAGAGGATTAAAGCACTCTGAATATGATATCCAAATACAATATTACTGAAACTCTTGATGACTCATACAGTTTTATGCTGTTAACTGATAAGACAGGACATCCTCTTCCTGTTGATCAGCACAGGTGGGAGGTCCTTAACCACTGATATTGATGCTAACACACAGTAGTCACAGTGATCACATATACAGACACACTACAAGTTTAATGGACATGAAATAATGGTATACTGTCACATGTATCAAAAATATTTATACATGTTACACAGTCAATTACCTTCATACCCAGCCCAGTATAAATGTGCTTTGCAAAGCAAGCTTTAATATAAACTGGATACAAAGTAAAACTTCACCTTCCATCAGGGTTACACAGCCAATAGAAATGCATTTAATAGGTCCACTCAAAAATACACTGTAGATTCATCTAAATATGAAAATCACCAGCAGGTTTCCAATGTGACACTTTCACATGCTGTCCTAACAGTGACCTAACAGCTCCTGTAAACCACAAGTGATAGAATGACAGTTGAAAAAGCTGTCTGGGGCCCCTTGGGGGCAACACAAAGGCTAAGGTCTTACTTAGTAATTAAAAGTACTACTCTTGCATTCACATTTACATAAGATGTGCAAATGGGAAGTTGGAGGTTTGAGACAGTCTCAGTATGACAGTTACAGAGGATGTGGTTTCTGAAGTGCTTGATTAGCTCAGAACAACACCTAACTTTTTGTAGTACAGGGAACATAAATGAGGCATGGATACGTGCGTTATGGCACAGAAAGAAATGTTTTTAACTGGGCATTGAGCTGATGATTGGAAGATTGTGAGTTCTAGTCTCGGCTGTGGCTATATGATGTTGTGTTCTTGGGCACTTCACCCTACTTGCCTCAGGGAAAAAGTCTCTGTACTTGTTGTAAGTCGCTTTGAATAAAAACGTCAAATGTGAAGCAGCCAGAGTCGAAATTTACAGGTCACCGTTTTAGTTTCTGTTTTCAAGTGACCCAGGATTTTATTTTCTCCATCACCCTCAATCAAGGAGGTTAGCTGTTTCATTTTATTTTTACTATTTACTGTTGACAAATTATTAATTTAATACATTATTTAATGTCATTGTACATTAATCTGTCCAGCTGGCGGTTACACTAAACAGGGCTTTGAAGTGTTTGACTGTTCTGAGTCACTCTCTCCACAATCTAGGTACGGTGTTCTGTTCCACAGACAAGGGAGGAATAAGAGCACAACCAGAGTTATTAGACTGTTACCTCAAGAGAGGAAGGAAAACTAACTGTATCCCCTCATTCAGAACACACCACTATGATGTAAACAGCCCAGTTAAAATGTATTCAGTTCCTCAGTCATTTACCTCATACTGACATGGAACAACAGAAGACAACAGAGAAGACAACAAGCTCCACTCCATCATACTGCACCATCAACTGTACTGAGCACTAACTCACTTCCTCTTAGAAAACCTTGATGGATCAGTCACATGTGTCTGTGGATCACTGATTATATATGTTGATGTAGTGTTCAGGATTACACCAAGGTCATTGTAATGGCTATATTTAGAATAACTAGATAACTGACCAACCACAGCATGGCTGTTTACAGATCTATCTAATCCTCTTCAGATTCCTTGATAGAATCTGGGCAAATGAACAATGAAACTGGTTATATTAATGCCAGAACCTTACGCTCTCTGATCACCTGTCCTTCTAGAACCCTCCTCTCTCTTCACCTGTCCTTCCAGAACCCTCCTCTCTCTGATCACCTGTCCTTCCAGAACCCTCCTCTCTCTCTTCACCTGTCCTTCCAGAACCCTCCTCTCTCTGATCACCTGTTCTTCCAGAACTCTCCTCTCCCACTTCAGAAAGAAAGAAGGGAGGATTGTAGTTCAGTGGTCAGAGCACCTGACTGCAGCTCAAGAGGGAGCAGGTTCAAATCTCCCCTGTAGCTATTGTATGTTGGATAAATATCAGTACGAACTGGGTTACTGGTAATTCAACTCACCTGTGAATCATGACCTCATCAACACCACAGATCTAAAACTCCATGTTACTCCATATTACTGACCAGTGTGTTGAATCATAAACTGTTTGTATTCTGGACTTTTTGATGTTAATATTTTTCTGGTCTCCTGAGTGGTTTTCTAATCCTTGTCCCTGTCTGCCATCATATCACTGCTCTCTATCCTCTGTTCCTCCATTACAGTTTATCTTATCTAAAGCAGCTTTACCGCCTTCTCTGAAACTGTCATCACATGCTCTGTAATAACACCCAGTCCAGTAGATATCTGTACTGTAGACAATGATTAACAGGAATGACCAAGGATCTGTACTGTACCTTTGTACTCACCTTCAGTAACATGACTAAATAACTACTGACAAACAAGAATTACTATTAAACCCATTACAATTCCTCATTCTCTACTAGATACAGTTATTCATACGTGCCCAACTAAATGTTCCAATGGTTCAGCTGTGTCTCTTGACCACACCCTGGTCCTCCATTCAGGAGGATTGTAGGTCTGAGCGTTCAACTAGAATCATCCTCACTTCCTACCTGACCTGACAATAATCCTTGGAGGGACTTACCTCTGCTTTCTGCTGGTCTGAATTCACAAACACAACTTCAGGTCACGCAGGCATTGTCCTTCATGCTGGAGAAGAAATCTGTTGATGCTGTTAGTGCTGCTTCCTCAAGAGGAGTGTCTCTGGAACATTCTAGTTACAGGTTCAGTACATTACAACAGGTCAAAGTCCGCTCATATAGACAGCATCATTCATTCTAGGAGCAGGTAATCTGAACAGTATAATATAACTGGTCAGAGTCCAGTGATAAAGACACCATCATGAGTTAATCATGTTGATCTTTCAGGTAGGAGGACCCTGGGTGTGCTGTCACATGAGAACATGAGACAGAAGTCAAGTTACAAACATACAACTAACTGAATGATCAGAGATCGTCCAGGATGGAACAGGAAAATAACGTTCCTAGACTTGAACAGGTAGCATAGGAGGATGCTCACTGAAAGGTCACCATGAAGATCTATGTATGTAGGTTTGGTGGACATGGAGAATGTTCAACCAAGAGATGCCCTCAAGGAGGAACTAAAACATCAAACTGTAGAAAGACAGGATGTTAACTGAAAGGTCACCATGAGTTCCTGGTATGTGGGGTTTGGTATACGTGCAGAAGGTTCAGACAAGATATGTTGCTGAGGACTGCATGTTTGGAACTGCCTGGACGACCAACCACTGCTGCTACCTTGTAGAAAAGGTGTGTGGTGAGAGGTGTGTAAAACAGGTATATAAGAGAACCTGAAGAGTGGAGAGCAGAGACATGGGAGGAGCTTGTGGGAAGCTGACAGTCCAGGCTGAAAACATGATACTTGAATAACAAACCTATTTTATTAGGGTTCCTCCGCTAGGTAGTATTATTATTATTGTGTTGTAGTGGAAGTCAATGGCAGGTTCTAGACCAGTAATATAAAAAGTTATGAAATGTGGCATGTTGATAAAGCAGAGTATAAGTAACTAACATACCAAAAATAGGCCATGAGGGTCAATAGGGGGCACTACAGGCCACACACCCCAAAATGTCATTTTTCTATGTGATGCAATTTGTATCAAACTGATTCAATCACCAAGTCCAAATGAAGACTCTGGCAACAACTTTAAATGAGCCATTTCTCCAGTTGTATTGAAACAAAGCTGTATTGAAAGGGGTGTTTCATGTCAATTTCTTAATGGTTTGCAATGAGGAACTCAAACACAACTTTTTTATTTTTAGCAATAGGTTTAGATTAGCCTCTTGGGTGGAGCTAGGACAGGGATGTGCTGTATGCTTTGCTGTATGCCTATATATATATATATATATATATATAGGGTTAGGGTTATATATATACGTATATATATATAAAATATATAAAATCTATATAAAATGTACCCACCATCCTAACCCAGGGAATTGGTGGTTAAACCAAAAAACATTAGAAGAGTTCTTGATCAGATCCAGATCTCAGATCTAAGATCATCTCCAGAGATCCTCAGCACCAAACAAGGTGAGCGCCCGGGGAACTCAGTCCATTCCATATCTCTCTGTTGAAGAAAGAGCCTTTCAGCTGCCCTTTTATTATCAGACTGACTTGGATGTTTGAGCCTATCTAGTGTGAAGGGATTCAAAGTTCTGTTGCTGTTAGAATCCTCCTCACCCTGAGGAAACCTCACTCCTTGATGCTGTTAGAATCCTCCTCACCCTGAGGAAACCTCACTCCTTGTTGCTGTTAGAATCCTCCTCACCCTGAGGAAACCTCACTCCTTGTTGCTGTTAGAATCCTCCTCACCCTGAGTAAACCTCACTCCTTGTCGTATTCTGTGCTGACAGATCGAAAGGTTCCTAAAAGAACACAATGATCGTATATATTGATCCTAGAATAAAAACACTCCCAAATCTTGTGGAATAAACCTTCCATGAATAATTCCATCTGTAATAGCTTCAAAGAGTGGGCCAACATCATATTTAATCCTATGATTTGAGAATGTGATGTCATTCATGTTCAAATGTGCGTGAAGGCAAATGAGTGAATCCTTTTACAGTGTAAGAGCAGTAAGAAATGGAGGTGATTTTCAGACTCTCCGTAATGTTCTGCCATCTGCTGGCAGGGAGGAATATCTACAGTGTTCCAGCGAAACATCGAGGTGAACCCTTATGTCCTCCCAACACCCAGACACTCATGTCCTCTAGAGTCTAGTGGACGTGGTCTGGATCTAGTAACTTAACACTCATTCATGTTGACTCTTGGGCTTCAGTCTGAACAAACAAGAACAACCTCAGGAATATCGGGATTCTAGTTACTGTTAGTAAATAAAGTTAAAGGTGCATAATTTTAACAAAAAGAAAGGCATATTTTGAGATCCAAAAAAATATTACGGCCCTATTTTTTGTAAACACTGGTTTCAGAACTCTAAAATGTGTTTTAAGGTGTCTTTGTATGAGCTTCATAAAATGTATTGGATTTGTTGTGACTACATTCTGAACATGAGGAAAAATAAAAAACAAATTCAGTGTTTTGTCTCTAAGATACATTTTAAATTTATATGAATTCATTTAGCGGATGCTTTTAGCCAAAGGGACTTCCAGGAGAGAGCTTTACAAAAGAGCATCAGTCACTGATCATAACAACATGATATTCCCCAAACATTGCAGGTAGTTATATTGTGAAACAAACGTTGTGTGAAACCAAACAAGTGCCAAAGGGAAGAGCCACAAGAGCATTCAGTTAAACTAGTTACAATCACATGGCATCTCAAACATGCAAAAGTGTATCTGTAGGAAATAAAATAATAATAATAATAATAATAACTAGAAAAAAATTCCTAAAGAAATTTTGAGTGTGCGTGACTCTGGCCCGGGACTCTCCCCCATACATCACTGACACTGTTGAGTAATTTTCACAATATGACTTCTACCATTGCTTAGGTATGTGACTGATCAAGCTTTCAACAGGTGTTCATATGCTGATGCACTAGTAGTAGCGTAAACACTAATTTCAGCAGGATTAAAGACAGCTCCACTTGAGCACACTGCCACAGTTTAAGTTTAAGTAGTAAGCAAGCAGTAAACAATTGGTCACTCTGTGTCAGGTAGCACTTTACATTACAGTTCAGTAGCATAGTAATAGTTTGGTTCTAATTTGATAATAGTGATAAATGCTTTCAAAAACTTAGAGTGTAAAATGACCCAAATACATCCAATGCCAGAATTAGGCCATCAATGGCTATGACTTTGGTATTAGAAATACACCTTTTATCAAAATGATACCGCATTATAAATATCAGATAACATTATAAAGTTATACAGCTGTGTTAAATGTCAAATCAATCCACATGCAATCAAACATGTAACAAATCAGGATTCAGCAATAAGCTAGCACTAGGTCACACAGTTCTGATATCACACTAACAAAAACAGTGCTTTTTATCCAACATTAATTGAGAAAAACACACACGCACATACACATACACACACGCACATACATATATAGATACATATATGTGCATACACACAGGCAGTCTGTACATTAATGACTTAATGATGAACTGTCAATCAAACCATTCAGTGCAATGAATCACTTAGTAGCTGACACACAGGTTCAATCATCTATAAACTACAGGACTCCCCATACAACACTAGCCAATAGTTTGCAAGGTCAACCAGTATCCAGACGATTATGAATGTTTTACAGCAAGCCCCCCCCAACAATTTAAATAGCAATTCCTAAAAGACCTGTATTTAATCCCCACTGTTTCTCTATGGAGCGGCAACTCCATTAACTGCCGATCCCGACCTCCCACACACCTCCCCAATATCTTGTTATATTCCTATGGACCCCACCACATGAACCCTGCCCTCAAACCTCCCCGCACGAGCCCCCCCGCCCCCCGCGAACGCCGATCGCCCCCCCCCCTCCGAAAACAACCATAAACGGTCAAAATGCACACAAATAACCCTCCCCACAACCCTTCACCACCGTCCTGACTGATAAGCACATGAATACATAAGCCCAAATGTTAAAGAAGTCAAAAACCCACATCTTAGATAGCATGCTAGCAAAACATATGCTGATGCACTAGCAATTAGCTTAGGCGCTAATTTCAGCATTGGTTGCTAATGTTAGCAAACAGCATATCTTTACAGCTAGTTGGAATGTCAGTTGTAAATCCTGACTGATAAGCACATGAATACCTATGAGCCCAAATGTTAAAGAAGTCAAAAACCTACATTTTTGATAGGATGCTAGCGAAAGAGTTGAAAAAGATGTTTGCTTACCTTAGAGACTTAGAGCCAGAGAGGAAGAGTTGAGTTGGAGTACAGTTTATAAATACACCCGAAACAAAAAGAACCAATTTGATTCCTCCAGTAAATATCCTCCAATTAAAGTTATTACAATTAAAGTTATTAAATGTGAAATGAATTACTGTTCGTAAAATAGCCACCGTCATTCGTGGCCACCGTCTCTCCTCTTTCAAGCACGTTGCTAAGTAACGAACTTCGCAACTGTTGCAACGGTCATAGCAGTTGGACAGAGAGAAAAGGCTTACAGCACCCCTCGAACAGGAAGGATTTCTGGCCAAACCGTGTTTCCAATCATAAAACCAGGTTAACGTGAAGCAGGCTGAGCCCTTCCTGAACGTCTACATAGGCATTTTGTGTTGACAAGTGAAGAAATGTGCTCTTGGGAGCAATTCTAAAAAGTGTTCGTTTTCTATCTTTTCAGTTACAGCCCCGCCTCTCTTAACATAGGAGTCTATGAGGCTGTTCATGGGTGCTGCGGCCGAATCTTCGCATGTCAAGCTAAAACAATAAATCTGACAGATAAAGTAAAGCAAGTGTGAGCTAGAGGACACATTTTCCTACGTTTCTATGTATAAATTGTGTCTGTAGTGGTGCATTTGAGGCCATGGTAGTCAAATACGTTTTATTTTTTGTACACAATTCTCTCTCTTCTCCACACTCTAGCGATGACATCACCACTCTACCTCTCAAACATTCTCTCCATTGACACCTATTCATTTTTTTGGTGTGGTTTTTGGCAATTTTGGGGCAAAATTGTTCGCCAAAAGTCTTAGATAAATCATAGCACACATGTCGGGGCCGAGCCGCACGTTTTGATATAACTTTTGTGTATATGCGTCAAAAACTCTGGGAGATGTTTTGAGCCAAAAAACGGCGTAAGAATAATAATAATAAACGCTAGTAATAACATAGTGTGCGCCTTGCAGCACGCACACAATAATAAACGCTAGTAATAACATAGTGTGCGCCTTGCAGCACGCACACAATAATAAACGCTAGTAATAACATAGTGTGCGCCTTGCAGCACGCACACAATGATAAACGCTAGTAATAACATAGTGCGCCTTGCAGCACGCACACAATAACATACCTCACTAAGAGTGCACAAATTCCAAACAGGGTTAGAACTGGGCAAAAAGAGCAACAAGGCCCTCAATAAGAGTCATTATGGTCCTGGGGGAAACTAACATCAGGGGCCCGTTCTTCGTACGTCGCTAACTCAGTTAGCCGGATTTGATTGTTGACGATTTGGCATGATCTTGGATCGTTTGGATAAAGTATCTGAATCTGTTTGGTTCTTCGAAGCTCATCCTAGACTTGTCGTCATAGCAACAGGTCCGTAAACTCAAACCTGCTCGGGAGCAGGTTTACTTCATGTAAACAAGATTAGATTGAGGCTTTATAAGCGGAGGAGATAGGGAAGTCTGTCACAGCCTTACGCGAGCAACCTCTTGCGGAAGGTGGGAGAATAATTCGCAGTTTTTCAAATTAATCGGGTATTGCGGGATAAAGTGTAATTGTTGAGAGATACCGTTTTTTTCAGCATTTTTCTTTGTGGCTGTTATAAATAGACAAACACATCCTTTAACAGTGGTTTTTAAAAGGGAGGAAAAATAAGTGGCTTTTTAAAAATAAAGACAGTATGAATTAAAGGCTACCATTTTGTAGAATATTCTTGTATTTCACTTTTACTTTAATTTGTCTGCTACTTTTTGCCAGCCCACTCTCATGGCATTTGCAGACTTTGAGGTGTTCCCTGTCGTTTTAAATAACGACTCAAATTCGGAATAACCTTCCATTAAAAGCTCTTGTTCTGATTGGGAGAAAAAGTGGGCACGTTCTTTGGCCATGCTGAACAGCCAATAGCAGCGTTGCTGATCAATGTTTCTACTATCGATACATATCCCCTTTTAAGCCAACACATGATCCTATCCAGTGATACTAATCGTACACAACAGGTTTGTTCGAACAACCCAGTTAGCCGGATCATGATTCGCACGATGAAATCATCTTGGATGTGTCATTTGATCTCGGATGTATTAAGCGACGTACGAAGAACGGGCCCCAGGTCCAGCAGTCATTCCTAAGCCTGTTGTATTCACAGAACAAGTGCATCTTGAGCCTTTTCTGAAAGGTGAGTAGACAGTCTGTGTCTCTGATGGAGGTGGGGAGTTGGTTCCACCATTGGGGAGACAGACATGAGAAGAGCTTGTGTTGGGACTTGGCACTCTTGAGAAGTGGGACCACCAGATGGTTGTCAGAGGAGGACCGTAGGTGGCGGGTGGGAGTGTAAAGCTGCAGGAGCGATGTGATGTAGTCAGGTGCAGTCCTGTTTACTGCCCTAAAGGTCAGTACCAGGGTCTTGAATCTGATGCGGGCCATGATGGGAAGCCAGTAGATGGGAATGAGGAGCGGGGTGACATGAGAGTGTCTGGGGAGATTGAAAACCAGAGAGGATGCTGCATTCTGGATCCTCTGGAGGGGGCGGATTGCAGGAGCTTGGACTAGCAGCTGGGTGGAATGTTCAGACAAGTATCTTCTGATCATCCGGATGTTGTAGAGGCTGAATCTACATGACCAGGAGACTGCAGCAATGTGTGCTGAGAGGGAGAGCTCGTCATCTAAGGTAGCTCCAGGTTTCTGGCAGAGGATGAATCCAAGCAAGGTCACAGTCTCAGATTGCAGGGTAACTGAGAGTGTGGGAGATGGATGTTTTGGCCGGGATGATGAGAAGTTCTGTTTTGGCAAGGTTCATCTGAAGCTGGTGCCTGGTCATCCTGTGAGCTGGCCTCGATTCTAGCTGAGATCCCCAGATTGTTCGGGGGGAACAACAGGTATAGCTTCATGTCATCAGTGTAGCATTCATTACTTTAGAAATGTGTTGACAGTCCCCATCTACGCACGATGTTTAGCGTTGCTAAACTCTGTTGAATATGTAACTTCCAACCAGCTTTACCATGGTCACTAACGCTACATGACCATTTTTACCAGTTCCACTCGCCTATGATCAGTTACAAATTATATCCACTGTTTTAATCTCAACTCTCAGAAAAATGTATCTTGAATCAGTACGATGTATGTAAAGCATCTGCTTTATGCCAACCCATCTTTTTCAGTAACCTGTCTACAGAGCATAATGGCCTAATCATTAACTGTCCATTCATCAAACTGACAACAACTTTTATTTTACTGTGATTAGACAATGATCTAAACAGCCAAGCAAAGTTTCTGTAGTTTCTATGTAGCTTTTTTCTTTTCCTTTCTCCTATATTTATCCTACATTTACATTTTGTCATTTAGCAAATGCTCTTATCCAGAGTGACTTACAGTAAGCACAGGGACATTCCTCCCTGAGGTAAGTAGGGTGAAGTGCCTTGCCCAAGGACACAACATCATGTTGCCTCAGCCAGGTATCAAACTGGCAACCATCTGATCACTTCAGGTATGACTAGTTTAAGCATTTTAGGTAAATTTGACAGGATTGTTAAGACGTGAATTACTTCTTATAGTTTAACTGTAAATTGTAATGTTAAATTTAACTTAAATGTGTAGAGAATCCACTCTTCCACCAGATTCAATTTCACCAGAGTTCAGTTCTGAAATGAAGCATCCTGAGCTTCAGCATCCTGAAGACCCTGGATATCTGACACTGGGACTTTGGAAACTCCAATGATTCCACCGCTAAATTCAATATTTTAATCAAACATGAGGTGTAAAACAAAATAGGCAGCATAGCAAATGTCTTGCAGCAGCAGCACAAGCAGGATTACCTAGCAGGCAGATGGGTCCAGTGGTGAGCTGCAGAGCAGGTGTGTAACCAGAAGGGGACAGGCAGAACTTGTGGTCACAGACAGAAGGCTGAGGTAATATCCAGGGCAGAGACAACATTAGCAGGTCAGGGACAGACGAGGTCAACAACAGGTGATTAGTCCAGGAATAAACGCTGGAAAGTCAGACATGACACTATAACAATCTGGCCCTGAAGCAGAGACAGGAGCAGGCTTATATGCAGCCAGGGCAGACACAGGTGTGGAGAGTTGGCCTGACGAGGGGGTGTGGCTGACTGGCAGAATGGAGCAGAGACAGGTGAGGGGAAAGATACCAGTAGATGGCAGAATGGAGCAGAGACAGGTGAGGGGAAAGATACCAGTAGATGGCAGAATGGAGCAGAGACAGGTGAGGGGAAAGATACCAGTAGATGGCAGAATGGAGCAGAGACAGGTGAGGGGAAAGATACCAGTAGATGGCAGAATGGAGCAGAGACAGGTGAGGGGAAAGATACCAGTAGATGGCAGAATGGAGCAGAGACAGGTGAGGGGAAAGATACCAGTAGATGGCAGAATGGAGCAGAGACAGGTGATGGGAAAGATACCAGTAGATGGCAGAATGGAGCAGAGACAGGTGAGGGGAAAGATACCAGTAGATGGCAGAATGGAGCAGAGACAGGTGAGGGGAAAGATACCAGTAGATGGCAGAATGGAGCAGAAACAGGTGAGGGGAGAGATACCAGTAGATGGCAGAATGGAGCAGAACTGTGACAGCTTCATCATTACTGGAAACATAAAAGACCTTCAGGTCACTGTCAAACAGCCCACCACTGTCCTTCACATCCAACCTTGAACGAATGCAATGACAATCAAATATCTTGTTGCACTGTACATTTGTAAACACAGCCTTCTGTCACTGCATAGTTCCAGTTCTTTCATTGTGATTTCATTGATTGCATGTTTGGTAATGGTTTGGCCAACATTTGGTATTGAGTCGGTCTAACACTTTCTCTTGTTTCCATGTTCCTCTCTTGATTTATGTTTATCTGACACCAAAACAAATATGGCTGAAACTCTGTAAAGTGACATGTTGACGTGTTGGTAATGATATTACATTGTATTTAAAGGCAACGTTAAATATATTGTCTAAATATCAGTATGTCGGTATGTAAATTGTTTGGAATGAGTTATTACTTGTTGTTATAATAACACTGCTGTTTTCATTCTTTCTTTGTTTCTTTTCAAGCACATTCACAGGTTATATGTGGTGATGAGTCGGCACAGTTGCGCTCCAACGTGTCAGAAAACTTTGGGCGCATCAGGCGAGGTTACAACCAATCACCTTACAGGAGACACGCAGCCAATCAGCTTACAGGAGACACGCAGCGGTAAACTGCTGACCTTTGCACTCTGGATTTTCTGTCCATTTGGGTTGAAGTTCATGAACTCATTTACTTTCAGGTGAAATTTGAAGGGATAAGAGATACAATAGGCATCATGCTACGTTAGTCTTATTTCAGTAGTCTAATTCCTACCTGGTTAATAGCTGTATGTCTAAGACGTCTTAGAGACGTGTGTTTGCTAACTGGGTTGTGGAATATCACAATCAGAATTAATTTTATTCACCATTCAAGTTATAACAAACACATAATGTTCTGAGCAAACATAGAACAGATATGGAGTTAAATAAGATGCGATAAAGATAAAAAGATTAAATAGAAAATAAAAAGTAGGCACTAGCTGTACAAGTGGGGGGCATATCACTTACATTTACATTTATTCATTTAGCAGACGCTTTTATCCAAAGCGACTTACAAGAGAGAGCTTTTACAAAGAGCATCAGTCATTGAGCATAGCAACGTGATAGACCCCGAACACAGTGGGTTTTTTAGATCGTGAATCATACATCATGAGAACCAATAAGTGCCAAGGGAAGAACTATAAATGCATAACACAACGATTGTGAACATAAAGCAAGAGATACAACAACAACACTGGCAAGTCACCATATAACTGTAGGAAGTACGAGTATAAAATATAAAATAAGGGTATCTAATGTACTGACTAATGTCAAATTGTCAAGACACGCATCATGCTGTAGCCTATATGACCTGGACTACTATTTGTATAACATCATACTTTCAGACGGATTGGCTGGTTAATAAGCCACGTTTGTATAATGACGTTTATGAATGATATCTAGTTTTATTGTGTTGGAGTTTGAATGTTGAAGTAATTCCTAAAGATGTGGAAAGCCCCCCCACCTGCCCATCCCACTGGCCTCTTTAAAACAGCTCCTCTGACACCGTGTCTGTCACACCTGCTTTAGAAGGAGAGGAGTGTGCATGTTACTGCATTCAATAACAACTAAACCAGTGAATTATTCACTATTCATCTGCATGTGGTTGTATATGGTTCTGAATTTACAATTGCTCAGTGTAAAAACAAGAAAATAAATGGATATGATGTCTTTTCTACGCATTATTGTTCTATTGGCGATTCTGAAACAAACCGTTACTACAAGTGATGTCCGAAACTTCTGCGTTTGGAAGAAAGTCACAGACTTTCAAAGCCATTTCACTTTCCTGAACCAAAACAAAACCCTGCCGCATCTCCGCTTATATCACATTGTCTGGTCAAATGACAACTCAATGGTGAACTGTGGCTGGAATGATGACTCTGCTGTTACTGCAAACTACCTGGATCTGTGTTCAAAACGAGACGGAGGATTCACCGAACCGTCTGATAGTCACTCCCAAATCAGTCTGATGCTCGCATCATGCGCCGCTTTGAACCCTGGAGCGGCTGCGGAGCGAACCAAGAGACACACACGAAGTGCAGGTGGATCCTCCATTGGAGAAGCCTCAGCACAGAAACTTCACAGTGACAGATCTGAGGGAACGACGCACCGACGCCAGAAACGTGGTTTTATTGTACCTGGAACTCTTTGGTGCGGATCTGGGAACAAGGCATTGGTATACAACGATTTGGGTAAGTAGACTAAAAGTGTTATGATCGTCAGTGAGAACCTGTAACTTGGTCTCATTCAGGAGGTCAGATGGCTCAATGGGTTAAGGCATTAGCCTCATGATCGGAAGATTGTGATTTCAAACCCTGGCTGTGACTATGTGATGTTGTGTCCTTGAGCAAGGCACTTCACCCTGCTTGTCTCAGGGAGAATGTCCCTGTACTTACTATGAGTTACTTTGGATAAAAGCATCTGCTAAATGTAATTTAATTGAGCTCCCTTGTATGTTCTCAGGTGTGTTTTCTGACACTGACAGCTGTTGTCGTGAGCATGACCAATGTCAGAACACCATCTTGTCCTTTCAATCCAACTATGGAGTCTTCAACACAAACATCTTCACCATGTCCCACTGTGACTGTGACAACAGGTAAGACCACTTCTCCACAGATCTGATTACGGTTCGATTCCCCTTCCAAGACATGTTCATTTCAGGTGGAATGCTTGTCCCTGTACTTACTGTTAGTTGCTTTGGATAAAAGCGTCTGCTAAATTAATATTAATTTGTTATTTTATTTCAGCCACTGCAAAAAAAAAATGACCAACATTCCTGCCTTTTCCTGTAGGTTTCGCGAGTGTCTGTTAGCTGCTCAGGACCAGATATCTGATGTTGTGGGCTACACGTTCTTCAACCTGCTGAACATGAACTGCTTTCATTTCTCCTACAAGCTCCAGTGTGTTAAAAGAAGCTGGTTTGGAATGTAAGTAGGATCACGTGCCTTGACTTCATTGGTCACTTTGTAATCAGCATGACAGGTTCCAGGTGCAAACGCTCCAATCATCTCTTGATGTGGATGTGTCTCTAACAGGTGTCTGGAGGAAGACATGGCTTTGTATGCTGTGGTGCATCCAGCCACTGAGTACAACTATTCAAACACAGACTCTGATGAAGATGACCTGGCTGCTGCCACTGTCAACATAACCATCACCTCCAATGTGACTCCACTCATACTGGACTCCCAGAATAGCAGAACCTCAGACTTCATGTTCTCTTCCACCTCTGATCCAGTCACTCACACTAAAGCTGCCTCACCAGCTCCATCTGCCTCAGCCCCAGCTTCCCATATTCCAGCCTCTTCCTCCCCCACCGTGTCTTCCTCAGACACAGGCTCGGACTCCCCAACCATCTCCTCTACCAGTGGAGCGGATGGTAGCTCCCAAGCTCTGACCCCAATGGACAGGGAGCCTGTCTCTAAGCCGTACGACCAGGAGACAATGCCATCTCTAACTATCAGTATGACCCACATAATCAAAGCCAACTTCTCTAATAAACTTGTGGAAGGAGTCACAGCCAATATAGGTATGTGGGAGACAAACATACATGAGTCAGTGCCTGGATAATGAGTCTGTGCCCAGGATTCACCCTCTCTCATCTTCCTCTCTCTAGATAAACTACAGTCCTGTGAGGTTTACCACGACCTGGACAAGTGCAGGTTGAAGATCCCTCCACAGCAGGAGAGATACGGCTTCTATAACCCAGAGTCCAGGAGCTTGTACCACTGTAACTGCACTAGGAGGTCAATATTGCCACTTCTTCTCCTTTACCCTCTTTAACCAGACCCACACAGATTTATAGCAGGTTCTATAGCAGAACTGTCTAGTTCTGCTAGTTCCCTGACCCTAACCCTGTCAGTGGTGTCAAACTCGTGCCATCGGGCCAAGAGGGTGCAGGTTTTGTGTCAACCAAACCACTGCACCAGCTGATTTCACTAACGAGTTTGATTTTGAGAAACTCGTTATTGAAATCAGCTGGTGTAGTAGATCTGCATATGGAGAGGGACAGATTCCCCTTGTGGGAAATGTTACTGTCCTCGATGTTTCATTTGGCTGACTCAGTATTTACTGTGTTGTACGATGACCCTGTGCTGGGATTGATATGGCAACATTGCACATAGTTGATACTGTGAGTCTGCCCTCACTCTTCACAGCAAATGTCAGAATCAGAATTTGTTTTATTTGCCATGCAAGTCAACACAAACACAGAATTTACTGTAGCAGGATGGAGCAAACATGATACATATATCAAACTTAAATAAGATAAAGATAATAAGATAAAATAAAGTAAAAAGTGGGCAATAGCTCTACAAAGGGGGGCATATAAACTACAATAAGTACAGTTATAAAAAAGAAGTACAGGATATGGAGGGGGGTGGACATACTACGGGGCGGGGGGGGGGGGGGGTATACATTGGTGCAAAATCAGTGATAAGTATAGAAGTGGCTTGTGCAGTGGGTTTACTGGATGGGGGTGTGGGGTGTTGATTGGTAATGACAATGTCATCGTGTGTCCTTGACCCTGTTGAAGAGGGCAGTAGCAGACTTCAAAGTAAACACTGTCTGTGCTGTTTGCAGACTCATGACATGATGTGAGCCAATCACTGTCAAGGCCAGACAGATGTTTGGGAACACTGCGTTCTGATCCCAGATCAGCTGGATTACACTGTAGGATAAATGCACGTGTGTGTCTGTGCAGGTCAGTCAGTTTCTCTGTCTCTCTCCCTCCTTCAGGCTCTTCCAGAGGCTGGGTCAACAGGGGTCGTTACCTGGGTTACTGCCTGTCCTGCTGGAGGATGTATACAAGTCCTGCTTCACTCTGCAACCACAGGACTGCATCAAGCACTCAAGGTCAGTCAGTTTTTAATGTGTTTGTTTGTTTTCTCCTTTGTAAATATCTTTCATTTCTATAATAGGTTGGTGGGCAGTGATAGTGCAGTGTTAGTTAGGCCACATCTTCCCTCCTCTTTCTCAGTTTCTTTCCCTCTCTTTGCTAACAGCTGCAGGGTGGTTCTTGTCCAGCCGCTCCTCCCCCAGCTGGAGCGAAGCGGGGGAGACATCGAGGATGGAAGCCAAGAGATCATCAGGCTGCCAGGCAGAAAGCCCAGCATGAGAAAGACCAAGATAAAGGGACGCCCAGCAAGACTGTATAAGCAATGTCTTAGAATGACACGGTCTAAACTACCCAAGATAAAGAAGCTTCACCAGCAGGGGGCACACTCCAGCCTCTCTTGAATACTGTGAGGGAAATAACAGTCCTTTATTTTTTGTGAAGGTTAGCGATCATCATATTGACAGCTGTGCATGCTTTAAACTGGATTCAACTTCAGTATTACAGAGTAATCAAGTGTGTAAATTAGGTCAGTGTTTGTATAGTATATTAACATGGTGTCTCTTTGTTTTTGTAGAGTTTATAGGTTATACATAGTATATTTAATTAAATATTACATGGATTTAAATTTTTCAAGTCGAACCAACAGGCCATATTCAACATAGTCTACATTGTATATATAGTTGTAAAAATGTCTTGGAGTCATTGTATTTTGGTTTAACACATTTAGATTTTATTTATATATACCCTGACGCTCCAATGTCACCCCGCTCCTCATCGCCCTTCACTGGCTTCCAATCATGGCCCTTATCAGATTCAAGACCCTGGTACTGACCTTCCGAGCAGTGAACAGGACTGCTCCACATTATATCAACTCTCTCCTCTGGCCTTACACCCCTGCCCACCACCTACGGTCCTCCTCTGATAAAGTCTAGTGGTCCCACCCATCAAGAGCGCCAGAGCCCAACACAAACTTTTTCCAGGAGTACATTGGTACTTAGGAACGACTGCTGAACCTGATGTTAGTTTCCTCCAGGATCACAATGTTTGTCATTGAGGGACTTACATTTACATGTATTCATTTTTTGAATAAATGTAGGACTTGTTAGTTGTTGGTCAGTTATAACTGATGAAAATGTTTACTTGCTGTGAGGTATATTATTGTTACTTGCTTTCCTACAGGTACACTATTGCACGTTTGAGGTTCATGTTGTTTAATTATAACTGTTTAACTGCATACTCTCATGGTTCTTCTCTTTGGCACTTAATTGATTTCTCACAGTGTATGCTTCATGTTTTGGCTACCTGCAGTGTTTGGTCTTTTGTAAAACTCTATTTAAAGTCACTTTGGATAAAAGCGTCTGCTAAATATATGTATAAATATATGTCAATGTAAATATATGTAACGAAAGCTGTTATAATTAAATAAAACTGAAAACACTATAAATTGAAACTAGACACTTAAAGCTCCGGAGCAAATAGAAAACACAAAGGGGACAGTTTGTTTAATTAATTAATTCAACCAGCTGGGAGTATTCTTAGTGTGTGAAAGATATCTGCTCATTCTACTGTATCCTAGATCCTAGTCTCCTAGATCCTAGTCTCCTAGATCCTTCATCCTAGTCTCCTAGATCCTGCCAGTCTCTCTATCCTGTTCACACCCTCAAAACCCAACACAATATTATCCAGCATGACTTTGTGTGGAACTGTTTTTTCAGTACCGTACATGTTTATTCATATAAAATTGTGATGTTTTAATTGTAACAATTAGCCACAACATGTCATTATTACAGCCCCTCCCCCCCCCCAAAGAGGGTACATTTTCATTAATATTCATGTTAGATAAATGCTTTGAAAACAAATGACACATTTCAGCACTATGTGTGACTAGTCACTAATTCATTTCAATTGTGGACGTTATATTTATCAAAATTGTATCCAGATCCGAAGACATTTGGATGTTTAGTTGGTTGGTATGGTTACCAGGCACATGACATTTCAGAGGCTGCATCGCTGTTGCGTCGTGTCAGAATGGAGTTCCAGCCGTTATCTGACTGGGCGTCATCTGCAAGATGGAGCCTGGGCCAAACACTGCCATCCTGCCTGGATCTCTGCTTCCTGCCCCACATACGAGCTTTGGGGTTTGTCTGTAGAAGCAACAGCACATATTTGAACAGAAACGAACGAAAAGACACACAATCAAAAACATCTCAAGTTGGTGAAAAGATATCATTTTCAATGTTGTGTTTTGTCTGGAACGTCACCTGAACAAAGACATTAGTGTTCATCTGAATATTCTCCAGTCTCTCTGACAGCTGGTGCAGCCAGTCTACATGGTTTTCAATAGACTGGTTTAACTCATCAGTACTCTGCAAAGGTAAAACCAATGTCTTTGGACAAACGCATTTACAAAATGAGTTCATTCTAAATTAGGGTTCTGAACACGTTTCACCAGAAGCCAAAACGTCATTGACTGACATACAAAACACTACATTTCAATGTTTGCTTATGTTAAGCTACATTTCTGAAGCATAAGGTAAAAATTCTGTCAGGCATTTCGCTCAAAGTTAACCACTGAGGTCTATATTATTAGTCAACTTTCTTTTGTCCTGACCTACAAGTTTTTAGGATTATTTAGTCGTGAGCGCTTGAACTGTGTGAATATGGCAGCCTACATGTTTTCATGGTTTTGGTTGTGTGAATTTACCCCAGATAAGTTGTCTTTCAGTTCAGTGGTCGAGAACCGAATATGTTCCAGTTTGTCAATGTGCTCCTTTAAGCGGTCGTCCAGTTCCTGCATCATCATCAGGCCTTCATCAGATCTCACTGTTGCTTTACCTGGCATCCTGACAGAAAATACATTCAGAAACACCGCAGGCCATGTCTTCTAACAATCTGCATGTCTTCTAACTATCTGCATGTCTTCTAACAATCTGCATGTCTTCTAACAATCTGCATGTCTTCTAACTATCTGCATGTCTTCTAACAATCTGCATGTCTTCTAACAATCTGCATGTATTCTAACAATCTGCATGTCTTCTAACGATCTGCATGTTTCATCAAGTTTGTCCTAGAGACCGAGACCAACTTGGAAAAAAGTTGACAAACTCAAAGTAGAGGAGCAATCTTAGTATTTTATTGACAACCAATGTTTTCAGATTGGTATAATTATTTATAATTCTAGAATACGAATACAATTATTACGCCTACCGATGTTTTCAGATCGGTTAAATTATCATTCTAGAACACGGATGCAAGTTTTACGCCTTCCAAGAAGGAAAAATAGATCAACTGCAGCTCGATAACGGGCTCGGCAATGATTTCGGTGAGTGAAGCAAAAATGTACTACAATCCTAAAACGGCAAGAGGAAAATAAATTGTAAAACGATGCAATTTTACCTTAAACTTTTTTTTTTCGTCGAAATCTCCTTTTGTTTTCCAAAAACCAAACGAGTCCCTTTCTCCTTATATGGTGTTCAGAACCCACACAGTTCCGTGTGGAATCCGACACTTGTGACGTCAGAGCTCCCAAATATTCTAACAGGAATAACTCAAGTGGATTTGAAGCCTAATCATTATTTCAAGCATACTGTCAAAAGTAAACTTTGACAACAAATGCACTTTTATGATCCTAAATAGATGAATCATGGACAAAGCTTTTGATAAAGCACAACTGCTTTATTTTCACTTAAGCTCTTTTTTTTAGCATGGAAAGAGGAAACTGATCAGACATGGATAATAAAAGGAAAATATATTTGGTAGGATAAATACTGTAACCAGTTCCAGAAAGAAATGATCCTTTGACAAAAACTGTTAAAAGTAGCGGGAAAAAACTGCACCCGGATGAAATCTTGCTGTGTAGTGACAAGTCTGATCGTAGAGATGACAGGAAATACCTTGAGAACGGTTTCTGGAGTCTGTAAGCAGTTTTCTGTACACTGAACAACTGCAGGAGTCAAAAGCTGACAATCCACACAGATAAACAGAAACAAATTCAAAAAACAAAACAACTTCTGAACAGTGAAAACAGTTTACCCTGTAAAAACAAGGGCCTTTTAACATTAAAGTCCTTTTATTGGTGATACAATATCTAAATCAAGCAGTAGTCCATACATCAGGCTTCACCCATAGATCAAGTCTGAATATTTACTGTACAGGTATGCAATGCATGTACACAGTATACTAGTGAAACACAACCCATATAGATGAAACTGATGAAGTGTTATGAAGCATTACAATAAGAAGCTGTAACATTTATTATCAGTTATGATTGCACTGAATAGTGAATTTCCAACCAAGTGTCCACGTGACCATTAAAATAAGATTTTTTTTTTCTCCAACAAAACGAATATACCTTCTCTGTGGAGTCTGTAGCAACTGCAGTGCTCACAAAATAAGCTGAAGCGAAGTACATCAAATCATCGAGCAATTCTAAGTCATGTTTGCAGTCAAATCATACATAAAAAATATATATTTGGACCCTAATTGAGTTTATAGCTTGGCTGCATTTTCTCTCCTCAACACCAGAGACATGACAGGGGAAATAATATAGAAAGACATCCCCTCATCCACTCACACTCCTAAAGTTCGGTTAAAATGGAAGAAATACAGATTTGTTTTTCTTTTAATGGGAAGCGAAATGAGTCATAGAAAATCCTGTTATACAAGTCAAACATTTCCAACTCATCACAACCAAGAATTAAGCAATAAAGATCTAAGCAAAATGTATATTGGCTATATTGAATAGATTTTACACTAGTAATTAAATGAAGTTCTCACTCTCAGCCTTCTGAAAACAGAGCAGTCAAACTGTATCAGCCACACAGCTGCTTCATGTCCAATAACTTCAGGGAGGATTTCAACAACAGAAAAAGATCTGCAGTTCACATGTCACATGACACTTGTCACATGACACATCACATGCCACATGTCACACATCACATGACACATGTCACATGACACATGCACACTGCATCAACACCAAGTTTCCAATGAGGTGACATGATTTTGCTTAAAATGTCCCAACTTTTGCTTTTGTTTACAAAACACATAAACGGATAACAAAACTGAAACGCAAAATAACAGCATCTTAAATAATAAAGACCATAATTTTATACTAATAATCTAATCCGTTAAGTCAGTCTTTGATCTGTAGCTATGTAAAGTACCCTTTAAGGACTGCCAAAAGGTCAACTCAGATCAAGTTTCTCATGTTAAGCCACAAGAAGGTCCTCAAAGTTGAGTTTGAAGGATTTTTATTGAATAAAAGTAGTCCTTTAATAACGGAGCAAGCAGGCAATGATATAAAAAAAAGAAGTTAAAACTGTCCACTGTTATCAGAATATAATCGCATATCATGAGAAAAGGAGAGGGGGGGGGAGGAGATGGTGCCACAAAAACAAACAAAAAAACACTACGGATTTTGCTTTCTTGTCTCGGGTGTCGGCCTCCTTTTTTTGGGAGAAAGTACCAAAAATAAGTCTGAATACAGTTTGGCCAGAAGGGGTGTGGAGGGTAACCCATGTAGGGGACCAGTGCTTTCCCAAACTGATCCAAGAACAACAACAACACATCGCTTTGACAAATGTTTTCCTCTATCGTTATTCTTCTTGCAAAAAAAAGGACACAGATAAACGTTAATAAATAAAAAGGACCTTGAAGTCTGCTTAGAAGAGTGTCCCAAACTATGGTGTCTATGCATATATATATATGTATATATGTATATATATATATATATCTGTATGTGGTGTGAAGTAATAACAAGTGTCCTGTTTTGACAGCTCAGTGAGGGTTCCAATAGGCCAGCCAGTCAGTCAGGGCCTCAGGAGCGGCCAGATCTGGAGCGGCCATGAAGGACTCAGACCTGCTTCTGCTGGTGGGCTGGGGGGGGGGGGGGGGAGGGATAAGGTCCGTTGCTATGGTCCGTTGCTATGCCTTGCCCTCCTCTACTCTGACAGCGTGGGGTTTGATGGCTCCGGTGCGGGCCTGTTTGCCCTGCCTGCCTGGGATGAGGGGCTCCTGGCTGGTGAGGCCCCCCAGAGGAGCCTGGGCCTCACCCAGGACCTGGCACACTGCATGCAGGTCTCTACTCTGCAACACACACCACAGGCAGCATCCAGTTAGACAACAGAGCTGCAGGGAGGATCAGGATCATCTCAACAAACATTCAGTCATTTATCAGACGCTCCAGAGAGACTTACAGGAAGTACACTGACATTCCCTCCCCTGAGGCAAGTAGGGTGAAGTGCCTTGCCCAAGGACACAGCGTCACTTTGACAAAGCTGGGGTTTGAACCAGTGACCTTCTGATTACCAACCCGACACCCTAACTGACTGCGTCACATGACTAGTTCTACAGGATCAAAAGACCCATCAATCTGTACAACCACCAACAGCCAGGTGTCATTGTAAACAGCACAACATTACAGGACGGTGTGAGGAAAACAAAAAACAAGAAAATATATAAATTACCTATGGGGTTTACAGTGGCTGGCTCACCTTCATGCCATCCTCCGGCCCTTTGACAGGGGGTTCGGGGGCAGAGGGTGGGGCAGAGTGGAGAGCTTCCCGCCCAGGGTTGGGGTAAGGGGGAGAGCGGATGATCACGGTCTTGTTGACCTGCATGACAGGTCTCTGGATGGGGGTGGGGAAAGGCCCCGTGGTGGAGGGACGCATGTGCATCACCATGCTGCCCTGCGGGGGGGGCACCTGCTTACAGGGAGGGAGGGAGGGAGGGAGGGAGGGAGGGAGGGAGGGAGGGAGGGAGGGAGGGAGGGAGGGAGGGAGCAGGGGGGGGAGGGAGCAGGGGGGGAGGGAGGGAGGGAAACAGAGAGAGATGGCATGCTAATTATACTTTTTTGCATTGTACAACAACAAACATTCTGCCTCAGTCAAAGTCTGGAGACGTCTGCAGGCTCATCTAGAACACAGAGCTGAAATCTGCACAAATTCAACCCATTCCTGGTTTCATTTCCAAGTTGAAATGATGTCAAAAGGACCATCAAAAGAATCAAGTAACAAGATTGATCCTCTGACAACTGCTGCAACATTGTGTGTGTGTGTGTGTGTGGAGGTTTGTGTGACCTTGGTGTGGAGGGAGCACCCAGAGGCCTCAAACCAGCCTGGCTGTGTGTTGTAGCAGGTGCTACAGGAGAGGACAGGGCCCCCAGGGGCCCCAGAGGCCCCACCTTGCTGCATCGTCTGCATGGGAGAGATCCTCTGTGTCCAATCAGATGGGAGGGGAGAGGGCCGTGTGTAAGTGTGTGTGTAAGGCCAGGGATGGACTGAGAGAGGATGGGTGGGGTCTTGTTTGGAGAGTCAGTGGGGGTCAACGTGTGTGTGTGTGTGTGTGGCTGTCATTTTTGTCATCCTAATTGATTGTGGTGTGTTGGCAGTATGGTGAGTGGCTGTGTTGTGTGTCCTACCTGTTGAGTGTAATGTCCAGACAGGGGGCCCATAGACCCTCCTGGAGCAGAGGGGTTTCCACTGGGGCTGGAGGACCCTGGCCTGAGGACAGACAAACACCACATCACACATCTGAACCAACCTGTCCACTGTTCAGAAGCACCTGTTATTACACCACAGGTGTCAAGATCCAGTCCTGGAGGGCCGCTGTCCTGAAGGTTCTAGATGTTTCTCTGCTCCAGCACTCCTCCACAGAGCTTGATAACAACCCTTCATTAGAATCAGGTGTGCTGGAGCAGGGAAACATCTAGAACCTTCAGGAGAGCGGCCCTGGAGGTCTGGAGTGACACCTCTGTATTCCACAGACTGTTGACCTGTAGGAGCCTGGCATGCCCGGAGAGTGACTGGACTTCTCAGAGAACTGGAACCCTTTCATCTCCATCTGAGACGCCTGCAGAAAGAGGAACCCGTTACAAGGAACCCGGAGAACAAGGAGCTGCTGGTGCTCAGGGTGGTAAAACACCCAACAATCAAATTCATATTTTTGGAAACGCTATTTTATTCATTTAAAAGGATTCCCCATGAAAAAGGAATTCAAATTTGGGATAAATACCACAAAGTGTGTGACATCATAGGGATAGTTCACCTAAGTGACAAAATTGCAGTCATTTTTCTCTCCATTGGACTTACCTTGAAAGCAGTATACGGACCAGTAGACATTGAGAAATTCTGGAAAACATTCAAGTTGTTTTGTAATTTAGGTGAACTATCCCTACTTTCAGTAATTTGGTCAACTGGGTCAACAATCCCATACAACTTTAACCCCCCCCCCCCCTTCTTCCACACGTTATATTTAACAGCGGTTGTCAAAGTACAGACAAGGTCGATGTTCCCAGGTCTGGTGCTCACCTCTCGGCTGCCTGTCAGGACAGGAGGCTGGGACACAGGAGGCATCATGCGGCGGGGGGCTCCCACCGTCAGGTTCTGGCCCTGCTGCAGCTGGATGGACTGGGGCAGGATGAGGTGCTGCTGGGCTGAGCCGTAGCGCAGCTGGGAGCCTGGTAGAGGCATGGTGACCTGAGGAGGGAGGACACAGGCTCGTTCAGCTACAGCTGTATCCACAAGCTCCTAACCGCTTCAGATAAAGGGTTTATCCACCACCTAGAGCAGTGGAGTCACTGGTGCCATCGAGGGCCAACAGGGGGCAGGTTTACACTTCAACCAAGCAGTACAACCTTTCAATAACGAGTTTCTGTAGCTGGTGAAACCCTCACCTACTCTCCCCCCACCTCCTCTCCCCCCACCTCCTCTCCCCCCACCTCCTCTCCCCCCACCTCCTCTCCCCCCACCTCCTCTCTTTCCACCCTCTTTAGGTACTCTCAAGGGAGTCAGATGGCTCAATGGTTAAGGCGTTGGCCTTGTGATTGGAAGGTTGAGTTCAAACCCTTGCTGTGGCTATGTGACTTTGTGTGCTTGGGCAAGGCACTTCACCCTACTTGCCTCAGGGAGAATGTCCCTGTACTTACTGTAAGTCGCTCTGGATAAAAGCGTCTGCTAAATGAATAAATGTAAACGTACTCTCCCCACCCACCCTCCCACCCTCACCTATGCTCCCCTCCCACCCTCACCTATGCTCCCCTCCCACCCTCACCTATGCTCCCCTCCCACCCTCACCTATGCTCCCCTCCCACCCTCACCTATGCTCCCCTCCCACCCTCACCTATGCTCCCCCCCCTCCCACCCTCACCTATGCTCCCCTCCCTCCCACCCTCACCTATGCTCCCCCCCCTCCCACCCTCACCTATGCTCCCCCCCCTCCCACCCTCACCTATGCTCCCCTCCCACCCTCACCTATGCTCCCCCCCCTCCCACCCTCACCTATGCTCCCCTCCCACCCTCACCTATGCTCCCCCCCCTCCCACCCTCACCTATGCTCCCCTCCCACCCTCACCTATGCTCCCCCCCCTCCCACCCTCACCTATGCTCCCCTCCCACCCTCACCTATGCTCCCCCCCCTCCCACCCTCACCTATGCTCCCCCCCCTCCCACCCTCACCTATGCTCCCCTCCCACCCTCACCTATGCTCCCCTCCCACCCTCACCTATGCTCCCCCCCCACCCTCACCTATGCTCCCCCCCCACCCTCACCTATGCTCCCCCCCCACCCTCACCTATGCTCCCCTCCCACCCTCACCTATGCTCCCCTCCCACCCTCACCTATGCTCCCCTCCCACCCTCACCTATGCTCCCCTCCCACCCTCACCTATGCTCCCCTCCCACCCTCACCTATGCTCCCCTCCCACCCTCACCTATGCTCCCCCCCCACCCTCACCTATGCTCCCCCCCCACCCTCACCTATGCTCCCCCCCCACCCTCACCTATGCTCCCCCCCCTCCCACCCTCACCTATGCTCCCCCCCCACCCTCACCTATGCTCCCCTCCCTCCCACCCTCACCTATGCTCCCCTCCCACCCTCACCTATGCTCCCCTCCCACCCTCACCTATGCTCCCCTCCCACCCTCACCTATGCTCCCCCCCCACCCTCACCTATGCTCCCCCCCCACCCTCACCTATGCTCCCCCCCCACCCTCACCTATGCTCCCCCCCCTCCCACCCTCACCTATGCTCTCCCCCCACCCCTGGTACGGCTGTGGAGGCTTCGCTGACCTGAATGAGCTGGGAATCCATGATCTGGGAGGAGCCCATGCCTGCTCCCTGGTTCATCTGCCCATCGTACACCAGCGGCTGGCTCCCGTTCATGGGCTGGTAGTGGGAGCCTTGCTGGGGCTTGACCATGTCTGAGGGCTGCATGGCTGGGAAGGCTGAGTAGGGCCCCTTCAGGGGGGCTCCCCCTGACAGCACCATGGGGCTGGGCTGGGACAGGTTGGGGTGCATGTACACCTGGGACCTGGAGGGGGGGGTGGAAGAGACATGTAATGAGCTGGACAGCTGATTGGTGGAGGAAGTGATGTGCTATGCTCAGTGACCGATGCTCTTTGTAAAAGCTCTCTCTTGTAAGTCGCTTCGGATAAAAGCGTCTGCTAAATGAAAACATGTAATGATGTTTGAACAGGTTTCTTGGGTTTGTATTACTTCATAAGACTAGTGCACATGATACCCTTGGTGATTAAGATGTCAGTGAACACTAATACAGATCACATCAGCTATAGACAGTACTCCTGATAGCAGGCATGGACACACATGCATGGACACACATGCATGGACACACATGCATGGACACACATGCATGGACACACATGCATGGACAGGACATCATGTCTGGGACAATCACAATATCACAACTTGCTGCCCCAAAATCCCATTCTAACACATCCACAGATTGCTGGCATTAGTATAGAGATAAACATCCCTGAATGCACATGACATGTTTGCTCATTTCTGCCACAGTGAATTCTGCATAGCGAATAAACCCCATTCTGATTCTGACAGTTGGTCAGAAGACCTTGATTAGATTAGATAAACCTTTATTTGTCCTCAAATTGCCGCTATGTTGCGGTGCCTTTACCTGAAGGGAGGGATGGAGCTGAACATCTCTTGGGACTGGGAGACAGGCAGACCTCCACGGAGCCCCAGCTGGGCCTGGGCCTGCAGGGAGGTGTGCAGGGACATGGGGATATGCTGCGCTGCAGCAGCCTGGAGGAAAACACAGCAGAGCTTCAATACAGAGGGCTGGGCATCAGGCCCTGCTACTACCGACACTGGGCTTTCACTGGCCCCTACACTGTGTTCTTACTGGCCCTTACACTGTGTTCTTACTGGCCCCTACACTGTGTTCTTACTGGCCCTTACACTGTGTTCTTACTGGCCCCTACACTGTGTTCTTACTGGCCCCTACACTGTGTTCTTACTGGCCCCTACACTGTGTTCTTACTGGCCCTTACACTGTGTTCTTACTGGCCCTTACACTGTGTTCTTACTGGCCCCTACACTGTGTTCTTACTGGCCCCTACACTGTGTTCTTACTGGCCCCTACACTGTGTTCTTACTGGCCCCTACACTGTGTTCTTACTGGCCCCTACACTGTGTTCTTACTGATACACTGCCCTCAGGCTTGATACAAACTAACCCCTCTAGAAAGTTTAGTATCAAAGAGGCAGTCATGTGGGAGTATTTTGGATAAAACAATAAGAATGATGTGCAGTGTCATCCAATCAGAAATGCAACGTTAGCATAGCAAGCTAGCACCATGTGTACAGGACAGTGTAGTGTTTGGTTTTTGGTACCTGCTGGTAGCTCTGTGGCTGGGCCATGGTAGGAGGCACCAGGCGAGGTTGACTGGGGAACACATGGCCATCCAAATACAGTGGAGGGATATGGTTACCTGGGAGAACACACAGGACAGGTGCTCAGTTCAGAGATGAAAACAACAACAACAACGACGACGACAACAACCAAGACTTCCATGTAAACTTACCCTGCATGGACATGGAGGGAGCCACTGAGGCCACAGGCATGGGGGGCATGGCCCCAAAGGAGCTGTAGCTGACCCCAGTGGAGGAGCCCACACTGCAGGGGGGCTGGGAGCTGGAGCTGACCCCTCCTGGAGAGCCCTGCTCTGGGAGGGACTGGGAGTTCTCCCACGCCTTCCGGGCTGACTCCATCTGACCAAGTACAGGGCAAGACATCGGTCCATGTGCTCAACTATTTCACCTTAACAAGCCTAATCATGTTAAATTATCATATATATATTATATAAATGATATGATATATATATATATATATATATAAAAGGTTGTAACTGTTAAAAAAGTTGGAAAACCAAAAAAGTAATAAAAAAAGTAAATAAAAGTAAAGCAGTAAAGCATAAATGATGTAGTTTTTAGTGTTCATATGGCTATTCTTAACATGTAAAATGTGCACTGATTTAAGTGTTATTTTCTTGAGTACCTACTGTAGTCTCAAAGTTCTCCTTTGAATACATTTCAATAGCAAAAATGTCAATGTAGTGAAACCCGAAATATGTGATACCAAACAATGAAACTTGCTTTAAAAAGATGAAATTCCACTAGTTTGGCATAATGTTAACTATGCACAATATAACTCTGTATGAAATAGTTATGGGCTCTGTTAATCGAGCAGAAACTCGTTAGTGTTGTTGCATTATTGTTCGCGTCCCGTAGGTAGATTACTGTCCGTCGGAGACTCACCTTAAATTTGTCAAATGTTTGGCTAAAAGCTCTTCTAGTTCTTCCCTGGACACTTATTGGTTCTCACGATGTATGTTTCATAATCTATAAGCCTGCTATGTTGGGGTCTATCACGTTGCTATGATCAGTGACTGATGCTCTTTTGTAAAGCATTCTATTGTAAGTCGCTTTGGAAAACTGAATGAATGTGACTGACACACATACAATGGATTGGTACGCAGCGTTTAAAACCTGTTATATCACGACAACTTAATTAGGCACCAGCTGAGCTACCTTGTGTGTGTGTGTGTGTGTGTGTGTGTGCGAGATGGTGTTGACTCTACCTTGAGCGTCAGGTCAGCACTGGGGAAGGATATGGGGTTAAGGTTGATGCCTGGCTGCAGATGGGTGCTGCGTAGCATGGGGATACTCTGGTTCAGGCCCGGCTACAACACACACAGACACACACAGACACACACAGACACACAGGTGCTTTAATACACTTCCATCAAGAAGAGAGATTCAGAAACCCCAGTTCCAAAGCGAAACACTGGCCCATCAAACTCACGTTGCTAGCCAGGGCATCTTGCAGCTTGGTAACAGGGTTGGACACCGGCACAGGTGTGGAGCCAGGAGTCAGGCTGAAGTCAGAGTCCTTGGGGTTCACCCCGAACTCGATAGGGGGCACTGGCAGCACGGTGTCCACATGGTGGTCCACTCCATTCACAGGAGTGATGGGGCCTCCTTCCAGACGCTCCACGGCCTCGGAGCCCTTGCGGTGTTTCAGGGAGCGCTCGTTACCGATGGGGCCAGGCTTGTGCTGCTCCTTGCTCGGCTCGGGGCCTGCATCGGAATCCTGGAAGGAAATTACAATTGAAACCATTCATTGAGATCGTGGCTCAACTCATAGGTGTCCAATCCTGGTCCTTGAGGGCCCGCTGTCCTGACAGTTTTAGATGTGTGCTCCAGCACACCTGACTTTAATGAAGGGTCGTTATCAAGCTCTGTGGAAGCCTCATAATGACCCTTCATTAGAATCAGGTGTGCTGGAGCAGGGAAACATCTAAAACTGTCAGGACTGTGGCCCCTCGAGGACCAGGATTGGACACTCCTGACTTAAAATGACCCGACTTCAAATCTAGTCAAATGTAGCAGGAAACACGCAGGAAGGCTCCTTGGGAGGTTTAAGTCAGTAACAGATCCCCTCCAGACATGAGCAAATGAAACACAAACTCAACTGTGGATTTAACAGAATGATATGATGGCATATGAGGACTACACAGAAAGATTGACCATACCTCAGAGTTAGGTTCACTTCCTGTGTAGGACACTTGTTTGCTCCATGAGTCTCCTCCTGATTGGACTGGCAGGGCTGGAAGGAACCAGGAAAGCAGGATCAGTGTTATTTAGCAGCTACAGCAGGATTTGGATACTTAGTTCAGTGTAGTGAAAGCTGCTCCTATAGTCTGCACATGAAGTGTAGATAGGGGGGTTTAATACTGGTCCTCAGCCCCTCCTGCCCTGAAGAGGTTGTTAGCAGTAGCGCTGCTCCCACCACACACTGCACCTAGGGCACCAAGTGCTCCAGGGGGCACCAAGTGCTCCAGGGGGCACCAAGTGCTCCAGGGGGCACCAAGTGCTCCAGGGGGCACCAAAGTGGTGAGGGGGGGCCCCAAAGTGGTGAGGGGGGACGCCAAAATGATCCATAATAAATAATGAAAACACATCCGAACCAAAAACGAAACCTTATTATTAGGCCCATTTTTTTACTTTGTAATTATGACCCATCAACATCAGGGAGGAAAAACATAAAAAAAAATCATAATAATGTTTCAATATAAAATACTAATGATTACAACTATCTAAAGCCCTAGTTAAGCCTCTACCTGAGCTGTTGGCCTCCCAGATCTCAGTGCCCAGGTTGTTGCTGGAGAGGCCCTCGTCTGGCTGCTCCAATCCCAAACTGCCCTGCTTCTTGGCAAAGCGAGGGGGCATCTTGGATGTGATGGCTCTGCTCTTCACTGGGACCTGACGGTGCATCAACACATGCTTCATCAATACACACTTTGGTTGAACATGGAATATATAAAGAAGAAAAAAAAGATACATGTACAATTGTGTCTGGATAACGAGTTCAAATGACTAAAATGTCTTTGCATGGTTAGTAAAGTACAGAACATGGGTGTAGAAGATGTTTCCCTTACAGCCCCCTGCTCCTTCCGTCTCCTGTCGTCTTCCTGTGGTCGTCTCTGTTTCTTGGACAGAGCCTCCTGGTACGCATCTGAACAGGGACCTCCAGCCTCACTCTGAACTGTGGACACAGCAAGACGTGGCTCACTGCATTACTGCATGGATAATGTATCAGTACAGAACTCATAATGGTGGTAGCATTTCCAGTACTACTGCACAGTGCCCATGATGCAGTACTACTGCACAGTGCCCGTGATGCAGTCGTGATTAACGGCACATTCCTCCTCAAAATTGTGTGACAATTATTGTATGACAAAATAAACGTTAGCATGTTTATGTATGACAACCTATAACACATCTAGATTTTAGCTCAATGATTAACAGTCAAACTAAAATATGTTATTAAAAATAAAAAGCAAGCACAATATGGTTTGGTTGTGATTTAGGCTATATTAATAATGTATATTGACATATGTTAAGCAGGTTTAGCTATTAGCTGCTGTAACATTTCAACATCATTACTAACTATAGTATGATTACAATCATTATATATACTGTATATAATATATATATATAATTCTGAAAGGTAAATGGTAAATTATTTAACCTAATCCTTCCCCCTCCCCTAACAGTTTAGCTGTACTACAGTATCCATAGGCTTTATTGTGAATCTTTTACCCTCAACATAGATGGCTACACAGAGGAAGAGGAAGTGCAAAGTGGGAATACTATATATCGGTTACCAGTCTACTTGATCTGTAATAATCGTTATATGGTCCTAACATACGTATATCAGTTGACCCCTCCTAGTAACGATACTACTTAGCAACTGAGTGGCCAGTTCTCAGGATAATCATGGAAACTCGATGCCCTAAGATCATATTACAGAATACAAAGATTCCTGGCATGTTAGAAAAGTATAGTGAAGCTTGTGGGTCTTACTTGGATAGCTGCTGCGTTCATACTGGGACAGAGGTTCAGCCATGTCTCCTTTGACAGAACTGCCCTTCAGCTCCTTCTCCATCTTCTTCCCCAGAGGCTCGTTAGGGCCGCTCTGATAGCCTTCCTCTGCCTGCTCAATGTTATACACTGAACCTGAGCCAAGGCCTGGGCCAGAATCATCAGTAGACCTGCTGGAAATGGTGACATGAACAGAAGCGTTGAGCGTTTATTACGTGTATTACTGCTATCTTGTCTTAAAGAGCATCCAATGCATAAACACTTCCATGATGTCTTAATAATATCAAAGGATCTGCACCTTTTGCAGGCTGGGGACACTCCATTCTGCCAGGAGTCGTTCCTGCTGGAAGAGGATGGAGCTGTGGAAGGATCTGCTGACCTCGTCATCTTGTTCCCCTCCATCAACGCTGGTTCTGGTTTCCTGTTCTGCCGGTCCACCAGGGGGCGCTGGCTGGAGAAGCTCCTCTTGGCTAGTTCCCTCTTCTCTCCGGCGCCCTGCTCCCCGTGGGCAGAGTCTGACTGTAAATCTCCGTGGGTCTGCTGACCCCCACCTCCACATTTCTCCCTCCAGTCGTTGAAGTCGCTGTTTTCAGAGCCGGTCTCCCAGTCTTCTGCCTGTCCATGTGGACCCAGCCGTCCACCTCCGGAGTACTGACTGCTGGGCCAGCCATCCTCTCCACTCACCTTGGACCGAGCGGGCCAGGGGTTGGCAAAGTTGGCTCCGTTGATGTACTCGTCACTGGTCCACTGGCAGGTGCCAGGTTCCCGCTCCTGACGCAGTCTGCGGAAGCGGGGGGGCTTGTCCTGGCGGGGGGGTCTCCTCCTCCTCAACTGTTGACGATCTGGATTGTCATTATCTAGGTATCCTTCCCCGTCA
Source organism: Neosalanx taihuensis (assembly GCA_030340665.1). Taxonomy (NCBI): domain Eukaryota; kingdom Metazoa; phylum Chordata; class Actinopteri; order Osmeriformes; family Salangidae; genus Neosalanx; species Neosalanx taihuensis. The sequence goes on from CM059311.1 coordinate 8,250,312, forward strand.
GCACCGCGGTCTTCTGTTCCGTTCTCCATGAAGAAGCCGGCGGTGAACTTGGCAGGATGTTTGAGGGCTTCCCGTTCTGCTGGAGGTCTGCGAGAGTAGCTTTCAGCTGCCAGTCCGTAGCCGTTCTCCTGCATGGGTCCTCCGTTCCCAAACTGGGTTCCCCTGCCCCTCCAGGTGGAGATGTCTCGGGAGCCACCAAAGCCTCGGCTGTAGCCTCCGCTGGTGTTCAACCTTGGGGGAAGCGAGCGCCCGCTGAACCCTTTGGCGACCTTGCCTTTCTCACGAGCATCGCTGACGGCCTGTTCCTCAGTGTACACCTTGTTGGACCTCCAGGAATCGCGGTCGGCCTTCCTGACCTCACCAGAGTCCAGGCACCCTCCTTCTCCATTCTCTGAACCCTTCTGACGCTTGGGCAGCTCCTCATATTCTGAAGCCTCACTCAGCGTCTCGCTGACATTGCGCCTTCGTGGTTTCCCTCTCTGCAGATCCTCAACCTTGACAAAGTCCCTGGCCAGTCCTCTGCCTCTACCGGCCCTTTGGACATCCTTGTTATTGTTGCTGTATCCTGCCCTTGTGTTCTCTCCTCCTCGTCCTCCCCGGCCCCCTCCTCCCCTGGAGCTGAACTCCCTGAAGCCCCTGCTGCGGCCTCGACCGCTTCCCCTGGCTCCTGCAAACGCCTGTTCCTCGTCAATGAAAATCCAGTTGTTGCGTCTGGGTACCTGGGGCTCCCTGCTCTCCTGGCTCTCCCTTGACGACTGGCTCTTGCTGCTGTCCAAACTGCTCTCTTTGAGTGGATTGTCAGGATTACTTGGAAGCCGCTCCACCTTAACAGGTGCTGCTGGTTGATGTTTCTCTTCTGGCTGCTTCTCGACAGCAGGTGAGGCTGCCCGTCTGTTACTTGCAGACTGGATGTCTTTCTTCAGATCGTAAACATTAGTGAGGACCTCCTTCTCCAGGCGGTAAGGAACCGTCTTTTCCTCCGGTTCCACTTTAGGTTTCTCGTTCTCCTTGTCTTCCACTTTCAGGGCCTTCAGTACTGGTTTCTTGATGGGTCCGGTTCTGCGTGTCAGGGTTCTCCCTCCGGTCTCAGAAGGTTGGCTCACACTGCTGCTGCTGGAACTGGAGCCCAGGTCTGACCACTGGCCCTGACCTCCGCCTTCCTTCTTCTGCCCTCCATCTCTTCTCCAGTAGTCTGAGTCGAAGCCCTTCTCTTTGGAGGCATCAAAGACCTCCTCGTGGGACTCAGTACTGTCCTTTAAGTGTCTGTCCTTGGGGTCCAGTTTGGGGTAGTCGCTGTCCGGCTGCTGCTTGGAGCGGCTGGGGGCCGTGGCAAGAAGGCCCTGATTGTGCTGGGGGTCTCGGTCCAGACCTCTGCTCTGGTGATAGTCCTGGTGCTCTAGGATCTCAGTACCTCTCTCTTCATATGAATCCTGTTGTGAGCAGGTCCTGTCACTCCTGAACAAAGGAACATACACATTATAAGACCATCTAGTATTTTGACAAGGGGCAATCTTTTGTTTTTTTGAGTCCTAACTGGCCTGTCATCTGGTTGGCAGCGGTCAGAGTTATCCTGCTGCCTCTGGTAGGGCGGGGTGAAGCTGCGAGGAGGGTATCCATCTTGGCTCCACACTGGGTAAGGCTCTGTTGAAGGGGCCCTTCTCTCTGGATGCACGTTAGGATGACAGCCCTCATCAGACCCAGGGCTGTTCAGGAGGTCCTGCTGCATCATGGGTTTCAACAATCCTGCAAACCAATTAACAGATTCAATCATTCCATTCTAAGCAGACTATATCACAACCAAATACAATCAAATACTCTTCTCATCAAGTTGTAAATCCAACAGAATTGGATTCCATTGGCCCGGTTACCTGAAGTCTGCACAGCATTAGGGTAGTAGTCTACAGGTGATCGGCCCTGGGCCATGCGAGGGTCCATGAAGGGGGGCATCATCATCCAGCGAGGGTCAAAGCCCAAGACGTGGGGGGGGTAGTAGCCTCTCTGGGGGTGGCTGGAGCCAGAGGGGGCAGAGTGGCGCGGCTGCTGCCACTGCTGCATCTTATATACCTGTTCCTGAGGAGAAGACGGAACATAGAACAGGGTGGAGGTCTTACATACAAGGTGAAGAAGTCATATCCCAAATAAAATTAAAAGTTGGGATAGTTTCAAATGAAATGACATTTGAGAATACAACAACTTAAAAATCTCATGAACCCATTTGAGATTTTTGGCTGCTACTCGCTTCTAAAACGTGTCTATTTTCCAACTAATTAAAGCAGACATCCAAATGACACATTTAGGTGTTTACTGTAGTAAACTCCCTGTCAGATGTATCAGTAATTTAACCAACGTTAGCATTCTAATGCAACATACAGTACAGCCACTGTTGTATTAGTAAGAAGAAACCTGCACATCTAAACGAGCCGTTCTTGCACCTCCTTCTTTAATCCTCACAGGGGTTAGACAGGGGGTAGGCAGGGTGTGGTCGTACCTGCTGCTGGTGCTGCTTCTGGAAGCGAGGGGGCAGGGGTTTGGGTGGCTGGTGACGACCATAGTCTGCCAGGGGAGACGTGGGTGCAGGGAAATCCTCGTCAGTGCGGTAGACAGGTACCCCCTGGGGGGCTTCATCTCTGTACTCCTGGCTGGGGGGGTACTCCTGGCTGGGGGAGTACTCCTGACTGGGGGAGTACTCCTGTGGATAGTCACAAGACTCTGGAGGGGGGAGAGCGGAGAGACATTAAAGACTAATGTGTTTCTAAAAGCACCATTTTAAGCAGTAGTTACTTTCTTCAAATGACATGAAGCATCTTGGCATAAAAAGAGACACAGAGCAACACAGGAAAGGCTACCTTTCATCCCGTACTGCCAGCTCTCCTGGTCAGCTGGTTCTCTCGCAGGGGAGAGTGTCAGCTCCTTGGCCTCCGTCTCCTTCCCTTCATCCTCACACCTCGACACCTGCCTCTCTGTCTTTCCAAACTTCTCGTCCAGTTTCTTGAGTTTCTCTGCACATGCGGCCAGCCTTTCCTCCCGGGCACGGCGCTCCTCCTCCTCCCGGCGCCGGCGTGCCCTCTCCACTGCCTCGGAGAGCTCAGGGGACACAAACTTGGCCCTGAGCGGAGCCTGATTCTGGGGCTGGCGCTGAGACTCTTCCTGCTCATCCAGAGGTTCACCCTGGTGGATCAGCACAGACCCAGAGCTCTTCTGCTGAGTCTAGAGAGAGTATAGGAGAAGGGGAGGTGGGTTAACCTGAATAATGCAGGGAGAAATGATGGCTACACTGGTAACACAGTCACATATAAGAGCTGTAGTCATTTGGGCTCAGTGTTGCTTACAGTCAATTATTATTAGTCTTGCATAAAACACAGCACAATACATACAGGAAATATGTGCTTTATATGCCCATCAGTCTATTTGGTTTGTTTCCCCCCCCAAAATATATATATATATATTGGTGGTTTTTAAGTTGGTGGTCTTACCTGGGGCTCAGTATAAGGGAACCTGCCGTTGGTCTTCTTGAGAGCCAGAGCATCCCGGTGGTAAAGATAGAGCTCCTCATCTGTGCCCTCCTGGGGGTAGGGCCCCTCTCCAGAGCTCAGGGAAGACTGACGCTCCCGATGTTTGTCCCACTCAGGCCTGGATACGAACACAGAGAACAGGCCTGGTAAACTACCACAGCCACACTGGAGCTCAGTAAACTACCACAGCCACACTGGAGCTCAGTAAACTACCACAGCCACACTGGAGCTCAGTGAACTACCACAGCCACACTGGAGCTCAGTAAACTACCACAGCCACACTAGAGCTCAGTAAACTACCACAGCCACACTGGAGCTCAGTAAACTACCACAGCCACACTGGAGCTCAGTAAACTACCACAGCCACACTGGAGCTCAGTGAACTACCACAGCCACACTGGAGCTCAGTAAACTACCACAGCCACACTGGAGCTCAGTGAACTACCACAGCCACACTGGAGCTCAGTAAACTACCACAGCCACACTGGAGCTCAGTAAACTACCACAGCCACACTGGAGCTCAGTGAACTACCACAGCCACACTTTAGCTCAGTAAACTACCACAGCCACACTGGAGCTCAGTAAACTACCACAGCCACACTAGAGCTCAGTAAACTACCACAGCCACACTGGAGCTCAGTAAACTACCACAGCCACACTGGAGCTCAGTAAACTACCACAGCCACACTGGAGCTCAGTGAACTACCACAGCCACACTGGAGCTCAGTAAACTACCACAGCCACACTGGAGCTCAGTGAACTACCACAGCCACACTGGAGCTCAGTAAACTACCACAGCCACACTGGAGCTCAGTAAACTACCACAGCCACACTGGAGCTCAGTGAACTACCACAGCCACACTTTAGCTCAGTAAACTACCACAGCCACACTGGAGCTCAGTAAACTACCACAGCCACACTGGAGCTCAGTGAACTACCACAGCCACACTGGAGCTCAGTAAACTACCACAGCCACACTGGAGCTCAGTAAACTACCACAGCTACACTAGAGCTCAGTAAACTACCACAGCCACACTGGAGCTCAGTGAACTACCACAGCCACACTGGAGCTCAGTAAACTACCACAGCCACACTGGAGCTCAGTAAACTACCACAGCCACACTGGAGCTCAGTAAACTACCACAGCCACACTGGAGCTCAGTGAACTACCACAGCCACACTGGAGCTCAGTAAACTACCACAGCCACACTGGGGTTCGGCCAGGTCACTTCACAACCCCTCAGACGACATCAGCCAGGATCTTACCACATCTGGCTCTTCTCCTTCGCAGAGTGGTCTTCCTCATCGTCGCTGAACTTGAGCTTCTCACTGTAATCCACTTCTTCGTGGAGACCTAGGAGACAGAGGGGAGAGGATGCTGTCCTTCTGGTGCCTGACTGATGATTGGAGGGTTCAGTCTAATACTTCTGCTATGGACAGAACCAAGTTGGATGTTTTTGTGCTTAACACAACGTACAACTTCATAAAATTTATTTAATAAGATCATTTCTTTAATTACGTAATTTTACTCATTTTAAAGGTCTGACTTTTTTATTAAAGTGTGATATTTCTCTTCTAGTATCAAAGGGAAGCTGAGGAAGATCAACCTATTATTGTTAATGTCTCCAAAAGTAATTCTGCTGTTCTCTACTACTAGCCAAGAAAAGAAAAGCCTCCATTATCCTTTATTAATTTCATTTTCTAATCAAAATCTAAAATGTCCGTCCCTCAATTTTGTCAATTGTTTCCCCATGTTATTAAAGAAAATGTATGCGTTTCAAGAGAAATTCCAGTAACACTATTCAAATAGTTTAAATACATTCAGTTCCAGCATGTCAGGGGTTGGACAATTAAACTGAGTTAAAGTGTTATTAGATGTCATTAACCAATGGATCAGTCATTGTGGTAGGACAGCTGGCTAACAGTATTACTCTTTGAGAAGACCCACCAAGGACGTCCAACCTTTATATGGAGTTTGGGGAGATGATGACTCACTAAAGAGTGATTCCAGACTCTTCTGGAGACAGCTGGTTTAACAATGGTTCAACTCTGCTCTGTGGAAGCCTCATAATGACCCTTTATTTGAATCAGGTGTGCTGGAGCAGGGAAATATCTAAAACTGACAGGACAGCGGACCTCGAGGACCAGGATTGGTGATCCCTGTCCTGAGACACATGGACTTGCATGCTGCCTCATTATAGACCAACCACAAGGATCTTTATTAAAGTACTTTGGGTATTAGTAAATATTTGGTTTAACACAGCATTCTGACAATCTTCTCATAGGTTTCCAGCAAAAATTCCACTAAAATGCCTGATACAATTCAACCGTTTTCTTCAACAGCAGCAGAAAAAGAGAAAGCGCTTCTCACCTGCCCATCCATCCTCAAAATCATTGTCCAGTTCATCCAGATCCTTCAGGTCGTCTGGGTTGATGATGGCTGGGCGGGAAGGTCGCTCGCCCGGACGCCGGATGGGCCGGGATGAGGGGCGAGTGGGTCCGCGGATGAAGCGGTTCTCTCTTCTCATCTCACCGCTGAAGGCAGAAATTAAAAGTGATGCTTCTTTGTGTCGATCAGCAAAACAACTATTCCAGTTATATCTGAGTTAAAGGAACACTTCTTTTGCAGAGAAAAAAATAGCATTTAAATTGACTCAATTTTCCTTGTCTTCCTTGAGGGTTTAGGTTGGTTGAGGGGCAGTTCTATGGGCATATGTGGAGCCCTTTGTGACATTGCTTGTAAAAAGAGCTATACAAATACATATTGATTTGATAATGTTGATTTGATAGACAAGATACCGGAAACAGTGAATTGTTCTGTGCTGCTCCAGAAGCATGAGGGCAGAACTTACTTGACAGGCTCTGGGTTGGCCTGTCTGAAGGTGGGCCTGTTGTCGAAGCGCACTGGGGCCACCACGGTGGCAGGGGGGTGCTCAACTGAGCCAGGGGCATCATGGGTCTGCTTAGGGCACATCTGAAATCACATGACCCAGGGTCAGGAGCCACACTGACAGGGGTTGAACTCTGGCTTTGACATGGTGAGTGGAGCAGACTGTGACATCAGCTGGTTAGTCAAGGCTGGAATATAAGGTAGCGGTTGTAGAATACGTTGTGTTATGCATTTATAGCTTTTATATGGCACTTACTGGTTCTCAGGATGTATAGTTCACAATCTAAAAGCCCACTGTGTTCGGAGTCTATCACTTTGCTATGCTCAGCGACCGATGCTCTTTGTAAAGCTCTCTTGTAAGTCGCTTTGGATAAAAGCGTCTGCTAAATGAATAAATGTAATACGGCACAGATACAAGGTGTGTGTGTGTGTGTGAGTAACGAGCAGTACTCACAAATGCGGGCAGCATGTCATGGTAGACAGTGGTGGGGGGATGATGGAGCTGATGCTGCAGGGAGGAGGGGGTGGCTCTGCGGAGAGGCTGGGCTGGCCGGAGAGAGGGCTCCTTAAGGTCAGGGGATGGCCCAGCTGCCACAACCACAACCACCGGACTAGGAGAAAGGGGGATGGGGGCAACGGAGGCAGGGGAGGGGTGAGAGGGAGGGGGAGGGGTCACGGTCTCGGCCACACCGCTGGACTTGCTCTCGGGTTCGGAGGGCAAGGCAGATGGCAGGGACGAGGGCTGAAGGTTCCGTCCTCCTCCCTCCCTCCAGCTCGTCACATCTGCGAGGGGGAGAGAAGAAGAACATCCTTTTTTTAAGAACCCAAGGTTAGCAGAAGCTGATAACCATGTGAATCCATGCTACCAATCAAACAAGAAGGAACAAATAGATACGCAACATATGAAAATAGATACCCACACCAATATTTCTGCCTGGCCTACAAGCACACATACAAGAGCAACTAATAATACAAATAATAATACTGTTGTTGTTGTTATTATTACTATCACTATTATTAAATAATAGTTTGTTTTCTCACTCTGGGGGCGGAGGCTTGGTCCGGGCCCATACGAGGGATCGAAGGCGCTTCTTTCCTTGCCAACCTTGTCCTGTTCCCCTGCTGCCTTCAACGTTGGAAATTCCTCGTGAGAGAAGGGCTGCAGTCGGTTTGAGGCCCTTAAACCTGACCAAGACGACACAGCGGTTCAAAGAAACACCCAGTAAAAGGTCTACCACACTGCCAGTGCCACAGAAGAGACACAGCCTTATCAAGGGATACTGACCATCTGGTTCGACTGCCTTTCCATTTAGCTGGGCCCATTGCTTTGGTCCACCTGTGTTTGTGCTCTATAAAAAAAAAATCCAACAATCAACTTCAATTCTATTATATAATATCCGATAATATCCATAAGGCTGACTAAATACAATGTTGTTGTTTTTTTGGGGGGTCAAATAAACGGCCGTCTTCCACAAAGACCCAGATCTAAGCGGGGGAATGCAGATGTTGGTCCCACCTCCTGGCTGGGGACTGCTGGGGGCTTCTGAAGATTGGAGACAGACTTCTGTAAAGCCTGCTGCGGCTGCAAGTCCAGCTGCTGTGTTGGTGATGCAATGGAACTGTGGGACCCCACAAAACACCACCAGAAAACACCACCAGAAAACACCATCAGAAAACACAATCAGAAAACACCGTCAGAAAACACCATCAGAAATCACCATCAGCACCGCTAAAACGTGTCAGCTTTACTGTCCAAATAACACTGGAAACTATTTGGTATGAAGATCCGTTCTCATATGACTTGTCCTTGTGGTAAACTATTCCAGCAAGCCACCCACATAACTAAACAGACACAGCATCTCTTATCAGACACACATTTACTCTCCAGTTTCTAAAACAGGGATTAAAGACATTTTCGAAAGCAGACGTTGCTAAATACTTCTTGATTTCAAGTCCTGTCAAACCACATACACTTTGGAATGGTCACTCTCATTAACAGTCATACAGCTGAAAAGACTGTCCAGGTATCTAACCTGTACCAAGACTGTCACTATCACTGGGGACACTGTCATGTACACCTGTTCATGCAGCACCTGGCTTAAGGCACCCATGAAAACACACACACACACACACACACACACACACACACACACACACACACACACACACACACACACACACACACACACACACACACACACACACACACACACACACACACACACACACACACACACACACACACACACACACACACACACACACACACACACACACACACACACACACACACACACACACACACACACACACACACACACACACACACACACACACACACACACACACACACACCTCTTTTGATCGGGTTGTTCCTGCTTGTTTGCCCATCCTGTCCCGTCTTTGGGAACGATAATCACGTTGGGGTCGTTTCCTTTGTTCTCGGACTTCAGACTGGGCAGGTGAGCTGGAGGAGGCATGCGGCGGGCTGGGGCCACTTTGCCAAGACTCTGTAAGCCATGTCGAGGAACTACTGGGAGACAGGAAGGGGGAGGAGGGGTACGAGACGACCGATAAGAGACAAAGAAGAGAAAGGGGGGGGGGGGGGTGAATGATAAAGCTGGTGAACTTCCAGAGCTAAAGGGGAGTTAGCAGTTCTGCTAGCATGGCACCCCTGTTGTTTAAACCCCTGTTTAAATCCATGGTCATGGGAGGGAGCAGAAAGCATGCAGACTGTTCAGAGTTCGGGACTCACCTGTGGTTTTCTGAGTTTCTATAGACTTTCCCTTGTACTTATCAAACAGGCTGAGTGAGGAATACTTGCTTTTCCCATCCTTGGACTTGGTTATTTGCCCCAAACGATCGGACATTGCGATGTAATGTCATCGAGTATGGAAGTTTGTGTTTACACCTCTTCCTGTGTGCACTTCTGTGTCTGGAACAGAGATGAGTCCAGATCACATCATTCAACACACAATAAGGCTGTGACATTCAAAACAACAGGGAGAAGGACATTTCAACATTATGACAGTAACTGAACATTGACACATTCTAATGCTTGAATTTTTTTGGAGCCAATGTGGTTTAACCTCATGCATGTCCAACCTACAGTGTTAGAGGACTATTTACTTCAAACTGTGCATTAAATGAAAACGCTCAGCAGAACACGGATGAAAAATCCCCATCAAGCCAAAACACACACACAGACTATTAAAGAAGAGAGGACACGGCAGTAACCACGGTGATTTGGGATTCTATCCACCAACAGGAGTTTAAAGCCACCATGGGGGCTACACCACAGAGAACTGCCAGATGGGGGTCAAACTGGGCAGAGTCAGATAGGAGTGAAGAGCTAGTGTGTGTGTGTGCGCGTGTGTGTGTGTGTGTGTGTGTGTGTGTGTGTGTGTGTGTGTGTGTGTGTGTGTGTAGATAGCCCTCAGTATCTTACAGGGAAGAGGCAAACTATGCAGTCCATTTTAGTCATGTGGAATTCATGAGAAATATTGGATATATTCTGTCACTAAACTGCAGTCAACTGAAGGTAAAGCATTAGAAAAGGTGGCCTGGCTAAACTAAGGGACCCTGTCTCATGACTGTGTGGGACTTTGTGTGAAAAATTATCAATGGCAAAGTATTTTTTTGTCCTATGCTTTAATTTGGTTAAATAAACTACCAGTATTTATTTCATTGTTCAGCTCCAAAGTGCTTCCCCTCTGGAGATGCTGGAGGACTTGCTGGGGGATTGGGCTGTATTTTAATAGCTTCACTGTTGCATAACTCCTCTAATCTGAGTCTGCAGCCATAAGTGATGTTGTGTTTCTAAAGAAAAAGGTTTCAACATTGAACACTGCTGAGCTATAAATTGGGTGCAAAAAAAAACATTTCAACCTGCTGAGCAGCAAGGATCGTAATGGTGCCTGGCAGAGCTGTTCATGACCACAAACACTGCGTCATTCTACTGGATCCCAAAGAAATCCAGTCCTGAATACACCGGAACTGGTCCCAATCCCACATCCAAGGCCTTTCACCCTCTACCATCCCAACCTTAACCACTACCATCCCAACCTTAACCACTACCATCCCAACCTTAACCTCTACCATCCCAACCTTAACCACTACCATCCCAACCTTAACCACTACCATCCCAACCTTAACCACTACCATCCCAACCTTAACCACTACCATCCCAACCTTAACCACTACCATCCCAACCTTAACCACTACTATACCAACCTTAACCACTACCATCCCAACCTTAACCACTACTATACCAACCTTAACCACTACTATACCAACCTTAACCACTACCCTCCCAACCTTAACCACTACCATCCCAACTTTAACCACTACTATACCAACCTTAACCACTACCATCCCAACCTTAACCACTACCATCCCAACTTTAACCACTACTATACCAACCTTAACCTCTACCATCCCAACCTTAACCACTACCATCCCAACCTTAACCACTACCATCCCAACCTTAACCACTACCATGCCAACTTTAACCACTACTATACCAACCTTAACCACTACCATCCCAACCTTAACCACTACCATCCCAACCCTTACCACTACCATCCTAACCTTAACCACTACCATCCCAACCTTAACCACTACTATACCAACCTTAACCACTACCATCCCAACCTTAACCACTACCATCCCAACCCTTACCACTACCATCCTAACCTTAACCACTACTATCCCAACCTTAACCTCTACCATCCCAACCTTAACCACTACCATCCCAACCTTAACCACTACCATCCCAACCTTAACCTCTACCATCCCAACCTTAACCACTACCATCCCAACCTTAACCCTAGTTAACATGGGAAACACATCATCGGTCGGTTTTTAATTGCAGGCCTGCATAACCATAACCGTTTAAAATGGTCATCATGACATGACAGCTACCTTCCATCGACATAACCAGCTACCATTCATATAAATACTCTTCGAAAAAGATGTAAGAAGTTTGGTCCGTTAACGTCTCTAGCTTAGGTTTTAATCAATACACAACAACGTACAGTAGAGTTGTCATGTATGTATTTATATTTATATGTATTCAGTTGTGACTCAGACTAAAGCTGACTTTCTGCTAGGCAGAGCTACACTGCTACAGTAACACAAGTTTTAACACATCTCCCCCTCAATAAGACAGCAGGTAACTGACTAAGATATAAGAATAGTAATGTCATGTTTTAGTAAAGGAATCTGCACTTTAACAGTGCTGACATTATAATCAGACAACATTAAAGCAGTAAGTCAGCTAGGTGAGGATGTGTTGTTCATCAACACCTCTTCAGTGAAAATCAACACTGCATAACCTTTAATTCAGCCTGACTTGTAGTCCTACACAAACATTGAACGGTTACAAATACATGTAAATAAACTGGTTGAAGCAGGTTAACAGTAAGATGATCTTATGACACAAAGCTTAAAGGCCTGAATGATAAAGCTGGTGAACTTCCACAGCTAGGGGGGGTTAGCAGCTCTGCTAGCATTATTTTTGTGAAAGAATAGCATATTAAACTGCAGAAAACTGGCCTAATTAACACATGTTATACTTGTGACTATGCTTTTAAATCACACTTGAATGACAATTTAAAATTCAAATGACAGACAGGGCTGTGTCTCCATCTTAATGAAGGCTAAGATCCTAGCCTAGCTGATGCTAACAACACAACCTGCTACCTTGCTAACACGAACACAGATCAACTTCTCAAATACTCACATATATATTTAATTAAGATTTCTTTCGCACTTTGCAATTCTGTAATCCCTAGTCTATGAAGTCGCGAGTATGCAGTAAATACTGTTCAAAGCGATAAAGAGCAGAACTAGCAGAACCTGGGCAGAAGGTGATGAAGATAGAAGACAAGGCGATTAAAAATGGCTGCTGCAATAGAACAAAGCAACAATAAAACAAGAGCAGTCAGATGAAGCTCTACAACATCAAAACTAAACATCCATATCTTACCTATTATATGTCTTCCTCTTTAATCTGATTTATTATTGGGATTTATTTCTACAAAGATGATTTATTTCAGCGGATGGATGTGGATTGTTGTGCCGCTTGTAGATGTGTATTCCCTCCCGGCCTGACGTCACAGTCCTGCTTTACTGGACCGGGGCTGGGGGCGGATGTGACGTAGCAACACTGAATCACAAGGTCAATCTTTGATTTTCTGACACTTTAGGTTTAATCTCTAAATGTTAATCAATTTAGAGAATTGTCCAAAATCACGGCGTTATCTTGTTCAGTTTGTCCAGTGAAAGTATAAGAGGTACTAAGCTCTCAAGTATTTTTACTTTATTCAACTTAAAATGGAGTAACAACACTCACTATTTAAACATGAAAATCCTATTTAATCAATGCAAGGTTTTGAATTTCAATTACTCAGTTACACAAAACACCTTAAATTAAAATGGAAAGTTCCCTAAAATAATATCAGTTCTACAAAACACCCTCAAGCCTTCTCATTAAGGTTTCTTTAAATGTTGTCTCAAGTATTTAAGGCTTTGTCCTTATCTTTGTCTTGTATTTAAGTAATCTCAAAATGTTACACAAACGGCCTTATTAACCAAAGTGAGGACAACTTCTTATGGTACCTTTGACTCAACCATAGGCTTCTCATTTGATAAATAGCTGTGACCTTCCCCATGTACTTGTTTTACACTTCTCATCATATGTTCAATAATTACATATTTGTACATGTGAAAAAGGGGGGTGACAAATTAATGATGAGAAAAACAAACTAATACCAAAAAGGAGCAAATGAAAAATCATCCGCGTGATAAGAACTACTTAAAATGGCAGAAACCGTGGTTTTGATGTTATTTGTTGTCTACTCTTTTATATGTTTGTTTGGCTTCTGTCTCATCTGCTATCATGCAGGAGAAAGAATTTATGACCTTAACTCCAGCCATCCACCAGGGAGTGGATGAAGATGCACTGGCTTCACCTTTGGAGAGCTGTCATGCCCTTAAATACTGTCTATAGATTCAAATGTACCAGTTGTACAAACTTGCATCATCCTGCAGTTTAGAGCTAAAGTTATGCAAACAATATAGCCTCATATTGTAATGAACTAAATCACTAACACATGGGTTAAAATTCTTTCAAACTTCTCTTGAATTGTTTAGGCATAAAAAAGAGTGACTCCTTGAACATGCAAAAATACTCAGACCAGCGTGATTCAAAGTAAACCATTTGATTGGGTTTGTTCCAATAGCTGTGTCCTGGTGTTTAATACGTCCTTGCAGCAGGTCTACACTCCCTCAGTCTAGCCTCTCTCAGCCTCTGCAGACAGTCTGCCCCTGGGTGGAGGTACTGTGCGTTCCTGGTGTAACTTACCTGTCCTGCAGGTGGGATTTTGTACTGATCTGTTGCAGGTTTTGTTACACCTGACCTGAGAGGATGATCAGATATTTGTCTCGTCTCCTTGTGTGGCGTGTCACAGCACAGGCATGTCTAGGGGCATGATGAACAGGAACCCTGGGCATAATACTTTAGTATTTGTCTGTACAAACATTCTTCATTGAGTTTTGGCCCTGTTTTTTTGTTTGTTTTTTGTTTGTTTTTGTTATTGTGACTTTGCCTACTTTCTGTAGCTGTTAGTGTTTTGATGACTTTTCCACAAGTTCAATAATGGTTTATGATTCATTGAACATGCATGGAAATCTTTCTTTGAACACTCTACGATACATATCAGTAAAGTTATTTGTTATTTTTACAAAATTATCTTTGAAATATGTTATCCTGAAAAAGAAATATACCAAATCCATACTGCTGGCTGCCTAATGGTTTTTACTCTTCAGTTTGAGATACCACAAACTGTTGTTCAAATGTTCAAATCATTGCATTATCTAAGAGAACACACTTTTCACTCTAATAAAACAAAATACAGTAAAGTGTATAGCAAAATCTTTCTTTATGGTTTCATGCATACACAACCTATAAGAAAAATTAATGGAGTATATCCACCATTCACAGCTTGCAAAGCTTCCTTCTGAAAATTACATAGGAAAAATGCCATTGCATTAACTTACAGTGTCACCCTTGTATGAAAGAAACATGCAAATGTATTCACAAGCAATACACACACTGGTCCAACTCATTGCAATCTTTAAATTGTGGTAAAAAGGATCCAGTCTCAACATGTCGACTCAATTAACAAAAAGTTGAATAAATCGTAGTATTTACTTTAAGTGATGTGACATTGATGTTCCGTAAAACACCATTAAGCCAAAATAATATAGTAATGATTTCAGCATAGAGATTGTCAAAACCTTTAAATCTGAGGAGTGCCTCCCTCCCCTCCATCACCCCAACCTCCCCCCCTCCACCACCACCACCTCCTCCCCCCCTCCACCACCTCCACCCCCCCTCCAACACCACCCCTCCACCCCTCCATCACCTCAGATCCATATTTCATATGGATTGACATTGTGTAATCCAGTAGTAGAATCCAAGATCTACACAACAACCACATATGTTTTTAAAGAAACCAAACTGCATAACAACAACAATAGATTTACTTGTTGACACCATGTTTTGGAAAATAATTTACATTTCTACAGTGGCCCTGAAGTGCAAATGGGCCCTGAAGTGCAAACACTCCACCCAAATATGAGTCAACTCCGCCCAAATACGAGTCAACTCCACCCAAATACGAGTCAGCTCCGCCCAAATACAAGTCAACTCCGCCCAAATAGGATCACCTCCCCTGAATACAAAACCAAACTTTCCCAAATTGGAAACAACATTACATTAACTCAAAAACAACATTATATTAACAGAAAACGGAAAAGGTAGGTACAGCACCTTCATCACTGATTGGGTGCACGGTAACTAACAGGAAACAGGAAGTTATGTGCATCAGGACAAGTGTTTTCCAATTGAAACATATGGACGTAGCGTTGTCCTACCAGCGTCTCGTACATTTAATCAGTGCAGAGATTCTGGGCTCTGTCCATTGACAAGCATTAACTTCCTTGAAGGCGGGTCCTGAAGTTTAAACCTATTGGATTGTCCCAGAGCCACTTTAGATCTGCCATAACCCATCACTAGTGTTGACCTTAGCACAGTGGTTCCCAACTCTGGTCCTCAGGGATCACCTAACCTGTTTCCCTGCTCCAACACTCCTGATTCTAATCAATGGGTTGCTATCAAGCTCTGCAGAAGCCTGCTAATGACCCATTCATTTGAATCAGGTGTGTTGGAGCAGGGAAAACAAGTTAGCTGGAACTTGTGAGCTGGAAAATCAGACTTTTCCCGACCCCCATGGGAAGTAGGGCCACAATATCCTGACCCCCAACAACACAAAGATTCATCTTGCTTCTGGAAACTCTGATACCACAATGCAACACATGGCTTCACTCGCATTTGTTACAGCGTCCATTACTTAACTACAAATCAAACTAGGGCACTACATCAACATCATCATTCTCAGCCACTCTCTCTGTTTAATGACTGAATGATAAAAATATGTTCGAACAAAACCAAGTAATTTACCACAGACCCAGACGCCAACTATCCTGGTCCACGTAACGCTGCCATCATCATGAAGATGATCGTTTCAGCTGGAAGAAAAGGCGTAAAATGAGTGTTAACCATTCAGAGTCATGTAACTGCAGCAGCAACACTATTTTAATCAGAAACTTTCCTATGAAATAATCTTAAATATGCTGTTAACATTAAAATAAGTATAAGGCCCAAGAAAACATTTCCAAGTGGAAATATATACAGATTAGCCATATCAACAGGTGATACATTTCAAGGTCCAACTTGTACATCAACTACATACAGTATATATATTTTTTAAAGAAAAAAACATTAAAAGGAGAGATCAGTGTACGTGTCAGCCATTTGTGTTGGGGGGGAGGGGAGGGGGGGTGGGAAAAGGCGAAAAGGTGAAAGTAGGGAACCCGAAGTGGGAAGAATAGAAAGAAGAATACAAGAATAGAAACAGGCTCAAGCAAAAGGAGTGAAAAGCTCCAATCCAAAGTAGGAGCACAGATCAAAGTACTTCACCAGGCTGCTCTGGTGGTTCAGTGATGCGGTTCCTTGTCTGCGCCTGGGTTCAATTCCCTAGGTTCGATTCCTGCCCAGTGCATTGAACAAGAGTGTGCCTGTAATTTCCCCAACTGTGGAACTAATAAGGGATCATCTTTTTTTGTTTTTTTGGGGGGAGGGGGGTGAACTAAAGCCCTGTGTCACACACTGATCGTAAAAACGTTTGCTCACGATCAATGTTGCACATATTTTCGAAAGTGTGAGTTGAAGGTTCATCAGAGATAAACCAGTCTGCTGTTATTTCTAGTCCTTCTTCTTTCCAGACAGGCTTATTCACCAGGTGATACACAGTCTATATTCTCAGTTAAAGAGAATCACAGCAGCTTCATGATAACATGAAGCCAGCAGATGTTCTCAGTAGAAGGAGCTCCAGAATCACAGCAGCTTCATCATAACATGGTCCCAGCAGATGTTCTCAGTAGAAGGAGCTCCAGCTCAGCGTCCCTATAGAGATGAGGGTCTGACAGGTACTGGAAGGCAGCCACACCGTCTCCACCAGACTGAAGTGGAACAGGCCCAGTGCAAATCCACAGGCCATGTCTGTCAGGTGATGCTTCCCCAGCAGAACCCGGGACAGGCCGACTAGGAGAGCCCAGAGGATCAGCAGGATGCGGAGAGGCACAGCCAGAACTAGGTGTGACAGCAGGAACTTAGACACCATGGCTGCTCTGCTGGCATGGGCTGCAGGGAAGGAGTACACGTCCATGGCAAGGTAGTCCATGAAACCTGGGGTCATTTCCCATGGTCCTTTGCGCTTGATCAGTTTCTGGACTCCAGCCACAGTCATGATGTCCAGTATTAAGGCTGTGAATATAACAGAGCAAAGCTGAAGGTTGCAGTTCATGTTGATATGAATTAAATGTATATACATGTTAGTTATATATACATATATACATGTAAACATTTGAATGCATTTCGTTCTACTGTATAATACGTTATGTAAGTGAAAACCATATATATGCCTTGAATAATTTAACATCAAATCTCCTCTCTGCTCAAAATGAGATAGAACTGACAGCAGGCTCTGAACTGAATCACACCTCTGTACAAGGGCAAAATCCAAAGAGATCAACTAAGACTAACCCACCTTACCAGCAGGCAAAATGCATCAATATCAAATGCCTTTGAATCTACAGTAGGCCTAGAAGAGCCATGTGAAAATACTCTGAACTTGACAACAACATTTTTATTTCCTTTGGTAATTGTAGCTGGGGTATTTCCTTAGAATGAAATGATTTGTCTTTGTTCAAAATAAAAACCTCAAAGATAAAATAAAATACAGATCTAGAAACAGACGTGTCCAAATGTTCTAAGCTGATTTCCCCTTAAAACAACAAATAAACCCAACCACACGGCAGGTGTTGAGGCTGTATTTACCCATCAGCAGATTGACCAGGACCTCCTGTCCAGCTAGTGTGTTACTCCTGCTCAGACACACGAGGGTGCCAAAGATCCACGTGACGCCATGCCCAGTGAGCGCGAGCAAAGTGACCATGGAACGCACGCTCCCCCAAGACGACGAGGTGCACGCGCACACCCCCATGCGCTTGGACAAGCAGATGTCAATGGCGAAGAGAGAGTTAATCGCTATCCCCTTGAAGGAAGGGTTGAGGAGCATGCAGTCCTCCTCTGGAAGTCTGACCGGCTCTCTCCGCTCCTTGGCCTGGTCAGGAGGCTCCTGCTCACCGGACTGGCCGGCTTGCTGCTTGACTTGCCCGGGTCTCCTTGAGGTGCCCCGGGTGTCAGAGCTGACCCCCCCTCGCAGGGGCTGGTTCAGGGATATAAACTCGGGTCTGCTCAGGACGTTGTTCCGATCCCGCGTCCTGGTTCTGGAAGTCTGATTTGACGGCATCTTGGATTAGGTTCTCCAACACTGCCTCACGAATCAAACACGTTTTTAAAAGGACAGTTTGATATGTCTCGACCACGACGGTTCAATCTGCCAAGCACCGTGCCCTTCCTCTCTGCAGCCTGCAGTCCTAACAGATATATTTAGACGGGCTGGAATGCAGGCTGGTCCTGCTGCTCATGCAGACTTCCAGAGATCTCCAGATCATCAGCCAGTCTTGCAGGACTCAATCTGCGAATAACACCATAAATAGCACCATTTATAATAATAATAATAATGTATTTATTTACATAAAACTATGTCAACACAAATAACACGGAATTGCACATTTTAATGTGTCTCGTCTAAATACACGCATGTATCGCTTGCTAACTGAAAAGGTACTGAAGATAAATGTTGCGTACAACGACACGTTATAATTTTACCTTTCAGACGAACTAGAACCGTGAGATCCCCCGCGTGCATTCAAGGATCCCGGGTTAGACTCTCTCTCCCCTCCAATCAACTCAGTTATCAAACGTCTATAAACCCCGAAAGTGATTTAATAATTAGCCTTCAGAAGGTAAAACATCTTGACTGTGGGTGCAGTCTTTATTATAGGACATGACGCACACTGCCACTGTTCCACCCTATGGTTCCACCCCATGGTTCCACCCCACGGTTCCACCCTATGGTTCCACCGTGCTTCTTCCAGGCCCGTTCTTCCGGGTGGGAGTTCTCCAAGGTCCTTAAATGGAGAGAGACAGAACAGAGGCTCTCCAGGACTTGAAGCTCATAAGATACTTTCAAAAGTTTCATGAATGAGATATACCATAGTGAGATATGGATATATAAACATATAGATAGTGACACTGCTTTGGTAAAACAAACCTACAGCCAGAACACATGAATGCAGAGTTACCTTGTCAATAGAAGGACGCTATTCAACAAACACCAATTTTAATATGACCTAGAAGTATGGACACCCACTAGGAGCCAGCTTTTTAGGTTTTTGATCAAAACTTTGCCTCTAGAACTGCTTAACACCATTACTTACTATTTAATCTTACTGTCCACAGCACATAGGCTATTATTTACTCAGCCTAAGCATAATACCAAATGCATAGTCCCGTACCAGACTGCTAACATTTCGCTATGAAAACTAACACACTACATTTCCCAGCATGCAAGCAGACGAAAGGGGAAGTGACGTCACATAGGGACTTAAATAAAGGGGCAGATGCTCTACAGCCCAGTGAGGAGGGTGAGCCTGCCTCGGTGGGACAGAACCGACCTGTCTCTCCTGGAACTGGGACTACATTCCTGTCGCCTGCTGCTGGAATATAAACAGTCTTCCTGTCGGATTAAAGGCAATTCTAAAGGAACCCCCTCAACGAAGTTTGGATGATTTCTTACAAGAAAAGGATAATATCCAGATGGAGGAAGCAAAGTTGATCTGGTTCATTTTGGATGTCACACTGTCCCTCCTGAACCTGGATGAACTGACCCTGTGTTCAGATGATGTTCAGATGATGTTCAGATGATGTTCACATGAGGTTCAGATGATGTTCAGATGATGTTCAGATGAGGTTCAGATTATGTTCAAATGAGGTTCAGATTATGTTCAGATGATGTTCAGATGATGTTCAGATTATGTTCAGATGAGGTTCAGATGAGGTTCAGATGAGGTTCAGATGATGTTCAGATGAGGTTCAGATGAGGTTCAGATGATGTTCAGATGAGGCTCAGATGAGGTTCAGATGAGGTTCAGATGAGGTTCAGATGAGGTTCATATGAGGTTCAGATGAGGTTCAGATGATACCCCTGGAGGACCTTGACATTCTGTCACAGCAGCACGAGGGCACCCTGCACGAGAGCAGCGACGGGAATCACATAACGGTACACAAGTCAGAGCACGCAAGCACGCGCCAAGAAACAATGTCTTCATATTTAAAACATCTATAAAGTATTGCAGGGTTTATTTAAAATGGTAGCGCTTTAATTCACGCTGCACTGTTTCATCATTCACTGAGAGGACGTTATAAGCTGGGCAGTAATGGGAGATCCTGCCCATTAAACATCCTGAATTATTGAATTTGTTTCAACCACGTTTGGCAAATTTATAGCCAGTTACGGAAAATTGAACCATAATTCTCAATAATATTTTTCTATTTATAAATACATATACGATCAATTAAGAAAAGTAATTGCATCTAATGCCAATAGTTTCTTCTTGTATAATTATTATAGTATTGCTTAATGCAGTTTTCTGACAAGTGTCCCTTATTCACACGAAATACGTTATTGAAAAAGAAACGTTAGTTGGCCTCGTGCAACCGAGTACCGTTAGATTTCACAACAGGAAACGCAAGTTTAACCACACGAAACATGGAGCAGCACATCTAAGATCCTCCAATATGACGTCCAAGTGTTACTGCAGCAGTTTTTGTAAATTATGTTTAGGTCCCAGTTGTGTTCGTTACAAAGTGAGCAGTGAGTGTGTTGAATTGAAGAGCTGCACAATCCTCAAATCAAGAAACTCAAAGCAGCACCTTCTGTTTTAGGTCAAGTGTTTTTCTTATCGTCTGAAGAGGAAGGCATGCGTCTGTGAATGCTGCCACATTATTTACATGCAAGATGTATAGCTTGAAACTATGCAATCTTCCTCAAACAGATAGCCCACGTTGGACTTTTTCCATTTCCCTGCTGTTTTGGACCATCTGAAGTGTGGATGCAGGTGTGAAGTTGCAGGTGTTTCCATGCGTCTGTCCTCTCCAGAACTCTGGACCTTGTTGTGGATTGTGTTGATCTTTAATGCAATGGGCTGCATCCACAGTATTAGGTGTAAACCAAAGAGCTTCCGTGAAAGTATCACAGTTGTGGAGGTGAACTCCTCCATTGACTCCAACCCCACCAGCATCGACGAGTCCTCCAGCGTGGTTCTGCGCTACAGGACACCGCACTTCCGAGCCTCTGCTCGGGTCCTGGTACCACCTGTAGCCGGGAAGGAGACGTGGACAGTGGGCTGGATTCAAGCATGCAATCACATGGAGTTCTACAATAAATACGGAACCAAAGGGATGTGAGTATCAACCACCCAGACTGCTTTGAGTCACTGCTTAACCTAACTTCCTTAAACAACAGCGACCAATCTTCTTAAATAATCAAAAAGTTGCTGAAGGTCCTTTGAAAAAGACTCAGTAAAGGCCTGACAACATCCTCACCACCCTTGTTCTAATAATAACTCGTGCATGGCTTATTATAACACTGTCTACCTATTAATGACACTGAAGCTCAGACGCCACAGAGACAGTGACTGTGGGTGTGAAGGCCTCAACATCAACACACTCACACACACAAGCCCGTCACCAGCAGGCTTTAGCTGTTATTTCCTGTTTCATAACTTCAGATGAAGCCTATACTTGCAGTTAAACCACATTAAACAAACTGTCAAACAGAAGCACCTCACGAAACATTTCAAATTTTACTTAAGTACGAACTTAAGTATACTAACACCCTATGGGACACATTTCTACTTAACATTGGGCGATTTCTGTCTAAGGTTAATTCTGTAACATTCGATGGGCCTACAACTGTTAATAAAGGATTGCATAATCATACAGAGTTTTATTGAGAAAAATGAAGATACCAATTTTGCAACGTTCAGTGTATTTGATGTGTGTGATGTGCAAATGTTAACAACATTATTTTCACCCTGCATTTCCTTTAAGCAGGGACAATATGTGACAGGTTGCATATCCAGAATGCAAGCCTGCTGGTTTATCTCCCCTGGGCTGCAGCATAGAATGTTTCTGGGCTGCATGTCAAAGATTAGAGACATCATCCCAACACTATCATCCCCTCCCTACTATAGTGCCCCCACCCCTGTCCCAGTCTGTGTGTGTGTGTGTGTGTTAATCTCTTGGTGGGGCCTAAACAGAGACTGAACAGGGAACACAATATTAATGTGGTGTGTCGAGATTAAGGAAACGTCATGTCAGAGAGATTCACCAGCCTTTTAAAACCCGGTCTGAGAAGCTCTGGATCGAGATGCATCAAGCTTTCAAGCTTTTCATTTCATTTTTGTGCTAATTTCTGCTAAAATGTGATCTTATTTGGCAGCAAAACCCCATTCCCAAAATGGTTACACTAGTTAATTAGTTCCCTAAAAAGAAGACCCAGATTGCAGTAACTCACCTTTAAGTGACATTTCATTTCCTTTTAAGACACGTATCACAGCAGTAGAGGAAATGCAACAGCAGACAGCTAGTTCTGTCTAGTACACTAGCTTCATGAAGTACATGCTGGCATTGACAGCAGACAGCATTCTCAGCAGCTATGAAACATTGTGTTAAGATGCAGGATATCGTACCCATTCTAAATCAAGACATCACAACATGATACCTGTACCGCAGTACACTGACTGTATTCTGTCATTGAATAGAGTGAAGACAAAGTCATATTGAGGAGGTGTGTGTGTGTGTGTGTGTGTGTGTGTGTGTGTGTGTGTGTGTGTGTGTGTGTGTGTGTGTGTGTGTGTGTGTGTGTGTGTGAGAATCACATGAAATTCACCCTAACCTTAATTTCTTAATGTGCCGTCAGTGTCCTTAAGAAAGCAGGGAAAAGCAGGTCATTAATAATACTTAATTCAATAAGAATCTTAACAACAACAACACAGACAAAACACAACCCACACACTTTGATAGCACACGCTCAAAACCTTCATACACTCACAGCCACACAACAACCTCTTCTTTCACACACATGCACAAATACACACACACACACACACACATTAACTTTCACATTATAACCTACCATTCTTTGATTCTTTCTTACACAAGTACAAGTGCACACTAATGTGTGAGACTCAATATTATCTCAAATTATTGTGAAAAAAGTAGTTTATGTCAACGCAGATCCTGCCATGTCTACTGTTGGTTATACTTCTTATTACATTTATCAGACACTCTTATCCAGAGCGACTCACAGTAAGTACAGGGGCATTCCCCCCTGAGGCAAGTAGGGTGAAGTGCCTTGCCCAAGCACACAACGCCATCTTGGTACAGCCGGATTTTGAACTGGGAACCTTGTGCTTACTAGCCTGACTCCCTTATCACTCAGCCACCTCTTATCTGTAGTGTTTTCTGCTGATCCCTCTTCAGAAAAGAAAGGTCATCTTTTATTTCGCTGCTCAGGGGGGTCGATAACTGGACCCACTGCAGTTTCTAAGGCTCCTGTCTCTCACAGTGTCACCAGCTGTGTCTGAATACTCTCATTCCTCTCATTCCTCTGTGAGTTATAGATTCCTGGTTGTAGGATCTTATTTCATCTCCTGTTTCTTTGACTGAAGTACTCACACCTATCTTATGTTGCCAGATCAGTGAAGCAGGAAGAAAAAGAGATGTGAAAGACAGACACATTTGACTTTTGAACCGCAACAGTGACTTCCTCCATAGTAAGAGGTCTAGACATCACTCAAAGTATCTCCATGTGCTGCTGTTTTTGTAACACAATGAATAATAAATGAGGCTGTTAACAGTCTTTTGATGCAATGCTGCTGTACAGACACAACCTCATTCTCAGCATCTGTCTGATGTTTGCAGTCTGTTGGTGAAGCAGTTCCAGCCTCTTCTACATCTTGTGTGTGTGTGTGTGTGTGATATACTGTGATAACTGAGTAACTGCTTGGCTCACAAATCAATTAGAACATCATTTTAAAGAGAAAGGTGATGATTGAAGACTTGAGAATGAGAATGAATGAATGAGAACTCACCTCTGTTTCTACTGTGGGGTCAAGACTCACCCTTCCTCTGCTTGACCTCCAGGTCCAGTTGGGAGCTGCCTGACCTGCGTGATCACAAGATTCAAGCCATCAGTGACTCAGACGGCGTCAACTATCCCTGGTATGGTAACACCACTGAGACCTGCACCGTGGTGGGTCCTACCAAGAAGGACACCAGGTTCACCGTCAGCATGAACGACAATTTCTACCCCAGTGTGACGTGGGGCGTGCCAGTGTCTGACAGCAACACCCCCCAGCTCAGCAGCATTCGCCGTGACCAAAGCTTTACTACCTGGCTGGTGGCGATCAACCAGGCCACGGCTGAGACCCTGGTGCTGCAGACCATCCGCTGGAGGATGCAGCTGCATATCGAGGTGAACCCAGAGAGGCCCCTGGGCCAGAGGGCCACCCTGAAGGAACCTGTGGCCCAGGAGCAGCCCCAAATCCTGGTCAAGAATGAGTCCATCCCCCCCAATGCCATGGTCAAGCCTAACGCCAACGATGCCCAGGTGCTGATGTGGCGGCCAAAGAGCGGTGATGCCATCGTGGTGATCCCATCCAAGTACTGACTGGCAGCTGAACTGAAGAGATGATAGAGATGAACAGGAACATCTCTTCTTGCTTTTTGTCTCTATATGTCTGCCTGTTTTGTTCCTCTTGTCTTTTACTTCACCGAGAGAAACAAGAAGGGGATGAAAAAGGGAAATAAGGACATAAAAAGAGGACATTTGTTGCCTATTTGTAGAGCTGGAGCAAACGTCTAAAAACTTGAGTGAACAAACTGCAACCATTCTACCTTTGAAACTGGGTCGGGCTTCACTGTGCTAAATTCATCATTGCTAAAAACAAAAAAAGACTCTTTTATTAATATATTTTGGGGAATCAGAAGTTAGGGACTGGGGCGGGCTGGGGAGTGTGTGGGGGTTGAAAAAGACTATACAAAGTATATGTGTCCATGGTTACGTACATGTTCCATACATGTATAAATATATGCACTTTGTGTTTTTTTGCATTGACCTGTTACATTTTTATGCAATGGTTGGGATTTTTTTTCTTCTTGTTTGTCAGTAAGACGTGAACATCACTGAGGAGACAGATGTAGTTTGGTACTTTGTAAACATGCAAGACATTCAATCCATGCTGCCTTGAGTTTACGTTGTTTTCCAATGGCGAACGTTTAGCCTTAAACCACGTGCAATGCAGAAATCTGCTCAATGTCCTCTTTACCTCCTAATACTGGGTCCTGGTGTGTGTGGGGATTTGGAATTATGGCACAGAATCAGTGGCCAAAGGGATCCAAATGGTTCATCCATGTTAGTAAACCCACCTTCCTTATCGCGTCTGTTCCGTCAAAAAGATTAAATTTTGAACGCAAGTCAGTTCTGGATGTACAAACCCGAAATTCAGAACAAGTTTGGACATTTCTGTTTTTATTTGAATAAAATGAAAACTAAAATCAAATTACATGAGACAATATTTTATTCACAGTAGAACACAGAAAGCGTAACAGATTCAATTTTACACTTGTATCAAGTTAATGAGCTCATTTCTAAATGTAATGCCTGCTGCAGATCTCTTAAATGATGGGGGGCAAGAAATGACTGAAAGAGCCAAAGACATTTGGAAGAGGTCCATCTGGGAAAACATTTAGCATCAAATGAAGTTAACTGATATCAGATCGTTAACATGAACCGCTATAAAAGGGATGTCTTAGAGAGGCAGGATCTTTGACAGTGAAGTTTGTCAACATCAGATCACAAAGGCTTTGCGAAAAAAAAAAAGTTTTCTCATCATCTACGGCACATAGCATCATCAAAAAGTACAGAGAAGCTGGAGAGATCACTGTGTGAGGGATAAAGAAGATCTTTACTGGATGCCCAGAGGTCTTCAGGCCCTCAGCCAACACTGCATCACTCACAGGCATGACTGTATCCATGACATAACTAAATGAGCCTAGAGATACTTCCAGAAACTAAAGCTAAAGCTCTATTGTCCATAAGGGAAGCTGTATGTGGGCATGTTCCAGAAGGTTCCTCATGTCCTGTAGGCTCATTTGAAATGAACTATTTCAAAGAGGAAAAGTGTTCTGTGGTTCGACGGGTTCAAATTTGACATTCTTGTCGGAATTCCCAAACGCTGTCTCCGTCGTACCAAGGAGGAGGGAGACCTCCATCTTGTTATCAGCGTTCAGCCAGCATCTCTGATGGGATGGGGGTGCATAAGTGCACACAGTATGGGCAGCTTGCATGTTTGGGAAGGAACTACGAATGCTGAAAGGTATATGAAGGTTTTAGAGCAACATTTGTTCCCCTGCAGACGATGTGTACTTCAGGGAATGTAAAAGCACATACTGCAGCATCTTACAAAAGCCTGACTTTGTCTTAGAAGAGTCCAGGTGCTGAATTGGCCTGCCTGCAGTCCAGATCTTTCACCTGTAGAGAACATTTGGCGCATCATTACACGAACAATACGTCAAAGACGACCACGAACACTTCAGCTACTGGAAACTGTTCTAAGGCAAGAATGGACCCAGATTCCAACACCTGAACTCCAGAACTTCAGAACCTTGATGACCTGACGTCTTAATCAACTTAATCACTGAAAAAAAGAGATGTTACACCAAACTAAACATCACTATTCTGAGACCTGTAACAGGAATCTGATTTGGAATGAGGACATCTTGTTCCTAAAATGTCAACGTTCTCTATGTCCTATTTTGAATCAAATGTTGTCTCAAGTGATTTTAAAAGTCTTTTAGTTTTCATGTTATTCACATTCAAGTCATGTCCTAACTTTCCCAGAATTCAGGTTGTAATACATAGAGTGCTTCATAACACATTTTGTGATAACATTTGCATTGCATCAACGTTTGTGCTAGAATATCCTCTATATCCTTACTGACTACTTAGATTAATTGTTACAGAGATTGTCCACAGTCTCATCTGAAAAGATCACCACAATCCCTTTTGATTGACCTCTGTCACAGTGTCTATTAAACTCCTCTTCTTCTCCACCTCCCTCCCTTCTCCACCTCCCTCCCTTCTCTACCTCCCTCCCTTCTCTACCTCCCTCCCTTCTCTAACTCCCTCCACTTCTCCTCTCTGTAACTGTCCCACAAGTGCTCACAAGAAGATAGTCGATGTTATTTTCAATAAGCAATCTGAACCTGCAGCAGATAGGGGAAATAGAAGCATAATTATAATATTATTATAATAATATCCTATAATTATTAGGAGTGATCAGAAAGACCTGATGTGATCTAATTGAGAGAAACATAATCAGGATGGTACTGGATGTGTGTGTGTGTGTGTGTGTGTGTGTGTGTGAATACATGAGAAGCCACTTATAACAGGAATGTGGAGAAAGGTTGGTGCACAGTGTGACTGTGTCCATACTCCAGTCATCTGTCTCCACATGTCCCAATGACCTTCAGGCCTCTCTCACTGAACCTTTCTGCTCTCTCAGTCCAGCTTCCTGTCCATTTCTGTTCTCCTGCTTCCATCTTTCTTTTCTCTGTACCCCCCCTCCCTCTTTCCCCTTATCCTCCATGTCTTCTTTGTGCAGGAGGAAGGGCAGTGCAGTAGGCATGCTTGATTGGCATATAGATGACCCACTTCTTTAGGTTAGCTGCCTGCAGAAATGTTGCACTCCCTCCCTCCCCCTTCCATTTTTGCACGGGTGAAAACACACACACACATGCACACACACATGCACACACACATGCACACACACACCGAAACACATTTAAAACTGATGTAGAACCTTCCTAACCAATGCAACGATGCCCGGTCGACTTGTTTGTTAATCCGTGGGCAGAGTTTTTGCCTGAGCTGAAATCTCTGTCACGTTGGGGGAGGGGAGAGGGGGGAGAAAGGGTGAGTGTGTGTGCGTGTGTGAGTGTGTGTGTGTGTGCGTGTGTGAGTGTGTGTGTGAGTGTGTGTGTGTGAGTGTGTGTGTGAGTGGTGAAAGGGGGATGAAAATAGCATCAGGGGCTTTTCATCCTGTTACAACATCTTCATCCTTATCAGCAGAAACGGTGGACACTAAATCTGGAAACATGCACATGTTTTGTGTGTGTGTGAGTGCGTGTGTGTGAGTGTGTGAGTGAGTGTGTGAGTGTGTGAGTGTGTGTGTGTGTGTGAGTGAGTGTGTGTGTGTGTGAGTGTGTGAGTGTGTGTGTGTGAGTGTGTGTGTGTGTGTGTGAGTGTGTGTGTGTGTGAGTGTGTGGCTAAAGCTACCATTATGAAGCAGATTACTGTGTCAGCTACAGTTTGTGATATTGTTTAATGGGTCTGGAAGCTGTTCTGATTCAGGACCAGTGCCCAGGAATCACTCCTACAAAAGCAAATCTACCAATGTGGTCAACAAGGTTTATTTAGCTTGTAATATATTTGTTTTATTTATTGTAGTTATTTCAGAGTGAAGATAAGATATTTGATTTGGTCCCACCGTGGGGAAACTGTAGTTTGCAACAGTAGTGGGGTACAGTACAGCACTCAGTAACAATTAAAATATAAAAACACTATACTGTCTGTACACTATACACACTATACTGTCTCAAGCTTACTATGTCAGAGAACCAAGTATAGACTCTCTTTCAATCAAATAACCAAACCTTAACAAAGCCACAATGCACAGCTCTGAGGGTTTCTCTGTTTCCATGGATCTCTATGTAGAAATCCTCTAAAATATCCTAAGGGAACCAAATAAAGGTGATCCTCTTGATAAGCAGACCAAGGCTAACTCAGGACTGTCCACCTTCGTTCTATAGTCTTTGTTATAGGTTGGGTTCCTTGTGGATTCAACATTTGATTTGTCTGTCAGTATCCATGCTGGTTGAGGGGCAGTTCTATGGGCATATGTGAAGCCCTCTGTGACATTGCTTGTAAAACAAGCTACACAAATAAATGTTGATTTGATTTGAATACATTTGACTGTCTTTTTGTAGTTTTCAGTAGATTAGTCATGTTGGGACCAGAAAACCAAAAAGAATAGTTTGACATTGATACATGAAATATCCAACCCTAATATTAACAACTGTGATTGTTAATATCACCCCCCCCCACAAATACAGATAAAAATGTCCTTTTCACAAATTAATAAAAAGTTCAAATGCTATGTATTTGCAGCCAACCTCTTTTTCACTGCAGTTAAATTAGACGCAATGATTAAAGATTCTGCACCATGTATATACAAACATACGGAAGATAATGCACATTATATATAGGAATAATAGTTATTGATGATTTATATACCTTTTAAAATGATAAAATCAGAGAGTATAGATTTACGACAAATACAATATGCATGCCTCAGAGACTCTTAGTCAACAAGAACAATTGTGGCCTTATCACATGACTTCCCCCTAATAATTAGCATTATTGATTGTGTGATTCACAATAATGTCATCTTCTCTGTCATCTGTTGGTGCTACAGAAAAAGGTTAGGAGAAACAGGAGAATACTTTTCTAGAAAAGAAAGGCTGATAGGAGCTGGTGGAAGATTGAAAGGTACAGAGAGATGAAAGGATGGGTTTGTCGTATTTTAATTAGGGGTTCCTAGTGCACAGTGCCTGTGATGCAATCGATGATCAAGATGTCAGTGAAACTCACAAAGTTCCCTGGAACCTGTCCTAAGGGTCCAAAGCCCCCACCTCCTGAAATAAAGCAGATGACCTTCAACCCTGAGTCCTGTTGGGCTCTGACTGCACATGACTCAGCATGTTTCGTCAGAGTTCAATTAAGCACAATCAATCAATTAAGCTCTAAATGTCTCATTGTGGGGGGGTGTTGAACATATTTTTGGGTCATTCTGGCCCCTGAAGAGAGAAGTCATCACATGCACATTGTGAGCTAGCTGTCATAATTTTAGGCCTAATTCAACATCCTTTGCATACAGTTCTTCCTAAATGGTGCTATGCAGTGTGGTACAATATTCTTGTATTTGTCTGTATCGCATTGACACAGGACATCATAACTCATAGGACTCCATGAGCTTACTAACTGTCTGGGAACGGATCGCTATGTCTCCATTCTTGACCTCATCAAGGGCTCTTGGCAGGTACCACTCACTTCCTCAGCTAAGGAGAAAACAGGCCTTCAGCATGCCACCAAGAGAAGGTTGTATGGACACCCACCAAAGAAGAGGCCTTCTCTACAACAGCTGATTTCACTGAGTAGACATTTACATTTATTCATTTAGCAGATGCTTTTATCCAAAGCGACTTACAGTAAGTACAGGGACATTCTCCCTGAGGCAAGTAGGGTGAAGTGCCTTGCTTCGTCTGCTGGTTTAGTGGCTTAGTTGAAGTGTAAACCTGCACCCTCTTGGCCCTCGATGGCACCAGTTTGACACCTCTGATCTAGGTGTTGAGTAGAACTCACCATCTGCATGGACCTGTACCATGGGGTCCTTGTTTATTCCCTCTCTCTTCCCTGGCTATGTGACAGTGGCTGTGATGGGGGGGGGGGCAGTTGAGCCCCTGCTGTTGTCGATCAAAGCGCTGGGATGGAAGGATCTGCCCTGAATGCCACTGATCCCGTTGCCGTAGGCCGAGCCTGTCCTCCTGGGAGAGGAGATAAGGGCTCCTGGGGATAGAGCATCGAGCCTGTCCTCCTGGGAGAGGAGATAAGGGCTCCTGGGGATAGAGCATCTTATATCTGTGACCTGCACCACTGGATGAATTGTATAGAGCACAGATGTTAACCTCCAGTCCTTGAGGGCCGCTGTCCTGACAGTTCTAGATGTTTCCCTGCTCCAGCACACCTCCACAGAGCTTGATAATGACCCCTTCAGTAGAATCAGGTGTGCTGGAGCAGGGAAACATCTAGAACCTTCAGGACAGTGACCTCTGAGGACTGGAGTTTGACACCCCTGTGTGAGTACATATACCTACTGTATGACTTGCAGCAAGATCCTACACGCTGTAAAAACACAGGGAGGGGATAGTTAGGTCATAAAGTATTTGGACAGAAACACAATTGTCCTGATTGTGTTGAATGTGGACTGCTAGCCTTGATTGTGTAATGGTGTCACAGCTTCATGTTCCACAGTCTACTGATTACAGTAACTAGACTCAAACTTCCCTTCTTACCAAACAGGCTGTCCTGTCACAATACTGGACATTTTCACATTTACATGTAGTCATTTATCGCTCTTATCCAGAGCGACTTACATCAAGTACAGGGACTGAGGCAAGTAGGGTGAAGTGCCTTGCCCAAAAACACGTCATGTTGACACAACCGGGGATCAAACTCGTAACCTTACGACCACTAGCCCAACGCCAACATGCACACAATCACCAGCATTGTTACTTGTGCAGTCGATAGATGGAACACCCTGGTCTGTAGTGTGGGGGAGGGGAGGCTGACAGGAATAACACTGACTCTGACTCCAGATTGATTCTGACTCCAGATTGATTCTGACTCCGGACTGATTCTGACTCCAGATTGATTCTGACTCCAGACTGATTCTGACTCCAGATTGATTCTGACTCCAGACTGATTCCGACTCCAGACTGATTCTGACTCCAGATTGATTCTGACTCCAGATTGATTCTGATTTTAACTTGAGTGCAAGACAGCAGGTGTGCAAGGCTAATAATAATAATAATAATAAAGCCGTTTGTAGGAATGATCATTTTGAGGCAATTATCCAAATCACCAACACTAAACACTCACAAAAAAAGAGACAGAAATTCTTCTAGACATCAAAGAATGAACAATAAAAATGTCACGTTAAGGCCTGCATGAGTTACGTCATGATTCTGCCAGACCTTCAGATCACAGTGTCATGGGCTGCTTCCTCTCTCACCTCACACACTCACTGCCTCGGAATATAATCCCACAAGGATTATGTAGAATCCAGATTGAGGTTAGGTGTGATCAGATTAGAAAAGGCAAGGGATTTTGCTATTCAAATTATTATTATTATTCTAAGGGTTTGAATAAAAATCCTAACATGCAAATATATTAGATGTGATTATTATAATTGTTTTACTCAAATGAAGACAGCTTCTGTTAATGTGATTTTTTTAATCATGTGTAATTGAACTGATTTGTGACATGGAATGTCATTGACGCTACTGACTAAAGTAGGGCAAATATCTCTCCACATCACTTACTGTTTTTTCTCAACAGCTATTGATTTGGAGAAAAAAAAATGCTATCAATTGCTTTTACAGAATAAACATTAAAATTGGAGAAAAGGTGTTCTGCTATTTGAAGATACCGAATTAAAAAAATATGCTTACATGTGGACATTCATTCTAAATTGAATGTTAACAGAGAAATGAATCCTTGATCTCTCAATGCCAACAATTGAATCCACCTCCTGGTCATCAAATATGTAAGGGTTAGGGAACCATGTGTATTGTAACAAATGTTTGAGCAAATTTATATTTTAGGATCACTTTGAAAATGTTGCTAACTGATTCTGTGACACCCTGTCCAAACCGAACGCTCAAACTCAACACCTGAATACTGAGTCACATCATCATATCAGACATTTTCCAAGTTGAAGGTTGAAAATAACAAAACCACAATCAAAATACATCATGTGGTTTATTTGATTAATTTCTTAGCATGAAAGTTACAGACATTTCGTAATAGTAGGTAGATCAAGGTGAAAAAAAAACATTAAAAGAAAGTAGTCTTATTGTAGTCCAGGCCATCTTGGAGTGAGTCTGGAAAAGTACAAAAACATCAGTTAGACTAAAGAAAATCCATGCTAAGACAGCCTTGATGACACGACTAGATGAGATTTTCTTAATTTATGGACTCATTGTTAATCTCCTAAATCAGAAACAGAAATTTGGCGTTAGCTTTAGCAAGCTTCGTTCATTCATTCCTGATTACATGGTGGCAGTCTGCATGTCCTCCCTGTGTTACTGTGGGTTCTCTCTGGGTGGAGTCTGCATGTCCTCCCTGTGTTACTGTGGGTTCTCTCTGGGTGGAGTCTGCATGTCCTCCTTGTGTTACTGTGGGTTCTCTCTGGGTGGAGTCTGCATGTCCTCCCTGTGTTACTGTGGGTCCTCCCTGTGTTACTGTGGGTTCTCTCTGGGTGGAGTCTGCATGTCCTCCCTGTGTTACTGTGGGTTCTCTCTGGGTGGAGTCTGCATGTCCTCCCCGTGTTACTGTGGGTTCTCTCTGGGTGGAGTCTGCATGTCCTCCTTGTGTTACTGTGGGTTCTCTCTGGGTGGAGTCTGCATGTCCTCCCTGTGTTACTGTGGGTTCTCTCTGGGCACTCCAGCTTCCTCCCACAGACATGCATGTGGTAGATTAATTGGACACTCTGGGAAAAATTGCCTCCAGTGTATGACTGAGAGTGAATGGTTGTCTGTCACTGTCTGTGTGATAGTCCTGCGACTAGCTGGCCCCAGTCCAGAGTGTACCCTGCCTAAGGTCCCAGTCCAGGGTGTACCCTGCCTAAGGCCCCAGTCCAGAGTGTACCCTGCCTAAGGCCCCAGTCCAGGGTGTCCCCTGCCTAAGGCCCCAGTCCAGAGTGTACCCTGCCTAAGGCTCCAGTCCAGGGTGTCCCCTGCCTAAGGCTCCAGTCCAGGGTGTCCCCTGCCTGAGGCCTGAAAGTAACTGGGATAGACTCCAGTCACTCCTAATGGGAATAAGCGATGCCGCCAATCAGTGGTAGATAATGAATGAATGAGAAACTTCTGCCAGGAGAAAAGGCCGGTATGATTTCATCCCTTATAAAGAGCTGCCCGTCAGCACATATTGACATGGTTGTTTCATCAAGAGACAAAGGAGGACTAATGCTCAGTTTACATAGTTCTTGTAAGAGAATGTATATCTATCCTTTGCCAACTAAAGCTTTGGCTCAGAGCCTGCGTGCAAAAATACAACTTTTTTCCCAGTAATAAAGATACACTCAGACTTTGATTCATTTACAGGCAGTGCATGATTCAAAATATGTGAAGTGCAATGGTGGAATACAACCACAAGCCAAATCTCTGCTCTGCTGCAGAGTCTCCATCCAGCTAGA
Organism: Neosalanx taihuensis; assembly: GCA_030340665.1. NCBI lineage: Eukaryota > Metazoa > Chordata > Actinopteri > Osmeriformes > Salangidae > Neosalanx > Neosalanx taihuensis. The sequence continues at coordinate 8,284,410 of CM059311.1, forward strand.
CAGCATGAGTCAGTGTAAGAGAGCTCAGCATCCTCACAGACACCATATGAAATGCTCACATGTAATTCAAGTCTCCTGAGGCAGACAGACCTGGTCTCAGCCACACAGTAGAAGCTGGTGTGCAGTTCTACCATCTGTCTCTATGTTGTGTCCACACAAGCACAAAAAAAACGAATAAATCACAAAACACACAACTAGAAATGATCAATCTGTCAGGTGGATCTTGCATCTTATATCCTCCATCTTATATATATTTGTATGAATTATAGCTTTGTGATTCTGCTAACCCATAGCTGAGAAAATGCATTTCAAATAAACAATCTGAAATGGAAAAATAATCCAATTAATTACGATAATACTTTTTTTTCTTCTATTATATACTTATACACTGATGTCACACAGAATGTTAGGTTCGTTCACACATTTGAACAGCAATCTGAACCCTGTTAAAAAGTGCTGCGATACCGTAGCATAATCCCATAGGCTGCTAGCCAGATAGCTACATTACTCTATAGTGAGTTATAATTATAATTTATACTAACAGCTGTCGACCAGTATATCTGTCTAAATGAATCGGCCCATGTCCAGCCTCTACTTTCATAAGTCTTAATAGAGGTCATGTACAATAACATTGCAGTTAAAGCCCCATATATCTGTAGGCAACTTCAAAGTAGTTAGATTGATGTGATATTTTGAAGCTGTAAACCTTACAGAATATACAGTCACATCAAACTGTGATAAAGTTCCATCTGTCCCAGCCAGCTGTCCCAGCCAGTGACCATCTTACCCATATAAGCCCGTTATAACTTCATCTAAAATTATACAACTGCTGTGAATATGAGGCGCCAAGGTGCTTACTGAGCAAATACAGGAACCAACAATAGTCCACCCTTCAGACCCCTTTGTTATACTTTGTCTGTAAACCGGTTGGTGGTTATTTTTTGTTGTAACATGAGTCAAGAATCTAACATGAAGAGCGAGAGATGACTGATATAGTGAGGACCTAGTGTTAACAATGCTAATCATTTAAGGAGGGAGCCATAGGTTATTTTGATCCAGATTCCTCTACAACAGCTGTCATCCCCACGAGGGTCAGGCTGCCTGGTCTGTTCCCCTGGGTGATGAGAGGCAATGACACCCTCCCTCCCCCTTTCTCCCTCCCTCACTCTTTCTTTCTCTCCCTCCCTCTCTCCCTCCCTCCCCCCTCACTCTTTCTCTCTCTCTCCCTCCATCTCTCTTCCTCTCCCTACCCCTCCCTCACTCCAAGATGATCTTATCCATAATTTAACGCAAAAGGAGAGCACAAAACATCAAATACTCGTTTCCTAGTTTGACTTGACCACCTCGTCTTCTTTACCACTGATACACTGTGCACAGACACAGTGATGGCAGGTAAAGCAGCATTCCAGTTTCCAGAGGCTGGTTAGGTCTAAAGCTGGTTTCATGGCCTGATCCTTCCATTCCAGGACCCCTTCACAGATACACATTCCCCCAGGGTGGGAGACGCCTGATACCAGAGGACAAAGTGCCAGTGATATTTTCCACATGGATTCCCATGGGCACCATTCCAATGCCAGTGACATGCCATTGAAACACTAAGTCAGAAAGAACTCTACATTAATTAGCCTGGCCAGTATGTCGATATTAGTCTCTTGTAAGTCGCTTTGGATAAAAGTGTCTGCTAAATGAATAAACGTAAATGTAAATATTAAATCAAGCCAACTGAACGGCTTCAAAGAACAAAACCCAGAAACAACTGATATTTTGCAAGAAACCAAAACAGGGAAATGTTTATCTGAATTAAGGGAAACTGGAATTTTTTTTTTCCTTTCCTTTATTTAGTACAACTTAAAATATGTTCTGCTTGCCAAAACTTTGGTGTTGGAGTGTTTTCTGTTGTTGTGACTTGTTAGCATCGGCTGTGTGTCACCCAGTTCTGTGATTGACTACCAATGCAAAACAACTAAGTGACTAGGAAGCCACAGTGGGTCTGGACCCAAGGACACAGTGCTAGCTTGGAACAGCATTGCAATGTTATCATTTGTAATGATTAGTGATATCGATGAAGACTATAGCGTGTAAAGTAAAATAACCATTAAAATATGTTTAGAACATCCAAAAGACATACTGTTAAATTGCTAATCCAAAAGACATACTGACTCACCCCTACATGGAACACTATTTACCGATATCTAATTAGGTTCTCATTTCTGCTCTAATGATCATTTTAAGGTGGAATGTAAAACAGGAATGTTAATATCCTTCTCGGAATCGACAGAAAAATGCAACAACTCTAGTCAATGCTTGCAGTTCTGAGGAAAATATAGATTCAAATGAGGATTCACGGATAATTGAGGATGAAATAAAAGCTGCAAATCTTTAATAACTGTACTGAGCAAGTTCTACCTATTTGTGTGTTAGCATGCAGAATCAGGAGGTGGTCAGCATGGGACATTTGATACGTTTGTTGATCTTGCTAGCACACAAATAGGCCTGAGTCTGCCGTGGACGGAACCAAACCTGGGATCAGAGGTGATCATCCAACACAGACCTGCCCAGATGGCGCACGGAGGATGGAGCAATAAATCTATAGGAAACATTTATACTGAGGTCCAGACTAGAGTGCAGACGATGAGCTTCTGTGGCTGCTTCAGAGCTGCAACACATCACAGATTCATCCAGTATCAGAAGGGGGTAACCGGTACTACTAATGTAGTGACGGTTAATGTTTCCTAGAGATTTAATTCAATCATCTAAAATGTTGTTTTTTATGTAAAAAGAAAGTAAACCTGACATTTAGCTGATTGTAGTTAAAAGACCACACACTATCACCATTCAAAATTGCCCAGTTTATTTCCCATGTTCAATGTGTAAAATATACATATTTTGAGGGAATTTGGGGTTTAGGCACAAGGCAATGTTAAAAACAAAACACACTGTTCTCTGTAATACAAATAAAACATTAACTTGTACATATGGTAGGCTAGTGATTTATTTTACTTGTGTACTTTGTCTATGAGGATTGAATAAATAAAATCCTACTAAAACAGTTTTTAGTAGATTGTAAAGACATATCTGATGTCATTCAGGAAAAAAATTAATAAAATCACTTTTAAGGAAATATGTTTATATTTTAGTTTATCGCTGAGTTTGTTACTGAGACCTTTGTTTTGAACAATTTAAATAAATTTAAATTATCCCAAAATACATATAATAAGTAACTTCTAAACTTATTATTAAAAAAAAATTGTAGTCGTCCACCATTTGTGAATAGTATTTATGTAGTAACTTGCTGACTTCTCAGCTAATAAAGTCTCTACTAATCACTAATCTCAGCTAAGTTAACACATTCCCATTGGCTCCTCCAACTCCCTGTCCCATACGCTTCCTGTAAGTAGCTTGATTGCAGAGAGTTGCTGGTCACACCAAGAGGGGGGGGTGCACTCACTGGCAAATGTGGCGAGTGGTGGTGTTGGGGGGGGGGGGGGGGGTGTTCCTATAAAAACTATCTTCTCCAACTGGCGAAAGTTTGAGTAGAAGATCTGGAATAATAATAAGAAGAAGAAAGAAAGGACAAAAAAGAACAGAAACCCAAAAAAGAGAGATGGCTTAAAATAAGGTAGATAGTTCTGGTGGTTGAATTTCCTTTTCACTGACTTCACTGATAAATCAATAGGAAACTGTTTCTGAGAGTTTTCCTCAAACTCAAACACACACACACACACGTATGAAGTTGGAAGAACATCCCATGCATGCTCACACACAGAGAGGATGTAGGATGAATCCTCGGAAGGGGAAAACGAAGGTAACAGATTGTAAAGCCTAAGAAGTGTTTAACTGTATTGTTCTGTATGTGGATGATCCTCTGCTGTTTGTCACTGTCTGACTGAGCAGAGAGGACCAAGCTCTTCACTTCTCCCTCGCTATAGTTTTTTTTGTCCTCATAACTTCATGAGTAACTGATGTTGTGTCTCTCTGCAGATTAATATTGTTGTGACTGTGATATTTGCTATTAAATTCTGAAGCAGTGGCAACATGGATTTTGTATCCAGGAGCCGCATGCGAAATGCATGTAGAGGACATGCGTAGTCTATTCCTTCTATCTTCCAAGAAATAATAGTAATATTGGCTAAAGGATATGAAAGATGTTGCAGATTGGACTGCAGCTGGTCTATAGCAGTCCAACATTATCAACATTTTATAGTCAGCTGACTGTCGATAGTTATGCTACTCTGTGCCTTCTAAGCCCTGCCTTCTGGGAGGAGTCTACCTTAGTATTTTAGTGACTAATGATAATCTGTAGTATCAACCCTACATTCACCTGAAACTAACCTTCTTTATTTACTTGTACGGTCAATCAGTCCTATTGTTAACTGGTATTAGCTTCCTCATCCCTTTGAAGTACCTGGTTATCAGAAGCCAGGCACGCCCATGGCCTTTAAAACACTGTTCCTGACAGCTGGCAAGTTAACCCTTAAACCTTCCTTTCTGTCTGAAGAGGGATTCTTCCCCCCCCCCACACAGAAACGGCCTCCTTAACACCTTCTCTTCTCTGCTTAAAATCTTCACCTCCCTATCTTCAAATGAGTTGAAATATAATTAGTCCAGGGACAGAGGAATATAGTCAGTGCTAAAATACTGGGCGATAAAACATATATCTAGGATCGAGTGCGAAATTGTTTTGGAATTCCAACTCCAAAAATGATCTTTCCAGGTCTAACTACATTCAGATACGTGCATCTTCAACTCTTTTCAGATTTCATAATATGACACATGACTTGAAAGTTTACAATCAGCACTTTCACAAGCTGTAATAAAAACTGAGAACGGACCTTATTGACTCCCTGTTTGACAGGACCGTGTCACATATCAGGGCTCAGTTATCTAATATCAAGCGGATCCTTTGAGAGCACTAGAATAAGCACTTTACATGACATTTCACTGCAAGGAGCCATGAATCCTGGGGTACAGGAAGAGCATGTGACAGCAGAGAGAAGGTGAGAGGTGACCAGGAGGGGGGGGGGCAAGAGAGGAGCAACAGGAAGCAGTGAAAGCAGTGGGAGACAGGAACAGGAAGCAGTGGGAGACAGGAACAGGAAGCAGTGGGAGACAGGAACAGGAAGCGGTGGGAGACAGGAACAGGAAGCAGTGGGAGACAGGAACAGGAAGCGGTGGGAGACAGGAACAGGAAGCGGTGGGAGACAGGAACAGGAAGCGGTGGGAGACAGGAACAGGAAGCAGTGGGAGACAGGAACAGGAAGCGGTGGGAGACAGGAACAGGAAGCAGTGGGAGACAGGAACAGGAAGCGGTGGGAGACAGGAACAGGAAGCAGTGGGAGACAGGAACAGGAAGCGGTGGGAGACAGGAACAGGAAGCAGTGGGAGACAGGAACAGGAAGCGGTGGGAGACAGGAACAGGAAGCAGTGGGAGACAGGAACAGGAAGCGGTGGGAGACAGGAACAGGAAGCGGTGGGAGACAGGAACAGGAAGCAGTGGGAGACAGGAACAGGAAGCAGTGGGAGACAGGAACAGGAAGCACATGGAAAGACAGCTATGAAAAGGACATGTAGAGGAGGAAGATAATAAGGGTTTGTCAAGGGAGGCTGAAGAATATTTGCGTAAAAGAGAGATGAGACAGAGATGGTGTAGATCCATGTTTCTAAACTGGTGTGTCTGGACCCAAGAGAGTCTACTCTCTAGTTCTACTTTGAATAAAGTTACCAAACTTCTGATGGTGTGTTTCTACTTTGCCTTATGTGAGTCTGCTTCTTTCTACTACCTTTTATCAGTGCAAAGAGAACACTCTGATGACCTCACTACAACTTTACTGAAGAATACCTTATTTGCTGTTTTGTTTCATGGTTTGAACAGTACAAATACACATTTTGGATTAGCACAAAAAAGATTTGTGAATGAAATTATAATGGTTCTGAAAATGAATTGTGTTTACACAGTGGACTTGATGACCAAAGACCCTGCAGGTCCTGATGTTGGACCAGCTGAGGGAAGGAGGGAAGAGGAGGTGGAGGGGAAACAGATGGGGACTGGGAATTCACACTGTTCTTCTGATTTCTGTTGTTGTTGAAGTACCACATCCTAAACTTCAGCTAGTCTGGCAACTGACCGTAGAAAAGTACCCACTCTTCCACACACATACACACACATTACCGCTAATACTCACGGATTGGTGGACCCAAATCCTCCAGAAAAGGCTGTAAAAACGAAACAAAAAAGACGGAAAATTACAATTTAAACCAATTCATTGTAAAAATACAAATTTAATCTGTATTGCGTTTAAAAATATATATTTTTATTGATATGGTCATGTCTCATTGAATTTGTGGTTCTTGGAAATTTTGAACCAGTTCTTAATTGGAACAGGTTCTTGATACCCAAAACCCCAACTAAGACACAGTAACACACTGAGCAGGTGAGGCCAGAATGACTTGGTATATTATCATGACACCAGAATTCTCATCTCTGATACAATTCCAATAAAGAATACATGGTTTCCATATCCATTTTGATATTACAGACAAGCAGGAGTGTGTGATTGTCCAGAGCCATATAATCCAGCACCAATACTGACCTCCCCCTCCAGACTGTCCGAAGCCAGAGAAGCTGGCAGGCTGGGGGGCTCCGAAGCCTGCAGCAGGCTGCTGCTGAGCCAGGCTGCTGAAGGATGGAGCTGCACTCTGACTGGCTAGAGAGCCGAACGTGGGCCCGCTCTGCGGTGATGCAAAGCTGCGGACACAGAGAACACAGCAAGGTTATTCACTGTCTTCAGTAACAGGAACCAGGAGTGCAGCGTGCTCTCTCACCCGAAGCCTCCCATGTTAGCTGCTGCTGTTCCTTCTCCAAACACCTTCCCAGCCGTGGACCCCAGAGGACTGCTGAAGGATGGAGCAGAGCCGAAGGCTGCTGACCCCCCAAACGCTGGGGAGCCCCCAAAAGCTGGAGGGCTACCGAACACGGGGGCGCTGCCGAAGCCACCTACAGGGGGGAAGCAGGGGGGAACAGATTTGAGGTTGTTGAAAAGCAGGGGGGTTGAGAAGAATAACATGTAGTGTTGAAGGCAGATCTACTAGTCTGTGTGCTGGAAATGACTAGTGTCAAGGCCCAGATGCATGCTGGTTGTGTTTAATGGCACAAAGCTAGACAGGCACTTTACAATACGGGGGAAATACACTTTGTTGGAGTGTTTTAACAGCACAAGTTTTCATTTCAGAGAATCGAAACAACAGTTCTGGTTATATATATATATATATTTTGTTGACTGTTCGGTTGATATGCTGTTGGTCGACTAAGATTTTATTTCCAGTCGAACCAGCCGCATGGCAGGGTAAGATATGATGTTTTTGCTTTATCTTCATGTGAAAACAGACTTCAGGAACCAACTTCAAGTCCTACACCTGTAAGTTTGCCTGAGAACCTCCATCAGTGGACCCTGTCCTGACGCCTTCCCTTAGGATCCAGCAGGAAAGGCTTTTAAAGTGCTCCTTTATCCTTCTGTAACATCCTTGAGACCAAACATTGTTGCAATGAAGTCATTGCTAGCATGACTTTTCTAAGCATCTCTTAGTGTAGAGTGCCTTGGTGCTGACTGGCTGATATCCTGATGATATCATACTTAAACTTTCCATGTTAAGAGGCACCTAGTCACCTCACACCAACTCGTGCACACACACACACACACACACACACACAGAACCAGCGCTGATGGAAACCAACCGCCAACCAGACATCCTGAGCTGTGAAGGGGAGAGCTGTTTAAAGACAGGGGAGTGCTGAAATTACAGCCTAGCTGACGGCATGCCCCGGTGAATAATTGATTGAGATAGTGTAATATGATTACATTCCTTGGATCTACGCCAATTATAGTGCGGGGAAACATTCTGGAACTTAGGGCAGTATTGGGATAGATGCTACCTAAAGTCTACTAATACAGCTACAACTAAGGCTCACTGCAAACCTTAGTCGAGCTAGCACAGTTTTAGGAACGCTATGTGGGGCTATGTGGGGCTATGTGGGGCTATGTGGGGCTATGTTGGGCTATGTGGGGAACAGCACACTCTGACCTCCTCTGTCCTGGGGGGCGGGGCCTCAGGGGTAAATAAAGGCAGCCACATGACCTGTAGTAGCTGTGTGATGATTGGCCACATGTCCACGCTTTAACCCAACTGTCTGATCTGGGTCTATGACAGGAAAGGGTGTTTTCATTTGACAGTGATCAGAGAAGCACCAGATCCCTATTAGGTAATGCAGCATTAGCAGCGTACAGTAAACATGTCCATGCGTTCAAACCCTGGCTGTGCCAACATGATGTTGTGTCCTTGAACAAGGCACTTCACCCTACTTGCCTCAGTGGGAATGTCCCTGTACTTGTTTGTAAGTCATTCTGGATAACAGCGTCTGATAAATGACTCCATGTAAACGTAAGTTTGATGTCAATCCCCCTAATTTGGGTAGTTGATGACCCAGTGTGCCAAGAGGGAATGGACTACATTAGACCCAACGGACATGATGAACCTTCCACTGCTGTGAACATGAGTCAGAAGATCAAGAAGATGAGTGTGAACATGAGTTAGATGAGTGTGAACATGAGTTAGATGAGTGTGAACATGAGTCAGAAGAGTGTGGTTGTACCTGGCTTGGCGGGGGTGGAGAAGGACCCAAACCCATGCGCAGCCACGCTCCCTCCCCCAGTGCTGAAGGTGCCGCTGGGTTTCTGTTCTGGGTTCCCAAAGGATGAAGTCTGGCCGAAGCCAAAGGTCTTAGCCCCACTGCTTCCAAACAGACCGCTAGAACCTAGCAGAAGAACAGAGGGGGCAGAATGAACTTATCATGATTTACTTGGTGTGCAAATACCCCCTCATGAATTAGATCATAATTTGAAAACTGGGCTTATTCAGCAGAGAACTGTGAATTGTAGAGATGTAGAATTTAAGGTGGAAAAATGCAGTATATTTTGGCAGAGCTGTTCCAGATACTGACCATCCAAGTCAAAAGGCTCTTTTCTGGCAGAGGGCATACACACCATATTGAGATGGGGTGTATTTGCATAAAGCTTTGGGTATTTATTTTAACCGATCACTCCATTTCAAGAAAACCCCCACAGATGTCTCCTGAGGGTTGTGTGGATGGAGAAGTCATTGTGTGGTCATGTGACCATAGACCTGCACTGCGAGTCAAGTCAGCCAGGATGGATTTGTGTTAGCTGGCTTAATGAAGCCTAACCCCTTTAATGACACGACACATTAGGCTCTGTTGAGCAGCCACAGCCGAGCGCTGCCACTCATGTTAATGCTTGACTTTAAACTGGACGCACCTTAAAAGGAGCTCTCTGCTTTGTGAATGATAGAGGGCTTGTCTATTTTTGACAGATGCCATTGCCTGAACATGTGTTTCACATTGTGGTACATCATTCAAACTGACACAGCATCTAAGCCAGATGCTACATAGCCTTGTTGCTTATCGATTGTTTGTAAAGCTCTTATTAAGCATCTTCTGTTAGATATTTGATTTTTAAATGTTTCAAACATTTGAGGAGCCAGCTTGTGTCATCTTAGCCAGCTAGCTAGCTCCATACCTGTCTGACTGGGCTGTCCGAAGCCCCCGGTGCTCGGTGCTGCCCCAAAGGGGTTCTTGTTGGCTGCGTCATCACTGGGTTTCCCTCCCAGGCCACTAAAGAAGCCCCCACAGCCTGGGGCAGCTGGGGCAGGGGAGCCTGACCCAAACAGACCTCCTCCAGATGTAGGCTGCAGGAGGGAAACCACAGGGGGAAACAGTCTTAAACATGCTCAGGTTTGAGAGTTCTTGTGTTTGTGTCTAAATACTTGAATCAAAAAGAAACATTTATGCATACTAACACATATGCTATGGGATACTAACACATATACTGTGGGATACTAACACATATACTGTGGGATACTAACACATATACTGTGGGATACTAACACATATACTGTGGGATACTAACACATATACTGTGGGATACTAACACATATACTGTGGGATACTAACACATATACTGTGGGATACTAACACATATACTGTGGGATACTAACACATATACTGTGGGATACTAACACATATACTGTGGGATACTAACACATATACTGTGGGATACTAACACATATACTGTGGGATACTAACACATATACTGTGGGATACTAACACATATGCTATGGGATACTAACACATATACTGTGGGATACTAACACATATACTGTGGGATACTAACACATATACTGTGGGATACTAACACATATACTGTGGGATACTAACACATATACTGTGGGATACTAACACATATACTGTGGGATACTAACACATATACTGTGGGATACTAACACATATACTGTGGGATACTAACACATATACTGTGGGATACTAACACATATACTGTGGGATACTAACACATATACTGTGGGATACTAACACATATACTGTGGGATGCTGTGACTGTGAGAGTGTTACCTGTCCGAAGATGCTCCCACCACTAGGTTGCTGTCCAAACACTGAAGAAGGGGCGGAGCTTCCAAAAGCTGGAAAGAAACAAGACAGTAGTACTGTAAACTACTAATACTGCTAGTACTGCATGAAAAAGAAACAAGACAGTAGTACTGTAAACTACTAATACTGCGTGGAAAAGAGACAAGACAGTAGTACTGTTAATTTAAAACAGAGTATACTGTGCTAACCACAATAGAGCCTTCTATGAATGAGATGTTTCACTTGTAACAATGCAGTGTTTCCCAAATGTAATACAATGATGAGTCATTTGGTATAGCAAACATATTAAATAAGAACATGTATCATTAGTGTATTGTGTGTCTCTGCAAGGCTGGTGCAACATGCTGTGATGACCACCAATAGATCCCCACATCACCACTCCAACACTGTGCTAAGTAGGAGTCAATACAATCCATTCACTGTTCTTGATGCACTCATTCATGGAAGCACTCTCCACTCCAATAATCAACCAATTCTAAATGATACATTTATGATGAATGGTGACCCTCCCTGTCAATCTAAGACAAACTACATAGCTAGCCATGCTACTTCAATTCACGTTCAACTGTGGACAAATTGTGGAGTTCTAATGAGAAATGGTCTCATGGTTGCTATGAGACGTATTGTCAGACTTAGTCTGCCAGTTTGTCTCTTTATACAGTCCCAGGCTCATTACATGGTCCACTGTACTGAAAAACAAACACATCTCTGTGGAGACAGAGAGCCCAAGAACAGCCAGTCACTGAAACAACTTTCTGAACTGCTGAACTGACATGCATATAGATACCCACAGCTGCCTGTCTGTCTGTGACACAACTATCTGTCTGTCTATCTGACACACCCATCTGTCTGTCTGTCTGTCTGTGACACAACTATCTGTCTGTCTGTCTGTCTGTCTGTCTGACACACCCATCTGTCTGTCTGTCTGTCTGTGACACAACTATCTGTCTGTCTGTCTGTCTGTCTGTCTGTCTGACACACCCATCTGTCTGTCTGTCTGTGACACAACTATCTGTCTGTCTGTCTGTCTGTGACACAACTATCTGTCTGTCTGTCTGTCTGTGACACAACTATCTGTCTGTCTGTCTGTCTGTGACACAACTATCTGTCTGTCTGTCTGTCTGACACACCCATCTGTCTGTCTGTCTGTCTGTCTGTGACACAACTATCTGTCTGTCTGTGACACACCCATCTGTCTGTCTGTCTGTCTGACACACCCATCTGTCTGTCTGTCTGACACACCCATCTGTCTGTCTCTCTGTGACACACCCATCTGTCTGTCTGTCTGACACACCCATCTGTCTGTCTCTCTGTGACACAACTATCTGTCTGTCTGTCTGTCTGTCTGTGACACACCCATCTGTCTGTCTGTCTGTGACACACCCATCTGTCTGTCTGTCTGTCTGTGACACACCCATCTGTCTGTCTGTCTGTGACACACCCACAGCTGTCTGTCTCTCTCTGACACACCCATCTGTCTGTCTGTGACACACCCACATCTGTCTGTCTCTCTCTGACACACCCATCCCCTATTGGCAAGTATAGAAATCCAGAGAATCTTTGGGATCAGGGTTGAGTCTCCTTCGTTCCTCCACCTCTGACCTTAATCCCAAAACCACTGATCATAGTCAAGTTACCTGCTAGCAGCTCCATCCAAGCACCCTCTATCTTCCCTGCCATCACACACACCAAAGCTTTTTACACAAAACACACCTCGTCTTAAAACAAATAAACTCTGATTACTGCTCTCCACTGACCTCAGGAACCCAGTGCAATCAGCTGCTGACACAATACTACCCCTACAATGCAGCACGGAGGAAGGGAAGGCCACAACTGGGACATTACTAAAGAGTTTCCCCTCAGGGGATCCATAAAGTCATTCTGACTCTGACATCCAAAAGGGTCATTTTGATGGCCGGTATCTACTATGAGTTTTAACAAGCGACATGTTCCTCATCGAAACATGATGGGTGTCTTCATCTGGAGCGGGAAAGACAAGAAATCTTGACTGAGTGCAAATGTTGCATGTCTTGTTTCTCTGTCCATCTACCAAAGGTGTGAGATCCTGGTCAGAGGGCCGCTGTCCTGAAGGTTCTAGATGTTTCTCTGCTCCAGCACACCTGACTCTAATGAAGAGGTCGTTATCAAGCTCTGTGGGAGCCTCATGATGATCATTCATTAGAATCTGGTGTGCTAGAGCAGGGAAACATTAGGAAGGATGAAACTTTCTACAATCGTCCCAAAACTCCAAACACTCGACTGATGTCTGTCTATGAGAAGATCCCTGTGAAGTCCAACACTAAATTGGAACTATTAATGTGCTTGAAGCATTTCACTAAAGACAGTTCAAACCTGGGGCAATTTAAAACTGGATTTACTATGAAGCTGTTGCTGAAAACACTGTGGTGTTCGACCAGCTCTATGACTAGGATTTTGTCCCTAATGTGGTTCGTGACATGTATATTTTTTCATCTTGGTGATTTCTGCACCAAAGTGGTTGAGGAGAGCCATTTAAGAGAAAGTGGTTCCCTATTAATGAGTGAGCTCAGAATCTGAGGGGGGTGATAATACGCTGCCTGGTGGACCACAGTCTGAGGCAGCAGCCATGTCTAATTTTACAGTTTGGTCGGTCATTTCTACATGAACAAAGTAGAGCAGGGCAGCTTTCCTGAGAGATGGGAATTCTGCATTCAGCCAGGTGGTCGGATTATTTTGGGGATTTGTGTAAAACTGGCAAGTGAGACTGCGTCCCAGAGAGCCGGTGGCTCAGACTCTGGTCCATCACAGTCAGTGTGTTCACAATGTTGTATTTCACTTCATTCTACACTAAACACATCAGGGATGCTTTATGTAGATATGAGCCTGTTGAAGATACCCAGCCTCTGATTTATTTAACCAAGACTGTTTCATTCATCACTGTCTGAGAAACAGACCTGTGTTGTCAAGTAAATCTACGATTCATGATGCAGGTTTGTCTTTGATCTGCAGCTTTGCTTGTACACCAACCAATCAGCGCGCAGCTCATGTACATATTAATGAGCATACCATATATGGAGAAAACAGCTCATTTCAAAGCTGGACAATTTCTAAGGTTGCATTAAGGCACATACAATAGAATCTGGGCCATTTTCAGCCTAACCAATGTCACATGATCTTCTCTGAGACCTTAAGGAACACTGTGAAATTGCCTAAAAACCCAGTGAGTCACCCCTTTATCAAAATCAGTCACTCCTCTGAAACAATCTGCACACAATTGTGTAACTGACAATCAACATGAAAATGCTTCCAAAACCCCACAAGTCTCAGACACAGCTGCAGGTACACAATCACATCTTTAAAACACACACTCACCCGAGGGCTGTCCGAAGCTGAACCCAGTAGAGGACGTGGTGGTGGTGTTGTTACCCCCGAACACAGACCCCTGCCCGAACGCAGAACTCTGCTGTCCGAAGCCGGGAGCGGCACTCTGGCCAAAGATCCCAGTGCTGCTGGGCGCCGCAGGGGCGCTGCTGGAGGAGCCGAAGGAGAAGGAGCTGGCGTTGCTCGCAGTGGGACCCCCAAACAGACCCCCTCCAGTTGTGGTACTGGTGCTGCTGGGTGCTGCTACAGGGGGGGCAGGTGCCACATGTTGGGCAAATCCAGGACTGGCACCAAATGCCGACTGGCCGAAGCCAAAGCCGGCAGCAGAGCCTGCGGCAGTGTTGGGGGCAGGCTGTCCAAACCCACCTCCCTGGCCGAATGCGGTCTGGGTGCCGAAGGCCCCTGTTCCAGTACTGGCACCAAAGCTGGGGGTGCAGAAGCTGGCTGCGGCTGAGGCCATGGCGGGGGCCGGGTCTGAGGAGGCTGGAGGCTGAGGGGCTTGGACCGGCTGCTCAAACACGGAGGAGATGGGTGCAATGTCAGTGGCGGCGGTCAAGGTGACGGTGGTGGCGGTGGGAGAGGCGGTGCTGATGACGAGGGTGAGGTTGGGTACTGCCATGGACGTGCCATCAGGAGGAGTGAGCTCGGGCTTGTCAGGGGTGGCGAGGGGGTGATAGGGAGGCGGGGGTGGGGCAGATTCCTGAGTTAAGGGAGGAGAGGGAATCGGGGCCGGAGCGGTTTCTTGGGTGGATTCAGGGTTGCCGCCAGGGGGCAGAGGCGTGATGGCACCCTCAGTGGGAGGGGAGACTGACTCTGGCAGAAAGGGGGACACTGAAGGGGTTGCCACATGGGGCATGGTGGTGAGTGAGGGGTTGATGGTGGGGGGAACATCAGCTGGAGGCACTGAACCAGCAGGAAGAGGAGGGGTGTCTTCTCTCTGAGGTTCAAGGGATGCTTTGCGTTCTGAGGGTGGGGTAGGGTCCAACAGAGGTGTGGGGGCTTTGGGCTTCTCCTCTGGATTGGGGGAAGAACTGGGAAGCGGAGATGCCAAGAGGCTGCCAAAGGATGATGTCATGGCAGAGGCCCCAGAGAATGTAGGCTTGGCTGTCGATGGTTCAGGTGGTCTGGTGGTCTTGGACAAGTCTTTAGCTTCAGACTCCACCTCAGATGGTTTTCCTGGCTGTAAGGCTGATCCAAAATGAAAGTGTGCCGCTCCAGAACTTATATCTGGCCCACCTTCACTGTTGGGTTGTCCAAAACTGAAAGCAGACGCCTTGGTGACGTCTTTAGCCTCCTCTTCCCCTTGACCTACTCTCAAGCCAGAAAAGATCCCCAGGGTCTCCCCCCCTACTTTGGGGACTTGGGGCTCCAAGTCAGGGCTGACGGACGATGGATGGGCAGCCTCCCCTGACATGCTTGGAGGGGGACTGGGCAAACTGTCCCCTCCCCTGTCCCCTCCCAGGGCCGGTGATGGAGACTTGGAGGTTAAAGAGAAAGGAACCTCGTCCACTTTGCAGAACATCTTGCCCGTGTTGCTGCTACCACTGAAGGAGAACTTCCCAACATCCTTCACTGCAGAGATGGAGGGAGGGATGAATAAACAGGAAAGACGAGAGGAAAGAAAGACATAAAACAGAAATAAATGACGGCCTATATCAACTGTAGGATCTACTTGTGGATAATGTTATTATGTGTAAAAGGTTTTGCGTAAGAAGAGTGTTACCTTGGGAGTTGGTTTCTTGGGTCACTGATGAGAAACTGAAGCCACTCATTGACCTGTCAAACACCCCAAAATCAGATAGTAACTAGGAAGCATAAATACTGTGGAGAACTGTTAACCTACAGTTGACCTTTTCTGCTGTTTTATCAATACTCAGAATTGCTTTTTGAAACGTTAAGCTTGGTGTCCTCTAGACAACATGTGCATGGAATCAATTTCATTTTTGGAAGCTCAGATGTCTCTAACGAGTCTCTTTTCTTGGTAGGTAACTAACTATATAACTAGTAACTATACTAACTACAAACTACTTTTTAATGTTAGTCTTTTAATGGTAATCATGTAGTATAAAAAAGTCACTACTAAAAGTAACATAACCCAACACTGGTTATCAGCAGGATGTCATGCAGTATTTCAGCCCTGGGGTCAGAGCTGCAGGATGTCATGCAGTATCTCAGCCCCAGAGCTGCAGGATGTCATGCAGTATCTCAGCCCCAGAGCTGCAGGATGTCATGCAGTATCTCAGCCCCAGAGCTGCAGGATGTCATGCAGTATCTCAGCCCTGGGGTCAGAGCTGCAGGATGTCATGCAGTATCTCAGCCCCAGAGCTGCAGGATGTCATGCAGTATCTCAGCCCCAGAGCTGCAGGATGTCATGCAGTATCTCAGCCCTGGGGTCAGAGCTGCATGATGTCATGCAGTATCTCAGCCCCAGAGCTGCAGGATGTCATGCAGTATCTCAGCCCCAGAGCTGCAGGATGTCATGCAGTATCTCAGCCCCAGAGCTGCAGGATGTCATGCAGTATCTCAGCCCCAGAGCTGCAGTGTTGCTCTGTGTGCACTCACGGAGTTGTGAAAGAGAAGGCTTTACTGCTCTGTAGCCCCTGAGGTGGGGCCCCGCTAGAGGGGACGGGGCCTTCTGCTTTGGGGGCTTCGCCTGGCAGGGGGATAAGAGGTGGGCCCCAAAAAGATAAGAGAGGGACAGAAAAAGGAAGACGGATATTTGTGAGAAAATAATTTGACCACCAGCAACATGATTGAATTAGTGCTCTATGTTATTAAGTTAATGAATACAATGCAATAATAACAATAAAAGTTGAATATAAACCCAATCTGTTGATAAATTAAATGATGAGCACACTTGTTCCAGGTATTCTAGTAGTGATATCTAGCTGTACAGCTCAACACTACTCTGGTATCCTAGCACAGCTGTGGCACTGTAGGTCCACTATCTGGGGGAGTTATGGCTCAGTGGATAAGGTGTTGGGCTAGTGATCAAAAGGTTGTGAGTTTGATTCCCGGCTGTGGCTACGTGACGCTGTGTCCTCAGGCAAGGCACTTCACCCTACTTGCCTCGTGGAGAATGTCCCTGTACTGCTATAAGTCGCTCTGGATAAGAGCATCTGCTAAATGACTGAATGTAGGACAATTCTACTCAGCTCTGCTATGAACAGTTCACAAAAACGTCAACAGGTTTTACCATGCTGGTCTGACGACTACAAACTAAACAGTATAATGATAAGACTAAGCCTAACACTGAAGAGAGTGTGGACTTACCCTCGTTAGACGCCTTTACTATCCCATGGGTGGAATTCTGTAAATAAAAACAACCAACCTCCTTATTATTACACTAGTAAGTGTGTAACAATATTGTATTATGAGCTGAGTGCATCATTGATGATGGGAGAGCACAGTAGGTAACCTGCTGGTAGCTCAAATAGGATCAAATCAACGTCATATTGGAAAAATATTCCTATTTACGCTATGATCCATATCGTTAAAGCTTTGTATTGAGATATATTAGTCCAAAATATATTGTTAAACCCCTATACGCTAGTCTGCAAGGCGTGGGTGCACGAGTAGGGACTATCAATAGACATGCATTTCCTTTTTTAAGAGCTTAATGTTGAACTTATTTAAGAGATATAAAAGCATAGAGATACAAATAGGGAGTCTTGAGGTTCTCACTGACCCTGTTTATGCAGTTCAAAAACAGACTTGAGACTTGGGCATTTCATTCCAGACCTACAGCACCTTTCCAGTTAAACTGACGTGTGTGTGTGTGTGTGTGTCAGTGTGCATGCTTAAGTCATCCCCATAAACTTGACCCTTGACCAAATGAGATGTGAGTGTTCCCTGGGTATGAATGGTTTCCCAGTGTAATGCAACTTTTATCACCCCACTGCCAGGACATGTGAAGGTTCTGAGATATTTTGCACCTTTTAGTTTTATAATGGGGTTCCCCCTCTAACTGATGACCAGTCACAGAGGTTTAAATAAGGGTTAAGCGTTTGTAAGACAGTAGATCCTGGTATTGGCTTTACTGCATTTCAAGATCAATGAATAGACTCAGTTGTCAAAACGTGGATACTTAAAATCAGTTTTCCTACTTGAAAATGCTCAAATGCTTTAGGAATGGCTGAAAATTAAGTATTTCATACAAACACTTCGAAGAACTTCTTAAGACGACTGAACCAATCAATCATTTCTTCACCAGACACAACTTGATGTACACAGGACATAGTAAGTATATGCAACAGAATCACAATTCTTAATGCAACAGAAACAAGCAGACTCTACAGGCTCAACAGGTGGAAGGATGGACAGTAGGCGTTCACTCACCCGCTTGGCCTGATTGGTGGAGGCCACAGTGGCCAAGACCTGCTGGACCACCTGGGCTGCAGGAGCTGGGACTGAGGAGCTGTACACCAGGAAGTGAACAGGCCACATGTTACATGTGTCTTAAGGAAACATCACAGTTTGGGAACAGTTGACAGAATGTAAATATATCAATTGTATGAAAAGTATGTCAGTGTCCCCAAATCAATAGAAATATTTTCACAAACAGAGACAGAGTAGCTTGTAGGCTATTTTAATGATGGCTGCCATTCCCTGCACTGCAGCCTGTGGCGATTTAGATAGAGGATGTGAGACGATAGTGGATGTGAGACGATAGGGGATGTGAGACGATAGGGGATGTGAGACGATAGTGGATGTGAGACGATAGGGGATGTGAGACGATAGCGGATGTGAGAGACGATAGGGGATGTGAGACGATAGCGGATGTGAGATGATAGGGGATGTGAGATGATAGAGAATGTGAGACGATAGGGGATGTGAGACGATAGCGGATGTGAGATGATAGGGGATGTGAGATGATAGGGGATGTGAGATGATAGATGTGAGATGATAGGGGATGTGAGATGATAGAGGATGTGAGATGATAGGGGATGTGAGATGATAGATGTGAGATGATAGGGGATGTGAGACGATAGTGGATGTGAGACGATAGTGGATGTGAAATCATTTCAACTGCATCAAATGTCGGTTGTATGGTTACAAGTTTAATTTTAAAATACCAACTAATGGTTCCTCTCCAGGAAGTAGAATCCTAGTCACCAGATCATGGGACTAGTTCAACAACCTACATCATTTGTCTTTGCTGTCTAAGACCAACGTAAAGACACTCATCACATCAGTGAGGTCAGTAAACAGCAGGACTGTCTGGGCAGCTGGGCAGCCACAAGCCCACAGCTTCCCCAGAAACTGTATCCTCTCTGCTTCATTCACCTGGAAGTTGATCCACTAGTGTGAATGTGTGTGTGTGTCTGTGTGTGTGTGTGTGACACCTCTGACAATGTGAGAGCAGCACATGATCGTGTTCTGGGGTACGATTAAGGAGGGACATGAAAGGAAAGATAAAGGGGGAGGGGCTGTACAGACAGCAGGTGCTGCAGGGGGGGAGAGGTCGTACCATGAGCACATGCAGGGGGGGAGAGATCGTACCATGAGCACATGCAGGGGGGGAGAGATCGTACCATGAGCACATGTAGGGGGGAACAGGTCGTACCATGAGCACATGCAGGGGGGAAGAGGTCGTACCATGTGCACACACTCAAGAGAAAAGGAGGAAGATGCACTCAGACAGCTAGCTTCTGCTGAACAAAGGAAGTGACCTCATCCCCCCCCCCCCCCCCCCCCTCACTACGCAGGCTAGTGCTAAACAAAGTACTCTTGCTTTCAAGCGATTCATTTTCTTCCCCCTGCTGAGCTAGGTCTACCAGGATAGATAATATGACATTATGTAAACAAGGTTTAGTTTGAAATGTGTGTGTGTGTGTAACATATGTACTGCATGTGTGTATAAACCGACGCTGTACTAAGATGCGTGAGGTAATTTCTGATGCTAGTGGAGTGTGCGGTTCAGACTGAGTAACGAGCGTATGAATGTGGCGTAGCATTGAACTCTCTCTGTCCACACTATCACAATAGTTACAACATTAATACATGTGTTGTGAATCCCAAGTCCTATTTCTGTATTTTTATATGCTTCGCTGTTTCTTGTATTCTTTATATTTAAATTCTTCCTCCTGCGTGCTGTTCTGTGCTGTTGAAAACAGTCATTTCCCTACTGAAGGACGAATAAAGGATGAAGTCAAGTGTAAATCAAGAGGAAGAGTGCAGTGCAGTGTTTTGCAGCAGGAACCTTCCGGACATCCCTGAGGATCCTGTAAGCAGACTCACGAGCAGGTGGGTGCTTGTTGATCTCAAACTGACATTCTAGAATTAGCAGCATCTTTCCAGAAGCCTCTTCCACACCTGAATGTACCACAGCCAGATGAGAAAGGTTTACCTGATCACCGTGGAGACGGGCATGGGAGGCCCCTTGTCCTTGAAGTCCTGGACGTTGACCACCTGGGGGATGTTCTTCAGCGTGGACTCTGTCAGAGGAGCACTGACTGCTGCATCACAAGGAGGAGAAATGGTTTCAAATCCATCTGGCTAAATCCTTCATAGTACATATATTGATCCATCAATGTTTATCATCATTTTATTCTAAACAAAAAAATGCTTCAACTTTTATAGTAAATTCCACTGTAATATATTAAATAAGCCGACTTTTCTACATAAAGTCGAACATCAACATAAATTGATGCACAGGTTTGTGTTGGAGAGACTGTTTAGCCAATCAGAATGCAGAACACAATGCAAATCCGTGAAGTAGCGAAACCGTGAAAAGTGAACCGTGATATAGCAAGGGTTCACTGTACACTGAAAAAGCTGCAAGATTTTAAACTAAGATCTTTGTTTCCCCCTAGAGTCTGAGCCTAGACACCAGTCACTGAGCTGTACTGTAGTTTAGCTTCCTGCCTAGACACCAGTCACTGAGCTGTACTGTAGTTTAGCTTCCTGCCTAGACACCAGTCACTGAGCTGTACTGTAGTTTAGCTTCCTGCCTAGACACCAGTCACTGAGCTGTACTGTAGTTTAGCTTCCTGCCTAGACACCAGTCACTGAGCTGTACTGTAGTTTAGCTTCCTGCCTAGACACCAGTCACTGAGCTGTACTGTAGTTTAGCTTCCTGCTTGGACACCAGTCACTGAGCTGTACTGTAGTTTAGCTTCCTGCCTAGACACCAGTCACTGAGCTGTACTGTAGTTTAGCTTCCTGCCAGAGACGCAACCGTTCCCCTCCAAAAATGATGCCTCGACCTACCTGGTTTCTGATTGGCCATCTGCCTTCGGAGGGCGGCGGTTGCTGCGGCCTGTTGGGCAGGGATGGTGACGGGTGAGGCCCTCTCAGTGGGCGGGGCTCCATGTTTCACTGTTTTGGTAGCCAGAGCCGTGCTGTCAGCCCCGCCCACATGGATCTTATTGGCTGTAACTACAATGACATCAACACAGTAGCAAATATCTGTCAAGTTGAATGCAGACGACAAACACAAGAGACTCCCATCATCTTAATGGGCAAAACATGATGGCTCAGACTACAGTAGATGTTTCAGGAAAAAAAGTTGCTACAAATACAAAACAAAACATGTAGCAGTCATTAAACAAAGCTCCTCTGATCAACATGTGTGTTTTTCTAACCTGGACTGATGATAGGGCTGAGTCCCAGTCCAAGCCCAGGGTGCACCTTGCTGAAGGGGGTGGACTGGATGGCTCCAAAGCCCGGCTGTATTGAAGAGGTCCTCATCACCGTGGGGTGCCTGGGTAGTACAGGCAGGGGGGCAGGCTCAGGTTCCAGCTCCTCCTCCTCCTCCTCCAGCTCCAGGGGGGGGTGGTGGGGGTCCAGGGCCTGGGAGAAGGACGATGTGGAGCTGACTTCATCCAGGTCTTCGTAGTACGTGGGGGAGAGGAAGGCTGAGCGCGACAGGTTGGCTGGCAGATGAGCAGGCAGGAGAACACATTAGTTAAGTAGAGTTCCTCCAAATACACACTCTATACAGTAAAGTGCTGATCACTGACACCCCTACAACAGCTACTACAGTAACTGCTCATCAAACATGCACTTTGGACAAATCAAAGTACAATATCTCATTAAAAACTAAATGGACGATGATGAAGGCGAGGGAACTGGATGGACAGTGTCTTGAACCACAGAGTACCTGGAGCAGTGGATCTAACACAGAGTACCTGGAGCAGTGGATCTAACACAGAGTACCTGGAGCAGTGGATCTAACACAGAGTACCTGGAGCAGTGGATCTAACACAGAGTACCTGGAGCAGTGGATCTAACACAGAGTACCTGGAGCAGTGGATCTAACAGAGTACCTGGAGCAGTGGATCTAACACAGAGTACCTGGAGCAGTGGATCTAACACAGAGTACCTGGAGCAGTGGATCTAACACAGAGTACCTGGAGCAGTGGATCTAACAGAGTACCTGGAGCAGTGGATCTAACACAGAGTACCTGGAGCAGTGGATCTAACACAGAGTACCTGGAGCAGTGGATCTAACACAGAGTACCTGGAGCAGTGGATCTAACACAGAGTACCTGGAGCAGTGGATCTAACACAGAGTACCTGGAGCAGTGGATCTAACAGAGTACCTGGAGCAGTGGATCTAACAGAGTACCTGGAGCAGTGGATCTAACACAGAGTACCTGGAGCAGTGGATCTAACAGGAGGAGTCTGACGCTTGGCCAGGAAGTTGCGTAACTGGGACTGCTTGACTGGAGACATCTTAGCTGCAGAACGGTTGCATGTGAATTAAACAAGATTAGTACATCACAGAGTAAATCACACAGTAAATCACAGAGTAAATCACAGAGTAAATCACAGAGTAAATCACAGGGTAACGTGGTCTTTATTCGTTTCATGGCCGGTTGGATTATTTTACCTGATTTTGAGGAGCCTTTGGGCGTCGTCTCCAGGCTGGCTTTGAGAAAAGACTCCCTCAGGCTTTCCAGCTCGTTATCTTGACTAGAACAGAAGAAAGAATACTGACACACCTGCACAACACTTCCATGATGGCATGTCCTGTATGCAGGTATTCTACATTAACATGTACAGGGACATTCCCCCCTGAGGCAAGTAGGGTGAAGTGCCTTGCCCAAGGACACAACATCATGTTGACACAGCCGGGAATCTAACTGACAATCTTTTGATCACTAGTCCGATGCCCTAACCACTCAACCACCTGACTCCCCACCACACACCCCTTTATTAGGGCTACGGCTGTATATGCAACTAGTGGTGCCTATTCCGGGAAAGCAAGCATGCAGTGTGCATGCAGTGAGCATGCAGTGTGCATGCAGTGAGCATGCAGTGAGCATGCTGTGACCATGCAGTGGGCATGCTGTGACCATGCAGTGGGCATGCAGTGAGCATGCTGTGTGCATGCCGTGAGCATGCAGTGAGCATGCAGTGTGCATGCAGTGAGCATGCAGTGTGCATGCAGTGACCATGCAGTGGGCATGCAGTGACCATGCAGTGGGCATGCAGTGACCATGCAGTGGGCATGCAGTGAGCATGCAGTGGGCATGCAGTGGGCATGCAGTGAGCATGCAGTGAGCATGCAGTGTGAATGCAGTGAGCATGCCGTGAGCATGCAGTGAGCATGCAGTGTGAATGCAGTGTGCATGCAGTGACCATGCAATAAGCATGCAGTGTGCATGCATCCCAGAAGGTTGCCTCTCCTCCTACCTCTGCAGAGTGTTGCTGGGAGTATCAGCAGCAGTCTGGGCTGCAGCAGTCAGTTTGGCCTGGGGAGCGGCAGGAGGAGGAGCGCTCCAGGATGCTGTTTCTCTGTACAGACGCAGGTTATGCAGCTCCTTCACCAGCTGCTCCAGCCTCTGCTTTTGCTGGTTGATAATGTCCAGATTGTTAGCCAGAGCAGTGAACAGGGCCTCTCTTTCTGGAACAATCATGTGTCTGACAAGGGAAGAAGAAAGGAGATGGTCAAGAGAGGGAGATGTAGTCAAAATAAGATGGGACTAGATTTTAATCATGTAGAAATCAAGTTTAAGAACAAGAAGAGACACAAGTAACTGTTTGGACAGTTGGGTAAGTCGGAACAAGAAACATCTTAAAAAAAGTTTTACTTGAGTATATTCGTGGACGAGAAAGCAATAATACCAAGAGCAATGTTCCTTAAAGTGGTCATTTTGGGGTTTTGAAGTGATTTCAGTGTTCCTGAAGGTTCCCGAAAACCTAGGGTTCCTGAAAAGCCTGTGATGCACTTCTACTGTGTTCTGAAGTGCAGATAGAAATGTTAATTCCTCTCACTTCTGTTTTTTCTTCTTCTCCAGGTGTTTCTCCCACTCCACATCCAGCACATCGTTCACATCCTCCACAGCAAACTTCACGTACTGGTACAGTTTACGGATCTCCTGGTTCAAGAGGGGAAAAAACATGGTGGGAAAACGAACCCTAAAATAATGTCTATTAACAGTAAAGAGACCCCATCGTCTATCAAAGAGCAGAGAAGCCTCGATGTTTCATCCAAAAGCCTCTCAGCACTTTCAGATTCAGAATACTTTATTAATGAGGGAAACTCCTCAGCAGCAACGGCACACAGTCTCGCAAAAGCACACAGGGGTAAGGGTGTGAGGTAAAAGATTAGAATAGTGCACACAGGGGTAAGTGTGTGAGGTAAAAGATTAGAAAAGTGTACACAGGGGTAAGTGTGTGAGGTAAAATATTAGAATAGTGCACACAGGGATAGAGGGGTGGGAGCTAACGGTAGGTGAATCCACACCATGACCCTTTACCCTCCTCTTTTCCAGTCTCCCTTCACTCCTCTAGCCACTCACTTTGAGCTGGTCCTGGCTGCGGGGGTCCAGAGGCTTCTTGTACAGGAGCTGCAGGTATCCCCTGTCCTGGTTCAGCTCTCCCTGGGCTCTGGCATCCTCCGCCCCAGCAAAGCCCTCCAGCATGGTGGTCTTCAGCATGCTGATGTCACAGTGCAGGGACTGGTGGTAGAGGCAGTGAGAACATGTTAGTGAGGTACAGTAAGGAGGTCTGCAGCATGGAGGTCTGCAGCATGGTGGTCTGCAGCTGCTGTTGGCTAAAACACGTCGTAAAATGTTTATCTTTAATTCCCAGTCCACCACTGTCCCACGAGTGTGGGTAAAACGGGTGGTAAAATGATAGTGATCACAGTACAGTACCATGTAAGAAAAATATCAGCAAAATGCTAATCCTGTTAAGTGTGAAGAAAGAAAACTGTACTTGTGCGCTACTACAGGCAGGAAAAGACTGCTTTATGAATAACTGCTGTTTCTGAATACAGCATAAAAGAACACAGTAGAAATTAGCAGCCAACTCATGTAGAATAACATCTTCCCCACCACTGGTCTGCATAATGAGTTCACTATTTGGCCTGAACTTAATTATGGTTTTAACTCAGCATATTTACATCACATACACTATGTGTATTACATTTCAGTAAGACGTGTGCATTATGAAATGGTCTGTTTCACAAACACACTAGATATAGAAGAGATTGTCATGTGGTGCAGTCAGTTAGGGTGTGGGCTAGTAACCAGAAGGTGCCTGGTTCAAACATCTACTGTGCCAACAGGATGTTGTGTCCTTGGGCAAGGCACTTCACCCTACCTGCCTCAGGGGGAATGTCCCTGTATTTGCTGTAAGACTCTCTGGATAAAAGTGTCTGCTAAATGACTAAATGTAGATGTAGGTACAGCTCTGTAAATGATCTGTGAGAAGGGAGTTGTGCACCTCAGTGGTCTCCTTGATCTCCAGGGTGAAGACATGAAGGTCCTCTGATTCCTTCCTGAGGTCCCTCATCTCCTCAACGGTGCCGATCCGGACGTCTGCCTTATTACTGCGAGCCTTCAGCTCATCCAGCTCCTTCTGGAAGTGGGCGATCTGGCAGGAACACACACACACATTTAACCTGTACTGCTGGTGAAGTGCGAGAGGCTTATCCGAGTACGACGAATACATTTCACTGTTTGGTATCTCTTCCAGAAAGGTTAAGATGGAAGATGTGTTTGGTATCTCTTCCAGAAAGGTTAAGATGGAAGATGTGTTTGGTATCTCTTCCAGAAAGGTTAAGATGGAAGATGTGTTTGGTATCTCTTCCAGAAAGGTTAAGATGGAAGATGTGTTTGGTATCTCTTCCAGAAAGGTTAAGATGGAAGATGTGTTTGGTATCTCTTCCAGAAAGGTTAAGATGGAAGATGTGTTTGGTATCTCTTCCTGAAAGGTTAAGATGGAAGATGTGTTTGGTATCTCTTCGTGAAAGGTTAAGATGGAAGATGTGTTTGGTATCTCTTCCTGAAAGGTTAAGATGGAAGATGTGTTTGGTATCTCTTCCAGAAAGGTTAAGATGGAAGATGTGTTTGGTATCTCTTCCAGAAAGGTTAAGATGGAAGATGTGTTTGGTATCTCTTCCAGAAAGGTTAAGATGGCAGATGCGTTGTGTACCTCTTCCAGAATGCCGGCCATGACAGGATCAGAGTCCTTCCTCTGCTGAAGTTCTTTTTCTAAAGTCTTAACAGCCTGAGCTGCCGTCTAGAGAACACAAACATCAAATACAGATTAGATTCTTCCAGCAGTAATGGCCCTAAGCAGATGTAACAGGACATTCAAACAAGGTACAGATTAACACATTAATGAATATGTTCATACAAATGAAACAAATAATATATTAAAACAAATACTATAAATCAGGGGTGTCAAACTCGTGCCATCGCGGGCCAAGAGGGTGCAGGTTTTCGCGTCAACCAAGCCCCTACACCAGCTGATATCAATAACGAGTTTGATTTCACTAAGTGGAGAAACGCGTTAGTGAAATCAGCTGGTGTAGGGGCTTGGTTGACGCGAAAACCTGCACCCTCTTGGCCCGCGATGGCACGAGTTTGACACCCCTGCTATAAATCAAGACTCATGCCATCGTATTCAGTGTCTCCCCATGGAGGGGGAGGGGGGGGCAGTAGTTCAAAACTGTTTGTCAAAGTCGACAAACTGCTATTTGTTATTTTAAGGTAGCTGGCCGTGAGCACTATATTATGGTCAGATGAGACAGACTAGTTATGAGTTAGACAGGGTCTAAGTATTTAAGTCTTACCAAATTCAAGTCTAAATCGAACATAATAACACAGGGAAGATACTGTGTTATGGGTGTCCAATCCTGGTCCTCGAGAGCCCCTATCCTGGCAGTTTTAGATGTCTCCCTGCTCCAGCACACCTGATTCTAACGAAGGGTCATTATCAAGCTCTATGGAAGCCTCATAACGACCCTTCATTAGAATCAGGTGTGCTGGAGCAGGGAAACATCTAAAACTGTCAGGACGGTGGCTCTCGAGGACCAGTATTGGACACCCCTGTAATAACACAGTATCTTCCCAGTATACACATGTACACAGTCCATCCAGGCTTTTTCTTTTGGTCTGTACCTGGGAGGTAGGATGACTAGTCTGGGACAGGGCAGGCCTCTGTCCCGCAGAAGAAGACGTGGAGCTGATCTGGATTGGCCGAGGCTGGACTGGGGCTTAAAAAAAAACAGGAAGCAACATCACCAACCTCATTTAAGTCAATGATGATGCATTTTGACATGATGCAACTTAAACAACATGTGGCCTATAGAAAACATGTGAGTACATGTATTACTCTGCCATAAATGTCCTAGACCAGATTCAAACCCAGGACATTGAGGTACAGCCTCAGCTTATCATGTTTCCATTCTCCTCAGTAAGGAGCAGCTTCAGGTACCTGGGATGATGGTTTTGCTGACAGCAGTCTGGCTGACTGGCTCAGTGATGACAGTATTAGAGGTGGGGGCGAAAGAGAAGGACTGAGAGGCTGGAACTGAGGTCTCCACTGCCAGAAACCTGAGAACACATACAGATGATTCTCCACTGTCACAGGTGTAGAGAGTGTGTAGCACTGGGAAATTCAACGCTTTAAAAAAGGGACAGTTAACATAAGAGCAAGAACACAGGTGTCAATCTCCAGTCCTGGAGGGCTGCTCTCCTGAAGGTTCTAGATGTTTCTCTGCTCCAGCACACCTCCACAGAGCTTGATAACGACCCTTTATTAGAATCAGGTGTGCTGGAGCAGGGAAACATCTAGAACCTTCAGGACAGTGTCCTCTGAGGACTGGAGTTTGTGCATCATGGAAAAACTTGAAGTATGTGTAGTATGTGTAGTATGTGTTAGCCTCAATCAATTGTGATATCGGCGTTAAAAGTTCCAGATGGTAGTTATATACCGTTAACCGCTTTTAGCATGATATATTCCAAATTCATATTGTACACCAATTTCAGACTGGAATATTTCTATAATATTTCTATACCATTCATACCAAGGAATATCGCAAGTCATTTGATTCTATTGAAATTGTATTCAGATTAAGGAAGCTTTTTTTAGCATGACACTAAATTACATTACATACCAAGCTCATTATACAGAGCACATACGCTACAGCTATCACGGGTTCTATCATCAGGGTTCTATCATCAGGGTTCTATCATCAGGGTTCTATCATCAGGGTTCTATCATCAGGGTTCTATCATCAGGGTTAATCATCAGGGTTCCATCATCAGGGTTCCATCATCAGGGTTCCATCACCAGGGTTCTATCACCAGGGTTCTATCATCAGGGTTCTATCATCAGGGTTCTATCATCAGGGTTAATCGTCAGGGTTCTATCATCAGGGTTCTATCACCAGGGTTAATCATCAGGGTTCTATCATCAGGGTTCTATCATCAGGGTTCTATCATCAGGGTTAATCATCAGGGTTCTATCATCAGGGTTCTATCATCAGGGTTTTATCACCAGGGTTCTATCATTAGGGTTCCATCATTAGGGTTCCATCATCAGGGTTAATCATCAGGGTTCTATCATCAGGGTTAATCATCAGGGTTCCATCATCAGGGTTCTATCATCAGGGTTCTATCATCAGGGTTCTATCATCAGGGTTCCATCATCAGGGTTCCATCATCAGGGTTTATCATCAGGGTTCTATCATCAGGGTTCCATCATCAGGGTTCCATCATCAGGGTTTATCATCAGGGTTCTATCATCAGGGTTAATCATCAGGGTTCTATCATCAGGGTTCCATCGTCAGGGTTCCATCGTCAGGGTTCTATCATCAGGGTTCTATCACCAGGGTTCTATCATCAGGGTTCTATCATCAGGGTTCTATCACCAGGGTTCTATCACCAGGGTTCTATCATCAGGGTTCTATCATCAGGGTTCTATCATCAGGGTTAATCATCAGGGTTCTATCATCAGGGTTCTATCACCAGGGTTAATCATCAGGGTTCTATCATCAGGGTTCTATCACCAGGGTTAATCATCAGGGTTCTATCATCAGGGTTCTATCATCAGGGTTCTATCATCAGGGTTAATCATCAGGGTTCTATCATCAGGGTTCTATCATCAGGGTTTTATCACCAGGGTTCTATCATTAGGGTTCCATCATCAGGGTTAATCATCAGGGTTCTATCATCAGGGTTAATCATCAGGGTTCCATCATCAGGGTTCTATCATCAGGGTTCTATCATCAGGGTTCCATCATCAGGGTTCCATCATCAGGGTTCCATCATCAGGGTTCTATCATCAGGGTTAATCATCAGGGTTCTATCGTCAGGGTTCCATCGTCAGGGTTCTATCGTCAGGGTTCTATCATCAGGGTTCTATCACCAGGGTTCTATCATCAGGGTTCTATCATCAGGGTTCTATCATCAGGGTTAATCATCAGGGTTCTATCATCAGGGTTCTATCACCAGGGTTAATCATCAGGGTTCTATCATCAGGGTTCTATCACCAGGGTTAATCATCAGGGTTCTATCATCAGGGTTCTATCATCAGGGTTCTATCATCAGGGTTAATCATCAGGGTTCTATCATCAGGGTTCTATCACCAGGGTTCTATCATTAGGGTTCCATCATTAGGAATCCATCATCAGGGTTAATCATCAGGGTTATATCATCAGGGTTCTATCACCAGGGTTCTATCATCAGGGTTCTATAATCAGGGTTAATCATCAGGGTTCTATCATCAGGGTTCTATCATCAGGGTTCCATCACCAGGGTTCTATCATCAGGGTTCCATCATCAGGGTTCTATCACCAGGGTTCTATCATCAGGGTTCTATCATCAGGGTTCCATCATCAGGGTTCTATCACCAGGGTTCTATCATCAGGGTTGTATCACCAGGGTTCTATCACCAGGGTTCTATCATCAGGGTTCTATCATCAGGGTTCCATCACCAGGGTTCTATCATCAGGGTTCCATCATCAGGGTTCTATCACCAGGGTTCTATCATCAGGGTTCTATCATCAGGGTTCTATCATCAGGGTTCTATCACCAGGGTTCTATCATCAGGGTTCTATCATCAGGGTTCTATCACCAGGGTTCTATCATCAGGGTTAATCACCATGTCCCTCACCTGTCGTTGAGGTTGAGCTTGACTGCAGCGGCAGCAGACTCCGCCGTGCCCCTCGGAGCAGACATGGGGGGGGCAGGTGTGAAGCTCTGAGGGGCGGGGGGGGCCACGGAGGCCGGAGGAGGGGCCACTTCCACTGGAGGCTTCACCAGGGGGGCGCTGAATGAGAAGGCGGAGGCTGAGGAAGAGTCGGGGGGGAGTTTACTGGCAAAGGAGAAGGCTGAGGGGGCGGGGGAGCCTGCGGACAGGCCGAAGCCAGGGACCGAGCCCCCGAAGGAGAAGGAGGAGGAGAGGGAGAAGGAGGAGGCGGGGGCAGCGGAGGAGGCGGTGGATGGGAAAGGTGTTGCCACGGCAGCTGAGGAGGGGGCAGGTGGAGGGAGGGCGGGGCTGGGCTGGAAGGTGGGCGGGGCAGAGAGAGGAACTGGAACACAAAAAGAAAAGGACGATGATGAGTGACATCTGCTTCTAAACAGAGCACTGTTCTGGAAACTACAGCCATGTGTATGTAGTGTGGTAACACTACCAAGTAGCCCATCCAACCTCTGCATTCAGTCAAAACAACATCCAACCATTAATGCAGATCTGACCCTAATGATTGGTTGTCAGTCCTGCGATGCCCACAGATGTCGGACTGATTGTATTTTTCTGTCCAAACTTTTAGATTTATAGGTTTCAACTCAAAAGATCCACACATCTATCTATGAAAACATGTTCTGTAGGTGGAACATGTCAAAGTTCTATCCACATGAAGACAGAACCTCAGGTTCAGCAGAACACTGTAAGTACCATCCACATGAAGACAGAACCTCAGGTTTACCAGCAGAACACTGTAAGTACCATCCACATGAAGGCAGAACCTCAGGTTTACCAGCAGAACACTGTAAGTACCATCCACATGAAGACAGAACCTCAGGTTCAGCAGAACACTGTAAGTACCATCCACATGAAGACAGAACCTCAGGTTCAGCAGAACACTGTCCAAAGCATCACACTACCTCCGCCAGCTTAACACTGCTGCTGTGTGTTCCCCAGGCAGGCCACACACACACACACACACACACACACACACACACACACACACACACACACACACACACACACATCTACAGGGTCTAAACAGGACTCATCAGATCAGGCCTCCTTCTTTCATCACTCAGACTGGTAATCAGAAGGTCCCTGGTTCGAACCCTGGCTGTGCCAACATGACGTTGTGTCCTTGGGCAAGGCACTTCACCCTACTTGTTGTAAGTGGCTCTGGACTGACAGCGCCATAATGAGATTCAGTGTACTTCACCTCACCTGTCAGTGTAATGTTATGTCTGATGTGTGTGACTGTGATGCTCATCCACACCTGCAGGGGGGGCTCTCTCCCCCTCCAGGGACAGGCTGACAGGAGCGGCCACCAGCTGCTTGGCACCAGGGTTGAGGTTGAGCAGGGAGAAGGGGCACAGGATCCCATCTGTGGACAGCATCAGCAGGGTGGGCACTGGGGGAAGAGTCTTCTCATCACCTGGAGACCAACAGACAAGGAGGACATGTGGTCAGAGGTGGTTATGGAGCATCGTGTACACAGTTAGCAACGCAATGTTTCCCCAAACTGACATCATTCTTTCTATTTATATCTTTCTGTCCATATATATAGTTATACTGATGTGTATGTGTTGCTGTAGTGTGGTGGTGTAGTGTTGTGGTGTGTACTTACTGATGTGTGTGTGTGTTACTGTAGTGTGGTAGTGTGCTGCTGTAGTGTGTTACTGCAGTGTGTTACTGCAGTGTGGTAGTGTGTACTCACTGATGTGTATGTGCTGCAGGCTGCTGTAGTGTGTTACTCTAGTGTGTTACTGCAGTGTGGTAGTGTGTACTCACTGATGTGTATGTGCTGCAGGCTGCTGTAGTGTGTTACTGTAGTGTGTTACTGCAGTGTGGTAGTGTGTACTCACTGATGTGTGTGCTGCAGGCTGCTGTAGTGTGTTACTCTAGTGTGTTACTGCAGTGTGGTAGTGTGTACTCACTGATGTGTGTGCTGCAGGCTGCTGTAGTGTGTTACTCTAGTGTGTTACTGCAGTGTGGTAGTGTGTACTCACTGATGTGTATGTGCTGCAGGCTGCTGTAGTGTGTTACTGTAGTGTGTTACTGCAGTGTGGTAGTGTGTACTCACTGATGTGTATGTGCTGCAGGCTGCTGTAGTCTATAGCCACGCCCAGAGGCAGTGTGTCATCGTTGGTGTGAGTGACAGGCAGCTCTCCTCGACTGGCGTCCTCCAGCAGCCACAGCTCCCAGTTAGCCTGGATGAGACAGAGCCAGAGGACATCAAGCACACAAGACACCCACTTTCTGAGCTCCGGTTTGGGCTGAAAATGGTCCATGAAGGGGCCTCATCAGGGACAGGATAACATGATGTAGTGTAAAGTCACCTTATCCTCTTGCTTGGCAATGATGCTGACTTCAATGGAGGCTGCAGATGCAGCCAGAACGATGCCCCTACGAGAGAGAGAGAGTTAGGCCTTAATCCTGGTGAACCCTGATTCACCACACAGACACTGTCCACTTCTGGAACTGTTCCATGTAACCCTAATCTGAACCTCATGTAACACCTCGATCTGTAGAAGACGTTCAAATGATGTCATCTTACCAGTCTTCAATGAAGTTCAGAAAGTAGTGGTGCTGTCTCTCGGTGCAGGTGCCGTACACAAGGTCATTGAAGTTCAGGTACCTCTCCTCCCTCTTATCCTCTTTTTTCTGTACAAAAAGAAAGAAAATACAAATACTGTATATATGCAATTTACAAAATAGGTGGATCCATCAACAGCCATGTTCAAGGTAGTAAAGCGATGCACACACAGTTATTTCAGAAGTATGAAGGAGGACAGAAACAGTCACTAGTGTCAGCTTGAGGTGGAGGAGAAGTGTTTACTCACTGGCAGAGAAATGACCACCAGTTCTGGGGGAGTTTCAGGAGAGCCATCAGCTGCAGCGTACGCTACTGCGAACATGTAGGTGCTGAGCCACAGTACATCCAGCACTGAGGGGACAGAGGCTGTCAGTTACCTGGTACTGTCAACACATCACCATGTACTAACTGACACAGCTTTTAAACCATCTTATATGGTTCATTCATTTACATAACTCATTCATAATCAGTAGATTCATTTGTATTTCTGTTTAGATTAGATTCAACTTTAATGTCATTCGTTACCCTGTACTTGTACCTGTGTAATGACATTAAAGTTGAATCTAATCTAAACAGAAACACAAATGAATCTACTGATTGTGTGAATTAGTCATGTCAATAAATGAACCATATGAAATGACTCCTACAGAAGTCACTCCCGTTAACTTGTTAGTCTTGTATTGTAAACGGAGGCTGTGACGGCGTTCTGTTGTTATGGTTACTTATATCAGACAGCTTGTACAGGCTCATAACTTCGCTCATGCATGTGGTTTGCAAGGGGTTTCATTTAAACATCTTAACACAGTTCAAACACATCTAAGGACTCATCTTCCACTGTGGTCTGTACCTTTGACAGGATTATCAGAGCTGTAGAAACTCGGACACGGGATCACTTTCTTTTCCTGCAGCGTCTGGTGAGGACAAACACAAGAGTGTCACCAAACTGCCTGACTGTGCATGTAAACCCAGAGGATGTAGTAAACTGTGCATGTAAACCCAGAGGATGTAGTAAACTGTGCATGTAAACCCAGAGGATGTAGTAAACTGTGCATGTAAACCCAGAGGATGTAGTAAACTGTGTATGTAAACCCAGAGGATGTAGTAAACTGTGTATGTAAACCCAGAGGATGTAGTAAACTGTGCATGTAAACCCAGAGGATGTAGTAAACTGTGTATGTAAACCCAGAGGATGTAGTAAACTGTGCATGTAAACCCAGAGGATGTAGTAAACTGAGCATGTAAACCCAGAGGATGTAGTAAACTGTGCATGTAAACCCAGAGGATGTAGTAAACTGTGTATGTAAACCCAGAGGATGTAGTAAACTGTGCATGTAAACCCAGAGGATGTAGTAAACTGAGCATGTAAACCCAGAGGATGTAGTAAACTGAGCATGTAAACCCAGAGGATGTAGTAAACTGAGCATGTAAACCCAGAGGATGTAGTGTTCTCAGCAACGTACCGGAGTGTACTGGCTGACTGTGGCGTTCATCTTTCCCACAGCTACCTGCTTTCCTTTGGGACTCCAGCACACTGAATGACAGAAGAACATGGCATTAGAAGACATGTCTAAAGATGATGTACTTTAGATGTCTAAAGTCTCTATGGCAATAACTTCATTCATGGTATTAATCCCTGAGGAAAGGAAAGTTATAACTTAAACTGTGCGCGGTTAAAGAGGAAAAAAACATATTGTACCACAG
This sequence comes from Neosalanx taihuensis, assembly GCA_030340665.1. Classification (NCBI taxonomy): domain Eukaryota; kingdom Metazoa; phylum Chordata; class Actinopteri; order Osmeriformes; family Salangidae; genus Neosalanx; species Neosalanx taihuensis. The sequence goes on from CM059311.1 coordinate 8,319,014, forward strand.
TATGCGTCAGATAGAAGCAATGATATATCAAAATGACATAATATATATATAATATTACATGATGGGTTCCTGAGGTGATTTGTTCCTCCTGAGAGAGAATGAATATGTAGAAACTTTGATAATGAACAAAGTGGGGCCATTCCCAAAGAACCACGTGGGCCATGTTTGGAGGTACGAATAAAATAAGATGATCCTTTATTTGACCCGCAGTGGGGAAACTGCAGATTACAACAGCAGCAGGGTCCAAATCACACGTTTTTACATTACAAGTCATGGGGCTGCCATGACTGTACAATACCAATAAAACCACTACGTTCCTCCTAACAGAAGAGGCAAATAATGAGTCTGTAAATGGGGGGTCAGATAGCTCAGTGGTTAAGGTGTTGGCCTCATGATCAGAAGGTTGTGAGATCGATCCCCGGCTGTGTCAACATGACGTTGTGTCCTTGGGCAAGGCACTTCACCCTACTTGCCTGAGGGAGAATGTCCCTGTACTTGCTGTAAGTCGCTTTGGATAAAAGTGTCTGCTAAATGAATAAATGTAATGTAAAATGTAAATGAGGTAGGTACTTACGACATGTGACCCCCACAGCAGAGGGCAGCTGGGCCTGAACTGTGGCTGTGTCAGTCACCTCTATCACCATCATACTGCCATCAGACAGGCAGCAGGCCAGCACTGAGGCCTGGACCGGGTTCCACTTCAGGTCCTGGACACTGGTGTCAGGTCCAGCTGCAGGTCTCACTGCTGCAAAGGGACTCTTCTGGGGTCTGGTCTGGAGGAAGAGACAGAACACAGCCCTTAGAACAGGAACATGACAATAAAAAGATGTTGTTTCTTTCATTCTTTTACAGGTAGGTCTACAGACTGACTGGTTAAGAATGACTACAATTGAGATAACATACACAGCTAAAAGAGGTGTTTCTTAAGGATGTATGATATATCGTCAGCCAGATCACTATCAAACGTCAGAAGTCCTATAATAATTGTTAATAAACTAAAAGTTTAAAGCAGTTATCCACCGCTTTTTGTTTTTGAAATCAGACTCAGGCTTTATATTCATCAGCTGTCAGTTTCCAAACATAATGAGTTATCGGTATCTGCCAACATTTACATGTTCATGAATCCCATCATGAATCCCATCATGAATCCCATCATGAATATGTAAATGTTGGCAGATGCTGATAACTCAAAATTAAAGATGCATGTTTTGAGGAAACATACAGTGCCTATGGATAAAAAAAAGATATATGCATCTTTAATCTATGTAAAACTCTTTAGTAGTATGTATTATTTAGCAACCATAACAGATGAATCTGATTGGCCAGATTTGTGTGTGGCATCATGAGGGGACTTTACCTGGTTGATGAAGATGCGAACATCATAGAAAGCCATGAGGAGTCCAGACTGCTGTGACATGCTGCATGCTGACAGAGTGAGCTCATCACTGCTGAGAGACAGGTGATGCAGGGGCGACTCCACAGCAACCTGCACCAGGGGAAGCACTCCCTCCACTGCACCACAAACAAGGACACACAGGGTAAGAAGCAACACAACCACCACAAACAAGGACACACAAGGTAAGAAGCAGCACAACCACCACAAACAAGGACACACAGGGTAAGAAGCAACACAACCACCAAAAACAAGGACACACAGGGTAAGAAGCAACACAACCACCACAAACAAGGACACACAAGGTAAGAAGCAACACAACCACCACAAACAAGGACACACAAGGTAAGAAGCAGCACAACCACCACAAACAAGGACACACAAGGTAAGAAGCAGCACAACCACCACAAACAAGGACACACAAGGTAAGAAGCAACACAACCACCACAAACAAGGACACACAAGGTAAGAAGCAGCACAACCACCACAAACAAGGACACACAAGGTAAGAAGCAACACAACCACCACAAACAAGGACACACAAGGTAAGAAGCAGCACAACCACCACAAACAAGGACACACAGGGTAAGAAGCAACACAACCACCACAAACAAGGACACACAGGGTAAGAAGCAACACAACCACCACATACAAGAGAGAAACACACTCAAATCTGGTTCCTAGCCTGTAAAGACACATCCCCACTCCTCCATCCAGCACTTAAGCACAGGACACCTTTAAACTTATCATTGTGATTTTGTACTACTGTGTTAATACCCCCCCCCCCTCACTCTGAATGGGTGGTTAAGATTGTATAGATTATATTGTATAGTCTTATATAGTTTGTATAGATTGTATATAGACTTGTATAGTCTTATATATTGTATAGATTATAAGGGTATAGTCTGTAACCTGCACTTTATCCTGGACATCCTGTATATTCTGCTGTACATTCTGCACATTCTGTACAAAAACTGAAAATCATGTACATTCTAATATAATACTGTATATTATACAAGACCAATACTGTATAATTGTAAATGTATAGCTTCTGTACATAATCATTATGCTCCCTGGGAGGATTCACCTCACCCACCATTTTTTACTTATTGTTATTGACCCCACCCCCTACCCCTGTGTACACTTTCTAATCTTTTACCCCACACCCTTACCCTTGTGTGCTTTACGAGACTGTGTGCCGTTGATACAAAGGAGTTTCCCTCGGGATCAATAAAGTAATCTGAATCTGAAGAACATGTTTCTGTGTGGTGCCACATTCAGAACACATTTTGTCACTTTATAGGGACATTTACAGACCTAAAACTCTACCATTCAGTACTACATCGTTCAGTATTTGCATGTGGTTAAGCAATACATTTTGGAAAATGTTGAAATTGACTTTAGATGGACTTTTAAGAAATTGATTGAGGGAGAAGTCAAATATAATGCAACACAACCCTAATAAGCACTTTATTTACAGTTGTACTTTGTAGAGTTTTAAGTAAAAGCAAATACAAGCTCACCTATTTCATTGGCGTTTCCTTCAGCTTTATCTGCAGTTATAATATCCTTAGTGTAGTACACTTTCAGTTCTCTTTGAAATCCGACAAATGTCAGGCCAAATTTGTTGGAGAGGCACAACAAGTTGGATCTCTCTTTAGGCAGATCTTCAGGAGAGTCAAACACTCTCGTCTTCTTCATTTGCCGGAACTGGAAATCCTACAATCAGAATCAGATTTATTTACCAAGTTACACAGAACTGACTGTGGCAGGATGGAACAAACTAAGAACATATACTGGACTTAAATAGGCCAAAGATAATTATATAAAATCAAGTAAAATGTGGGCAATAGCTGTAGAGAGGGGCATATAAACTATAACAAGTAAGGTTATAAAATAAGAAGTATATGGAGGGGGTGGCCTTGCTCCACTGTGTCTGTGATCAGGTGTTAGCAGTAACCATGACATGACCCTTTCGAATCTTACTGCATTATTTCTAAATTAAAATCTGCTGTGAAATATTAATCTTCATCTTTTCTATGCAGCTAAATTCATGGTTACATGTTTAAAAGACAAGAATACTAGATTAAAGTGATTAAAGTGATTAAAGTGAACTACAAAAAAATTGTTAGATAGATAGAGTTAGGGTTAGTAGTGTAAATAATATAGACTGAATATCTAACTAAAGTACCTTGTACATCCTCACTGTTTGAATACACTGCTGTTCTTGCTATTTTAGTGATGCTAACAAGCTTAGCTTAGTAACTGCAGAGTCTAAGAACTGTTACAGCCTAACAAAGTCAACATGTAGTATAAGATGTATAAGATAACACAGTAGTATAAGATAACCTGGTATAGTTATCTAGTTATCTGGACTGAACTGTTCCAGCTTCCTCACCAAGTTTACCAGCTAAAGAAATCCGAGGGAAAATCCCTCATTTGAACCAGCAGATGTGGACATTAACCAGCTGAAGTAGATGAAACTAACCTTCATCTCCCTCTCACAGGGGGAGTCCGGGTCTTCACTCATGCTGACTGGGAATGTGAAGGTTTCTCTGCTGCTTCTGGTATTAAAACACGTTTCTAAAGGATGATAACCATGAGAACAGCTCTTTACAGCTCGCGCTCTTACGGACTTCCTACTAGGATGTGACGTACAGAGGTTATCTGGTGATCTGCTGGTGTTATGGCAGACATGATGACAGATGGCACACAGCCCGAGGTACATCACCGCCACCTACTGTTCGGGAGTGTAATGCCAGTGGTCTATAGTCTACGACAGGAGTGTATAATCCTGGTTCTTGACCTCGGAGGGCCAATGCCCTGAAGGTTTTAGATGTTTCAGACATACATCTACCTACCAGCAAGTAAAATACATAACAATGGTTCAGCAACTCCCCACATTCAGGACCAATGCTCTTTAAAAACTCTCTCTTGGAAGTTGTGTTCTCTCCAGTCACATGTTATTAAAGAGCGACAATCTTCAGAAACCATCTGAGGAAGGATTCAACACGACAGATACTCTCAACTAACTACTCTGCTTCAGTCTGGACATAGCTCAAGCAGACCATCAGCTACAAGTCAAGACCCCCCCCCCCCCCCCCCCCCCCCACCACCACCACCACAGAGACAACAATCTTCATTCAGGAGGGAGAAGTTTACTGATATATTTAATTGAATCCGATTTTACTCAACCTCATATGCTCCGGTGTGTATTGTGTGTTTTTATTGATGCTATTTGTGTATTATTTTATGTGAAGCACAAGAAGCTAAATTAGCTGGACTGGACTGTGCTGACCAGCTGCTCCCCATGTTATCTAACACTTCCCTGGACACCTGCCATGTGCCAGCCTGCCTCCAGTCCTCCACCATCATCCAGGTGTCTAACCAGACTGAACGACTACAGACCTGTCGCCCTGATCTCTGTGGTAATGAAGTCTTTTGAGCACCTGGTGCTGTACCTCCTCAAATGCAGTTTGCCTACAGAGCCAACAGGTCTGTGGACGATGCAGGTAATATGGCCCTCCACTTCACCCTCCAGCATCTGGACTCTGCAGAATCCGGTCCATCAGCACCGGATCTCCTCAAGTCTGCATCCTTTCCCCTCTGCTCTTCTCCTTGTACACCAACAGCTACACCTCCAGTCACCCATCTGTCAAGCTCCTGAAGTTTGCAGACGACACCACCCTGATTGGACTCATCTCTGGTTGGGATGAGTCTTGACTACAGGTGGGAAGTGGACAACCTGGTGACCTGGTGTAGACAGAACTACCTCAAGATAAACGTTCTTAAGACAGTGGAGATGGTTGTGGACTTCAGGAAGGATCCAGCTCTTTCGTAAAGCTTTGGATAAAAGTGTCTGCTAAATGAATAAATGTAACGTAAAATACTAACAATACAATACATTTTGAAATTACTCATCTCCTAACATTGATTATATACTACAACATTTAAGTGGATTTGGCTGATTAATGCATAAAAATGTATAAGATATAAATCATACAACATACTGATAATATGATGAAGTAAAGAGTTTTATTAGAAAGCACACATTTCAGTATTGCATTTGAAAACGATCGGTTACTTTTGAACTAAACAATGTCAACTAAATGGAAGGAAACCAATGGGAATGAAGAAAATTGACAATGAATGCAACATCAGAAGTGGCATCTTGCGTTTCACTTGTATAATTGATATTTGAGTCAGAAGGCGCACACACATTGTGGTCTTCATCTATTTAAAAGTACAAAGCAGTCACAGAGTCACAGAAAAATCCACCTGTTGTCCCAGATCACAAGGTCATTGGTACTGAATAAAGACAAACCTTAAGAGTTACTTTAACGAGTAACCAAATGTCCCCATTTCAGACTCGGGCTGTATCTTTCTGGTTTTCACGGAAACCCCAAAATCCTGCTGGTGAAAATTGGGTCGGGAAATTTAACATTAATAGTGCTTCTGCCACTTTCTGAAACATTGGAAGTACTACAGGAATATGGCAGATTAATATTCACAACCTCTCCATGTGATGAGTCGTACCTAAAGACCATGTTTATTACCACTAGAAACATAAACGTCATCATTTACCACCAAATAACCCACAATAACACTTTGGCAAATATAAGTCAGAATCAGGACCAAGACTGATTGGTTCATCCATGTGAGACTATTAACCGTTAAGACTCAGGTGAGATGTTCTCTCCAGGTGAGATGTTCTCTCCAGGTCTCTAAAGGCTCAGGTGAGATGTTCTCTCCAGGTGAGATGTTCTCTCCAGGTGAGATGTTCTCTCCAGGTGAGATGTTCTCTCCAGGTCTCTAAAGGCTCAGGTGAGATGTTCTCTCCAGGTGAGATGTTCTCTCCAGGTGAGATGTTCTCTCCAGGTCTCTAAAGGCTCAGGTGAGATGTTCTCTCCAGGTGAGATGTTCTCTCCAGGTGAGATGTTCTCTCCAGGTCTCTAAAGGCTCAGGTGAGATGTTCTCTCCAGGTCTCTAAAGGCTCAGGTGAGATGTTCTCTCCAGGTCTCTAAAGGCTCAGGTGAGATGTCCCCCAAACCAAAAACATGCAAAACAGAGATGGGTCTTCTGCCATATCCCTGACCCAACACAGGGGGCACTAGCCCACAGACTTGGTCCTCATGAGTGGCTTCACAGGGATGCTCACTGCTCCTAGGTGCCCTTGGAGAAAGGACAGCAAGGATACTGGACACCCCTGCACATGTGGGTGCTCCCAGTGTTGCCTCTCTCTGCATCTGTATTTGTCACGACTGTCTGATGAAAATATATGTTTGTTTTTTTAATTCTGAATTCGCCCGTAATAACATTCACTACAGGCCCTGTCCCCTGCTGCTCTGGGATCAGTATAAGCCCCAACATCATCATGGAACAATTCAAACATATCTGACCCTAGTACAATGCTAAATGAAAGTTGTCAGTCAAGCCTTCGAAAGCTGGAGATTATTACTAAGTAGACTTTTGGCTGCCATCGGCTTAGTCACATTCACAAGCCTTCAGTCCGGAGCAACCAATAGCAAAGCTTAAAACAAGGCAGGAAGTTGTAGGAGCCCAGCAAGTCATAAGAGATCTCCCATAATGCACTAGGTTCTTATCCCCATTCTGATTGTCAGCGCTCTGAGCACATGGCTTTAAAGGTTGTTCTTTACATCTCGAGTCAAACCATTAGGCAATATTCAAAGATCAGTTTTCATCTAAATATCTAAAGTGCTGGCATTACATCTAAAGACATACAGACATATAGTGCAGTTATATTTCAAGACTGCTAGGTGTTCACATGCATGTATATTACGCAGTAGTAAGTCTTCTTAAATCTCGCATTATTGCAACCTAACTGTCGTGTTTATGAAGCTGTGAGCTGGATGGGTTCATGTAAACAGTCAGAAAGAGTCTTTACAGTTTAATGACGAACACTAACTGGAGTCTTATTCACAACAGGATCTCACACTGCTGACAGTGCTTCATAGATAAGAACTATACAGCTGAAATCAAACAGATGGTTTTAAAGATCAGAATCTTCCCTGGATAGGACTGCCTGATTTAATGAAGTTGAGCATGCATTATATTACAGGTAATTCCTTTAACAAAAGCTCCTTGTTGTCTCGACTCACCCCATACTGAAATACAGAATTGGGGATTTTGTGAGGGATTTGACAAATTTGGTTGATCCTTTAAGGGCCGAAAGCCCCAAACACATGGGTGTTACAACCAAATAAGTGTGGAAATGGATAAACCGTCAACAAAGCAGTTACTTGTGAGAACACCACTTCTCACTGTACTGTGGGGACAGTGAACCCACCAGGCTTACAAACCCAACACAATCGCATATGCTCTCTTGATTATGGTACATGTCGCTAAGGTGATGATTTTATATAGTAAGTGATGATAATTTGTATTTGATATAGTGCTTCTAGTTGTGTTGCAATAAAGTAAACATTATTAAAATAGTACGTCCTAATATTCACATACAGGGAATTTTACTTTTAGTTTACTTTTATTCAGCCCCCACAAACAGTGCTTATTCTCTTCAAGGTCAGCCATGACATTCTCAGTTTCCAACTACACCCAAATGATACATAAATCAGAAAGTAAATAGTTTATGAGGGTAGTTATCTTAATCTTTTTGTGGATAGACCACTTACAAAAGAAGCAATAAGGCAAGCAGAAATGACCCAAGCTTGTCAAAATAACTAACAAGGTAATGAACCAAGAATATGTACATAAATGAGTTCCTATGTATGAGCACAAACGCCACTATTTCACTCCAAGGCTCATCATCATTGTTCTAGTTTACGTACTGCAGGTTTGATTGAGTCTGACTTGGAAGTCATCATATGGGGAAAGTCTACATTATATTCTCACTCTACAACACAACTGCCTTGTCAGTCACCGATTGTCTATACCATGGTCAACCAATGGAATAGATTGATATATTAACTGTAATATATCAGTTAACTGTACTGTGAGTGTGTAACAACATAGTGCATTCAATGTTTTAATATACCACTCGTCTATACCTCTAGTGTGCCCATGCACACATAAACAGTATGTTCTCAAATTGATAAGTAGTAAGTTACAAGAGGGCACAAAAAAATCTGAACTGTCTTTGTCCAACTGGCTTCTCTTCATCTTTTCACTACAGCTGCCGTAAAGGTCAAAGGTCAAAGTCACTGCCATAGTCTCCCATTAAAATCGAGGTATTAACCATGACCTCTTAGCATAAAACTATGCAGAAAATAACTTTGAATAACAACCATTAAAAAACAGCAACTCTTACAACTCTAATACCATTTAGTTGTCGGAATAGAAAGTGTTCAGAACATTCCCTCACCTTGCCGTCTAGATTAAGGCACTTATCCCACATTTCATCTCAACAGGTGAAACTTAAACACTTTCCATCCTTTGTACTTCAACCCAGATTAACTACATTTCAAAAGTAGCCCGTGCAAATCCTCAATATTATGTTATTATTACTGTTTGTCTGTAAGAAAATGTCATTCATCGGTTACTTAAAAACTGATGTATTGGTGCATAATTTACATTTTCTGACATGAAACATTCAGACAGAATATTTCCATTGGAAAATGTGTTCACGCATTCTAAAAGGGGAGTGGTTTCTTGTCTCAATGTTGGTAGAATATTATAAGGTGCTTTACCTATTTAGCCCATATTTCTGGCTAGTCTAGAATGATTTGTATATTTGGCAAATTAGTGAATAAAATAAATCTCATTAAAGACCCATTGAAAGTAACAGCCCTTCTGAGTGCATGAGATGGCTCAAACTTCAGTCACACATGATTAGACCACATCGTACTGTCTCAAAAAAAGGCATCAAAATGATCCTCTAGCCCAGGAAAGTTTGTGAGACAATCCTGTGTTTCATCAGCTGGAGAAGAGTTCTATCTTCTCCCATACAGGGTCTCCACTGAACCCCACAGAGTACTGGAAGTGTTGCAATACACATTTACCCACAATAGTAGACTTGCACCCCCACCCTCTCACAGCCCCACTTACCACAGCCTATCACATTTCTTCTAGAGAGACTCCTGTAAACATTTTTCTCTTTACCTATAGTGCAATTTCAACCCTGTGCTCCTTATCTTATATACCTTATATAAACATACTATCATTAAGCTTCCTCTCACAAAACATACACAGGACAGTTAGAATACAGACATTAAAATAACAAAACTGGCCCAGCCTTTACATTTGTGTATATACATGAGTATGAGAAGTATGAGAGTATGAGGAGGTTGTTTACATTTACATGATGTTTACATCTTGTATGTCTGTCTGCTTATGTGTTATTAAGATGTGCTGTGTGCGTGCGTGTTTACGTGTGTTTTGTATGTGGCATTCTTACTGTTCTAAAATTGTTGCGAGCGTTGCATACTGTGCATAAAGATTCCCTTTGGAAAGCGCAAAGCAAAGGAGAGAGGTTAAGGAGAGAAAGAGCGACGGAGTGAAAGTATGAAAGAACCCCAAAAAAAAAGAAAAGGAAAAAAAAGTCTACATTTCACTGTTCGTTATTTCTTAGGCCCTCTGCAAACTCCTCCCCTTCTGGTACTGGAGATGTGTCGTGGCCAATCAAAGCTACCGGCCTCAAGGTCCCATCCACACCCTCCAACCCTGCCTCGTCCTCCTCTTCCTCCTGCTCCTCCTGAACCGTCATCTCCGACTCGCCCTCACCTCCAGGGACCCCAGACACCGGGCTGCTTTCATCCAAGAGAAGGTGAGTCCTGAGTGGGTCTTTTCTCTCCTGGAACAGCCTTTGCTCCAGAGCTAGGCCGGAGGGGGTCAGGGACTCAAGGGGGTGGGCTACGCCAACTTGGGAGACTCCCAAGGCTAGACCGAGGCCCACCCCGGCCCCCACACCCATCCCAGCCCGGTAGACCTCCATGCCGTCGGGAAGCATGGACTTGATCTTGGGCAGCCAGCGCTTGCGGACGCGCCGTGCATTGGTACACATGTCAGCCGCAATGACGTTCATCTCGCTCTCTTTAAAGTTTGGAGCAAAGTTCTGACAATAAACTGGTGATGGGAGGGGGAATGAGAGAGACGAGACAGACAAGGAAGAATCAACAGAGAGAGATGGGAAGCATGTAGGTCCTTTACTTTGAGCAAAAACATATATTTAGAGATTAAATAGATACTGCAAAATCGTATTGTATCTCATTTAGTAACAGTTTAATATATGATGTCACTGAACATGAACTCTAAATTCCATTCCAGCACTTCGACTACAGCAGGGATCACCAATCCTGGTCCTCGAGGTCCACTGTCCTGAGAGTTTTCGACGTTTCCCTGCTCCAGCACACCTGATTCTAATAAATGGGTCGTTATCAAGCTCTATGGAAGCCTCATAATGACCCTTTATTTGAATCAGGTGTGCTGGAGCAGGGAAACATCTAAAACTGTCAGGACAACGGACCTCGAGGACCAGGATTGGTGATGCCTGGACTAAAGGCTGTGGGGATGAGCTGGAACCAGTCCGACTGGCATGGATCAGTTCAGCAGGGTGAGAAGGAGCATCTGTTAGCAGTGTGGACTTACGTTTGACTGCATTCAGTACCCGGCTGTCCAGAGGCTTCCTACTGGGGTCGCTGGTCGAGGATCGGATGCCTGTTCCACAACTGTTAGCCAAAGTGTTCCTACAAATACCCAAACATGCCACCAGAGGGCAGCGTGAGGAACTGGCCTTGGACTTAACAGCTCAGAAATGGAGCACAGAAACACGATAAGATGCACAAAGAAACTTCAAAGTGATAGTTGTTATTGAAGTGCTTCAAGTTAGAATTACAGCCCCTGGAAGAAATACATATATGTTGATGAGGGCTTGTGCTGCACGACCACAACTTTGAGATTGAGCAAAGCCTTTGTGTATCTCACACTCAGGAGGGTCATATTGTCAAGTCTTAAACAACCTTGAAATCCGGCTCAGTGAAGGTGTATGTTTCTTTGTCTCCTCTGTTACTGCACCTGTCAAAGAAGGTAGCCAGCAGACGGCGCAGCAGGACTTTGTGCTTGATCCCAGCACACAGGTGACAGTTCATCAGCTGACCCCGCGTCATGAATACGGATGTTCCTGGGATGGAAAGACAGAGATCAAATGAGAAAACACCCCCAATATAAGCTATGTCGTCATAGCTACAGTATACACTCTAGACAGAAAGTTGGCTGGTTGCTCACTTGTTTTAAATCCTTTTCATTCATTTTCATTTGGCTGTCTGACTTTTTGCCTTTTCACCTTGTACCTTTTTCCCAGGATGGTAAAGATAATTCAGTTTCAGGCTGAAACATCCTTGCAACATCATCACATCCAATCAAATATTTAATCAGATTCCCACTTCTCACATGGACCTAATCTCTCACTTAATGTCTTATCTTTCCTTTAATTGTATTTCCATATTGTAATATCTCTGTGAATCCACCAGACTGGTGGAACCAGTTTTGTAGATGCTAAGAAGCATCTGTATTCCATGTCTAGGAGCCCCTATCCTGCTAGTAAGATGGGGGGAGTCAGCGGCTCAGCGGTTAAGGTGTCGGGCTAGTGATCGGAAGGTTTTCAGTTTGATTCCTGGGTTCTGCCAACATGATGTTGTGTTCTTGGGCCAAGGCACTTCACCCTACTTGCCTCAGGGGGGATGTCCCTGTACTTACTGTAAATCTCTCTGGATAAGAGTGTCTGTTAAATGGCTTAAATAACACCTACCTCCCACCAGCTCCAGCTTCTCCCCTGGGTCACCTACCTCCCACCAGCTCCAGCTTCTCCCCTGGGTCACCTACCTCCCACCAGCTCCAGCTTCTCCCCTGGGTCACCTACCTCCCACCAGCTCCAGCTTCTCCCCTGGGTCACCTACCTCCCACCAGCTCCAGCTTCTCCCCTGGGTCACCTACCTCCCACCAGCTCCAGCTTCTCCCCTGGGTCACCTACCTCCCACCAGCTCCAGCTTCTCCCCTGGGTCACCTACCTCCCACCAGCTCCAGCTTCTCCCCTGGGTCTCCCTCGGTGTAGAGCTTGGGGTGGCAGCGGTACCCTATCTGGCTGATCAGGCTGGCAGGCAGGGCCACCAGGTCCCTGCGGATCAGCACACAGGAGCGGTTCTCCACCACCAGGGGGATGGAGGCCATCTCAGGCTTGTCCTGGGCTGAGGACGACAGCAGGCAGGAGGCCGATCAGATCATCTGAGTCACATATGAAAGTCTCTGTGGCCTCCTAACTCTTTTTTTCCCATTGTTGACAACTTCCTTGATTGCATCATACCAGATCTTACACATTTACATTCGATGACATCTTTGGAAAATAATGTCCTATTTACAAAGAGACTTATGAACAGTGCATATAAGAAGTGCTCTAGTCTAGCCAATGCACACTTCTTCCAAATGGAGGTTTTTAGACACCTGAAGAAGAGTTAAGGCCCATTTACACTAAGAACAATAACTGTGTACAGCAATAGGATATAGTTTGAATCACTTTCAAAAAACACAAACTTTAGGTGCAGCCAAAGAGAAACTTAGTATCCTTAAAAAATGAACACATATATATATATATATATGTGTTCATTTTTTGTTAATTTTTTCTATACATATACATATATACACACACACACTGTACACACAGTATATATATATATATATATATACATATATACATATATACATATATATATATACATACACTATACCTTTAATTCCTTTACTTTTAAGACATAGGTCCAGTTTCCTAGACATGGATTAAGCCTACTCCTAAAGTTAAAGAAAAATATGATGAAAAGATCTAGACTAGTACTAGGCTTGATCCAAGATACACGAACCCTTACATAAACACTCATACTTACTGCCATAAGGGTTCGCTGATCTCCCGTACAGATGACTGTAGGCATCTTCAGGGATTCCATCAAAGGGCTCCTCCTCAAACTCCTCATCCTCATTATGATATGAGGTTGGGCTGTCAGTCATGGGCAGGCTGGACTCCCCTGGACTGGACCTCTCTGCCCCGGATCCTCCTCCAGGGGGGTATGACAGCATGCCTGGGAAGATGGTGGTTCCACCTGCTGCTGAGTAGAACAGAGAACTTGCTCTGGCCAACCTTCCTGCCAGCTCACTAGCCGAGGAACTCCCCCTCTTCTGGGACATGATGGACAGGCCCACAGGACCTCCGTCTGCTCCTTCTTGCTTGATCTTCCTGGCAGCTAACAGAGGCGACCAGCCCTGTGATCCCAGAACTGCACCAGCTGGATTATTGTTACTATTGTTAGTGGGACTTTGCGGTTCTGAGCCTGTTTCCTCTAAGGAACCAGCCGTCTGGGAATCACAGTGAGGAGAACTGGCCTTGAACATCAGATCCATCCCCTTCTCCACTATATGCTGTATCTGTAGGTAGCCGGCTGTGTACATGACAACCAGCTGCTCGCTAGCAGCCATGGTCAGTTTGCCGGTGTAGCAGAAGGAGAGGATCTGCTCGAAGCAGGTGGGGGTGACGGAGGAGGGGAGCTCAAACTGGGTCTTCGAGGAGCTACTGAACAGATCCCGGAAATACAGGCTGCTGGCAGCCAGCACTGCCCTGTGAGCCTTGAATGACTGGCCTGGGGAAGAGGAGGAGGAGGAGAGGACAGGGAGAAGAACTCATCAGCTTACAATTCCAAGGTAAAATATAGCTGCCAACAGCAATGCAGATTCCTCCTCAAAACGGCAAACTAATACAGTAATCCCTCGTTTTTCACGGGGGTTACGTTCCAAAATGAACCCGTGATAAGTGAAATCGGTGAAGTAGAAACTTATATATTATACTCTATTATATATTAAAACCAAAGAGCAAACCCTTTTTACAGGCCCAAGCATTTGTTTTTTTTACAAATAAAAGTACTGTATCCTGTAAACAGCATGCAGAACACAATGCACGATGCAAATCTGTGAATTAGCGAAACCGTGAAAAGTGAACCGTGATATAGCGAGGGTTCACTGTATCTGTAGAGGGTGGTGATGAATCTACATTGAATCTACATGTCAATTAGCAGACGCTCTTATCCAGACTGACAAAAAGTACATACAGGTACATAAAAGTGCCTTGCCTAAGGACACCCAAGGACCCAAGGACCACTCAGCCACCTGACTCCAAACCTAAGGATTTTTGTCAACCTTAAATCTGCCTGCCTTTCTGGCAGAATCCTAATCTAAATGTATGGATATTTAGGCATTTGTTCCAACTTACAGCAGCTGTTGCTTAGTTTGAAGTTCTGTTTCTGCATTAAAACAGACAGAGTTTCTCCCAAAGGCTACTATTGTTGGCAGTGAAAGACCAGGATCAACAGAAAAACCTGAAAGGAAGATGAATGATAACAGAAGTGTCTTTGTTTCAATAGCTGACCTTTAACTAGGATTGAAACATCGCAGTAATGGCCCAGGAGACGTTGTTCGTTGAGAGATCCCAGCACCGTGGTGCCAAAGTTGGGGATCTCCACTTGAAGGAGCTGGGACATGACAGAGGTGGAGGAAGAGGAAGAAGAGGAGGAAGAGGAGCTTCAAATCACGGCAGACACAGCTGGTGAGGAGGGCATCTGCTGAGAAGAGACACAAAGAGAACATCCATGTTTCTATGTTGTAAAACTACCAAAGTCCATCGTACAAAAGCTGAACACTGAACTGCTGAATATATATACAAATCTTAGTAATAAATCAATTGTGTCAATAGCTAGTAAGCTAGGAGTGTAATGTTACATTTACTAAGTCACAATCTTTACTGGTCTTTTCTCTGCAACATTCACTTTGATCTCACGTCATTCTTCCCCTATTATCTGGTGTTACTATAATACTGGTAACCCACACAACACGATGGCTAAAACCCACAGATGGTTGTGGGTAGTGATGTTATGCTTGAAGCCGTGCTCGGGAAGTGGTATCAACCTTTCGATGCAGTAGGTTCTGATACTAAAGTGTCAAGCTTGGCTTCAAATTGCCAGAAACGTGTGTGATGTCCAAAGGTTCCAGCAAAGCTTCAACATCAGACAGGCTCAGTGTTGAGCTTCAGTCCAACAGGATCCAAGACGTTCCCTTTCAAACGCTTAAAAGTAATCAGAAATCACTAATATTGGTAGACTGTAGAAGAGACTCTGCTAAAGACATACAGACATACAGGACCCCCAGACATACAGGACCCCCAGACATACAGGACCCCCAGACAGACAGACAGACAGGACCCCCAGACATACAGGACCCCCAGACATACAGGACCCCCAGACAGACAGGACCCCCAGACAGACAGGACCCCCAGACATACAGGACCCCCAGACATACAGGACCCTCAGACAGACAGACAGACAAGACCCCCAGACAGACAGGACCCCCAGACAGACGGGACCCCCAGACATACAGGACCCCCAGACAGACAGGACCCCCAGACATACAGGACCCCCAGACATACAGACAGACAGGACCCCCAGACAGACAGGACCCCCAGACAGACAGGACCCTCAGACAGACAGGACCCCCAGACATACAGGACCCTCAGACAGACAGGACCCCCAGACAGACAGGACCCCCAGACATACAGACAGACAGGACCCCCAGACAGACAGGACCCCCAGACAGACAGCACCCCCAGACATACAGGACCCCCAGACATACAGGACCCCCAGACAGACAGGACCCCCAGACAGACAGGACCCCCAGACATACAGGACCCCCAGACAGACAGGACCCCCAGACAGACAGGACCCCCAGACATACAGGACCCTCAGACAGACAGGACCCCCAGACATACAGGACCCCCAGACAGACAGGACCCCCAGACAGACAGGACCCCCAGACAGACAGGACCCTCAGACATACAGGACCCCAGACAGACAGGACCCCCAGACAGACAGGACCCCCAGACAGACAGACAGACAGACAGACAGGACCCCCAGACAGACAGGACCCCCAGACAGACAGGACCCCCAGACATACAGGACCCCCAGACATACAGGACCCCCAGACAGACAGGACCCCCAGACATACAGGACCCCCAGACAGACAGGACCCCCAGACATACAGGACCCCCAGACAGACAGGACCCCCAGACATACAGGACCCCCAGACAGACAGACATACAGGACCCCCAGACATACAGGACCCCCAGACAGACAGGACCCCCAGACAGACAGGACCCCCAGACATACAGGACCCCCAGACATACAGGACCCTCAGACATACAGGACCCCCAGACAGACAGGACCCCCAGACAGACAGGACCCCCAGACATACAGGACCCCCAGACAGACAGGACCCCCAGACATACAGGACCCCCAGACAGACAGACATACAGGACCCCCAGACAGACAGGACCCCCAGACATACAGGACCCCCAGACAGACAGGACCCCCAGACAGACAGGACCCCCAGACAGACAGGACCCCCAGACAGACAGGACCCCCAGACATGCAGGACCCCCAGACAGACAGGACCCCCAGACATACAGGACCCCCAGACAGACAGGACCCCCAGACAGACAGGACCCCCAGACATACAGGACCCCCAGACAGACAGGACCCCCAGACATACAGGACCCCCAGACAGACAGGACCCCCAGACAGACAGGACCCCCAGACATACAGGACCCCCAGACATACAGGACCCCCAGACAGACAGGACCCCCAGACAGACAGGACCCCCAGACATACAGGACCCCCAGACAGACAGGACCCCCAGACATACAGGACCCCCAGACAGACAGGACCCCCAGACATACAGGACCCCCAGACATACAGGACCCCCAGACAGACAGGACCCCCAGACATACAGGACCCCCAGACAGACAGGACCCTCAGACAGACAGGACCCTCAGACATACAGGACCCCCAGACATACAGGACCCTCAGACAGACAGGACCCCCAGACATACAGGACCCCCAGACAGACAGGACCCCCAGACATACAGGACCCCCAGACAGACAGGACCCCCAGACAGACAGGACCCCCAGACATACAGGACCCCCAGACAGACAGGACCCCCAGACATACAGGACCCCCAGACATACAGGACCCCCAGACAGACAGGACCCCCAGACATACAGGACCCCCAGACAGACAGGACCCTCAGACAGACAGGACCCTCAGACATACAGGACCCCCAGACATACAGGACCCTCAGACAGACAGGACCCCCAGACATACAGGACCCCCAGACAGACAGGACCCCCAGACATACAGGACCCCCAGACAGACAGGACCCCCAGACATACAGGACCCTCAGACAGACAGGACCCTCAGACAGACAGTATTTGCATACCTCCTTCTTCTCTGAACTCTATCTGTGTTGTTTTCTGTCTATTGACAAACACCAGTTTCATTATTGCGCAATGCCACAATACGGCTTCCAGGAATAAACAAAAAGAAAACTGACCACATTCCGTTTTTTATACCTCATATAGACATGCCTGCACACACGGAACGCAGACACACACACTGGCAGGCACAAAGACAACACACACACATTCTGACTGAACCCACAACCATCTTCCTTCAGCCTCCCTCTGCTTCCACACTAAGTTCAGACCTGTACAAGCCAGTTCTGTGGAAAGGAGATTCAGGAAGTATCAAGGTCACACCATGAAGATTTCAAAATGCCAGACAGTTCCAGAAGAGAAGGAAAAAAACACTCCAAGGCTTTCTCCCTCTTTCTCTCTCTCTTTCTCCCTCTTTCTCCCTTGCTTTGTCCCTCTTTCTCTATTTGTATTTGTTCCCCATGTATCCCATTGTTAAGTTTATCTTCTTTCTCTCATAATGTTTATAGTTCCCCTCCCTCCCTCCCTCCCTCCCTCCCTCCCTCCCTCTCTGCCTCCCTGCCTCCCTCCCTCCGTCTTGCTCTGTCTGGTTCAGTGTTCTATTCAAGTGTTACTGCTGCAGCTGTATTGGAAAAGAGTTTGAAGAATCAATGATGAGAGGGCAGGGGGCTCAGAGTGACGGTGCAATCAATGAGCCATCTACTGTATACATCGTATGGCGGGAGGGACAGAGGGAGGGAGGCAGAGAGGGAGGGAGGGAGGCAGAGAGGGAGGGAGGGAGGCAGAGACAGAGGGAGGGAGGCAGAGAGGGAGGGGAGGGAGGCAGAGAGGGAGGGAGGGAGGCAGAGAGGGAGGGAGGGAGGCAGAGAGGGAGGGAGGTAGGCAGAGAGGGAGGGAGGCAGAGAGGGAGGGAGGGAGGCAGAGAGGGAGGGAGGTAAACACAGACTACAGTTACAGAGACCAGACCAGGGACAAGTGCGGGGGGGAGAGCAGTACAGGGAGAAGGAGGGTCAACAAGACAGAAAGTTATTTGAGGTACAATTGAAGTACAATTACAGTGACCTTTAACCCTTGTGGACATTTAGGCTGCACACCAAGGAAAGGTCCAACTGAATAAAATATGAAGTACTGAAGGAGGAAATAAGATGGTGGAAAGATGTTTCTTCTTCTTAAGGACAGCTGAAGATAGTCAGACTAGAAAATCCTCCTCTTGATATGACAGAAAAAAACAGGGAAACGGATCTGGGAACATTAGGATCTGTAACATAAATATGTTATTTTGTGAGTATGTGTATGTTGTAGGTCACTGTAAACTGGTACTTTATTTTAACATTAATAAATAAATGATATTTGTAATGTGTACAATTTATTAAGTATTTTTCTCTCTCACACTGTGGTCCATAATTCCATGGAAGCACTAACTTGCTAAACGAAATATAAAAATAGCAGACGAAACATACAATACAACATATGTCCATGTGTTACCTGCACTGACTATCTAGACAGTTACTCATCCTTGGTCCTGCCTGTCAACAGTATCCCTGTCAGGTAGCCAGCAAACACACTCACCCACTTGACCCCCCAACCCCCCCCCCCCCCCCCCCCCCCCCCCCCCCCGCCCCCCCCACCCCCCTTCTGAAACGCTCTCTGTGTTTGGGGACCGTTCAGACACACAGGAGCTGCATTGCAGTGAGACTCACACTCACCCCTCCACTGCTAGAGTGAAGCATGCTGGGTAACAAGTCTACAGACCTGCATGTACGTGCCAGTCCAAACAGAGAAGGGGGAGGAGGAGGGAGGGAGGGAGGGAGGGAGGGAGGGAGGGAGGGAGGGAGGGAGGGAGGGAGAAGGGGGAGGGAGAAGGGGGAGGGAGAAGGGGGAGGGAGAAGGGGGGGGGAGGAGGAGGAGGGAGGGAGAGAGGAGGAGGGAAGAGGG
Source organism: Neosalanx taihuensis (assembly GCA_030340665.1). NCBI lineage: Eukaryota > Metazoa > Chordata > Actinopteri > Osmeriformes > Salangidae > Neosalanx > Neosalanx taihuensis. Next base: position 8,338,610 of record CM059311.1, read on the forward strand.
GAGGGAGGGAGGAGGAGGAAGAGAGAGGAGGGGAGGGAGGAGGAGGAGGAGGAGGAGGAGGGAAGGAGGGGGAGCAGACGGGAGGGGAGGGAGGGAGGAGGAGGAAGAGAGAAGAGGGGAGGGAGGAGGAGGAGGAGGAGGAGGGGGAGGAGGAAGGGTTATGTTGAGTCAGGCAGACAGGACAACACTGCACCTCACAATGTTCACCCTCCACTGAACAAGCAGTGAAACTGCCCTCAGTCAGGCCCTCTCACACACACTAGGACACACTAACACATCAAATACACACATTCAATATAGACACTGGATAATAATGACAAAGTGTAACTGATTATGTATTCACATATTGTAGCTTCACGTAATAGTCTTCAGACTTGCTTATTAACAATGATCTGAACTTTCATTACAACCAACCCTATACTGTAAATCCATTACTAACTCAACATCAAAGTGTCTTCGAAAATGTTTAATCACTCGTTACTAGATAGGCTAGTGCCTTGGAACTGTGAGAAAAAAACACACTATTTTGTCTGGTTATCATTTGGTTAACATGACATGATGAAATATGATCCGATGGTTTGAACAACAAAGTTGTCATCGTGATGCCAGACCCTGCCAAACACTTTGATGTTAGAACGTTTTAATATGAACAAACACATATTCAGATCCTGCAGTTATTAGAAGTGTTCAGACGAGAGTCTATAGCCACGTTTTAAGCCTCTGTCTTCTGCATTCCCTGGCAACAGTCCGACCAATCCCAAAAGAGAAGTGTCTGTCTCAACATCTCAGGGTAGTATTATGGTCTGTGGCACAGAGAAGACGTGTTGCGCTCTGCTGTTTGGTGGTGACCATCATAATGTTATGGATGACTGGTGTCAGCCAATAAGAGGACTTCTGCAGTGTTCCACTGAATCACCTGCATGTGAAGAGGGACTCACTTTATATGTTGGCAAAAGAAGGAGCGAAATCCATCAATAGAAGAGTCATGCATAGCCCACAGTATGAGGGGGGTAAGGTACAGAAAATACAAGACATCTTTAAATAACTAATACAGAAAAAACTGAGAAACGATACAAACTACAAACTAAAAGATAGAATAAGAGCGAAAGTAGATAACAGAGGAGAGACCAAAATAGAAAGACAGTTTGAAATAATGGAAGACAGTGAGAGGATGAGAGAGAGAGAGATGATGAGAGAGGGAGAGAGAGACAGAGAGAGAGAAAGAGAGAGAAAGAGAGAGAAGAGAGAGAGACAAAGAGAGAGAGAGAAGAGAGAGAAAGAGAGAGAGAGAGAGAGAGAGAGAGAGAAAGAAATAAAACAAGTCAGTTGAGCCCTCAAAGCTTCCTTGATAAAACCCCCAGCTGAGTGAATGATATCATGTGACGCATTTTGTACATCAGAGTTCTTCAACATGGCTGCAGGAGCCATAAGACAGAGAAAGGAGGACGCATCATTCTGCATCATCACTCACTGTCAGCAGACACACACAGCCCAAACCTCCAGGGTGCCCCACTTTGTTTCGTAGTATTATATTAAGTGGGGCAGACTGAATTCCTTCATATCACTGTGTTGAAGGGTGACAGCATCAGTGAGAGCAGCCAGTATACAGTATGAGATCACAGTATCTGATCTGGATCAGATAAGCATTTGTTTCACATGCATTATTTTGAGTTAGAAGGGCTTGAAGTAGTACCTTTATAATACTGCCTTACTTTGCAATGAGGCAATCATATCATTCCCAAAAAAGCAGCAGCAGACGCTCTTATCCAGCAACTTACAGTAAGTACAGGGACATTCCCCCTATTGCCCAAGGACAATAACATTGTGTAGCCACAGCTGGGAATCAAACTCACAACTATCCGATTACAAGCCCTACGCCTTAACCGCTGAGCCACATGACACCGCCCACCTACTCACTGCTTCCAGGTATAAACACATGCACACATAAGAGCTCCACAACACGCAGATGTGATGTAACAGCCACATCCACCTCCTCTCCACATCACATGTCACTTCTCTTCGCTGTGGAGAGTCAGTGTACCGTACACAGGCAACATGCAAATATGCTCTTGAATTAGGATACAAGAACCAGATGCTCAACAGCCTACTTTTACACTACTTGCATGATGCCCTTGAAATAACTAATTTTGCATTGTTCAAAAACAAGATCCATCCATCCATTATCTTCTGCTTATCCGGGGCCGGGTCGCGGGGGCAGCAGTCTGAGCAGGGAAGCCCAGACTTCCCTCACCGCACACACCTCCTCCAGCTCCTCCGGGGGGATCCCGAGGCGTTCCCAGGCCAGCCTAGAGACATAGTCCCTCCAGCGTGTCCTGGGTCTTCCCCGGGGCCGCCTCCCGGTGGGACATGCCATCCGGAGGGAGGCGTCCAGGAGGCATCTGGAACAGATGCCCGAGCCTCCTCAGCTGGCTCCTCTCGACGTGGAGGAGTAGCGGTTCTACTCCGAGCTCCTCCCGAGTGACCGAGCTCCTCACCTTATCTCTAAGGGAGCGCCTGGCCACCCTGCGGAGGAAACTCATTTTGACCGCTTGTATCCGCGATCTTGTCCTTTCAGTCATTACCCAAATTACATGACCATAGGAAAACAAGATCCTTCCTCTGGAATTGTACTTCAGTACTTTTTTAACTGTAGTGTTTTGTATCTTGTATCCACAACAAGGCTGAAAATCTATAAATGCTGAGCACATCTCCACACACCACTGCAGGGCTTTTTTTTTATGTGTTTGCTTGTGTTTTGTCTATTTCCATGTGTTTTCTTAAGCTGCAGTGCGTCTGCACTTGTTGGCCACCATATGGATTCAATGATGGCAGCTGGCAGCTGTATTAAGGAACCAAGCAGAAAAGCTTCCAAAGCACCTGATGTTTCTGCTGATTATTATTGGGGTGTGCCTGTCTTCAGCGAGCCTAAACCTATGTTCTCTCTCATATATATTTAGGATTACTTTATTTCCTCATCCCTGAGGATTCCTCAATATTTGGACTACATAAATACATAAACACTGTTGGAAAATGTTCGTCTTTTATTGGGATTTCAGTTGGTTGCACGGTTCAGGGTTCCATAACGTTTCTCTGCCATCATCTGACGAGAGGTCAGGAGATTTGGGCAAATCATTTATATTGAATAATACTTTTTAGCAAATATTTCATGCTGTTTAGCATCCAGCAGAGTAATATTACTGTATTTACTAAGTAATGAGTAATAATTTACTGTAAAAATATTGACAAACCAAAATGACCATGGCTGGTTTAACTTCTAGATGTTTAAGCTGTCTAGCATGAGTGAGTGTGTTCAAGTGTACCAGACCTTTCAGATAGGGAGAAGGAGTGACTTTCAACTGTCAAAATGAAATGATTTGCCAAAATGTACACCCTCCCTCTTAGAACTTTCTTCCCTAGGTGAGGTTGGGGGCAGGCTGCATTGGTCAACATGAGCTACCCTAAAACATCCTCCAGTGTGCCAGTCCTTTTAGTTTCAAGATTTTTTAACATGTTAACCGTTACTAATTGGGCCACACGCATAACTAACATCACTGCCAGGATAATCAGTCTTGCCATATCCAACCCCTCTGAGCAAAACAATGAGGTCACTTCACTCACACAGGACACACCTCCTCCATCACCACCTCCTCCATCACCACCTCCTCCATCACCACCTCCTGCATCACCACCTCCTGCATCACCACCTCCTGCATCACCACCTCCTGCATCACCACCTCCTCCATCACCACCTCCTCCATCACCACCTCCTCCATCACCACCTCCTCCATCACCACCTCCTGCATCACCACCTCCTCCATCACCACCTCCTCCATCACCACCTCCTGCATCACCACCTCCTCCATCACCACCTCCTCCATCACCACCTCCTGC